>JAEIGP010000841.1:0-1200000 GCA_018904095.1 Zaprionus ghesquierei
CAGTTTCAAATGCCATAAGCAAAGTAGATGAAGTTCGTGTTGATCTGGCGACAATAACAGATAATGTGGCTATTAGCCGAACAGCAACGAGATGAGGGCATAAATAAGATCTTGGCTCAATTGAATAATGAAGACATGGAGGCAAATATCGATAAAACATATGAGGTTCGAACTGGATTACTATATCGCAAAATACAGCGTAATGGCAAGACTCGTTGTCTACCAGTAATCCCTAAAGCGTTTAGGTGGTCCGTCATTAACCACGTACACGAAGCTGTAATGCATTTGGGGTGGCAGAAAACGTTAGACAAAGTCTACGAGAAATATTGGTTTTAGCACATGACTAAATATGTAAGAAAATTTGTGGAAAATTGCATGACATGCAAATTGTCCAAGCCTTCATCAGGCAAAATGCAAATTGAAATGCACCCAATTCCCAAGATTGACATACCTTGGCATACCGTACACGTAGATATAAGTGGGAAGCTTAGTGGAAAGAACGATCTAAAGGAATATATTATAGTTCAGATAGATGCGTTCACTAAGTTTGTTCACTTGTATCATACTCTAAATCTTGACTCCGAAAATTGCATTAAAGCTATAAAGTCAAGTATGTCTTTCTTTGGGGTCCCCAGTCGTATTATAGCGGATCAGGGTAGGAGTTTTGCCAGCAACAAGTTCCGTGAGTTTTGTTCAACAAACAGGATTGAGTTGCACTTGATAGCTACAGGTGCCAGTAGAGCAAATGGGCAGGTTGAAAGGGTGATGAGCACTCTTAAGACCATGCTTACTGCGGTGGAAACGAGTCAGCGATCATGGCAAGATGCGTTGGCAGAAATTCAACTAGCCATGAATTGCACCACAAATCGAGTCACTTAGGCAAGTGCCTTGGAATTGCTGATAGGAAGAGAAGCTAGACCTTTTGGGTTGTTGCCAGTCGATGTGGAAGAAAGTGTAGTCGATAGAGAACAGATGAGGGCACAAGCCAGAGAAAACATGCAAAAGAATGCACAGTATGATAAACAAAGGTTCGATAAAAACAAGGCAAAAATAGTTCGGTATAAGGTAGGCGATCATGTGTTACTGAAAAGCGAGGAGCGGCATCAAACGAAGCTTGACCCCAAATTTAAGGGCCCATTTCAGGTAATTAATGTACTAGATGGTGATCGATACGAGTTGAAGTCGTTAGTTAATAAGCGAACATATAAATATTCGCATGAATGGCTAAGAGCGTTACCAGACAGACGATTGACAGCAGAATGTAATGGTGACTCCCAAGAGGGAGAAGAGTTGAAAGATGTCACTAGTGAACGTGCATCTGTGTCCCAAGAGGGGAAAGATTTGATAAACGGCACGAATGAAATGGCGTGTGTTCAAAAAGAGTAATGACCGCACTATAACAGCTATCTCGCAGGGACGAGAAGTGTTATGGCGGGGGTCAAGAGATTGGGTGTGAGAGAAGACACGCCAATGTTGATATGTGAAAGTAAAGTTATGGAAAATATGAATAGTTTGAAGTTTTGATACCTAAATTGGAGATGTCTTTATAATTAAGTTTGTAAAAGAAAAATCAATCATGAGATGAGTTGTCAATCAATGTTTGTGTAAGCGGCTCTATAAGTTAATAAATGTAAGAGAGGAATACATTGAAGTTTGTTAAATAAATTGGAGATTAAGTTGATGAAATTGTATGAGTTTGACTTGAACGGTGGATTAGACACACGAGGACGGTGATAGGTCAGGAAGGCCGTGTCGGAGCGCGTCTGCAGGAATTTTGGGAACCGTTACCATGATTTCACAATCTGATGAAATTGTAGCATTGTGGTGAAATTCTGACAAGCACTGCAGCAGAGGCGCAGACGGCCTCTGCTGAGTGAGGGTCCGATCTCATTGTCATAAATAGTGTGTTAGAGAGGGATGACAATATAGTGAACGCCAGTGTTGTGTATATAGACCGAATAGAATATGAGGAGGATTGGTAGAAGGAGAAAATCACCTCAGTGAAGTTTGGCTGGTGGAATAGATCGGAACTTGCTGTGCTGCTGCACCAAAATTATAAAACTTGCAAATAAAAATGGATAAGACTCCCCCATTGCCGACATATGCATATCCCATTCTAGATGTGGTTTCTGCAAGCGGCGTGCCTTTCGTTGGTGTTAGTGTAGGGGTTTGGCGACCTTTCTTGTTTATACTCATGGTTGCTGGCTCGAGGTCAAAATTTTGATGTAGAAAAAATAAAAAACACAATATGTTTTTTATTTGATTTATTTTCCAATATATTTCGGTTACTCAACAGTAACTACTGCTAACAAAATACGTCGATGAGCTGTTTGCGATTATAAACTGCAACGAAGCAGAAAATATACTACGTGAACTACATTCCTACCATAAAAACATAAAATTTACGATTGAGACGGAACAAAATAATAACCCATACCATAATACCATATCTGGATTCAGTAATTAACAGAGTAGGAAGAAAATTAAAACTTAAATGGTATAAGAAACCGATGGCATCTGGAAGAATTATCAATTACAACTCAAAACATCCAAGGACAATATTTATAAATACAGCAAGAGGCTGTATTTATTTATTTATTTATTTAACGTCAACTAATGAAAACCGACACAAAATTTTAAAAGATTTAATATTAAATTTAAAAAATTTTCATATAATTAAGTTAAATTAAATTAAAAATTTTATTTATTTTATTTAAAATGATCCAACATTTGATGCAAAAGAATTGGGGAAAACCCAAAAAAACCCAATCAGATCAGAAAAGATTGTTAGGTGTTAGTGGTTAGTTGTTAGTTGTTAGTACGCTACATCGACCGGAGGAAGCGTAAAAGAAAATCCAACTTAAGATAGTGAGTAAAGATATATAGTTCATGGATAGAAAAAGATAAACGAGGAAAAGAGGAAAATAAATTAGTAAGGACTAATTTCTACACAGATGAGAAAGAATTAAAGATTTTAAGTCTACAGAATTTGAATTAGCTATGATAAAATATAAGTTGTTATAGTTCGAACATAATGCCCTAAAGGGTTCATGCAAGGCATAGTTCGACCTACAGTGAGAAAGTGTTAGAAGTAGGAAGTTACGAGAGTTTCTAAAGGGGACAGAGAAGTATAACTGGCTAACCAAGTCTTCACTATTAATGTCACCCTAAATAAGGTTATTTATAAACAGTACACCAAGCATGGTTCTACGATTGGCTAAAGACGGAAGATTTAATAAGAGAAGTCTACTAGAGTAAGAAGGTAATCTTAAGTTTGCATCCCAATTAAGGCCTCGTAGGGCAAAAATTAACAAAATTCTTTTGCACAGATTCAATGCGGTCCTTGTAAAATGAATACTGAGGACACCAAACATGAACCATACTCAAGAATAGGACGCACAAGAGAGATATAAAGAGTTTTTGTGACATAAGGGTCGTTGAATTCCTTAGACCACCGCTTTATAAAGCCCAAAACACCCATGGCCTTATTGACCATAGAAATAATGTGTTCAGTACATTTAAGCTTGCGATCCAATCGGACGCCCAGATCATCAGCCAAGGTAATTCTATCCAGGGGGCAACCACAAAGAGTATATAAGGGGTACTTTGGACTGGCCCGAGAGAAAGTCATTAGTTTGCATTTAGCCATGTTCAAGTTTAATTGGTTTGCACGGCACCAACTATGAAAACGGTCAAGGTCGTCTTGAAGAAAACACTGACGAGAGACATCTTTAAATTGATAGCATAGCTTAACATCGTCTGCATACATAAGAGTACGAGAGTTACGTATGACCGAAGGTAGATCATTAATAAAAAGAGTGAAAAGAAGGGGACCCAGATGGCTTCCTTGAGGAACACCAGAGGTGACATAAAGTGGGCTAGAAAGAACATTTTTGAATGAGACTCTTTGAGTTCGGTCGGTTAGATAACTAACGATCCAACTGAGGAATTTGGGTGTAAAGCCCAGAAGGTTAAGTTTGTGTGCGAGAAGGGAGTGGTTTACTGAGTCAAAAGCTTTACTGAAATCAATATAAATGACATCAGTCTGTAGATTTTTCCGAAAACCGTTAAATATAAAAGATGTCAGCTCAAGCGAATTTGTCGAAGTTGAACGACGTTTCACGAATCCATGCTGACAAGGAGACATGAGAGATCTACAATAATGTTGCAAGTACGGAGTCAAAACATACTCAAAGAGTTTAGGTATAGCCGACAATTTAGAGATACCTCTATAATTGCTTGCATCAGACTTACTGCCTTTTTTTGAAGAGGAATTATTAATGATTCCTTCCAAATCAAGGGAAAAGAGGAAGTGTTTAAGGACAGTAAAAATAGTTTGTGCAACGGCTTAGTTAATAAATTGGTACAGTAACGAATTACGCAACCGGGAATTCCGTTAGGAGCTGGATTGAAAACAGGTTTTACCAGACATAAATCCCTATAGAGACTATTCTCATGAAGGACAGGGGTGAAAATTCCATTCGAGCTAGCAATGGTATATAGGTATGTATGAGAGGATTGTGTAAATTTTGAGTAAGTCGTTTGAAAGAATTTCGCAAACAAATCGGCAATGGCCTGATCATTATTAGCATCATCCTTATTAAACGATAAATTAGAAGGAGTGGTATTAGATTTACGCTTCATGGTAACGAAACTATAAAACTGTTTAGGATTCAGCTGGAACTGGATCCTTCAGCGAATCAAATAGTTATTGTAACAAGCAGCATTCAGCGCGTTAAAGTTTGACCGAGCAATAAGATAACAAGAGAAGTCGGACGGAGAATGACTAACACAATTATCAAAAAATACATTTAAGGTATCGTAAAAAATACTAATGGCGTCAGCCATATCAGTACATGAATAAAGATCGGACCAGTCGCAACATGAGATCAAGTTATTAAGCTTGGAGAAATCTGCATTATGAAAGCAGCGAACACGTTTACATGGCACTCTCACACTACCCAGCACTTTCGAACCAAATTCGAAAACAACTTCAAACTTGGGATGGTAGTGATCTTCCGGTTGAGTCAAGGGTTGGACTCTGGTGAAAGTTACCTTAGAATGATCAGAAGCGTAACACAAATCACGTGATTTAAGAAATTTACGACATGATTAACCTGAGACATTGAAATGTCTTGCAAACCATCAAAGAGGTCATGCTGTTTTAAGGGCAATAAAAAATTTTCCTTTACACTAGGTGTTCAGCAACAATCAGGTATATTAAAGTCACCAAGGACTAAAAGTTGGTCCCTGTTTGATAGCAGGTTGAAAATAGACTTAATTATAGACAAATGTTAATTGAAGACAGAATTATCAGACGACGGAGGAACATGCGAGCAAGTTATATAGGCGCAAAAGCCGGGAAAGTGTAATTTTACACAAATAAATTTAATATCATATTGAATCACTGGCACTATCCTATCCGACGTGATAGCAGAGTCGACTGCAATCAAAACCCCGCCACCCCGCCGACCAGGTCGGTCAAGTCCATACGTTGTGTACCGACTTGAAAGAACTTCGGAACTTAAAATCTCCAGCTTCAACCAAGTCTCAGTAAACACAAGCACCTGGGAAACAAATGAAAGACTATTTCGAAATAAAGAAGTTAGTTTACTACATAGACCTCTAACGTTTTGATAGGTTAAGGAAAGTGAAGTCATTAGTTTTTAAACCCGCTACTCATAGAGTAGAAGGGTATTATAACTTTGTTCAAACCGAAAATGTATGTAACAGGCAGAAGGAGACACCTCCGACCCCATAAAGTATATATATTCTGGCTCAGGATCAACAGCCGAGTCGATATAGCCATGTCCGTCTCTCTGTCCGTGTGAAAATCTAGATCTGAGCTATTATAAGAGCTACCAAATTTGGTGACAATATGTGTTATTATTGCACGCTGATCAAGTTTATTTTGGATTTTGGCCACGCCCCCGCAAATCGAAAAAACATTGATTACAAGTGCAATTTTGATGCCATATTGTTCATTTTCGGTTTACATGATAACTATAGCTAGCCAGATGATCTCTTGGTAACAATCGGATAATAAACACAGAAGTTATTCAGCTTAACGTTTTCCATAGCTGTAAGCAGCGCTGCCGGCAGCGCTGCTTGCAGCATTGTGCCGAATCGTGTGTGCGTGTACGGTGGTGAAATGGGTTAAGTTGTGGACTGCAAAACGAACAGTACTATTATGCATTTACGGGTTCGAGTCCCGCCCGCATCAAAAATTAAATGTGTGCAAAAATGTTTTTTTTTTTTTTATTTTATATTTTGACTTTGCATAAATATTATAAGTTCATAGCCTTTTACGGTCAAAATATGATTGTAGCCGTTTTTTTGTTCCGCAAATAAATTATGTACAAGCAGCTGGGTAGCGGGTATATTACAGCGAGCAGACTCGACTGTAGCTTTCTTACTTGATTGTTATTTTATTTGTCTTTGTTGTAGTGGTCTGATTTGGCACTGAAAGAGTAATCGGTTGCCGATTTTTTCTCTTTTTAGCCTCGAATTCTTTAACCATAATATGATCAGGCCAGAATTCAGACGAGCATATAAGGTCAAAGAAATCATTAGAGACACTTATTTTAAAGGATGAAATATCCCTTTCGTACGAGAATTTAAATTTTTCCATTTTTATGTCGGCTTAAGTTTTGGCTTGAATAAAAGCTATGACATCATCTGATGTGAGATCAGGGGCAAGCCTTGAAATTAATATTTGGTTCTTTGGTGGAATTCCTGTTACAGCCTTACGAAAGAGTAAATTTACTGCCTAACGACACTCCTACTTTATCCTCTTGAACTACATTAGCATTTGTTTCTTTCTTGACATCTGTTTTTGCTGCACATTGTGCTGCTCGGTGTCCTGCCTGACCACATTTAAACCAAACAAAATCTGTTTTCTTACAGTCTTTCATTACGTGGGAACTATCGCCGCATTTGAAACATTTTCTGGATGATCCAGACTTAACCTGACCTTTGCCTTGATCTTTCTTTTGCTCCTGACGTTCCCCAGCTGATTGATTCGATTTGCTAGATCTAGCTTTCTGATATATCTCGATTTGATGTTTCAGTTCCTGTATATTTCTGGCCTGATATAACATTATCTTATTCCCTTTCGAATCTGGAATACCCTTTATGTAATAGTCAATTAAACTTGGCTCATCAATATTAACTGGCTTTGCGATTTCTTTCAGAGCATACAAATATTCAAATAATGATTCGTCTTTTCTCTGCTGACGCTGGTCCAATCTTCTATGAACCTCAGCTGATGACACTTTGATTGAAAGCTCTTCCCTCAACTTAGCCTTCAAAACAGTCCAACTACGAATATTCGCCTCACCACGCACAAACAGTTTAGCCGCTCCTGTAAGCATCTGTTTCGAATAGATAAACAGCTGCAAATCACTCCACTGGACAGTAGTTGAACAACTTTCTAACTCATTGATCCATTGTTCTACATCAGAACTTCCTATTCCAGAGAAACTAGATACGCTGCTTCTAATCTTTGAGAGTGAACCATGACCTGCCATTGTCTACTCTTTGATCTTCAGCTAAACTTCGCTCTGTAACCACGGATTGAACTTCATCTGAATCGCTTTCCTCTTCATCCTAAATTCCAAAATGTGTAAGCAATCTATTCTGCAACTCTAGTTTCCTTCCACTTGTTGGTGGCGCCAACTCTGCTAACTTTAACCTCAAATCTGCTACGCAAAGCGCCAAGATCTCGTCAAGTTGCATTTTGAAATGGTTAGCAAACAATCCTACAATACTACTGTTACTTAACGTAACCTTACACTAGTACTGCCTCTGTCGATGCTCGCACCAGCTTTGCCTCTGTAGTTTCACGCAACTGCGCTGTCTCTGCCGACGATCGTATCAAGCTCTGCCTCTGTCGACGTTCGCACCAAGTCCTGCCTCTGCCTACTCACACAGAAACACTGCTTCTGTCAACGCAAACAGCAACTCTGCCTCTGTCGACTGTACGCACCAGTTCTGACTTGATTTAATGCAGCAGTTCGGACTCTGCTGACCGTTGCTCCAAGCTCTGCCTCTGACGACGCACACAGCAGCTCTGCTTCTGTCGCTGCAAACAACAACTCCGTCTCTGTCGACGTACGCTCCAGCTCTGCTTCTACCAACTTAAGCAGCAACTTTGCCTCTGTCGACGCACCCTTCAGCTCTGCTTCTACCAACTTAAGCAGCAACTTTGCCTCTGTCGACGCACGCTCCAGCGCTCCAGCTCTTGCTTTCTACCAACTTTAAGCAGCAACTTTGCCTCTGCCGACTCTCGAAACTTCATCGAGAATTCTGTATTCTGTTGCTCGCGTTTGTTCCAGCGTCGATCATGCAACGGTTCTTTTTTACCGTTCACTGCTTGCTACCAAAACGAACTGCGTCATATACACAAATTTTGTCTTTACACTTAAGCTCATCCCGGACGAGCCCCCAATTTGTAGTTTTTTATTTATATGGATTTTATTAAACAAGTAATAGAGCTTATACGAATTTCACATTTAACTATTAAGACTTATGACGAGATTATGTAGCTTTGGGAACAACCGCTCTTGGCAACTTTTTCACTCGACTCCCTTTCTCTCGATAGCTTGCCCTTGTCTAGGGTTGCATTTTATTCAGGGCTGCAATGTAGAAGTATCGAAATATCTAATACTTATTACCACTGCGAGTATTCTTACTGGAACCAATTCCCACATACATACGCCCCTAAAGCGCAGTGAGCCTGGCACTCCCACAACTAAGCCAGTCAATATATTCTTCATCAATATTGCCGCTGCGGCAAATAACAAGGCGATCCTAGCAGTGAAGACTCTATGCCATATGAGAGTGGTAATAGAACCACTTCGCAAGCGCACTGCTATCGTGCAATGCCATCGATGCCAGCAGTTTGGTCACACGACCAAATACTGTCGTGATAGCATCAACTCCCTCCGGGCGTTCCAAGAAAAACAGATGGAGATCATGATGATGTTGCTCAAGCAGCAGCAACAACAGACACAGCAGCAGGGGCAGATTCTTAATCTGCTCACTGCCCTCCATGCGCAGCAAGTTCCATAATGATGCCGCTGCGCATCCTAGTGTGGAACGCCGACGGCGTATCCACGAAGTTGCCTGAAGTGGAGTGCTTCGTGCGACTTCATGAAATCGATGTTTTACTGCTCAGCGAGACACACTGCAAGGGGGCAGAGACACCCAAGTTATTCGGCTATGTAGCTTACATTGCCAACGATCCGAGTGCTGGTAACGCCAAAGGCGGGGCAGCTATCATGATCAAATCTAGCCTTTGCCATTTCCCGCTAACACCAATAGCCACTGATAAGGTGCAACTGGCGCCGGCGGCTATCGAAACAGCACTTGGCCCTATAAGCTTTGGAGCGGTATAATGCCGCCCGAGATTTGCATGGACTACGGACGAGTTTAAGGACATTCTGGAAGAGTTTCGAAATAGATTCATCGTTGCGGGCGATTGGAATGCATCCCACTGGCTCTGGGGTGCGGGAAGGAGCAACCAAAGAGGCCTTGCACTAGCGAATCTCGTCCTAAACTCGGAGGTGAACTCGCTAGCAACAGGAGGACCAACAAGACACCCGTACGCCAGTAGAGGCTCTCCAGGTTAAATTGATTTTGCGCTGACTAAGGGTGTGCTGGGCATCCACGCTAGCATAAGTGCGGTTGTTGAGCTTAGCTCCAACCACCTGCCTCTGGAACTTACGCTGGATGCGGGGGCAATATGCTACCCTAAAATGGAGCGGCTAATCACTAGGCACACTAACCTGGAGGTATTCCAATCGCAGCTCGAGACCACTCTGCCCCTCAACACTGCCTTAAACTCCAAACAGGACGTTGATGATGCAATTCATCTGTTTACCAACAATGTAAAGACGGCAGCTATATTGGCAACTCGCAGCATATTTTGGCAGCCCGCGGCAGATCGAATCCCAATAACCAGGAAGATCCTGCTGCTAATAGCCGAGAAGAGGCGCTTACGCACTAGGTGGATGAGGTCTCACCACCCGCTGGACAAGACGGAGCGCTGAGCAGGCTCCGTTGCGCGTTGGTGTTGCACAAATCCGCATGGCACGACAAAAGGCTATCCAACACTGGAGTTTAAAGTGAAGCGACTCACTTACTCTTGAAGGCCCCGCGCGCTATCAAAAGGCGTTGCACGACGAAGGCGCCTTTAGTCGATAGAAACGGGACATGGTGCCGGACCGACTTGGAACAAGCGGAGGTATTCGCTGCGCACCTCCCCGAGCGATTTCAACCGTTCAATCTTGCCAGCCAGCAACAGGTTGAAGAAACTCAGAACCAGTTGATCCAAGCGCTTCAAATGGTTCTGCCAATCACGCCGTTTGAACCCTGCGAAATAGCCGATGTCATTGCGCGCCAGAGAAACAACAGAGCACCAGGACAGGACGTTATCTGCAACGCCACATTGAAGGCATTGCCCAGTCATGCGATCCTCTACATAGCGTTGGTCTTCAATGCTATTGTGAGGTTGCAATACTTCCCTCATCAGTGGAAGCTCGGGATAATCTCCATGATCCACAAACCTGGCAAGCTGGAAAGGGAGCCCGCCTTCTACCGGCCGATCAGTCTTCTCCCTTCAGCTTCGAAGGTGTTTGAGAGACTGATTGCCGCCCGGATTGTAAGGATCATGGAAGCCCAGGGGATTACCCCTGAGCACCAGTTCGGTTTTCGTGCTGGCCACTGCACTGTCGAGCAGCTCCATCGGGTCGTCGAGCAAATACTGACTGCTTACGACAATAAGGAATATTGCAACAGCCTCTTCTTGGACATTCGAGAAGCGCTTGATCGAGTATGGCATATTGGACCTCAAGTTAAAATTAAACAGACGCTACCTGCTCCATATTTCGGATTACTAAAATCATACCTGGAAGGAAGGCGATTTGCTGTGCGTTTCCACTTTGCACTTTCCACCGAACATAATGTGGCAGCTGGAGTTCCACAAGGTAGTGTCCTTGGCCCCCTGCTCTACTGCCTATATAGCCATGACATGCCGCAGCCAGATTTAAGCCTATACAGGGAATCTATGTTGGCCACATTTGCCGATGACGTGTGCGTCACATACAGGTCCCGATGCGAGCACGACGCAGCCGATGGTATCCAGAACTTTGCTAATCGGTTCTCGGTATGGGCAAGGCGCTGGAACATAGGCATAAATAGCAGTAAATCCACCAACGTCTGCTATACTCTAAAGCGGCGAACGCCACCGACCATCTACATCGAGGAAGCCCCCGTACCACAGCCGAACGCAGCAAAGTACCTTGGAGTGCTGCTGGATCGCAGACTCACATTTGCCAAGCATGTGACTGCCATCAGAACGCGCTTACGTGCTAAGGTGGCGAAGCACTACTGGCTACTCTGTTCGCGCAGTAAATTGTCACTCTCTAACAAGCTGACAATCTACAAACAGATCATAGCACCAAACTGGAAGTGCGGGTGCCAAATTTGGGGATTGGCATGCGACAGCCAAATCAAAAGGATCCAGGCTATCCAGAATAAAGTTACAAGACTCATCACCGGCTGCGAGCTGCACAGAGACCTCAAACTTGCGACGGTGTTTGATGAGATAAACCAGCACTCGAGTTGATACCATGACAGGTTGGAGCGCCATAAAAAATCGGCTGGCTAGCGCCCTAACCAGATCTCGCCCACCAAGGAGGCTCAAGAGAAGGACCAGATCTCCTTCGACAAGGGTCAGCAGAAGCTGATGATTGTCAAAAAATTTTTATTTGTTATCTCTGATTGTTATGTAATTATTGTTAAAGTGACTGTTAAATTAGACAAAGCTAACTATATTATAGTTAGCCGGCGCAGATTTCCCCGTATGCCTTAATAAACAATAAAGAAAAATAAAAAAAACTTATGTGAATCATACGCTGTAAAATTTTTATAAAAATTTGGGCCACGCCTACTTCCGTCCCCGCAAATCGATAAGCCGTATAGCAAGCGCAATAATAAAGCTACAGTATTCAGTTTTGGTGTGTATGATAACTACCTAAACGATCGCTGAAAGTTTGGTTCCGATCGGATAATGAACATGAAAGTTATTCAATGTTTCATATAGATATGCAACGCGCCCACTACCAGCAAGCAAGCAGTGTTTTTTTTCAACTGCTTGACGTCTAACTGAAAACTATATGTTTTGTTTATTATTTTTCCTTGAAAAACACGTTTAATAACAGTTTTCTCAATCTAAATTTTTTCATAATCTTTAGAAATCCATGGTCTTATATAGTCAACACTTGACTGTAGCCATTCTTACTTATTTTATACCATTGCAGATTGTATATCAATTTTAACCAAAAGTTTGCAACGCACCTTAGGAGACATCTCCGACCCTACAAATTATATATATTCTTAATCAGCATCAATAGGGGAGTCGAAATAGCCATGTCCGTCTGTTGCAACGCAAACTAGTCTCTCAGTTTTAGAGCTATCTTGATGAAACTTGGTATACATTGTTGCATTTTGCGTAAACAGCTGTTTAAACCAATATGAAAACTATCGGTAGAGACAGCTGCCCTGGTATTGGGACATCTACCGACAGAGCATGCAGTGCAAACCAGTGGTGGCAGGGTTAGCGGGAAGAAATGGCCTTGAAAGAGATTCTCTCTTAAGTCAAGACAGCGAAGGAGCGACGACCATTAGCGGAAGAAAGGAAAGAAGCAGTCTCCTGGTGAGTTCGGTCCAAGCGGAGTTCCGCCGGGAGACCAGTTTACTTTGACCCCGCATCCTTCAAAACCATCCTCGTCAGCGCCCACAGCTAGGGCGCAGCAGCGTCACAGCAGCAACGAAGAGCAGAAGCGCAGCGCGAGTTACAGATATATATATATATATATATATGTACATGTGGCCGAAACTCCATATAACAATTGGTTTTATTGTTTTTTTTTTTCGATGATTATTCCACAATGAAAAAAATGTTTATATTCTTAATATAATTTTATTGGGTAATTACTTTTTTTGACTGCTACAAATTAATTGCGACTTTATGCACGACCAAATTATGACTGAAAAACCGTCGCAACTTATTTTTGCTTCACACCGTTTTTCTGCACTCGGCGTCAGCTACAACGCTTCGCTATAACGGTCCTTTCTAAGCTACAAAACTGCATAGCTGACCAATCACATCGCGTTTAAAGGCTGATGCAACATTACCATTCTGATGAAATCTATTTCTAGAATTTTCGAGAGCATTTCACAATATGTTGTTGTTGTTGTGGCCTTTGATGCTGTTTTCAGCGGAATCTAGACGGTTTTAGTTAGAGCAGGAAAGGTGCAGTGGTAACTCGCGCAAGCATTGCGCAGCGCCGCAACAGCGAGCGGCCGCCACAGCACGGCGCGCCGCAGATCCCTGACCCTTAGCATAATTTAGTTTATAATTATGATTTAAGCAAATTTATTTATTTTTGTGTTAGACGTTGTTAGGTTTGTGTAGGCAAGTTGTATGACAAATAATGTGAATTAAATGAGTACTTATAACGTGAGAAAAAAAATATGATCGGTTAAGTCTCGTCACTTAGGGAAATGGGGCGGCCGTAGCGGGCCAGGATAGGACGAATCGGCTAGGGTGATGCTCCGATACCGCGATTTCGGTCACCAAACGTTGTTGTTGTTTTTTAACATAGAATGTAATTGTTGTAGTTGTTGTGTGTGAGGCGTCCTACGTAAGTGTTGAAATTCAACGGCATTTTGGTGCGGACTGCAGGGCAGCGGGAAAAACCCCCCTCCCCTTGTGCAGCTGAGCTAGCCGGCACAGCCCTGAAGAAAGCAGTCCGCAACAAAATGCTTCTCATTGCTGCTGGCTGTAAATAAGTCGGAACGAGCCGGATAAGACCGATGTATCGTATAGCTGCCATTGAACCTATCGTCCGATTTTTGTCATTTTTCCAGATATCGCCAAGACACTTTCACAATCTTTCCATTCAAAGATTGAGTGACTTTCTGGTGATCGGTTGTGTTGACCTTTACTCTCAATATTATTTATTTTTTTCTGCTTAATCTTTGCAAATAATTTGTGGTTTTATACCATTCGACCATTGAAAATGGTCAAAAACGGTATACTAACTTTGTGGAAATGTATGTAATACGCAGAAGGAGGCGTAGCAGACCCCACAAAGTATATATATTCTGACTCAGGATCACTAGCTGAGTCGATTGAGCCATGTCCGTCTGTCTGTCCGTCTCAACGTCTAGATCTCAGCTATTACAAAAGCTAGATACACCATATTTCACATGAAGGTATACCATAGGTAGATCGAGTTTATTTTCAATTTTTGATGCCACACCCACCGCCCACTCAAATCGATAATTTTCGATTATCAGGAAAAATATTGAAGTTACGATTTCTGCTTTGGTATGAACATAAATAATTGCAATATAAATCTATTTTCCAAATTACAATCCAATCGGACCATAAACACAGCAGTTATCCATGCTTCCGTTTTCCGTACTTCCACTGCTTGCGCCTGTGCTGGGCGTCGTGACGTCATCGTCACCCTGCTTCGTTTCAGCTGTAGCGTATGTCAAGCTATGCCGTTTTCACATGTAGATGGCGCTATTCAAAAATAGATCTAATTTAAACAATAGGTGGCGGATAAACTTGTGCAGAGTTTTTTGATGGAATTAAATGTGTGCTAATTTGCTTCGAAACTGGGCGAATGGTATCTTACTGTTGGGCGCGCTCGACTGTAGCTTTCTTTACTTGTTTTAATGAACTTTGGTGTATTTTAGTTTTTGCTAACCCGGTGCGTATTCAAAACACTTCGTGTTACCCCTGATGCTTTGTAATTTCACTTAATTTACACAATTTACACAATTATCATTTTTGTTTTGACTCTACTCTTCCACACTCTCCCGCTTTCACGTTTTTATTTATGCTCTTTGAGCGTTGCTGTTGTTGTAGTTTTTAACTTAGCTTACTTACTAATACTCAGTCGCTCTTACCTTGTAAAACTCCCTCGAGTTTACTGCGTTTGCATTGTGCGTCTGTTCTTATCGCTTTTGCCGTTTACTTTGTCTCTCTAACAGTTCTTTGTAGCTTTACCCGCTACTCATAGAGTAGAAGGGTGTTATAACTTTGTTCAAACCGAAAATGTATGTAACAGGCAGAAGGAGACACCTCCGACCCCATAAAGTGTATATATTCTGGCTCAGGATCAACAGCCGAGTCGATATAGCCATGTCCGTCTGTCTGTCCGTGTGAAAATCTAGATCTCAGCTATTATAAGAGCTAGGACAACCAAATTTGGTGACAATATGTGTTATTATTGCACGCTGATCAAGTTTATTTTGGATTTTGGCCACGCCCCCTTTCCGCCCCCGTAAATCGAAAAAAATTGATTACCTCTGAACCTCTAGCCCTTAACATGGTGGTGATGCATATCTGCATCATACCGTTTGAGTACAATTATTTTTCAATGTGCGTCATAAAATTGTCAAAAATGTATTTGATGCAGATCAACAACATTCGTTTATTATATAAAAAGTGTTGGTAACACTAAATTATTTAAAATACTAAACAGCTGATTACTTTTCCCGCCAATTTTGTGAATGCGCTAAACTCAATTGGTTATGCAGTTTCTTATAAAAATAAAAATTATAATAAAGTGATTTAGTGGAAACAATTTGCATTTATAAAAAGGTAAATATTATGTTTATTTGATTATTGTCGAGTTTTTGTGTTTGTTGCATAAGAATATGAATAAATCAACAATTTCAGTTTGTTGCAGATATGCATCAGCTACTTTGATACATTACATATTAAAAAATACTAACAACCATGAATATAATTTTCAGCCTGATCTTGGAAAATAACGTTTTGTGATTTGTTTGATCAACATGATGATCTATGTGTTTGTCCCAATGTATACGTGTTCGTTTTCCGTGTTTTATGTTCATATTACTTTTATTAGTACAAACAAGATGTTTGTCTGTTTTAATTTAAGAATAATGTCTAGAAATCGGTTGACGTCATCACAAATTGCTGGAATTATAAATGGACTCGAAAGCGAAGATGACTTAGATTTTTCTGGAGATAGCGAGAGCGACTACTGCCCAGAGGTAGATGAAATCAGTAGTTCAGATGAAGGAGATTCGGAGGATCGCGGCGAACGTCCAATGGACTTGAATGATCAATCTGTTGAAAACCCTGATGTGAACATGGTAGACGGCAAAACAAAACGGCAAAAGGAGTTGAATAGAGGACTTATATGGAAGCAGGGAAATTTAATTCTCAATGACCACCAAATGCAGTTCTGTGGGAATACCTCATTTCATTCAGAAATAATGGAGCTTGAACTTCCAATCGAATATTTTTTCCATCTATTTCCGAAATCATTATTTGAGGAAATTAAAAAAGAAACTAATCTCTACGTATATAAAAAAAATCCTAGTTCTAGCCTTATCTTCTCATCTTTGGAAATACGTCAATTCGTTGGTATGATTATGTACATGTCTATTGGACGCTTACCCAATGTGCCTAAATACTGGTCCCAAAGTATTGGAATGGTAGCAGTCAATAATGTTATTTCGCAAAAACGGTTCGAACAATTAAGAGTTCATATACATTTTAACGATAACGTAAACATTGTTCCTCCTAACGATCCTCGACATGATCGTCTTTTCAAAATAAGGGCAGTTGTGGAGAAACTGAACACAAGTTTCGGTAAAATACTAATGGAGCAATTCCTGTGTGTTGATGAACAAATGTGCTCCACAAAGGCTCGAAACCAAATGAAAAGGTATTTACCCAACAAACCTCATAAATGGGGATATAAGCTGTTGCTGCTGAGCGGTATTTCAGGGTTTTGTTACAAATTTGAATTTGACACTGGCAAGAAAAAACATCGTATTGCCTCAAGAGCCTGACCTTGGTGCTGCATCTAATTGCGTTATCAGATTGGCAAGCGAAATACAAAAGCACCAAAACTATCGTCCATATTTTGACAATTACTTCACATCCTTGCTCCTCTTGAAATTCTTAGCTGATGACGGAATTTTGGCCTTAGG
The DNA here is from genome assembly GCA_018904095.1 of Zaprionus ghesquierei. NCBI lineage: Eukaryota > Metazoa > Arthropoda > Insecta > Diptera > Drosophilidae > Zaprionus > Zaprionus ghesquierei. The sequence continues at coordinate 17,053 of JAEIGP010000841.1, forward strand.
AACAATCAGGCAGAACAGAATTACCAATGGTAAGTTGTATGAATTTTCGAAGGGAAAGAAAATGTCACGAGGCACTTGTTTGGAATATGTCACGAATTATGATGGAGTTGATATATCATTGACATCATGGATGGACAACAAAGTAGTTAGATTGGCATCAAATTATGCTGGAATTGTTCCCAAAGATTCGGCCCGTCGATTCGATCGACAAAAAAGAATATATTGAAATCGAACGTCCGTATTCTGTATCTCAATATAATAGCTACATGGGAGGCGTTGACCTGATTGACAGCATTATAGGAAGATATAAAATTTCCATTAAAAGTCAAAGGTGGCAAGTTAGAGTGTTTTACCACCTTCTGGACCTGACTGTAAGCAATGCTTGGCTTTTATACAAGCGCGATCACAAAGCGAAGGCCTCAACTGACAAGTTGCTTAATTCAGCTGATTTTCGTTTGCAAATAGCAGAAGCCTTAACTAAATTGGATGCTACAAAAAATAAAGGAAAGCGTGGCTCTGGCATCCAATATGCATTGGATGAAAAAAAGCTTAAGGAACCTTCGCAACAAATGCCAAACAAAATGGTTCGGCAGGATCAATTCGGTCATTGGCCTGTCTGGACTGACAAAAGGCTGCGTTGTAAATATCCAAACTGCACTGGATTCTCCCAAACGCAGTGCGACAAATGTGGCGTATTCTTATGTTTTAATAAAAGAAATAATTGTTTTAAAAACTTTCATTTAAATTAATACATTAACAATAAAATTGTAATGATGATTATAATTACCATGCTATGGGGTAGTTTAAAAATATTTTCCCTTAAAGCGCACTTGATGCAGAAATGCATCACTCCCCTTTTTTAAAAATATAAGAAAAAAACTAAATAAATTAAAAAAATAAAAAGAAGTGTATTTTTTATTTACTTTTTTCTTCCAAATAAAAAAAAAATGATGAAAATCGGAGTTGTTGCCATGTTAAGGGCTAGATCTCAGCTATTATAAGAGCTACGACTACCAAATTTGGTGACAATATGTGTTATTATTGCACGCTGATCAAGTTTATTTTGGATTTTGGCCACGCCCCCTTCCGGCTCTGTAAATCGAAATTGATTGATTACAGGCGCAATTTTGATGCCATATTGTTCATTTTTATATGATAATTGTATATGTATATTATATGATAACTGTAGCTAGCCAAATGATCTCTGAAAATTTGGTAACAATCGGATAATAAACACAGAAGTTAAGCTGAATAACGTTTTCCATAGCATGCCGAATAATGTGTGCACGGCGGTGAAATAGGTTCGAGTCCCACCCAAATCAAAAATTAAATGTGTGCAAACATTTTTTTTATTTTAGATTTTGACTATGCCTATATAAATTAGTTATCTGGTGCCGGCGTAAACGCGCGCGGCTGTTCGAGGCAGAGTGTCGGGCGGGGTCGCGACAGTAAAAGCCAAGGAGTTTGTAATTACTTTTTATTCCACGAGCCAAGCGGAGCTGTGGCGTCGGAGTACGAAGATAAAACTGAATACAAAAAGGTTCTTAGAGCTAAATGAAAGCGAAACTCTGTTTCGCAATCATACCCATAGCGGCCACGCAAATGTGCTGTGTTTGCCGACTATGCAACGACATCCGGTCAAATGCTGGCTAAGCAGATTCGCTCGGAGTCGTATTACGGTCAACAATCTGGAGACTGTTGACTTCAGTTAACTACTCCCCCTCTAAGTTAAGGCCGCCCTCGGCCGACCCAATTCCAGCAACCATCTCACATAGTTGCCTCGCAGCTCTCTTTGCCTTCAGGATGCGGTAACTCATCAGGGTGACGCAGACGAGGGCACAGCTTACTGCTCCAGCGGTGACTATCAGCAGTATTGTGTGATCGGTGCCGACTTCTTCTTTGAACTGCCGGATGATCTCCAAATTACGCTCGTTCAGCCGGTGGAGATAGGGGAGACTAAGCACCTTCTGGCTGGCCGTGATGTTGAGCAGGGGAAGGCTCGCAACTCCTGGGACGAACGTGATGAGATGCGTGCCGCGTATCCAGACATCAGTGCCGTTGTTGACTCGCACCTTTGCCGGTCGGTCGTTCACGATGACAATTCCATCGTCTACGCAGGTGACCGGGTTCAGATTGCTTGGTTGGGATTCGCAATGGGCCACACCGCCTGCATGAAGCTCTCTGGCACATGAGCTCTCTGATGACAGCCGACAGAAAGATACGCTGGGGGAGGCGGTACGATCTTCGACCGCGTGAACTCCTGCGTTGCATTCCGCTATAACATTGTCGTTTATCCGTAGCGTGTAACCTTCTCGCTCAACGGGAAAGATAGTAATTTTTTTACAATTAAATCTTATTTTAGGAAACCTAACTATGAAATGTATGGTATTAACGGACTGTAGGACCTTAATTGATGAGACGGACATAAGATCTCCTATGGGAGTGTCTGTGGGCTCCTCGAGCCAAACTGACTTTAAGTCTGCATGGTCTAAAATGTTTGGGCTGACAATTTTGAGTTTTGCAAGTGTTATAGAAAGCATAAGATTTTGTAACTCCATCATTAACATTCTATTCCTGGCTAGTAGGGTTTCATATAAATGGCCGGTGTCTATTTGCGAATTTTTGGCTGCTCTGAGAACTGTGTTTACTGTGTCGGTTAAGTGAAATTTTAACTATGTTTTTGTTCGTAAAGCGGGGAACCCGACACCAGGAAATACCTAACTTAAGTACTATGTGCCGATGGCATTAGACCCTTTAAAACTAATTAAAGTTATGCCAAGTGGCCAAAAAGAAAAAAAAGGGAGACATGATTTGGCAGCGCAAGAACATCGTTTTTGGGAACGTTATTTTAAGTTGTCCTTGTGGACCACCCTCCCCTTAATGAGGACTGTGGTCCCCATGTCCGCTTCCACGGCTCTCTCTTCGCACAGAGGCGTGAGTTTGTTTCCAAGCCTGCGGTTGGATTTGACCAAAACTTTTTCTCCATCGAAGACCCTGTTTTGTCGAGAAGCATTCTCTCTGGCTCTAAGGGCAACCTGAGCATTTCGAATCCTGGTCTGGACTTCCGTTTGTGGTTCGTCAGGGTGTGCTTGTACAATGTCAACAGGTCTTTTGTTAACGACCGAATGGATTGACTTATTGTACTCTACCGTGGCCAACAAAATTACTTCTACAGTGCCCCTGTCGATCTGCAGGCATCTGGCAAGCTCCACCAACGTACTATGGAAACGTTCCACTTGCCCGTTGGAGATACTGTGTAGCGGTGGTGCGTTCGAAACGCTGACACCAAAGTTGTTGGACAACATAGATGTGATTGTGTGCGAGTTCAACGATGGCTCGTTGTCGCAATATATTACTCTGGCTTTCGGGAAGAAGTTCATAAGCTGGAGCAATGCGGCCTTGAGATCCTCAATGGTCCTCGATTGAATAGGCTGCACGACAGCAAATTTGGAAAACTTGTCGATGCAAGTGAGAAAGAACTTCTTATCTGTAGAGAATATGTCTACGTGCAACATTTCTCCCGTTTGTGCTGGTATTGGAGACTCCCCAATCTCTTGTTTCCTTGGGTGTCTGTCATACTTGGCCCTCGCGCATGTCTTGCAGTTCTGGACTATCTCGTTAGCAAGCTTTGTCATTTTCGGAAAGTAATATTCGGACAGAACCTGTTTGACGTTTTCCTGCGCCGCTCTATGGGCTTTATTGTGTTCGGCTGTGAGGATTTCTCTTTTCTCCTCCGTGCCGAATATGTCAACTACCAGATTCTTACAGTGCCAGAATTTGGTGGCTGGGAACCTACGGACGACCTCGTCCTGAACCATCGCGAGCGTATGCAGGTCGCAGTGGAGAGCATTTACGCCCTTCGGCACAATTACTTCTGAGAGGTAGTCCAACAGTGATTCCCTGCAGGTGAAGTTAATTGTGTGGCGCTTTTTGTCCCTGAACAGAACGAAAGTTCGTTTAAAGGAAAGCGCGCTTCCTCCAGTATTATCTGGTTTTGGAAGCAGTTTAACGGTTTTTCCGTTGTTTCAATGGTGTGCGTGAGGGAGAGCTCACTGTGAATTGTTGCTGCACATGATTCGGGTGCCTGTTCTTCCAAAGCGTTAAGCTGTTGTCTGGACAATGCATCCGCAACAAAATTCTCTTTTCCGGGTTTGTAGAAGATCCGGGCATTGGACTCGTCTATGCGCGCTTTCCACCTCTTTATTTTCGCATTAGGGTTGGATTCCGCTACGGAAAATGTCAAAGGCTGGTGGTCGGTAAAGATATTTATATCTTTAACTCCGTACAGATAATGCCGAAGCTTGGCTAAGGCCCAGATAATGGCTAATAACTCCCGCTCGTTAGTCGCGTAGTTAACTTCCCTATCTTTTAAGGTTCTCGATATCATGGTGATAGGGCGGCCTTCCTGAGACAACACCGCACCTATACCGTAGGCTGAAGCATCGGTCGTTAGATCGAACGGCTTCTTGTAGTCAGGATATCTGAGCATTACATCTTCGGATGCCAATATGTTTCGTAACTTTTCAAAGGCTTGCCGCTGCTCTTCCGAGAATTGTACTTGGATGTTACGGGACCTGTGCTTGCTGACAGATCCATTTTCACCCTTTAATATGTCGGAGATGGGCCTAGCTATCGCTGCGAAGTCCTTTATGAAACATCTGTAATAGCTCGCGAGGCCCAGGAATGATCTGACCTCGAAAACTGTCTTAGGCTGTGGGAATTCTTGTATAGCCCTAACCTTTTCCGGGTCTGTCGTTGCACCGTTACTGGTAACTATGAACCCAAGGAAATTCACGCTCTTCTTAAAAAAACGTGATTTTTCTATTGATACTCTCATATTTGCCTCGTACAAGCTTTGTAGGACCCATTCTACATGCTTGACATGAGACTCTTCATCTTCAGAGAATATGATAACATCGTCTACATAGACGTAGCAAGATTTGCCAATCTGCTCTCGCAGGATATCGTCAATAGTTCTCTGAAAGATGCTGGCTGCGTTCTTGAGGCCAAAAGGAAGCCTCTTGAACTCGTATTTTCCACCATTCACTGAAAAGGAAGTCTTCTCTCGGTCGCGTTCAGCGAGTATGATTTGGTGGTAGCCAGACTTGAGGTCTAGTGTAGAAAAGTAACAGGCCTTGCCCAAGTTTCCTAATATCATTGAGATATTTGGCATGGGGTACCTGTCAGGAATTGTTAGCTCATTAAGCTTGCGAAAGTCTATGACCATACGTCGGTTTTGGTTGCCCGCCTCGTCAGTACCCTTCTTATCCACAACCCAAATGGGGTTGTTGTAAGGGGAGGCGGACGTTTGGATTATGTCGTTATTTAGGAGGTTTTGCACCTCCTTGTTAACAAAATCAGCCACTCCCTTTGGATATGGATATAGCCGCGCATAAACAGGGTCATCAGTCGTTGTTCTGATGGTAGCCACCACCGAGGTATTGTAAGGCAGGGCCTCGTTAGGGTCCGCGAATGCCTTCTTATTGGCCGTTAGCATCTTTAAAAAGAACTACGAACTTGGGGTGGCGCGTCCGAACAATCCACATCAGTGAAATTGACGTTAGCGCAGGAGTGAAAGGAGATCTGTTCGACCTCCGTTCCCCACTTGAGTTGACCGGAAGCTAGGCATAGCGATGCGCCGGCCTGTGCTAATAGGTCGAGTCCGATTATTCCGTCAAACGTGGTTAGGTCCGGTAAAATGAAGAATACTGCTTTCACATTGAACAGTGATACAAAGCATTTCTGGTTAATTTGGGTTGTGCCATGGATTGAGTGAATTCTGAACGCAGAATCCACTGGACGGACACCGCGCAGTCCTTTGTGTGGTCGGATAAAATTTTTGGACGCGCCTGTGTCGATGAGGAACTTCATATCGCACCCTGCTACTCTCCGTTTGATGACGGGCAGCAGGGACTTTCCTCTAAAAAATTGAGGGAATCGGAGTCGGCGTCATCGTCAATCTGTTCCACCGCACCACTGGCGGCACTGGCGTATGATCCAGCCCCTCGTCCCGCAGTCTGAGTGACATGGTTCACTCTCTGCTGCTTTTGGTTGTTGTTGGTGCGATCAGACGCGGCCGACCGCTTGCCCGTGCCAGCTTGGAACTGTGTGGACTGAACAAAGTTGGAAAAGGAAGGGTCGACATCCATGGGCTCTTGCGCTTTCGCATAGCTCTGCTGACCATTGCCACGCTGGTTGGATTGGCCTTGCTGTTTGGAATTCTTGCTGTAATGTGGGTTTTTCGAACCACTTGGTTGTGCCTCTGCCTGCTGAGATGCTCTCTCGTGCTGGCGGGCATTTGGCTTACGCTCCCTGTCCTCTAGGCTTTTTGCAAAGTTGGCTGCGAACGCATATCTCTCATGGTTCGATTCAACCTCCTGTGCCAGCGCCAGGGCAGACGGAAGATCTTTTGGTTTCGCTGCGAAAAGGACGTCTGTTAAGCTTCTCTTAAGCCCTGATATAAATACTCGCAACGCATCGTCACGGAACTTTTCACACAGACCCTTGGCCAAGGCTGGCTCGTAGGACATGTTGACTTTATTCGTCAATGTCAGTTTTTTCTCGACCTCATCATAATATTGTAGCAAAGACAGGCCGCCCTGTCGTAGCGTACCTAACTCCTGCTCTATTACGTGAATTGGTCTTTTGTCACTGTACGTGAAATCAAGACGACTTATAATAGCGTCAAAGTTCAGCACCGTGCCGAACGAAGCTAAGACGGCATCAGCCGGTCCCCTAATTTTGCTTCTTATTATTATCACGGCCTGGTAGTGGCGTGAACTGCCATTATGTGGCTTGAAGATATGATAGGCGGCGAGGGCCGCCTGTCTCCAGGAGACATACAATTCCTGAACTCCCATGAATTCCGGCAAACATTTGACTGCATCTAGTGGCTCGTCACAACGAACGTTGTCTCTTATCTCTATCGCAGTATAAGCCCGCACTTCTGGTGTGACGATATGTGCTGCTGCCATTTGATCGGACAACTGGTTGACTCTGTCTACAAGGGCCTCTTCCCTTTGTCGGTTCGCAGCCGATTGCTCGGCTAAAGCCGCATTGACAGCCGCCAGTACCACTGCCCTCAATTGTTCTGGGTCCATGACGCTAACTCCGGGTGGGGGTGTGAGCCTTGGCGCTGGAATGCGAATACGGTGATCGTCGCGATCAGATTCTGAATCACTATATTGCTGACGAGGAGCTCTATACTGTCGGAACGGCGATGACATGGGTTTGAAGCGTGAACAAATTATATTCCGCGAAACGCCTGAAGCCAAATGGAAAATGTCACAGAACTCAACGGATCATGTTACGACACAATATTGGGTAAACACAAGAACAAAGACAAGTGGGAGCAAAAGAGGAAAAAATAAGACAATGCAAATCATAGAGGCAATCACAGTTCTGATTGCAACAAAAAATTCACGTCTACTTTCAAATTTACCAGCTTTTTTCTTTTAATAACATTAAACACTTGCAAAACTGATCAGTTCTTTCTTTTTTTTTTTTTTTAAATTGCTGACTAAAAACGGGTTTGAATGAAGATGCCCACTTACATGCCTTTTAATGTTGTGCCCTGAGCTACGTAGACTATCTCCTCGATGTAATCTCGCTGCAGCTGCGGCTTCTGATGTTCCTGTGCTGCTGTCTCCGCTGCCCGAAGAGCTCCGGCGGCTTCGGTGAACGATCAAGTCGAATTAATAGCGCTCCTGCGCACCTCAGTCAACCGTAGCAATTGACGAGGTTGGTGTCACTGCTGCTGCCTATGGATTCCTAGGTCGGCAATTGTTCAAAGCTGTTCGTTGCCTCACGCAACCACAGAAATCACGGCACACTTAGTTATTATTCGGTGTCACTATTGCTGCCTATAGATTCTTAGGTCAGCAATTGTTCGATGTTTCTTGTTGCTTCGCGCAACCACAGAGATCACTGCACACGCTCACAAGTACTTTGCGCGATTTATCACTGTGCGGCCTTAAACGGCTTGATTAGCACTTAGGTCTTTAAAAACTGTTTTTCTTTGTTGAAGACCGGGTAGGTCGTGGCGTTACTACCACGAGTTGGGCGCCAATTAGTTATCTGGTGCCGGCGTAAACGCGCGCGGCTGTTCGAGGCAGAGTGTCGGGCGGGGTCGCGACAGTAAAAGCCAAGGAGTTTGTAATTACTTTTTATTCCACGAGCCAAGCGGAGCTGTGGCGTCGGAGTACGAAGATAAAACTGAATACAAAAAGGTTCTTAGAGCTAAATGAAAGCGAAACTCTGTTTCGCAATCATACCCATAGCGGCCACGCAAATGTGCTGTGTTTGCCGACTATGCAACGACATCCGGTCAAATGCTGGCTAAGCAGATTCGCTCGGAGTCGTATTACGGTCAACAATCTGGAGACTGTTGACTTCAGTTAACTTATATTGTACTCTTTTAGGGTCAAAATATGATTGTGGCCTGTTCCGCAAATAATTTTGATGTACGTGCAGCTGGGTAGCGGGTATATTACAGTCGAGCACACTCGAATGTAGCTTTCTTACTTGTTATCACTCAGATCCTTTAAGTTTTTAAAGTTTAAATGGCCGTACCGATTATGCCACATTGATGCCGATACTGTTCGATACTCACTCTGTTCGTTTTTCTCTCGGTGTACATACAAATTGCCTTCTCGTTTTGCGCGTAACACGATTTCACCACTGTTTTTACATATTACAGCTTCGTTATTTTCGAATTTCATATAGTGACCATAGTTTGCTGCCTTGCTTATTGACACAAAGTTAATATTTAACAATGGAACATACAACACGTCTCGCATTGTTATTTTTCTATTTTTGGCTTGCAAAACTACTGTTCCTATACCAGTTGACTCAATAAATTTATCTGCGGCTAACATGATCGTCGTAACATTTCTAAGTAAGTAAGTTGCACCGCTATCTTAGCACCACACATTTTTTCTGTCCTTAACTTCACTATTGCACAGGAAAAAATTCGATCGTTCTTGCTCTTTTTCACTTTCCGATTCTTTCTCTTTCTATTTCGACATTCACTCGCTCGATGCCCTACTTTTTGGCAATTATAGCATTTTCCTTTAAATTTGTCTTTGTCGTTTTGGCGGTTATTTTTCTGCTTACTGTCTCTGTGCTTTGTGTGTGTGTACACAGTGTCTGTATCTTCTTGCTACACTTCTTCTCTGGCACCTTCTTCGAGAAATTTGATTTTTACCGTTTCAAATGGCGGCATCTCGTCGCGTGTTTTATTGCGACCACGAAATTTTTTCCAAGAATTCGTCTTCTCCACCAATTTATCCGTTATATTGAAAAATTAGTTGACATACTGAGAAGCTACATCTCCATGCTGCATTTTTGGTCTCACTAAATTTTGATACAACTGCGTTTTTCTAATGGGACCCGCTGGCATATGATTACTGCGCAATTTTTTCCATGCTTCTGTGTCCTCTTAGTTAAATAATCAGATATCCACAAAATAAGTTTTTGAGATAAAAACAATTAGATCTAACTTATAAAGCAAAAGGTTATGATTAATGGAGTCAAATACTTTACTAAAATCAGTGTAGACCACATCAGTTTGCATTTTCCTCCGAAATCCTTTAGTTATAATTGAGGAAAATTTAAGAAGATTTGTAGTTGTGGATCTACAGACAAATCAAGCAACTTAAATATAGGTTTACAAATGGTATTAGCACAGAATCTAAGTATACATGCTGGAACACCATCAGGACCGGGAGAAAATACAGACTTAGAGGATTTAAGATAGCTTAGTAAAGAGATTTCGTTAATAGGATTGCATAGTACAGGCTTCAGTGGAGTAAGTAGATTGAAAAAAGTCTGCAAACAAATCGGCAGCAGCCTTTTATTATTATTTTATTTTCAAAAAAAAAATGAGATGGAAATCTATTAATTTTACTTTCCTAAACCCATCAATTCACAAGAAAACCAAGGTGGCCTATTACACTTAACTGGGTAAGCATAGGGAACACATAGATCAAAAAATGAATTGATAGATTTATAAAAATATGAGATACAAATATCCAAATCTGAACACAAATAAAAAGTAGACCAATCATGATTTAAAATCAAATTATTAAGCTTAATGAAATTGGTCTTGCGAAAGCAGCGAGATTTTAATTTGGAAAAAGCATCTTCAGTTTGCACAAGAGTAGCCAATTTTAATGACAAGTCTAATGTAGGATGGTAAGGATCTTCGTGTAAAACTAAAGGATCAATTCTAGAAATAGTGTTTTGCAACAATACTAAAGATGAAAAGATAAGGTCAAGCATTCTACCATTTAAGTTAGAAATATTATAAATTTGAAATAATGAAAGTTCGAAAAGTCCAATAAGAACTTTATTTAAACTAGAAGGAACTAAGACATCTGATTGAGATGTCCATGTAAGTTCTGGTAAATTAAAATCACCAAAAACTTAAAGAAAGAAAATCTCTATCAGATAGCTTTGATGCAACAGACTGGATAGAGGAAAGATGTTCAGAGTAGAAAGAAACATCTGAAGAAGGGGGGCACACTGGCACTAACACAGATAAATTCAGGGCAATTAATTAACCATTGTTCGACAGACAAATCTGACCTAGCAGCTATAAGCACGCCTCCACCAGTTCGACATAAACGGTCGCATCTGAAGGAAGTACCATATACTTATATTTTATTTTTATATATAAAATATTTTAGACTAATTTTGGATCAAAACGAACGAATATGAAGTTAGTTTTTTGATTACGCTAATGGTTTACCTGTTACAGGTGAAAATACCTTACCCGCCAAAAGGCGGGGTTGGGCATTTACGTGTATTTTCCCCATATGAAGACTTAAACAACTTTTATTGTGTTTAATTTTTATTGTTGCGTATGAAAATTAAAAAATCAGTTTTTTGAAGATGAATTGTATAGATGAATATTACATTTTGTGCAAAAAGACTATGTTTCGGATTTGCAGTTGGCCATCTTGGATGTTTTTTTGCCAGACCGATCTAAAAATTTGCACCAATGGCCAATCTGATCGTAACGAACATTTGCATTTGGGAAGTATGTTTTTACTTTCGATGAAGCCGGAGCCGGTGATGCTGAGTGAGATAATGACCGTCCCCGTCAACGGCTAGCCGGAATCGAAAGCAGACATACAGTCTCCGCCACCTCAATTCGAAAATCTGGCAAAAAGCATCGTGCTTGTCCCTTATGCAACCGATGATATAAAATATATGCGTTTACCATTGACATATTTAATAGATAGAAAAAATAACGGTTGGTCCACTTTCGTGTTTTCATTCGATATATATATATATGTCGCAGATTTGTCGTTATTCGCCATAATGGTAGCGCAGTAAGTTTCGATCGCACTGAAGTACTACGCACAACTGCCTTGTGTCGCACACTTCTTCTACGTGCTTACCATCGAACCACACTCGGCGTCAGCGACGACATGCTGGCGCCGCGCTTATACGGTTTTTCCCAAAACTACAAACTACAGGCAACCAATAACTGCGCAATTAGAGGCTGATGCAATATTTCCATTATGATGAAATACACTACCAGAATACCCATACACTAACACATGCAAACTTATGCTCCGACACGGCCATCCTGACCATTACACGACCTCGTGAAATATTACCAACAATGCCTTTTCTTTAATGCAACAAAACCATTTTCAAATTACACTTACATTAACAAATTAAATTTCACATATTAATATCATTCTTAGAGTAATACAAGCTTTTTAACATAATTCATTCATCATTTCATTACAATATCTAATGCGCCACACGCCATGATCAAAACAATTGTTTTGCACTTGTGCTTACATTATTATTATAAATTTCATTATTAGCCCTTAAGGAACCTGTACTGTCTCTTTCAACAGTTTGTTTTACATGCTTTCATTACTGTCTCTTTCAACAGTTTCTTTTTCAGCCATTTCATTACTGTCTCTTTCAACAGTTTCTTTTTCAGCCATTTCATTACTGTCTCTTACAACAGCTTTCTTTTCCATTTCCTTATCACTGTCTCTTTCAACAGCTTCATTTTCCATCTCTTCATCACTGTCTCTTTCAACAGCTTCATTTTCCATCTCTTCATCACTGTCTCTTTCAACAGTTTCATTTTCAACCATTTCACTTAACTTCTTTTTACATTTTTCTAATTCTTCTTGTACTTGCCAATCTGGCATTTTTCTTATGTCATCGTGAGCATATTTATATTTTCTATTGTTCGTCAACGACCTGAGCATATATCTGTCACCCTCCAACAATTCAGTTATTTCAAAAGGCCCTCTAAACTTCGGACTTAACTTTGTTTGATGCCTTTCTTCATTTTTTAACAACACGAAATCTCCAACTTGACATTTTACAACTTTGGCTTTTCCTTTATCAAATTGCTTCTTGTTATATGCTGCTGCAGCTGAAATATTGTGAACTGCCTGTGCTCTTACTTCTGCCAAATCAATCTCGTCTGCCGTATCGCAAGGTGGAAGCAACCCCAACGGGCGGGCAACTTTGCCAATAAACAGTTCTAAGGGACTTGCCTTGGTTGCTTTACTAACCGTAAAATTTAACGCTAATTGAACCTCTCCCAACGCATCTTGCCAAGCGCGGCTGCTAGTCTCAACTGCAGTCAATAAGTTCTTTAAGGTGCTCATAATGCGTTCGACTTGCCCATTAGCTCTACTTGCACCAGTCGCAATCAAATGCAAATTTATTTTCTGTTGATCACAAAACTCACTAAATCTAGTGCTGGCAAAACACCTACCCTGATCTGCTATAATGCGATTTGGCACCCCAAACAAAGATATAGCCGACGCCACAGCCTTTATACAATTCTCAGCGTCAATCCTAATAGTGTGGGTTAGGTAAACAAATTTAGTAAAGGCATCTACTTGGACGATTACATACTCTTTCTGATCAGCCTTGCCACTCAACTTTCCAGTAATATCAATGTGAACGGTGTGCCAAGGTATATTTACTTTTGGTATTGGATGAAGGCTTGCTTGAATTTTGCCGGAAGAAGTCTTTGACATTTTACAAGTAATGCAGTTTTCAACGAACTTTCGAATATATTTAGACATGTTTGCAAACCAGTAAAAGTCATAGGCCTTATCTAATGTCTTCTCCCAACCCAGGTGCATAACTGCCTCATGAATTTGATTTATAACAGACCATCTAAATGATCTTGGAACAATTGATAAGGAACGGGTTCTGCCGTTTCGCTGAATTTTCCTATATAATATTCCGCTTCTCAATTCATAAGTTTTTGCAACGTCCGCAGGAAGAGAATAATCTTTCAATTTATTTACGATATCAACTATTTCGGAATCCTGTCGGAATCCAAATGCGAATGCCAAATAAGATTTTTCGGTAACATCGTGAGGCGGCAATCTACTTGAGATTTCACGCTCTTTAAATAACAACAACAATAACAACAACCACGACAAGCGACAGCAGAACTCGAGCAGAGCAACAGCAACAACAACAACAATTAAGTAAAGCATTTACACACTCAACACACACACGCACAGCACAAATTTCATTTTCACTTGACGCATCAAATTAAATAACAACAAAAAAAAGAAGAAGAAAGATACAAGTGAAATGAGGCAACAACAGCAGCAACAGAAACAACAACAACAACCACAAGAGCAACAATTTACAGTTTTTTATCTGATAATTTCAAATTGGCCAGGTGATACTATTACATTAAATCCTGAGAACAACACTTCTCGACCAATAATGATATCATTTCTTAAATGCACATCGTCCAAAACATGAAACAATATCACAATACAATAGTTGTTAATTTTTACGTTACTAAGTATTTGCAATGTGCTACAAATACTACCATTGCCAATACCTTTCAACAGCACTACATTGTTAATTCTTTTACCAACAAATTTGTTACTTAGCTTTTGTTTAATTAAAGAACATTCCGATCCAGAGTCAAAAGTTATTGGATATGTCTCACGCTGATGAACCATCTCGCCCTTGGGTTCAACAACTTCACAAAGTTCCGCCCTTTTCACCTGAAGCGTGCCTTTTATGGTGTTTTCTGCGAAAATTATGTCCACTGTAGAGCACCACGCCGTTGCATCGAAGCCAACACCGTCTGCGTTGAATTTGGGTAGCACTACCGAATTTTTATTTGTTGTTTCGGATGCCGTTGTTTGTAGTGTTTTAACAAGCTCGATAAAGTTTTTATTTTGCATTTCCATTAAAATCCGCCATGGCTCACTAGACATATCAGGTAGCGAGCCCGATCCCACTTCTGATGTCGCAGATTTGTCATTATTCGCCATAATGGTAGCGCAGTGAGTTTCGATCGCACTGAAGTACTACGCACAACTGCCTTGTGTCGCACACTTCTTCTACGTGCTTACCATCGAACCACACTCGGCGTCAGCGACGACACGCTGGCGCCGCGCTAAAACGGTTTTTCCCAAAACTACAAACTACAGGCAACCAATAACTGCGCAATTAGAGGCTGATGCAATATTTCCATTATGATGAAATACACTACCAGAATACCCATACACTAACACATGCAAACTTATGCTCCGACATATATATGTAGGGTATTTATTGTTTAGCATAATTGTTTATCTTAGTAATATTTTGATATAATAGTTTGCTTATTATATTTGGTATTTACTACAATAAAAGATCACTCGTGCCAACACTTCTTGATCTCCGGACATACGACGACTACACAACTTTGCCTTACTCCGGACACGACAACTTTCGGCTTGACGATCTTTTTTTTACTGCACAACTTTCAACTCGCTTTGTTCTTCTTCGACTGCCTCTATGCTTCTCCTTTATCTTATAACTCCTTCTTCCTCTTCTGCCTGCGCTCACGACGCTACCCTTTGCGATGATTATCGGTCATCGCATATAGATAACTATCGTTACATTCGGCCATCCTGATCACTGTCGTCTGACCCAGACGACCATAGATCTTCATTTGTAGACGCGTACTTCCATAGCTTTATATTTTCTGCATATGTTGCAGTTATTGTAGGGCCTTCCACCTGAGCTGCTTTTCGTACATCGTATCGTTCGTTTCTTTTTACCTTAGTTACTTCATATGGTCCGAGAAAACTGCTAGCTAGTTTTTTGCCAGTCACAAACTGAGTTCGTTTAATAGCCACCAGATCGCCTTCTTTATATGTACGCTCGCCCTTGCGTTTGCGATCATAGCCGTCTATATACTTTTGCTGCGCCTGCTGAATATGTGTTTTTACCTCCTTGCGTAATTCAGCTCTCTCGGCGTCGAAGTCTGTCACCAACTCTTGTTCTAGAGTTGTGAGTATATTGTCACTAACCTTATTCCTCATGTTTACTCCAAACATTACTTGAAATGGCGTCTTCTTTGTGGAGCAATGAATATGGGCATTGATCGCTTTCTGCACCTGGGATACATGCTTGTACCACTTTGAAGTGTCATCAATTGATAACTTGCTTATTATTGATAGAATGCATCTGTTGACTCGCTCTATCTGACCGTTGCCGCGAGCAACTCCTGTTGTTGTCCAAACGTGTTCAATACCATTTGACTTGGTGTATTCTTCAAAGCTGTTTGAGGTAAATGCCACGCCCCTGTCACTGATAATGCGTTAATGCGTAACTGCGCAACTCTCAATGCGAAGATCTCGTTTCGCTCCATATTACTGAAATTTAAATTGTCTGTATTAAAACTTATTATTCATAAATCAGAAATATCAAATTTGTTTCGGTTCAGCTTTATTAAACTTATTTAACATTAGCCGATTTCAAACTTTTAACAACCGTCCACACTCGCTGTTATTACAGTGACTCTCAAACTTAACACTATGTTAAATATTCCCAAGCTGAAAAATTTTAAATTTTAACTGCCAAAATGACGTTCTTGCTTGTTTGTCTTACACAGCTCCTTCTACGCAAACCAAATCCGCCGCTCACCAATACCAGCACAAAATAACCAAAAAAATTTCCCGACGCTCCTGTCAGTTTAATTCTTGCCACAATTCGGCGCCAAGTGCCTTTCTTCGACCTCTCCAACGTTGACTCTGATTATCCACAATTCTCCAGACTCTGCTTCTGCTCACTGTTTCCGCATTACCACGGTCTTCCAGATTCTGCGTTGCTTACACCGCTTAACCACGGTCCTGCAACTCTGAGTTATTATTGACGACTCGTCTATAAAACTGTCCCACGCTCCAAACTTTATCAGTGCCCCACAGCGCCGCGTTGTAAATCCTGCCTAGCTGCCTGCTCACCAAAGTTGCCGTGCCGAGTTCACAGATTAATCCCGTCGTAATTGACTTGGTGCTCTCGTCTTTTGCCAAATCTCGCCGTTTGATTTTCGTAACAGCTTTACCACTTTCATCAGCCAATTTCACAACAAAAGTTACGAACGTTGTGGATTTTTAGTCACACAAGTTTGTTTCTATAGAATTGTGGCTCTTTCGGCGTCTCAATTCATTTTTGTCTTCAATTTCACAATGCTTGTGCTTTTCTGTTAAGCTCAACACACGCACATTATTTTTACACACACACAGTTTCAATGTTAAGTTTTTGACAAGCTTATCCCGGTTGAGCTATAATGAGTTACAGCTAATTGTCAGCTAATTGGCACAAAAAAAAATTAGATTTTGTTTTGTGTGTTTATAAGAATATTCATCACTTTGGGTTTAAATTTTGCATTCCACGGATCACTGGAGTCATCCACTCTGATATTTACCGTTTTTTGTCCCGTTATTATAATCGGTTCTCTTTTAGTTTTCATTTTCGTTAGAGCAAAGGCGAATTTTGCTGCTCACTTAATTGGTACACTTTGTTGGGTACACAACTTTTTTTTCTAAAAAGCACATGTTTGAGTGTTTTTTTGATATCGAAAGTAAAGTTTACTAGGAAGCCAAGGCCTCGTTAAACCGATCCAACCATGGACATAATAATGGCGCGAAAGAGCAAATGTTCTCCTTTTAAATCCGCTCGTGAGATTATGTTGGAAATAAATAATGAATATGATCTCAAAATATCCAGAAGTCTTGTCGGAAGAAGATTAAATGAAGCTGGGCCCTTTGGTCGCATGAGCAGGAAGAAACCACTTCTATCCAAGGCAAACATTAAAAAACGAATTTGTTTTGCAAAGGCCCACAAGGATACACAAGCCTCCTTTTGGAAAAACGTGTTGTGGAGTGCCGAGACCAAAATAAATAGGATGGGACCAGATGGAAGAACAATTGTTCGGCGTCCCAAAAACCAAGCTCTTAATCCACGGTACACAACTCAAACGGTGAAGCATGGAGGAGGCAAAATAATGTGTTGGGGTGCATTTTCTTGGCACGGAGTGGGTCCGCTCTTCCGAATTAATGGAATTATGGATCGATTCCAGTATTTAGACACATTAAAAAATATAATGGAACCATATGCATTTAAAAACATGCCTGTAAAATGGACTTTCATGCATGATAATGACCCAAAGCATTCAGCAAAAGTGGTTAAAAAGTGGTTGCAGGACGAAAAATAAGATGCTGGAATGGCCGGCTCAAAGTCCGGACTTGAATCCTATTGAAAACCTTTGGAATGACGTAAAAGTGGATATTTCACAAAAAAAATTTCGAAATTTGGATGATTTGTGGGCCGGCGTTCAAGAATCCTGGTACGCTATCCCAAATGCAAGATGCCAAAAGCTAGTGTAAAGTATGAGCCGCCGATGTCAAGCTGTTTTGGATAATGGTGGTTATAGTACCAAGTACTAGCCCTGTACAAAGATTTCCTTTCAAAAATATTAATTATATAGCAATAATAACCATTTGACCAAATATGTGCCAATTATATGAGCAGGCAATTTTAAGGCTTTTTTCTTATTTTTTCTTATTTTAGTCTTAATTTTGAAATATAATGCTGTTAGAGATTTACCGCTCGAACAGGACAGCCGTTATGTGCTTCTAGACCGACCGAACAAATAAACACAAGAACGTAGTGGTGTAGTTGACGGTTTAATTGAAACTGAGTAATAGGAATTTCACAATGACTTCTTAAGTTATAATTGAGCGTTGCCAGATCAAAAACATATAAAGCTTATTTTAATTATAACGTAATTTCAACACTTCCTCTTAAGCTATATATATGTGATGTAAAACGAAAATTAATTTAATCCAAGCAACTTAGCAAAATTCTGTTGCTTTTGTTTACACAAGCCTTTCGTTAGTACATCTGCAACATTTTTATCAGTGGGTACATATTCAAGAATTATTTCATTACATTCTACTTTTTCACGAATAAAATGATACCTAATATCTATGTGCTTAGTGCGTTTATGGTGTACTGGATTCTTCGCAATATGATGAGAACTTATGTTGTCGCCACATATGGTTATTGGTCCATCTAATGACCATCCAATCTCTAAAAGCAAACGGCGAAGATACACCGCTTCTTTTGCAGCCGTGGATAAAGCAACGTACTCTGCTTCTGTGCTGCTCATGGCGACGACGTTCTGCTTAGCTGAAGTCCATGAAAACGCACTGCCTCCAAGGAAGAATGCATACCCACTGTATGATTTGCGATCTGACAGGTCGTTTGCCCAGTCTGCGTCGGCGAAGGCCATTACCTGTTCGCCGGACTTGCTGTAAGTGATTTTGAGATCAACCGTGGCTGAAAGGTATCTCAAAACATGTTTCGCTGCAGTCTCGTCTTCACTGTGTGGATCAATATTTCTTTGCGACAGTTTGCTCACTGTATGCAAAATGTCTGGTCGGCTCAAGACTGCTAAATACATAAGGGAACCGATAAATGATTGAAATTGTGTTATATTTACCTTGACACAATTCTCATTTCTACAACCCATCTTATAACCAGGATCTAGCGGCGTAGCTGCGGGACGACAATTTTGCATGCCATATTCATCCAATAGGTTTATGATGAACTGCTTCTGGCATAGCGAAATCGACCCTCTTGTACTTTCTCGTTGGATTTCCATGCCAAGGAAATAATTTAGTTAGCCGCCATCTTGTAGGTCGAATTTATTTGCGATCTTCCTCTTAATCACGCTGATCTCGTTCTCGTCGTAGCTGATGATGATTAGATCGTCGACATATACTGCAATGTAGCTGTGTTGTTGCTGCTGCTGCTTCACGTACAGGCACGCCTCATTTTTGCTGCGCTTGAAACCAATGCTCTTCAAAACTTCGTCCAATGTGTCATTCCAGACACGCCCTGACTGTTTAAGTCCGTAGATCGCCTTTTGAAGCTTTAATACTTTGTTTGGATGCTTCTCATCAATGAAGTTTTGTGGTTGCCTCATATACACTTCTTCTTGAAGTCTGCTGTTTAAATATGCGTTTGATATGTCAACCTGGTGCATGCATATCTGTTTTTCTGCTGCTATAGCAAATAGCATTCTGATGGTTTCGTAGCGGATTACTGGAGAAAACGTTTCCGAGTAGTTGACGCCCATCTTTTGCCCACAACCTTGAGCAACAAGTCTTGATTTAAACTTTTGTATATTTCCTTCTTTATCCTTTTTGACGCGAAAGACCCACTTGGATCCTATGGCTTTCTGTCCTGTAGGTAAATCACACAATGTCCATGTGTTATTTGAAATGAGAGCATCATATTCTTTCTGCATTGACGTCTTCCAGTCTTGGGCATGCTCGCCCCGTAAAGCGTCTCCAACGCACTGTGGCGTCTCAATGTCTTCAATGTAATTGAGGCTGTTGTATTGTTTTCTGGGTCTACCGGGCTTACCACTGCGAATAATTTTTGGTCTGCCGGGTCCACGTCGAGGTGCGTTGCTCTCTTGCTCTTGTACGTCTGGTACGATCTCCTCCTCAGTGAGAATTTACTTTTCATCGCTTGCGCTTACAAACTCCTCCTCCTCTTCACCGGAGTCATAGCTGTCGTAAGAATTATTGCTCTGCTCGACCACCATGGGCATAGCCTGCCGCTGCTGCTCTGGTACTTAGATGTTTGATTCAAGGTGAATGATGTTTGTAGCGAAGTTATTATTTTGTTCTGAAATAATGCATTTTTCAGATTCAGTGTTATCAAACTCACCCTCTACAAATTTGACATCACGACGTGCAACAATGATACATTTTTCCCGATCGTATAAACGGTAAGCTTTAGCTGTTGAAGAGTATCCTACAAATATATACTCTTTTCCCTTTACCTGGAACTTGCTTTTTCTAGTCTTATCCAGTGCAAACGCGCGAGATCCGAACACTCGCAAATGTTTAACAGATGGCTTCCTATTTTGCCATATTTCGAAGGGTGTAGTGCCCATGAGTGCTTTGGAAGGGCACCTGTTACGCAAATATGAAGCTGTGGACACGGCCTCGGCCCACAAAAACTCCTCTAATTTCGCATGAATCAGCATACTTTTTGCCATCTCGACGATCGTTCGATTAGCGCGTTCCGCGACGCCGTTTTGTTGTGGTGTATACGGAACCGTTAATTGCCTTTTTATGCCGCACGTGTTCAAATACTCTGTAAACTGCCGGTTTACATATTCTGTCCCGTTGTCACTTCGCAAAGCTTTTATTTTCTTGCCCGTTTGACACTCGACATATGATTTGAACAATTTGAATTTATCAAACACTTCGTTTTTCGCATGCATAAAATATATAAATATTTTCCGTGAATAGTCGTCTATGAACGTGACGAAATACCTGTTGCCGCCTAAAGAACTAACATTCATTGGCCCGCACACGTCACTGTGAACTAGTTCCAGTACACTTTGCGTAGCTCTCTCGCTTTTCTGTGGGAATGGCAATACGTGTATTTTTGCCATATTGCATGTGTCGCAATTAATATTCACCGACATATTTTTGACGTCCATGCCAATTACTAGCTCTTTTTCTTTGATTTCTTTTAAACATTGAAAATTTAAATGACCAAACCGATTGTGCCATGTTGCCATGCGAGAAGAATCATTCAACAAATGATTCGCACTGTTTTTAGAGCTACTTGTAAATAAATACAAATTTTCTTCTTGCATTGCTCTCATCATCACTTCACCTTGTTTGTTTTTTTTCAGCGCCGCCTTTTTATAAAAAGTAGTTATGTTTTCGTACTCCGCGGACTTGCTCACTGATAAAAAATTCATATGCAATGATGGAACGTAAATTACATCTCGTAATTCAATGTTTACATTTTGTGATTAAAGCATAACAGTCCCGATGCCGCTCGATTTCACGAACTTATCAGCTGATAGCATAATCCATGTTTCCTTATTAATGAAAGATGTAAATAATTCCTTGTCACAACACATATGCGACGTGACACCACTATCAACACCATATGTTTTTCCTTTAAGTGGTAGCACTAATATGCATCAAGCAGTTTGATTTCTCCTTGCTTTCCCCTAGTTTTTTATGCCTCTCTTTGCTCGGGCATTCTCGTGCTTGGTGACCAAATTTCTCGCAAATGTAGCATTTGCCCTTGAAACTATGCTTTTCAAGGTTCTTTTTCACGGTCGTTGCACAGATGTCGTGACATTCTTCGCGTTGTTTTTGCTTTGCAGTTTCATGTAATTTTGTATGTACAAATTATAAAAAGGGTTGGCCGGCGGTTAACGCGCGCGGCTCTTACTAATCAGGTGTCAGGCGGAGCCGTAACAATGAAAGATTAGGAGTTTACTTTTTATGTTTTATTACACCGAGCCAAGCGGAGCTGTAGCGTCGGAGACAAAATAAGAACTGAATATAAAATACAAGAATTCAACTTAGGAGCTAGCATGAAAACGAAACACATTGTTGCGATCTCATATTCGTAGCGGCCACGCAAATCTGCAGTGTCTGCCGGCTACGTATCGACATCCGGCATAATGCTTACGTTGCAGTATGCCGATGTTGTCGTATTTCATGCGCCCGTGGGAGCGACGTTTGCTTTAGTTAACTTTCAACGAGGCCGCCCTGGCCGACCTTAACTCAGCAACCGCCACGTTCAGTTGTCTTGCGGACCTTTCCTTCCAGGGCAGCCACAATGGCAACACATAACAGGAGGCAACATGATGCTGTACGGTAATGCACTGCTGGGGTCTTTGGCGTTGAATTTTTTGAACCTCGATTGTTCTAGTTACCTTCATTTAGGCGATGAAGGTCGGGAGACTAGCACCTTTTGGGAGGTGATTTACAAGAATTTGCTACCCCGGCACTTGTTTGATCCCGTTTGTTGACGTACAGGGTTCCGTTAATGACGGCACGTCGGGCGAAGGTAACAAGATGCGTACCATGACCCAGATTTCAGAGCCGTTGTCCACTTGTACCTTGCGGCCCTGTCGTTGATGATGATCCCCTCATTACATAGGTGATGGGTCCAGGCTGATTTCGCAGTGCGCCTCGCCGCCTGCATGGAGTTCTTTCGCACAAGAGCTGCCTGATGATAGCTGGCAGAAGGTGGCGCTGGTTGATGCGGTGCAAGCTTTGACGGTGTGGATCTCGTTGTCGCATTCTGCGATAACGCCATCATCTAAACGTAGCATGGCTCCTTCGTGACTGACGGGGAAAATAGTAATTTTCTAACAGGCGAACTTAATTACCGGAAATTTAATGATAAAGTGTAATGCGTTATTGGACTGCAGAACCTTTACGGACGATACGGACATGAGGTCCCCTATGGGGGTGTTGGTGGGCTCCTCTAGCCAAACTGAACTCAAATCTGCGTGATCAAGAATATTTGGGCTAACAATGTTCATTTTTGCAAGTGTCACGGCCAACATTAAATTTTGAAGCTCCATCATGAGCATTCTATTTCTCGCGAGCAATGTTTCATACAAATGACCGGAGTCAATTTGCGACGCTTTTGCTGCTTTGAGGATTAAGTTGACGGTGGCAGTTAATTCATTAATTTGACTCTGGATTTTTGTATTGATTTCTATCTGCCTATTGTTCGCGTCTATCAATCGCGCCTCTACGACCCTACTGTTTTGCAAATCGCTGGCATCAGGTGTACCGGCTACAACCTTTAGTATGGAGCCCAGGAAGTCCAAGCTTCTGGCCACTCGATGGTGCGCGCCCAGCGCATCCAGCAAGTCCCGGAGGTGTGCTGAATCTACATTCAGCAAATTTCTCATGTGTGACTGCGGGAAGTGGCTAAGCAGACCGGCCGTCTCCTCTACTACACGTGCGTACTCCGAAAGATTCGCGGAGTGCCTCACGTAGGCGAAATTCTCCCACACCAAGATCTGGCCATCGACTATGGGAATGTATTTGGCGCGCGAATAATCGGTGATGTGAGCCGATGCCAATGATAGAGACACGAGAAGGATAAGATTGGTCCTGTGGGTGTAAGTTTAAATGGTTGATTTTTCTATTTTGTAGACAAGGGGAACCCAACACCAATAATAATAAAAATGCTTAAGAATATAATGTGCGCGGATGGCGCTACGCTTAGATCTATTAAAAATTACGCCAAGTGGCTAGAAAAAATTTAAAATTAAGCGAAACACTGACCTCGCTGCTGAGCGCGTCATTTTAAATTGTCCTTGTGGACCACCCTCCCCTCAATAAGGACCGTGGTCCCCATGTCCGCTTCTACAGCTCTTTCTTCGCACAACGGCGTGAGCTTGTTGCCGAGTTTTCGGTTGGATTTTACCAACACTTTCTCGCCAACATCGAATGTCCTATTCTGCCGCGAGGCGTTTTCTCTGGCCCTCAGCGCGGTCTGAGCCTTCTGGATCCTATTGCGGATCTCTCGCTGTGGCTCATCGGGGTGTGTTAGGACGATGTCAGCCGGTCTCCTGTCGATGACCGAGTGAATCGACTTATTATACTGGGTAGTGGCCAACATTATTATTTCGACCGTATCACTCAAGCCCTTGTCTATCTTTATGCATCTGGCTAGCTCCAGCAACGTGCTATGGAGACGCTCCACCTGCCCGTTGGAGGTGCTGTGCAGTGGTGGTGCGTTTGTAACGCTTACACCAAAGTTGTTACACAGCATGGACACGATTGTGTGCGACTTCAACGACGGTTCGTTGTCGCAATAAATGTTCTTTGCCCTTGGGAAAAAGTTCATGAGCTGAAGCAGCGCTGGCTTCAGGTCTTCAATAGTTCTCGAGGCGATTGGTTGTACGACGGCAAATTTAGAAAACTTGTCGACGCAAGTGAGGAAAAACTTTTTGTCGGTAGAGAAAATGTCGATGTGCAACATTTTCCCTGTGTGTGACGGTATTGGCGTTTCACCGAGTTCTTGTTTTCTCGGGTGCCTGTCGTACTTTGCCCTTGCACAAGTCCTGCAATTCTGCACGATCTCGTTGGCCAGCTTGGCCATTTTGGGGAAATAGTATTCCGACAATACCTGCTTTACATTTTGTTGCGCTGCTCTGTGCGCCCTATTATGTTCAGCAGTTAAGATTTCCCTTCTTTCTTCGATTCTGAGTACGTCCACGACACGGTTCCTGCAATGCCAGAACTTTGTGGCTGGGAACCTCCGGACTATCTCATCTTGTATCATTGCAAGCGTGTGCAAATCGCAATGGAAGGCGTTTACGGCCCTTGGGACGATTATGTCTGCCAGTTCGTCTAATAAAGACCCCCTGCAGACGAAGTTCACCGTGTGGCGCCTTTTATTCCCGAATAAAATAAAGGTATTTTTGGACGGGAAACGTGCTTCTTCCAGTATTATCTGGTTCTGGAAGCAGTTCAATGGCTTGTCTGTTGACTCGATTGTGTGGGTGAGAGACACCTCACTGTGAATCGTTGCTGCGCAAGATTCGGGCTCTTCTTGTTCCAGCACATTAAGCTGTTGCCTGGACAAGGCGTCCGCTACCAGGTTCTCTTTACCAGGCTTGTAAAATAGACGAGCATTGAACTCGTCTATGCGGGCCTTCCACCTCTTAATTTTTGCGTTCGGGTTTGATTCCGACACAGAAAATGTTAACGGCTGATGGTCAGTGAAGATATTTATATCTTTCACTCCATACAAGTAATGCCGCAGTTTAGCCAGGGCCCAAACGATGGCCAATAACTCACGCTCGTTAGTCGCGTAGTTGGCTTCACTGTCTTTAAGAGTTCTTGAAATCATTGTTATAGGGCGGCCCTCTTGAGACAACACCGCACCTATACCATGGGCTGAAGCATCTGTCGTTAGATCAAATGGCTTCTTATAGTCCGGGTAGCTGAGCATGACATCTTCTGATGCCAATATATTGCGCAGCTTTTGGAACGCCTCTCGCTGGGACTCAGAGAAATGCACCTGAATGTTCCTCGATCTATGCCTACTAACTGTTCCATTTTCGCCCTTTAATATGTTTGAAATGGGCCTTGCTATAGCAGCGAAGTCTCTGATGAAGCACCTATAGTAGCTCGCGAGGCCCAGAAACGATCTGACTTCGAATACCGTCTTAGGCTCTGGAAATTCTTTTATGGCCTTTACCTTTTCTGGGTCCGTTGTTGCACCGTTACTGGTGACAATGAACCCGAGAAAGCTCACGCTTTTCTTAAAAAAACGCGATTTCTCGATCGATACTCTCATGTTAGCTTCTTCTAAGCTCTTTAACACCCACTCTACATGTTTGATGTGAGCCTCCTCGTCTAGCGAGAAGATGATCACATCGTCAACATAAACATAGCAAAATTTGCCTATTTGCTCCCGTAGGATGTCATCGATCGTTCTTTGGAAGATGCCGGCGGCGTTCCTGAGGCCGAATGGCAATCTCTTAAACTCATACTTTCCTCCGTTTACCGAGAAAGAAGTTTTTTCACGATCGCGCTCCGCTAGTACGACTTGATGGTATCCTGATTTAAGATCCAGTGTCGAAAAAAAGCGTGCTTTGCCCAAATTGCCTAATATCATTGATATATTTGGCATGGGGTATTTATCGGGAATGGTGTGCTCGTTAAGCTTGCGAAAGTCTATCACCAAGCGCTTCTTGCGGTTTCCCGCATCATCGGTGCCCTTTTTATCAACTACCCATATGGGGTTGTTGTTGTGGGGATGCCGATTTCTGAATTATATCGTTTCTTAGAAGATCTTGGATCTCCTTATTAACGAAGTCAGCTACGCCCATGGGATATGGGTACAGCTTGGCATAGATGGGCTCTTCGCTCACCGTTCTGATGGTGGCAACCACCGAAGTATTATATGGCAGAGCCTCGTTTGGGTCTGCAAAGGCCTTTTTTCTGGCCTTTAATAATTTCCGAAAAGTCTCCCGCACTGAAGCGGGTGCATCTGAGCAATCCACATCGGTGAAATTGACATCAGTGCATTTGTGGAAGGAGATTTTCTCAACTTCCGTACCCCATTTGAGCTGACCGGAGGCCAAACAGAGTGACGCCCCAGCCTGAGCTAACAAATCGAGACCGATTATCCCATCGAAGGTTGACAAGTCTGGTAAAATGAAAAATGTTGCTTTCACGTTGAACAACGAAACAAAGCATTTTTGTGTGACGGTGGTTGAGCCATGGATGGAATGCAATGTGAATTGCGAGTTAACCGGACGGACGCCACGCAACCCCTTGTGTGGTCTGATGTAATTCTTGGACGTGCCGGTATCAATAAGGAAGCTCATATCCTGCCCTGCTACTCTTCGTCTAATGACGGGTAGCAGGGATTTTCCCCTAAAAAATTGAGCGCGTCAGAATCACTCTCGGCATCGTCCTCGATCTGCGCCACAGCGCCGTTGGCGGCTTCGGCGTACGAGGTCTGCCCCTGCCCAGCATCTTGGGTTACATGATTCACCCTTTGTTGCTTGCCCTTTCCGTTAGAGCGATCGGACATGGCCGACCGCTTGCTGACGCCAGCGGAGGCCTGGGTGGGCTGTCTAAATTTTGACAGCGAAGGGTCTACCTCCATTGGTTCTGGAGCACTGGCGCGAGTTTGCTGCAAATGTTTATATATTTTTGCTGCCAATAGTTTTCCGTCAACTTAATCCTTTACTAGTTTCACGTATGTTAAAACTATTTGTTATTTAATTTCATTTAAGAAAAGACACTTGCAAAAATGTGTTTATATGCTTATTTTTTGTTTCGCAGGTTTAAGTGCAGTTTTAAAAAAGGTGCCCACTTACATTTTT
Source organism: Zaprionus ghesquierei (assembly GCA_018904095.1). Taxonomy (NCBI): domain Eukaryota; kingdom Metazoa; phylum Arthropoda; class Insecta; order Diptera; family Drosophilidae; genus Zaprionus; species Zaprionus ghesquierei. Next base: position 44,054 of record JAEIGP010000841.1, read on the forward strand.
TTGGTGTTGTGTTGTGTTCTAAACTGAAGTTGGTTTCTGTTTTTGTACACTGCTTGTCTCTGCCTCCCGCGCTGCCGTCTCCGCTGTCCAGATAGCTTGCGCGCTAATCTGGCGATAAGTCGCTGCCCGAAGAGCACCCGCGGCTTCGGTGTGACGTGAAATTAAGTTTGCGCTATAGCGCACCTCAGCCAATTGCACTCAAGAGGCGAGGTTAATGGCGTTGTAGCTGTGCTGCCTGTGTTGACGTAGGTCAGCAGCAGCCACTTGTTAAATAGTTCTGTTGTAAACAACAGTGGTCACAAGCACTTGTTTTGCTGCTACAGCCCTGTTAATGTGGCTGAGTCTGATTAACTTGTAGTTAGGTTTTAGATTTTTAGAATTTATTTTAGTTTGTTTTGCACTTGTTTTTGTTGCTACAGCCCTGTTGACGTGGCTGCGTTTGATTAACTTGTAGTTCGATTTTTTTAGTTTGTTTTGCACTTTTTTTGTGTCCGTGGGTAATGACTAACGCACTGTCAAATACCACTGGTTGGGCGCCAATTATAAAAAGGGTTGGCCGGCGGTTAACGCGCGCGGCTCTTACTAATCAGGTGTCAGGCGGAGCCGTGACAATGAAAGATTAGGAGTTTACTTTTTATGTTTTATTACACCGAGCCAAGCGGAGCTGTAGCGTCGGAGACAAAATAAGAACTGAATATAAAATACAAGAATTCAACTTAGGAGCTAGCATGAAAACGAAACACATTGTTGCGATCTCATATTCGTAGCGGCCACGCAAATCTGCAGTGTCTGCCGGCTACGTATCGACATCCGGCATAATGCTTACGTTGCAGTATGCCGACGTTGTCGTATTTCATGCGCCCGTGGGAGCGACGTTTGCTTTAGTTAACTTGTACATCTCCATTGATGGCATTGATCCTCGCAGCTACTTCGTTCAATGGCCTCAGGGACTCATGCGATGCGTCGAACAGACAAGCATTTATCCTTACTTGCTGGTCGGCCATTTTGACGACGTTTTCCTGCGCACGAAGTATGGCGCCCCAATCCGATGTGTCCGGAGAACCCGCGATCCACTTCCATGTGGACCCAATTAAGTCCAGCGAACGACGTCCGCGCTGCGTACCCATCAGTCTTGACAGGCCCTCCCGCGACTCTTCCAGGTAGTGCGTTACCAGCGCCTTAATCCTGGGATCCGTTAGAAGCGCCGCCTCGCGTTGAACCTCCTGAATCAGCGACTCGAGCCTTGCCAAGTCAATTACATGCGCCAGCTTGAATTGGCCGTTGACTCGCCAGACTGTGCCCTCCTCCAGTGGGACAAGCGGAGCCTCATATTTGAAAATGTCCGCAGCTCCCACCGATGCTTGCAATTAAAAAATGTAGCTTGCAGTATTAACTTAATTTGCTTAAGGGTAGGTAGTTAGTTGTGTAATGTTGAAAAAGGTGTGTTGGTTTGATTCTATGTTATGTGTGTAGAGGTGTGCGTGATATATTCTTCTTAAAATCTGAGGAAAGATAAAGATGTTTTTTTTTTTAGAAAATTCTAGTAGTAATGGCGGGCAATGGTTTATCGTTTTCTATATTCGTTTATGTGGTTTTTGGTTTCAATAAGTTAGGTTTGGAACGACAGTGACGAGTGAATTTAGTGAACAGTTGAACTGGGCGCGGTGGTCCGCATTGTTCCTTTTTGGCCTTGGCCTACTAATGGTACGGTTGCCACACAATCCACTGGGCAGCTTTCTCTGGTGCCGCCACACCACTCAGCCTATCCAGCAGATTACCACACACTTTAATCAGAGTTTACTTGGTTATTATTTCATTTATTCATTTCATTTATTCTTTTTCTTTTTCTTCGGCACTATGTACATTGCACTCGCGAACAGGCTACAGCGAGTGTAGGCAAATCGCCGCAGTGGGTCGTTACATAGCCCTTTATTATTATTTTTTTACGAAGACGCTTTTGCGCCCGCGTATACTGCTCCTGTACGGAGACAGTATTAACGCTGCGGCGGGTGGTCTTTTCACTTCGTTATGTACGACTTTTTTGCGCCCGTGCAGAATGTTGCTCCCGCTACAAACTATAGGGGCATTCTCACCGCGGCGGGTGGTCGTTTTTAGTGTTTGATTGTTCATTGTCTCTGCACATCACTGTCACTTTCATTTTTTCATATTTTCACTTTCCATTTTTTCTTTTTTTTTCTTAAAAAAAAAAAAATTTCTTGTGTTTTATACCATTTCCCGAAGTCAGAATTCTGACTGCTCGGGCGCCAGTTATTGCAAGTCGAACTTGCATTGGGGATGTTCGGCTCTTATTACCGAATACCTCAATATAAGTCCTCGATATAAGTCCTGGGATGTTGCGGGCTCTGCAGGAGAAGATCGCCAAGCAAGTAGTTTTTAGTTTTAGCTTCGCTTTATTTAATAAGAGTTTTGAAGGTAAACTCCGACTGGCTGAAAAATGTGCAAGCCTTCCACACATCGCGCGTTTCTTGCAGCCTTTTCGAGAAACGTCCGACCATTTACCGTTCTAACGGTAAATCGCCTCGGCTAACGCGCGTTTCTTGCAGCCTTTTCTAGAAACGTCCGACCATTTACCGCTCTAACGGTAAATCGCCTCGGCTAACGCGCTGCACATATTCCACTCGGATAAGCCCCGCAATTTGAGAGAATTCGCTCTAAGATGAGTGCGCTTCGGGTTATCCGAGGGTTGAGTGACCGTCAAGTGGCGCAAGTGGAGGAAGCGCGTGTGAGACAGGCCAGTGAGAGGGGGTGAGACGAAGGACGCAAGAGAGAGCTCATAACTTATATAATAACTTTATCCTGCCTTATTATATCCTCGAAAATTCTATTAATAAATCTCTGAAAAACCGCCGGTGGATTTTTCAGCCCCATTGGCATCCTTAAAAATTCAAACTGTCCTAAAGGTGTCATAAACGAAGTGTATTTAATTGATTCCTTATCAACAAAAACTTGAAAGTATCCATGTTTAAGATCTAACTTCGAATGTATCGTTTTATTTACTAATTTATCTAACAAATCATCAATCAACGACAGAAGATAATTATCTTTAACCATCATCTTATTAAGTTTTCTGTAATCAACACATAACCTTAGATCTCCTGTTTTTTTTCACTAACACTATTGGAGGTGCATACTCTGATTCACTCGATTCACTAGTTTGGGGATTGGGAGAAGGGGATTGGAAGACGGGGACTGGGAGATGGCTTCAGTGGACCTCCTCCACTGAAAGATCCAGGGGGTGGGTTCTCCTGAGCCTCCTTATACTTTGGCTGTTGTCCAGTAGGTTTAACGCTAACGTGTTAGGGTGGCTGTGCAGCTTCTCTATGTATTTAGAGCTGACCTTCTGTATGACGTCTTTAACCCACGGCACGCCTAGTTCCTTATGGATAGTTTCATTGTCGTGGTAAGGATGGGCTCCTGAAACCAATCTTAAGGCTTTGTTTTGGAGCCTTTGGATGGATCTCCGATTAGAATGGCTGGTAGTACCCCACAGTTGTACACCGTAGATCCATATTCGTTTTATAATGGACTTGTAGATAAGCAGTTTTAGTCTATTTTTCAGCCTTGAGCGCCTGCCTATGAGCCAGAAGTATTGTCTTAACCTTTTTTCAGCTTGTTTCCTTTTGCGCAGGTTATGGGGCCTCCATGTGAGACGTCTGTCGAGCGTCATGCCCAGGTATTTAGGCGTTAGGTTGACGGGTGGGCAGTCTCCCTTACGCAGAGTGAAGGTGGTTTGGGTGGATTTATGCTCGTTGACGGTAATATTCCATCTCCACAGCCAAGGCTCGATAACATCCAGCTGATTCTGAATACTCTCTGAGGCGTTCATTTCGGCTTCTGCTGTTGCGAGAAAGGCCGTGTCATCGGCGAAGGTTGCCACTGTAAGCCGTTCGTCGGGAATGATTGGGAGATCAGCTGTGTAAATGGTGTATAGAATCGGGCCAAGAACGCTACCCTGCGGCACTCCGGCATTGATGCTTTTGATTGCCGACATAGCTTCGCCACATTTAACTCGGAAGGTCCTGTCCTCGAGGTATGATCTCAGCAGATCAAAGTGCGATTGTGGTAGGCAGTTCTTAATTTTTTGAAGAAGTCCAGGGTGCCAGACTCTATCAAACGCCTGTTTGATGTTCAGCTAGACGGCACAGCAGTATTTTTTTTCCTCGAAGGCATTGAGGATAGTGCTTACCAATCGATGGCATTGTTCCGGGGTGGAGTGTGAGCGCCTGAAGCCAAACTGGTGACGTATAAAAAAATCTGCAATTTTTCTTTTTCGGTATATGCTAATCTTCTCGGCGAACAACTAAACGGCTTCGAGTCCTCTAATCTTAGTTTTATCTCACACCGAATCTCCAGTTCTTTCGGTCTTACTTTATTGACATAAAAATTTTCTACCAACTCAGTGAATTGACATCTCACATAATGATCTATTTGGTCACCTATTTTGTAATCAATTGAGTCATCTATTACATTAATTTCAAACAATTCCCTCTTCACTGTGCTTATTTCAATATTTTCAGCTTTTCCTAATCTTTTTCTAACTTTGTCACTTATCATTTGATTTCCACTACTACCCTGGCTAACACTATCGCTAACTGTTTTTTTATTATTGTACATACATATTTGCTTCTTCTAACATTTTATCGGCTTTATTATTACTTCGACTTTCAATTTTATCCACTGTAACCATTTTCAAGGTGTCCAAATTCAAATTTAAATTGCATGCTTCCATAAAATCTCTTCCCAAAACGACATCATAACTCGTTTGCCACAATTATTAAATTGAACTGTATTTTATCAAAATTTTTCATAACGTAACACAATATTTTTCCATATGCTTTTAAGGAACTATTATTTAATCTATAAAATGAACTTAAAACTGGTAATTCAATAACATCTTTTGGTACTTTACTAATTTTAATGAACGAAATTGGGCTTCCCGTGTCTATGAGGCATGCTGTAATAAATTTTGTCTTAGAATAGTTCATAAAATTAATTTCAAAATATCTTACATAATTGTTGCCCTCATTATTCTTGTTTTTCGGGCACATTGCTACAAAGTGCCCCATCTCACCACAGGCAGAACACGATCCTTTTTCGCGCTTTGGCTTCTTGCACTCCTTGGCCTAGTGTCCCTTCGAGTTGCAATTGAAACAGCGCGAGAGTGTGCTGCTATTCTTTTCCACCGACGCCGCCTTCTTATCTGCTTCATATACTTTCGGTAGCTTCACTTCCGCAAATGCTCGCTTTATGTGCCGAATATCTGCAAAGCATTGAATACGAGCTTGATTACGTAGCATTTGATTTGGAATGCCTTCAATTAGGAGCCCCAACATATTTATGCCATGTGCAAGCATCACCTTATCGTCTGCATAAGTCGCAAAGTTTTCTCCCGTCCATTTACGGTCCTTTAAATTTTCGCCTTGCTTGTAATTTTGACTTCTCACCAAACATCGATATCAGCTCAGCCACCAACTGCTCCGTTGGTAGGAATACACGCGCCGGATCTGCATGCAACCACATGCATGCTTTGCCTTTTATTTTACTGACAATTAACATCTTCATAAACGGTTCACTTACTCCATAAATGCTGGCTATATTCTTGGCTTGTGAGATCCATTTGCGTGCACATGTATCTCCCAAAAATTCGTTTAATACATCGGTTGCCATGCGCATAATAAATCCATATTTTGGTCAGCTTGCCCCACTGTATTTCGTTTTCCCTCGCCGCATTTTTTATTGCCAGGCTTGGCAACTTTGTTTCATCATTCCTCTCAGCTTCGTCGTTTCTATTGCCGACTGCAATGCCTCGCCCCTCTCTGTCGCCGTCTTGGTTGTCCCGCTCGCCCCCGTCTCTGTTGCCTTTCTCGTCGTCGTCTTCGCTGTTGCTCATTTAATTTTCGTCGCTATTTCCGTTGCCGCCGTTGTTGTTGCGCACGCCGCTTCTGCCGCTATTTTCGCCGTTATTTTTGTTGTTGCGCTCGGTACTGTTCTCATCACCGTCTTCGTTGCTCTCTCCAGCTCTGCTGTCACTCTCGTTGTCTTTGCGTTCCTCGTCTTGTCCGTTATTCATTTTGCCTTTTTGGACACTATTACCGTTGCCTTCGTTGAAATTTTCGCAATCGTCTTTTGAAAATAATATCAATTGATTTCGTTTCTCGTCTGTCAATTTATTCAAACGCAAAACCAATTCTCTCTTTGTTCCTATGGTTGGCTCTTTTAACACGCTCAACCAACCACCCTTTTAATTGCGCTGTCGATGCACTGTTTATATTCATTTTCAAATGTTTGTCTTTTTGTTATACCATTCGAACATTGAAAATGGTCAAAAATGGTATACTAAGTTTGTGCAAATGTATGTAACAGGCAGAAGGAGGCGTGGCAGACAAAGTATATATATTCTGACTCAGGATCACTAGCTGAATCGATTGAGCCATGTCCGTCTGTCTGTCCGTTTGAACGTCTAGATCTCAGCTATTACAAAAGCTAGAGACACCATATTTCACATGAAGGTTCCTGTGTACCATAGGTAGATCGAATTTATTTTCAATTTTTGATACCACGCTCACCTCAGCTTGTATTGTCCTCCTAAGCACGACTTCTAAATCTTCTAATACGTTATACTTCCTATAATGAAACTGAATCGATTCTAAATTTTGTGAATATACATTTTCACAATTGGCCTGAAGCAACTCTACCTTTTCATCTCTCCACGGATACTATAACATTACTAGTTCCCTAAAGTAGTTCGCTCTGTCAACATTCAGATTGAACTTCCTAAAACGAATAATCGCCGGTTTGGTCCTTTCCCTAATAAAACCACTGCTATCGCGAAGAGGATAAAATAATCTGCCTAGGACCTTATTTTCTTCGTCTTCCTCGTTATCGGAACCTTGACGAGATGCCCTAAAAAAAATTATAATTTGCAGCAAAGTCGGCTAAACACAGGCCTTCCAAACTATCTGCCCGCTGAATATAGTGATCCAGCATTCCTACAAGGAAAATATCAGTTGAATCTTGATTCATATTTTCCAACTGTTGTTTAGGCTTGAGCATTCGAACTCTGTGCTCTGGTCGGGAAGTATTAATATAAACTTCGGCGTTGCTAGTCTCAGGCAATCGCATGCCTAACCAACAGTAAGCGGCTTCCTGAGCAGAAATTTCAGTGCCGGAAATAAATTTATGCCCAATATGCTGTAGCTTCTGCCTGACGCTAAAGTTCCGGTTGTGAATCTCGTTCACGGCTTGAAATTCCCCTTTGAGATTTGGTAATATAATTGATAATATAACTACAGCAAGCATAACCCTTAACATGGCAACAACTCCGACTTTCATCATTTTTTTTTTATTTGGAAGACAAAAGTAAATAAAAAATACACTTCTTTTTATTTTTTTTTAATTTATTTAGTTTTTTTCTTATATTTTTAAAAAAAGGGGAGTGATGCATTTCTGCATCAAGTGCGCTTTAAGGGAAAATATTTTTAAACTACCCCATAGCATGGTAATTATAATCATCATTACAATTTTATTGTTAATGTATTAATTTAAATGAAAGTTTTTAAAACAATTATTTCTTTTATTAAAACATAAGAATACGCCACATTTGTCGCACTGCGTTTGGGAGAATCCAGTGCAGTTTGGATATTTACAACGCAGCCTTTTGTCAGTCCAGACAGGCCAATGACCGAATTGATCCTGCCGAACCATTTTGTTTGGCATTTGTTGCGAAGGTTCCTTAAGCTTTTTTCATCCAATGCATATTGGATGCCAGAGCCACGCTTTCCTTTATTTTTTGTAGCATCCAATTTAGTTAAGGCTTCTGCTATTTGCAAACGAAAATCAGCTGAATTAAGCAACTTGTCAGTTGAGGCCTTCGCTTTGTGATCGCGCTTGTATAAAAGCCAAGCATTGCTTACAGTCAGGTCCAGAAGGTGGTAAAACACTCTAACTTGCCACCTTTGACTTTTAATGGAAATTTTATATCTTCCTATAATGCTGTCAATCAGGTCAACGCCTCCCATGTAGCTATTATATTGAGATACAGAATACGGACGTTCGATTTCAATATATTCTTTTTTTGTCGATCGAATCGACGGGCCGAATCTTTGGGAACAATTCCAGCATAATTTGATGCCAATCTAACTACTTTGTTGTCCATCCATGATGTCAATGATATATCAACTCCATCATAATTCGTGACATATTCCAAACAAGTGCCTCGTGACATTTTCTTTCCCTTCGAAAATTCATACAACTTACCATTGGTAATTCTGTTCTGCCTGATTGTTCCTAAGGCCAAAATTCCGTCATTAGCTAAGAATTTCAAGAGGGGCAAGGATGTGAAGTAATTGTCAAAATATAGACGATAGTTTTGGTGCTTTGGTATTTCTCTTGCCAATCTGATAACGCAATTAGATGCAGCACCAAGGTCAGGTTCTTGAGGCAATACGATGTTTTCCTTGCCAGTGTCAAATTCAAATTTGTAACAAAACCCTGAAATACCGCTCAGCAGCAACAGCTTATATCCCCATTTATGAGGTTTGTTGGGTAAATACCTTTTCATTTGGTTTCGAGCCTTTGTGGAGCACATTTGTTTATCAACACACAGGAACTGCTCCATTGGTATTTTACCGAAACTTGTGTTCAATTTCTCCACAACTGGCCTTATTTTGAAAAGACGATCATGTCGAGGATCGTTAGGAGGAACAATGTTTACGTTATCGTTAAAATGTATGTAGTTCTTTATTTATATGGTTTTTATTCAACAAGTAATAGAGCTTATACGAATTTCACATTTAATTATTAAGACTTATGACGAAATTATGTAGCTTTATGAACAACCGCTCTTGGCAACTTTTTCACTCGACTGCCTTTTTTTTCCTAGGCTTTTTTCGGCTCTTGTCTAGGGTTGCATTTTATTCAGGGCTGCAATATAAAAGTATCGAAAGATCTAATACTTATTACCACTACGAGTATTCTTGCTGGAACCAATTCCCACAATCGGCCCTCCTGACAGGACATTCGCCTCGAATGGATCAAGCCATGGTTTCATATACTCTGCAACTGTAATTGTTTTTATAGGACCTTCATTGTCTCCTATCTTTTCAACCTCATATCTCCCATGATCTTTGATCTCAACCACTTTATATGGGCCTAAATATTTACCTTTCAGCTTAAGCCCTACTCCGTACTGAGTCCTTTTTATGGCTACCAAATCATTAATATTATACTGTTTCTGTTGCTTTCTTTTTAAATCAAATGCTTTTTTATTTTCTTCCTGTATATCCCTAATGTTTTCACGAGCTTCTTGCCGCAAATTTTCACGCTTTTCTTCTAACTCCCTAATCATGAATTGGCTTACTAAATCCTTTAGCTCCTTATAATCGGCGACGCGCATATCTACTCCAGTCATTAACTTAAAAGGTGCTATTTTTGTGCTTCTTGGCTCTGTATTATTTATCATTTGCTGAACTTGTCCTAATTTCTTATAATCATAATCATAATCCTGGATTGTCATTACTTAACTTAGACAACATTGGAACTACAAGCTTGTGCATCCGTTCCACCTGACCATTTCCACGAGGTACACCGGTGGCAATGAGCAAATGCTGAATATTTTCATTTTCACAATATTCTTAAAAGGAATTCGAGGTAAATGCGGAACCTCTGTCCGAGACAATTCTGTAGGGGTTCCCAAAATTAACTGCTTGTTTTTTCAAGCACTCTATAACCTCATCAACACCTGTACTACGGGTTGGATACAACCAAACATATTTCGAAAACCCATCTACCACGACTAAAATGTGATTATATCGCTTATTAGTTAGTTCCATTGGGCCAACATGGTCAATATGGTATGTAACAAACGGTACATTACCCTTATCGATTGCTGTCAAAAACCCTTCCTTTTTACCAGATTTCGCGTTTACTATTATGCAACGAACACAACTATCTACAACACGAGAAACTTTTCCTTTCAATTTTGGAATGTAATACGATTTTTCCACTAAATCTTGTGTTTTTGCTGCCGAGAAATGACCTTGGTTATGAGCAGAAACAATTATCTCGTTTTCCATCTGACCAGGAACTACTATGAGTTCTTTATTTGGGTCTTTAAATAGTACCTGATTTTGAATATAAAAATCTTCATATGAATCTTTAGCGACCAATTCTCTAACCCCTCTTATCCACTCATCTTGCAGCTGGGCCTCTCTCAATCGATGGATCAGGGTATCTGTTATAAAATAACAAGACACTCGGCTCAAAGCATCAGCATGCTTTAACTTAGACCCTGAACGATGTTCTATCTTATAATCAAAATCTTGCAAATATAATGCCCAACGTGCTACTCTTAAAGGAACCTCTTTCTTTTTCATGGTCATCATGAACGCGTTACAATCAGTTACTATGGTAAAAGATATGCCAAGAACATACACGCGCCATTTCATTAAAGCTGCTATTATTGCTAAAACCTCTAGCTCATACGAACTGTAATTCTCCTCACATGGCTTAGTTTTCCGACTCATAAATTGTACAGGGTGAAACATATTATCCTCTTGATCTTTTTGTAATAATACTGCCCCATACCCATACTTCGAAGCATCTGTGTGAATCTCTGTTCGCAACTTCGGGTTATACAGCTTTAATACTGGCTCACTAACTAAAGCTAATTTTAGTTCTTCAAATGCCTTCCGCTGAACTTCTGTGAATCCGAACTTAGCATCTTGCCTTAAAAGATCTGACAATGGCTTAGCAATAGCTGCATATCCATTTATGAATTTTCTAAAATAAGATGTTAACCCTAAAAAACGTTGTATACCCTTTTTATCTTTGGGTTCCGGAAATTCTGTAACGGCCTGTATCTTTTCTTTGCTTGGGGTTATGGTTCCATCTTGAACGATATATCCCAAAAAATTGACTCTCTGATGTAATATCTGGCATTTGCCCCAATTAATTCGTAGCCCATTCTGAGAAGATACTTCTAACACTTGCTTCAATTTTCTTATCCCCTCATCAACATCATTACTAGGCACAATAACATCATCCATGTAAAGTATTACAATTCCACTAGCGAGCAACTCTCGTAAAACAGACATTATAAACCTAGTAAAAACTGCAGGCGAATTCGAAATGCCAAACGGTACAAATAAAAATTCGTACTGCCCACTTTGAGTCACGAACGAAGTGTATTTTCTTGAACCTACTTCTACGGGCACATGGAAAAACCCATTGGTCAAATCCAATGTTGTATATATCTTCGCATTCTGAAGTTTGTCTAAGACATTGTCCATGTGTGCCATCGGAAAATTATCTCTAATAATTTTCTTATTTAATTTGCGATAGTCGCAGCATAGACGCTTTTTCCCATTTTTCTTAGCCACCAGGACTACGGGCGAAGCATACTCGGATGTACTTGGCTTTATTATACCTTCTTTTAACCATTCCCGCACCTGCTCATCTACAAAGTTTTGGTCACTATACGACTGTCGCCTGGGATGCTGATAAACTGGGATGTCATCTTTCAAAACAATTTTCATCTCGACAGGGGCATTTGTGTTACGGATTGGGCAATATTGTTCGATCATCTCCAATACCGTTTTAGCTTCAGGCCAACTAAGATGAGATAGATCTACCTTAGAAGTGGCTTTAAGCTCTTCCACACACATGCTTCGAAATTCATCATTCGCCTGACGATCAAATATCTGTGCATTCCTAATTTTACCTCCATCTTCAGTTTTCATCCTGATATTAAAGTGAGTACCACTTTTGGTAACCTTCATATCGACAGTGTCCAAAATTGTCCTTCCTTCTTGAACAACATGAAACTCTACTTCCATTGAAATATCATCTATTAGAACGGATATAATAATACTTCCAAATGTTAAAATACGACTTTCTCCAATTCCCGTCAAACTCTTTCCTTTACCAGTTATTTCTGCTGCTCCTAGACTCACGAAAACTTGTCTGCGCATTAAGCACAAATCAGCGCCCGTGTCAACCAAACCTTTAAATATAATCTTTTTGTAAACAATGCTCTTCAATTCAAGACCTGATAGAGTAAATTCACTCCCTAATGACACTCCTATTTTATTCTCTTGAACTACATTAGCATTTGTTTCTTTCTTGACATCTGTTTTTGCTGCACATTGTGCTGCTCGATGTCCTGCCTGACCACATTTAAAGCAAACAAAATCTGTTTTCTTACAGTCTTTCATTACGTGGGAACTATCGCCGCATTTGAAACATTTCCTGGATGATCCAGGCTTAACCTGACCTTTGCCTTGATCTTTCTTTTGCTCCTGACGTTCCCCAGCTGATTGATTTGATTTGCCAGATCTAGCTTTCTGATATATCTCGATTTGATGTTTTAGTTCCTGTATATTTCTTGCCTGATATAACATTATCTATCGAATCAGGAATACCCTTTATGTAATAGTCAATTAAACTTGGCTCATCAATATTAACTGGCTTTGCGATTTCTTTCAGAGCATACAAATATTCAAATAATGATTCGTCTTTTCTCTGCTGACGCTGGTCCAATCTTCTATGAACCTCAGCTGATGACACTTTGACTGAAAACTCTTCCCTCAACTTAGCCTTCAAAACAGTCCAACTACGAATATTCGCCTCACTACGCACAAACAGCTTAGCCGCTCCTGAAAGCATCTGTTTCGAATAGATAAGCAGCTGCAAATCACTCCACTGGTAGTAGTTGAACAACTTTCTAACTCATCGATCCATTGTTCTACATCAGGACTTCCTGTTCCAGAGAAACTAGATACGCTGCCTTCTACATCTTTGAGAGTGAACCATGACCTGCCATTGTCTACTCTTTGATCTTCAGCTAAATTTCGCTCTGTAACCACGGATTGAACTTCATCTGAATCGCTTTCCTCTTCATCCTGAATTCCAAAATGTGTAAGCAATCTATTTTGCAACTCTAGTTTCCTTCCACTTGTTGGTAGTGCCAACTCTGCTAACTTTAACCTCAAATCTGCTACGCGAAGTGTCAAGATCTCGTCAAGTTGCATTTTGAAATGGTTAGCAAACAATCAAATACGTAAAATTATACAACACAATACTACTGTTACTTAACGTAACCTTACACTAGTACTGCCTCTGTCGATGCTCGCACCAGCTTTGCCTCTGTAGTTTCACGCAACTGCGCTGTCTCTGCCGACGATCGTATCAAGCTTTGCCTCTGTCGACGTTCGCACCAAGTCCTGCCTCTGCTTACTCACACAGAAACACTGCTTCTGTCGACGCAAACAGCAACTCTGCCTCTGTCGACTGTACGCACCAGTTCTGCCTTGATTTAATCCACCAGTTCGGACTCTGCTGACGTTCGCTTCAAGCTCTGCCTCTGACGACGCACACCGCAGCTCTGCTTCTGTCGCTGCAAACAACAACAATGTCTCTGTAGACGTACTCTCCAGCTCTGCTTCTACCAACTTAAGCAGCAACTTTGCCTCTGTCGACGCACGCTCCAGCTCAGCTTCTACCAACTTAAGCAGCAACTTTGCCTCTGTCGACGCACGCTTTAGCTCTGCTTCTACCAACTTAAGCAGCAACTTTGCCTCTGTCGACGCACGCTCCAGCTCTGCTTCTACCAACTTAAGCAGCAACTTTGCCTCTGCCGACGTATGCACCAGTTCTGCTTCTGCCAACTTAAGCAGCAACTTTGCCTCTGCCGACTCTCGAAACTTCTTCGAGAATTCTGTATTCTGTTGCTCGCGTTTGTTCCAGCGTCGATCATGCAACGGTTCTTTTTTACCGTTCACTGCTTGCTACCAAAACGAACTGCGTCATATGCACAAATTTTGTCTTTACACTTAAGCTCATCCCGGTTGAGACCCCAATTTGTAGTTCTTTATTTATATGGTTTTTATTCAACAAGTAATAGAGCTTATACGAATTTCACATTTAATTATTAAGACTTATGACGAAATTATGTAGCTTTATGAACAACCGCTCTTGGCAACTTTTTCACTCGACTGCCTTTTTTTTCCTAGGCTTTTTTCGGCTCTTGTCTAGGGTTGCATTTTATTCAGGGCTGCAATATAAAAGTATCGAAAGATCTAATACTTATTACCACTACGAGTATTCTTGCTGGAACCAATTCCCACATGTATATGAACTCTTAATTGTTCGAACCGTTTTTGCGACATAACATTATTGACTGCTACCATTCCAATACTTTGGGACCAGTATTTAGGCACATTGGGTAAGCGTCCAATAGACATGTACAGAATCATACCAACGAATTGACGTATTTCCAAAGATGAGAAGATAAGGCTAGAACTAGGATTTTTTTGATATACGTAGAGATTAGTTTCATTTTTAATTTCCTCAAATAATGATTTCGGAAATAGATGAAAAAAATATTCGATTGGAAGTTCAAGCTCCATTATTTCTGAATGAAATGAGGTATTCCCACGGAACTGCATTTGGTGGTCATTGAGAATTAAATTTCCCTGCTCCAAATAAGTCCTCTATTCAACTCCTTGTTCCGTTTTGTTTTGCCGTCTACCATGTTCACATCAGGGTTTTCAACAGATTGATCATTCAAGTCCATTGGACGTTCGCCGCGATCCTCCGAATCTCCTTCATCTGAACTACTGATTTCATCTACCTCTGGGCAGTAGTCGCTCTCGCTATCTCCAGAAAAATCTAAGTCATCTTCGCTTTCGAGTCCATTTATAATTCCAGCAATTTGTGATGACGTCAACCGATTTCTAGACATTATTCTTAAATTAAAACAGACAAACATCTTGCTTGTACTAATACAAGTAATATGAACATAAAACACGGAAAACGAACAAGTATACATTGGGACAAACACATAGATCATCATGTTGATCAAACAAATCACAAAACGTTATTTTCCAAGATCAGGCTGAAAATTATATTCATGGTTGTTAGTATTTTTTAATATGTAAAGCTACTTTGATGCATATCTGCAACAAACTGAAATTGTTGATTTATTCATATTCTTATGCAACAAACACAAAAACTCGACAATAATCAAATAAACATAATATTTACCTTTTTATAAATGCAAATTGTTTCCACTAAATCACTTTATTATAATTTTTATTTTTAACCAATTGCATAACCAATTGAGTTTAGCGCATTCACAAAATTGGCGGGAAAAGTAATCAGCTGTTTAGTATTTTAAATAATTTAGTGTTACCAACACTTTTTATATAATAAACGAATGTTGTTGATCTACATCAAATACATTTTTGACAATTTTATGACGCACATTGAAAAATAATTGTACTCAAACGGTATGATGCAGATATGCATCACCACCATGTTAAGGGATAAGGGTCCAATATGAACTGAATATCCATGTTGGCCCTTTGCATTAAAAGAATCTGTTTATCATACGCGTTAACGTTAATGGCTGTAAATGTTCTCTTAAGCAATATTTAAGGCTTCTTTAAGACAGACCTTATTGCTAGTAAATAGTCCTCGTAACTGAGGCTCACTTGATCGTGAGTTAAACAATTTTGAAAGTCACTTAAATTTTGTATTAAATCACAGTCAACCGGGGAAGTTAAAAAGCTCTGAATTTTCTTTAAGCGCTCGCGATAAAGAGAATTTTCCGAATCTTCGACAAGTGGACGAAGAATTTCGGTTCGTGGCATTGGAAAATACGGAATACCAAAGCGAACCTCGTTATTGGAACTCAAATCGCCAATAGTACTTGATAACAGGGTTATTCCCGAAAACACCCCCCTCTTTTTGAAAAATTTTTAATAGCTCACGAGCCCGGTGTTCAAAATGCCTAGCACAAGTTACAGGATCTGACCTAATTAACCTAGCCTTTTCTCTAAAACTAAAACTCAAAACATCTTCTTTTGTAACTTGTTGTCTATCTACAGTTTCTTTTAACAAAACGAGCAATTCCGTCCATCTTGTGTCAGCAGCTGACAAGGTGATAAAAAAGGTTGACAAGCCGAACTGACGTATCATAGCCATTGCCTTCTTTTTCTCTGCTTCCCAATGAGCGAGAGATGTACGAACACCTTTTAATACCCTATATCCCTCATCGTGAAGAATTATGTTATTTAAGCTACCCTCATTCAAAACGTTAGCCGCTGTAATTGGGCGTGAGGCGCTCTGCTTCCTTAAACAAATGGTAGTGCTGTTGCGAATTTCCAAGAGCTCCAATTTCTTATAGTTGAATAAAATTTTATCTATTCTACATCCTATTCTATCTACATTTCGGAGCTATGATCGAATAGTTTTGGAAAAACTAAGCAAAGAAGATCTTTATTTGCCAGCATATAAAGTTGAAAATGCTAACTCTTCCGAGTCAGCGTCAAGAATCATATCTAGGGCTCTTTGGTCTTCGCCAGCAAGGATGATTCTCGGCATGGAAACACTATCTACCTGATTATTCTCAATCAAGGTTTCTTGACCCCCAGAATTGAGCTCCTCTATCTCAGCGTCATTCTGTGCATGAGCTGGATCTTGAGCAATTCGCTCAAAGCCCTTTACTATATATGCGTCTTCTTGAGATGCTATGAATGGAACAGTCTCGGTTGTATAAGAAACCAACGTTTGAGGTGGAGCTGAACAACCTCGGCTTCATGAAAAGCTCGTGGGAGGGAAGATATTGCTTATCGGAATTGGGACATTGACAACAGCTCCTTTAATCGCACTTTGACACTTATGCCCTAACGACTTGATAATCATAAATGATAGGCGAGGAGAAATATGGTGTTCCTCTAATGAAGTAAGGCCTTTTAGGAATTCGGGCAATTGAGGAAAATCTTATCCATTTAAAACGAAAGCTTTTGGTTTATGATTAGATCTAATTTTGCGGCAGCATAATTTGCAAAAAGTTAGAAAATTGTCAGGTACTGACTTTCAATATGGAAAATTTCCGCACTAAAATCGCAATTATATACTATGAAAGAACGTGGTATGCTTCCTACCTGATGAGGAAACCACAGGCCTTTACATGAAAGGCAAATTTTGTTTGGGCCTATCTTAGCTATTCTAGTAAAATTCTCCATAAGCGATCTTAAAATTATCGGACGAGGCAAACTATCGTCTTGAAATCTATTCGCACTCTCTTCTCTATTATGGACAGCATTACGACGGTTTTCTTGCTCCCTATGTTCCCTATACTGGCTAGCTCTTTGACTATTAGCTATATTTCGTCTCTGCTCGTTGGTCCGGTACTCTGGGTCGTTTCTCTGTTGGTGCCTGCGTAATCAATCAGCCTGCTGCTCAGGCCGCCTAGCAGTTGGGTCGGTTCGTCACTGTTGTCTTAAAGTGGAATTTCTCTCCTGTTCTTCTGCCATGTTCTCCGAATTTCTCCTACGGTTCGGTCTGCGTAATCTATCAGCCTGCCTAACAGTTGGGTCAGTTCGTCGCTGTTGTCTTGAAGTTGAATTTCTCTCCTGTTCTTCTGCCCTGTACTCGGAATTTCTCCTACGGTTCGGTCTACGTAATCTATCAGCCTGCGGCTCAGGTCGCCTAAAAGTTGGGTCACTTCGTCGCTGTTGTCTCGAAGCTGAATTTCCCTCCTGTTCTTCTGCTCTGTACTCCGAATTTCTTCTACGGTCCGTGACAAATCTCTAAGAATTTTTAGAGATGTTAACAACAAAAAAATAATGAAAATAACAGACGCGGAGTTCGGTTTCAAATGGGTTTTTTTTAATAATGCGTGTAGTTGGCTTTAATGCACAAAATCGAAAAGTGACTCCATACATGAGAGCGGGCCACAGTCCGACCACACTCCTCGAATTCGCCGTCGGTAATTGCCGATCGTCTTAAATTAAGGGACTAAACTATGACACTTCTTGTGCTCTCTTAACTACTAGCTTAACTACTTATTTTCTCTTAACTGTTATATTTCTATTCTCTAATTGTTGGAATTGCTCCAACAGTCCGATTTACGTAATCAGCCTGCTGCTCAGGCTGCCTATAATTTCTGTTAGTTCGCCGTTGTCTTCTTAACTGTGAATTCCTACTTTATTCGTTAACACTATGGTCCTAGTCCTGCCTTATAATTGATCTCCGCAGAGTATCAATTTCCTGCTCAAGCTACCGATATTCTACGTTTGTGCGTCTCCCACGTCTGTTTTCCATATCAGCTATCAGTCTTCTTATTGAGAGCCGCTGACTATTGCATAGCTGCTTCTGTTCCCTATGCTCTGGGTCTTATCTGCGACCTCTTTGTGAATTTAAATTCCTAACTGTTTCCTCCTGAACATAATCAATATTTTCTCTAATTGTCCTATTCGTCAATTGTCTTCTACGAGACCTTTTAGAAGCAGACTGTCTGCTTTATCGGGGCATACATATGTTAAAAATTTTAAAATAGTAATAATAATAACTATTTTTATATAATTAAATTTTTGAAAATAAAGGTAATAAAAATAATAACTTATTACTAACACTCACATATAAAATATTAACCAAATTTGTAAATTATTAAACTTTAAACACATACAGTGGTGGACTTTTATTTAGCACACTATGTAGCAGCACACTTCAACATGAATTTTTACCGACTGTATAGTGAATAGTTCACCAATTTTTTTTCTGGGTGTTGCCCTATTAGTTGATAAAATGTACCGTTACTTTCAGCCTATTCCCTTTCGTCGTTTTTTTTCTGCGTTGCTTTGAATAAATTAACTATGATTTTCAGCTGGACATGAGTTTAGCACACCTATACTTTTTTTTATTAATTTATTAAGTAGAATGAGAAAACATAAGAAAGGGGACTAATATTTTGTTGGATATCCTTTGTTTTTGATAACAACATCCAATCTTCTGTGCTGTTTCTCCACTAAAGCAGCGCATCTGTTCTGCGGTATACTGTACCACGCTTAACAGCCGCTGCATATCCAATGTTGCGCAGCGCTCTTCTGGCAGTCCACTCGCTAACGTTTTTGTTTATGGCCAAAGATGCTTCATTAGGTGTTAGCAGCCTATTTTTCCTCATCTGGGATACCATTAGTCGGGCATCTGAGTCCGATAATAATTTTTTGCGACCTTTCTGTTGCGTTCTGAATGTCACATTTCGGCGTTTTTGAGCTGCAATTGGCTTATACCGAGCCTTTTGGCAATGGCTCGTAAAAAGCAGCCCTTCTCGGTCAGACACACAACACTATTCTCAATTTCAATGCTAATTTTTTTTATTTTTTTTAAGAAAAATTATCAACTTTTTAAATGAGCCAGAAATTTACACAATTTGTTTTACAATCGTAATACAACGTTTTAAATTGATCCCCGAACAACAAGAAAGCAAGATAAGACAAATATAACGGAGATTTCTGCTGATAAGAGAAGTTGGTGAGCAAAAATAGCTGTACTTATGAAAGGTGCAAAAGTGAGTTTTTTGGTTATTTTGTTTTTAAGTTTTAGGTAGATACAAACAATACAAGATGTGAGGCTTATGATTGATACCATTATACAAACTGTGGTATTATTATTTGATATTAATTGTACAATGTGCTTATGTTCTATTGGTTTTATTTTTATTAGGTTTAAGGGTGTGTACAATGGGGTAAGTTTTACCTCGGGGCTCAGCAAATTTTCGCTCAGTACTATTTTTCCTATTTTGATTTTACATTGTTTTATTGTTATTATTTTGTTGCCATTTATCGTTACATTTTTATTTATTTCTTGGCAATTCTGTTCTATAACAGTGTCATTTATGTTCCAAGTAAGGATACTATTTGGTTCTACATATTTAATTATTTGATTAACTGTTGTAGGGACAAAGTTGCATATTGGATTTGTTCGTTTTATGATATTTTTAAAACATTCATTGTTTATTTCTATGTAGTTCTGATTATAGATTTTATCATGTTCCTCAAAATAAGTGTATTTATCTACGTGGTCAAGTTGATAGCCATTACTATCCGGATAGGGTATTATGTTAATGGTATGAATGGTTTTTTGTTTAATAGGGATATGAGCTATGATAAGTAGTTGGTTAGTGTTAATCCAGGTCGAAGTTGCTGGGTTTGGCATAGTTTTGTAAAGGTGGGGAGGATTATTATGGTGAACAAGGGGCCTGTAAAATGGGAAGTTGATTAGTTTTTTTCTGTTTTTTGAATTGGGTCTTGTAGTAGTGTGTTTCTCTGTTTCTATTAGTGATTTTGTTGTGGTCTTCGTCGGTTTGTTCGACGTTCTTTGTTAATTTAAAAGAGGCTTCTAATTTTCCTTTTTGTAATGGTCCCTTCCTGTATCTAGTGTCAACATTGTGTTCGGTTTTGTTCTTATTTATTTCATTAATTTTAATTTCTTTATTGTGTTGTGTATCTAGACTAGGTTGTCCGGCATAAATGAATATGTGAGCGGGGGTTTGTCCAGTAGTATCGTGTTTGGTCTTGTGATTGTAGATGTAAAGGATTGTGTCTATTTTACTTAACTTGGTCTCATTGTCGTCAGAGTTTTTAATGACACGGATTTTTTTATTTATAGTCTTGTGGAGTCTCTCTATGTCAGCGACACCTGTTTTCGTGGTGTTGAGTGGTAATTCTACTTCTTCGGTTTCGAGCCAACGTTCAAGGGCTAGGCTGGAGAATGCATTAGGCCATTTTTACATTCTATTCAGTCTTTTGTCCTTATCTGTTCAAGAGTGGCAAATTTGGAGTAAATGTCGATACAGCTCAAATAGTGATTTTCTTCAGAGGAATAGATATCTACTACAAACTTATCGCGGCAATATTTGGGTTTAGGGGTGATTTTCATTGGCATTTTTGTGTTCTGTTTTGGCTAGGTTACAAACTTGACATTCATTGATTATATTTTGAATAAGGAGCTGGCTATTGGGAAAGTAATAATTTTCACTAAAGAGTTTTACAGTTTTCTGTATTCCTGGGTGCAAGAGCTTTTCGTGTGTGTTTAGGATTAATTCTTTAAATTTTGCATAAGTGGGGATGTTTTTTACTAAAACGAGGCTTCGGAAATTTTTTGTACATTTTGGATTCATGGTTTTTGTATACGCGCTTTGGATCATTTCGAAGTCTGCATCGCTTTCGATGTAAAGAGCGCTATTCTTTAAACAAAAATGGTTGAGTAAATATTGCTTGGCTGTTTCGAGGGTCATTTCTTCATAGGAGATGTGTATGGTTTTTCAGATAGTCCTATTAGGTTGCTACTATCTTCTTCTGCGCTATGTTGCGTGGATTCTCCGAAGAACACCTGCTCTATTTTGATTCTAGGCAGTGCATCCGCGACATGGTTTTCTTTCCCTTTGATATACTTTATGTCGAAGCCGTACTCTGATAGTCTAATCTTCCATCTAGTCAACTTTGAGTTGGGCTCTTTTAGTTTGTGTAGCCAGCACAATGGTTGATGGTCAGAAGCTATTTCGAGGTGTCGTCCTAATAGGTAGTGCCTGAAGGTTTTGGTTGCCCAAACTATTGCCAGTAATTCCTTTTCTATAGCTGTAATTAACATCGTGTTTATTTAGAGTCCTACTAATGTAACTAACAGGATCTCCATCTTGAGATAGAACAGCGCCTAATGCTACATTGCTTGCGTCAGTTGTTAATACAAATTTTCCTTCGAAGTTTGGTATTTATTCCTCGGAAATAAGTAATTTTAGTTTATGAAATGCCTCTACGTAGTCCCTTTGGTTTATATCTATCTTGACTCCTTTTCTTAGACATTTAGTCAATGGTTTGGCTATATCGGAGAAATTAGGTATGAATTTTCTGTAGTAACCTGTGATTCCAAGAAATGCTTTAATTTCCTTGGATTTAGTTGGAAGTGGATATTTTTGTATGGCTTTAATTTTTTCGGGATTTGGTTTAATCCCATCTTTAGTGATAACGTGTCCTCGAAAGGTAGCTTCCTGTCTTAGGAATTCACATTTATCTAGCTGTAGTTTTAGATTAGCTTGAGATAATTTCTCGAAAACTGCTTCAAGGGACTGAAGGTGTTCCTCTAAAGAGGTGGAAAAAACGATGATATCATCTAAGTATACTAGACAGTTTTTATTTAGGAGCGGACGGAGTAGATTATTCATACAGCGCTGGAAGGTGGCGGGGGCATTTTTAAGCCCAAATGGCATTCTTGTATATTCATAGTGTCCATATTTGGTGGAGAAAGCTGTCTTGGCTATTGACTCTGAGTCCATTTCTATTTGGTGGAAACCTTTTGCCAGGTCTATTGTTGTAAAGTAATTAGACCTCCCTAGTTTTCCTAATATTTCGCCTATATTTGGCATAGGGTATCGGTCGTTTATTGTTATTTCGTTTAATTTTCTGTAGTCTATTACTATACGCAGTTTCTGTTGTCCAGAAGCATCTATTTTTCTTGGTACGACCCAAATGGGGCTACAGTACGATGAGTTGCTTTCTCGAATGATACCCTGCTCTAACATTTCTTGGATTTGTTTTTCCACTTCTTTTTCGTACGTTTGTTGGAAACTATACAGTTTAGAATAAACGGGGATATTGTGTGTAGTATTGATTGTGTGTTTTTCTTGGTTCTTAAAACTAAGTTTGTCGCCTTCGTGAAATTGAATGTCTTTAAATTTTGTCAATAAGTTTATTAGTTTGTGTCTTTCCTCTGTATTTAGGTGCTCTAGTCGGAGTAAGTTCTCTTGGAGTGAGGAGGTTTCTAAAAAGGTGGGGGTCTTGTGGGAATGGAGGGTCTATTTGAGCATGGTTCTGTTCTGTAGGATTCTTAGTGTCTGTTATCTTGTGGACTTTATTAAAGAGGGTAGCCGATTCTTTTTGATAATCTATTACTGCTTTAGCCTTGGACAACAATTTGCGTCCAATCAGCATGTCATAATGATCTGAGAATTTATGAATTAAGAATTCTTGGGCAATAGGAAAGAAGTTATTGGGTGGTATAGTTGTAGCTTCGTTAATAGTTAACGGGCCATTACTAGCATGGATTAGGTGGTTGGTTTCTTGTATGGGTATTTCGAAAATATTCCGAGGGAGCATATTTATAGTGGATCCGGTGTCAATTAGACACTTTAGTTCGACGTCATTATGTCTGATAATTACATATTGGCTTGATCCGGGGCAACTAGCCGAAAATTTTCTGCTTGCTCAGTATTGTCTGGTTCGTCATCGTTCGGTACTGTTTGCTCTTGTTGTGTTGTGTCAGAATTGTCATAGTCTTGTTCAGGAGGATTTTGGGTTGGATCTGGGATGTAACCCATTTGGCAAGGATAGGGATAATAGTAATAGTATGGGTATTCGGGTTGATTTGATACCATTTCCTGGTATCTTAATTCTCCTACACTCATTTTGGATTGTCCACTGTCCGATGGTCTTTGTCTCTTTACAGGGTTGTTGGTCTGTGCATTTCCAGTTGAAGGGAAGTTAGTCGGTATGCCAGTGTGATTAGGTCCGAAACGATTTTGGTCAAAGATATTCTGTCGATTAAATACAGGGTTCGGTCTGGGTTGTTGCGTTATGGATATGTTAGATTGTGGGTGGATTGGTCTTTGTTGGTATTGGTGAAAAGGATTTGATTAAACCTGGGTGCATTAGCTGGTGTGTATGAATATGTTTAATAGTAAGGTTGGAAAACATTATTATGAAATGGTTGGAAAGGTGTTATAGGCTTGTTCTGGCTATTAACTTGTCTGTTTTGTGAGTTAGTTGGTGTCCTATTGGAATTAGGGACCGGCTTAAAGTTATCTTTGCTTGGTGTTGGCGTTTCGTAAAGGCCTTTTTCTTGTAGAATGTTAATCAGGGATCTTAAATCAGGGATGTGACATTTGATTATTCTTATGTGAATATGGTTAGGAAGTTTTTGAATTAGGTTCTCTATACTATCTTGGACGAGTCTAGTGAATAGGGCGGTTTCTGCAGAGCTACTTTCTAGTTCTAACTTACTCAATAAAACTTGTCGTCTTCTCTCGGCCTCTTCCAAAAACAGTCTGATGTTGCCTCTATATTGGGTGTTCCGGAATTCCTCCAAAAGTTGATGGTTCGGTGCTTGTGGTTTGTAGTAGAGAATCAACCTTGTCCTTAACTCGATCCAGCTGGCGAAGTTGTTGGTTCCCAGTGTGCGGATGACGTCGCCACTGATGTTGCGCTCAATGTATCCGTAAATTACCAGTTTCTGTCATTCGTCAGTGGTCTGGTACAAGACCAGAATGAAGTCAATACGAGTGATGAATGTTTGCAGGGTGCTCGGATCTCCATTGAAAATTTCGACAGCGTGTATCTCCCTTTCAACCTGACTCATATTTGAGTCGGATAGTATTACAGGGGCTGGCGTTGATACTGCCATTGTTGTTTGTTGGTTTGATTAAGGTTTTATTATTTCTTGTTGTATTTATTGTTATTTTGTGTGTTAGCTAATGTTCGTGTATTCACTGTTGGTTTAGGTATTTACTGTTGGTTGGTGTTTTGGATAATGTTTGTGTATTTGATAAGGTTTGTGTCTTTGCTGTTGGTTTGAGCTTCCACTATCAGTTTATGTATTGGATAGGGTTCGTATATTTGCTGTTGGTTTTTGTTTTCGCTATCGGTTGATGTATTGGATAGGGTTCGTATATTTGCTGTTGGTTTTTGTTTATACTATTGGTTGATGTATTGGGTAAGGTTTGTGTAATTACTGTTGGTTTATATTTTCACTATTGGTCTATTGGAACACGTGTCTTTTGTTTGAGCTTTATATTCGTGCTTTTGCTAATATGTCTTTGTTGTTTGCTCACTTTTTATTGTTATTTTAATTCACTTATAATGTTTATGTTGTTCACTTAGTCGCAGTTTTTAGTTTAGATTTGTTGAGTTGCACCCTTAGCTATTTCGCTCTGATTTGAGTAACCTTTTGTGGATTTTCTACTCAGCGAATTCAAAGGCGTCTTCTTAAAATTTTTATAATTTTAAGTTGTTTCACGTTATGATCACTTTGTGGGATTGGGTACATGAATCATGAATCTAATGATGGCCAAACGAAAAGGGGATATCGGCATTTTCGCACGGCGAAAAAATATTTTTAAATGGGTCGGCCATTCCTGGCTCAAGCCAGACATATCGCTTGTCCCTCGACTTTCCAAATTCTTATCCATATGCTGGGGCTGTGGTTAAATTCCTGACTCCATGCTTTCATCCCAACGTTGAGCTGCACGGCGCTATTTGTTTGGATATTCGTAAAGACAAGCATAAACAGCAAAAGCAACAACAACTACTGGTGGTGACCGTTTATCCTCACTCTATCTATGCTCATATTGCGGCGTATTTATTTACATTTCAATGAATGGGCAAGAATACATATACTTTACGGGGTCGCAGATGCCTCCTTCTGCCTGTTACGCACATTTCGACAAACACATTAGACTATGAATTTTTTTGAAGTCCTTGGTCTAAAAAAAAACCCTAGCAAAAAGCTAAGCGAGTGTGAAACAACCAGCAATACAAAATTCTGAAATGGCACAACCACCGCAACAACAACCACACCAAATTCAACGCCTTTCCGAAAATCATCTGAACCCAGCCCTTGGTTAGATTAGACAAGTACGAGTATTTAATGAAACCACATCGGAACTAAGCTCATTCATACAAAGAATTGAGTTCATCCAAAACCCTTACCCAACAACCGACGCCCGGCAAGCACACATCATGTTTAGTGCAATCGAGATGCAGATTGGAGGTGATGCCCAGCGTGTGCCCAATTAAGTTTAGCCAACACCTGGCCTGATGTGAAGGAAGTCCTAATCTCCGAATTCAAAACACAGACCCCATTCGAGGAACTACTGAGAAGACTCTACAACACACCATTCAATGGATCAGTTCCTAAGTGAATCGAAGAACTCGAAGAGAAATGTTTTATAATAACAAATAAGTTAGATTTAGACAACAACCCGTTCAATAATAACATTTATACAAACGGCATGAATAATACTGACAAAGACGTAATTATAAGAAAACTCCCTGATAGACTCTATATGCAATTAGCTAGATTCGACATAACAACTGTAAGCAAGTTGAAGCACATCGCTCAACAAGAAAGTTGCTATGATAGCATATGGTCCGATCGTTCGAAATCACAAAATAGTCAACAATTCTAAAGTAAGAATTACAGTCCAAATTATACTCAAGTGTCAAGTTCAACCAGCCAAAACCAAAATTATAACAATACTAATGATAACAAGAAAAATAATAATATAGCCAGAACATTGAGCAGTTATATAAAGAATTTAAACAGAAACTAGACCAAACTAGAAAATCCAACAAATTATAAAACAAATCAAGCTTCTTCAAGTTGTAGGGGTATGATATATATCCCCCCTTGAGTAAAACGCACAACTCAGTTTCTCTCTTTAATTTATTCGCACTTGACGCTAGTAGCGTAAGCCTTTGACTTACTCCCTCTCCGTTTGCTATCTGCCTATTGCATATTTCAGAAGATTCATTAAGGGTTTTTCAACTATTGCAAAGCCTTTATATGACTTATTAAAGAAAAATTATGAATTTAATTTAATTTGAGGAAAGAGTTAGAATGTTTTGTGTCACTTAAGAAAAAGTTAGTGGAAGCTCCAGTGTTAGGCTTATTATACCCGCTACTCATAGAGTAGAAGGGTATTATAACTTTGTTCAAACCGAAAATGTATGTAACAGGCAGAAGGAGACACCTCCGACCCCATAAAGTATATATATTCTGGCTCAGGATCAACAGCCGAGTCGATATAGCCATGTCCGTCTGTCTGTCCGTGTGAAAATCTAGATCTCAGCTATTATAAGAGCTAGGACTACCAAATTTGGTGACAATATGTGTTATTATTGCACGCTGATCAAGTTTATTTTGGATTTTGGCCACGCCCCCTTCCGCCCTCGTAAATCGAAAAAACATTGATTACAAGCGCAATTTTGATGCCATATTGTTCATTTTCGGTTTACATGATAACTATAGCTAGCCAGATGATCTCTGAAAATTTGGTAACAATCGGATAATAAACACAGAAGTTACTCAGCTTAACGTTTTCCATAGCTGTAAGCAGCGCTGCTTGCAGCATTGTGCCGAATAGTGTGTGCGTGTAATGTAATGGGTTAATCGTTAAATGTTAAGTTGTGGACTGCAAAACGAACAGTACTATTATGCATTTACGGGTTCGAGTCCCGCCCGCATCAAAAATTAAATGTGTGCAAAAATGTTTTTTTTTTATTTTATATTTTGACTTTGCATAAATATTATAAGTCCATAGCCTTTTACGGTCAAAATATGATTGTAGCCGTTTTTTTGTTCCGCAAATAAATTATGTACAAGCAGCTGGGTAGCGAGTATATTACAGTCGAGCACACTCGACTGTAGCTTTTTTACTTGTATTATTATAAGGATGAAATAGAGTTACATGCAGTTGCAAGTGCACAAGGTTTTGGTGCAGTGTTATTGCAATGAAAAGAGGATAATAAATGGCACCCTATATTTTATTACTAGAAAGCCACCACGAAGGATGAGGCCAAATATCATAGTTTCGAACTGGAAATATTAGCCATCCTGTATGCATTAAGAAAATACAGAATTTATGTACAGGGAAAGAGATTTAAAATTGTTACGGACTGCGACGCATTAACCATAATGTAATCTCCTACTTTGTACTACGTACTTCTTTTATCTTTTTTCGTTATCACTCTGTGCTTTTAATTGCGATTCCGCTCCTTTCTTTCAAGTCTCTAATTTCACTAAAGTTATTTAACTCTTCTAATTTTTGTCTTAACTCATCAATAACTTTTCCCTTTTGCTCAATTCCAAACAACATCTTGCTCGGAGATTGCGCTACACTTCTTTGTTTGGTATTATTCAACGAAAATTCTACGTCTTCAATAACTGCATCCCAATGCAATCCATTTTCAATGTCAGTCAATTTAGCGATCATAGGCCCTACTATTCTATTGAATCTTTCTACCTGTCCATTGGCCGGGGGTGAACCTGTCGCTTTCTTTATGTGCTTAATATTATGTTCCTCCATAAACTTTGCAAAATCTTCGGATGTAAAACAGCTGCCCCTATCTGATACTATACACTTTGGCCTGCTATATGATCTAAAATAATCCTTTAATGCTAGAATCACTTCTTTTGTGTTCGTTGTCTTTGTTGCATATAACCTAACATATTTAGTGAATCCGTCTATTATTACAAACAAATGTTTCTTTACCCTACCGTTATCTACCGGTCCGTAATGATCGATGTGTATTATCTCAAACGGCACGTTCCCCTTTGGAATGCTATCCAGCATTTCTTTTCCAGACTTTGGTGAAAATGCCACACGTCTCAAACAATTTCCTATTTGCCTAACAAATTTTTCTTTTATTTTCGAAAACCAATAAGTCTTAACAATAGCATCAATAATCTTATCTATCCCTAAGTGCCCTAATTCATTGCGATATTTGTATAAAATTTTTTCTTCCATTTCTTTTGGCACACGAAACAAAAATCTTCCATCATTTGCCTTTCTATAAAGTACACCAATTCTCATTTCAAAAATTGTATCTTCCGTTTTCTCTAACTTTTTTCTAATATCTTTCAACTTATCATCTTTTACAGGAGGAGTAGCTAGAAAGGTAATACCTAAACATAAGGGTCCATATGTAATAGAGAAGGTATTAAAAAATGATAGGTTTTTGATTAAAGATGTTGAAGGTTTTATATTGGCACGTAATCCATATCAAGGTGTCTGGAGTAGTCAAAATATTAAACATTGGATGGGAGTAGAAAATGAATTTGTATAATTAAGTATAAGAAAATTGTAAAAAAAACAAGTAAGAACGGCTACA
Organism: Zaprionus ghesquierei; assembly: GCA_018904095.1. Taxonomy (NCBI): domain Eukaryota; kingdom Metazoa; phylum Arthropoda; class Insecta; order Diptera; family Drosophilidae; genus Zaprionus; species Zaprionus ghesquierei. Next base: position 72,802 of record JAEIGP010000841.1, read on the forward strand.
GTCAAGTGTTGACTGTATAAGACCATGGATATTTTAAGATTATGAAAAAATTCAGATTGAGAAAACAGTTATTAAACGTGTTTTTCAAAGAAATATAATAAACAACACATAAAATTTTCAGTTAGACGCCAAGCAGTCCAAGCAGTTGGAAAAAAACACTGCTGGGAAAAACACTTTTTTGTTTATTATCCGATCGGAACCAAATTTTCAGCGATCGTTTAGGTGGTGATAGTTATCATATACACCAAAACTGAATACTGTAGCTATATTATTGCGCTTGCTATACGGTTTATCGATTTGCGGGGGCGGAAGTAGGCGTGGCCCAAAATTTTAATCAAAATTGGTGGCTCTAGCTTTTTTAGTTTCTGAGATATAGGCGTTCATACAGACGGACAGACAGAAATGGCTTAATCGAATCGTCTAGTAAACCTAAGCAAGAATATATATACCTATGGTATATGCCTCCTTCTGCCTGTTACGCACATTTCGACAAACACAATAGACCATGTATTTTTTTAAAATCCATGGTCTACAAATTTCGTTAAGTAAAACAAAATAGGATTGCTTGTTGGCTGCCCGAAGAGCATCGTATGTTTGAAATATATTGACATTCTGATTTATTGTTCCACTCTGCAATTTCTTGTAAATCCTTTTTGGGTAGACATCAATGTAAAGAGCGCGAGCTTCGCCGCGTGTATATTTCATCGGTAGGTTACCATCTTTAAGGACTGTAATTTAAATATTTTTGGGCAAGGCGTTATCTGGTCTTAATAGACTTACCATCTTAGATATATCTTTGCAATGCGCACAAAGAGACTCAACATTATGGTAATATAGTGAAAGTAAATTAACTAAATTGTGCAAAAACTTCGTCCCTGACAGTTGTTTTTTACCCTTTAACCATTGCAAATGTAACAGGCCTGAGAAGGCGTGGCAGACCCCATAAAATATTCTTGCTCAGGATATCTAGCCGAAACAATTGAGTCCTGATCGTCTGTCTGTTAAGTTTTTGATACTTCTAAAGAGTAGGCAGCACTAGTTACTTAGTTATGTAAAATTGCATATATTAATTTCTTTAAGACATTCTTGGTTTGTTCGTATGTGGGTGACGGTAACGTTAACTCTCCAAACGCAAGGCGTCGGCGAGGAATGTGAGCGCGTTTTTCTGTTCGCCAGTGAGAGAGGTGACGCCCAAGCGCTGGTGCAGCAAGGAGCTACAGGTGAACAGAGGCGCCGCCTGCTCGGGTACAATGCGATAGGCGACACGCCGCCAGGTGGCAGTAAATGTATCCAAATGGGATTCCAAAGCATCGCGAAGAGAAGGGAGATCGTCGGGTCTGGCACGGGCGAGCATATGGGCCATGGCTAGGCAGAGTTGTTGCTGCAGGCCATCACGGTGATTATACTCCTCGAAGGTGTCCAATGCATTGGACCGCTCGATTGCTGCTAGCAGAGAGCGCCAAACGCTTGCAAAGTGTACACCGAAGTCCGACCGATGGTCAATCTGCAACAGCACGGCGGTGGCATTAATGCGCACCTTGAAATTGCCATGTTGCACCATCAATTGGTTAAGCGCCGCGTACAGTGTGCTGGTCAGGCTGGCGCTAGACGAGAAGATGTGACGATTACGCACCAAGTTACCCAAGGCATAGCAGGCATTCCATTTGACCTTAGCACCCCCAGCGGCACGCACACAATCCAAGAGCTTGGCCAGTCCACGCTGCATAAGAGGAAGCTCCTGAGCTGGCAGCAGGCGCAGCAAATTGCCTAATGAGCGCACCGCATTGGCTCGCACCTTGTCATGGTCGCTGCAGGCCACAATGGCAGCCTCGATAAGACGACTAAGTAACACTTGCGATATGCGCTCCTTCTCCTTTTCCTGCTCCTCCCGTCTGTCTTGTTCCACTGGTGAACCAGCTATGGGTGCAACAAGAGCCTCACTAATGTTGCCCAGCGCCCAAGCGGCCTTGATCCGCACAGCTAGCTGATTATCACCGTTGAGACGTAATGCAAATTCTGCTGCATGCTCCACAAACACCAGGTCGCCTCGCATACTGGGATGGAGTACATAGACGGCAAGTGCTCGCAACGCCGCTGCCCGCACCAGATGATCGCCAGCATCGTCGCTGCTGCAGCCTAGCAGGAATGCCAACAGGCCATTACGCTGTGCCTGCGGCAAGCTCTCGAAACTCTGAACGCCCATGTTGGACAATGCATCGCAGAGGGAACATTTCAATGTGGTGGTGCCTGCATCTGTGTAGGCACAATAGATGGCGGGCAGCATACGTTGCCAGAAACATAGATAGCTGGGATCGAGATTGGGATTGGAGTTTGTGTCCTGTGTCTGCTCGTTGCTGGGACGTGCCATCTGATAGCCAATTGCATCGCAACAGCGTGCCGCATACAAGCGAACATCTCCGGAGGCATCCTTTAGAGCATCACACAATGTCTCAGCTAGACGTGCCAGATGATCGCGCAACAGCCGAAAATGTGTGGCCATAGCTAGCAGCACCTGCAGGCATTCGACACGCAACGGCGTTGCGCTGCCAGGGCAATCCAAGTAGCGAAGGACCAGACGAAGCAGCCAAGAATTGCGTGGTATATGCACCACAATGTTTAGCCTTTTCGCTTGTTCTTCTGCCTCTGCCTCCAACTCCGCAATTTCATCCTCATGCTGTTCATCGTCATCCGAGTCACAGAGCTGTTGAAATTGTTGCTCCTTTTCCCGTTCCAACTGCCGTTGATTGATACGCGGTGAGGCGGCAGCGTTACGGTCCGTAATGGGCAAACCGATGGCACAGGCTATCTCCTGGGTTAGCCTTGACATGGCCACTAGCATTTCCATAACCAGCAGTGCAGACACCTTGATGCTTGTATCCACATGTCCAGCAAGCTTCTTTACATACGGCACAAACTCGTAGACAAATCCCATTTGAAGTTGCTCGAATGGCGTTGCCTGCACTAGCACGGCCAGACACTTAAGGCATTGCAGCAGCACAGGCGGTGCATACTCGCGCTCCAATATGGCAGTCAGTTGTCGGTATGCCTCCAGCACGCTGCTGGCCAAGCTCAGGGCAAAGGGCGTATAGTTGCTGGGAGCAGCAGCACTGCTCGCCTGGCCTAAATACGGCTTGGAGCCATACAGCAGTTGGGCGGCCAATTGGAGAGCTAACGCTCGACATCGCACATTGGCATCGCTGGCGCCAATCTGCAGCAAATGATCTTTGGAGACATCACAAGTACCCGAGCCGCTGCTGGGGAAGAGAGCATGCCAGTATCCATAGAGCAAGCGACGGGGCAATTGCTTTGTGACTGTGCCAAGCAGTTGAAGCGCTGCAAGGCGAACTTTCACCTGGCTCTCGCGCTGTTGCTTCACTCCTGTCGCCTGTTGATTGGCGCCGTCTGAAGTCGGGGTGCAGCCACCTTCCGAGTCGCCACTTGGTGTGCGATAGCCATAATCGCTGTTTCCCTGCTGCAAAAGTAGCTGCATCCGATCTGCATTGCCAGCTGCTGCGGGAGGATTCAATCCATTGCTGCTCTCCTGCACATTGTTGCGCTGCTTAGTCAGCGAGCGCATCTTGCGCGACTTGACTCGACGACCTGCCGAAGTGCCAGTTTTACTGTTCACATTCGACAATTCCTCTTCATCTTGACTATAGGCAGCCGACTGCTGCGCGGGCTGAATACGATGAGGCAACTGCGTTGTCTGTCCCTCGCCTCGACTGCGTGCGTGTGCAAGTGCTAGGCCGAGCAGTTCGGATGCATGTTGCTGTGCATAGTCTGGATGCTGTGCCGTTATCTTCTGCAGTAGCTGCAGCGAATGCGCCACAAGACGTACCAATTTGTCGCAATCCTTCTGCCGCTTGTGCTTCAACCAACGACCGTCGTAGTGCGACTGCAGCAGTGTATTGGCCAACTGGCTGCATAGCTGTAACTCTTGTTCCTCCAATTCCGCGTTGGCTGAACCAATTAATACGCCCAATAATGCATCCTGACAGAGGACCAGTAGCAAAGCTGCATCCACGGTGTCCGGCAATTGGATCACTGCCAGTCGTTGAAAGTGTCTGCGCGCTGTGGTTTCGTGCACCGATTCAAACAGCGTTAATAGGCAACGCAGCTCATCAACTGTTTGTCGTTGCTCGACGCGTAGCAGGAGCCACTGCATAAGCGAATCCGTGTCGCCCAAAATCTGCTTGCGGCACAAGAGCAGCTCATTTAGCCAGACCAGCCAATCGTTTAGCTTCGATGAGTCATCGGTGATGAGTTCCGCTTGCCCGCTGCCGCAGCCATCTACTCGATTTGCTTCCGCTGACAACAACTGCGCCAGCTGTGCCGCTTTGTTGACGCCATATGGTCCGTTCGGCGGATGGGCATCAAAGTCGTGCAGAAACTGAAGCTGCCTTTGGAATTGCACCTGTTCGGCGATGGGGGAGCTGCGCGCCCGACTGTTTACCGTTTGCAAAAGTACGCCATAGGCTCTTCGCTCCTTGTCCATTAAAATAAGCCTGTGCGTTCGCTCGTGGGATTGTTATCATATCGATAGGCTCGAATATCGATAAGCTAGAGGAGAGTGCCACAGTTAGCGATATTTTGAAGTATAAAACACGAGCTGTCTTATCGATTCATCGATATTTAAAAGTATTTAATTGCACCTTTCACAGCACTTAAAATTAGTTTCTTGGCGCCAATTTCAAAACGCTAAATTGCAAAAGGTTCAACACGCAAGTATATATTTTATTTCTTTTTTTTGCAACAGAATATTTATATATATATATATATATTATGTACAGTTAATAAGACTAGTAGAGCTGTATAAATGTTTTATACCATATCTGTATATATAAAGGAAAATTTTAGTTTGTATATAACATCTATGAGTGATTTAAATATATTTATTATTTTATCCCTTTATCTAATTAATTTAGCGCAACACACATTCATTGTATACTCATAATCCATATCGAAATCTGCAAAGCAGCCATAAAACCGTTGTACACACACAAATGATGCGCCATAATCACGAACCAACGAATCATTCGTTATTCGTTATTATCTTTATTGATTAGACCAATAGGTCTCTCTGCATACTTAGTCCCTGAGCAAAAGCACAAAGTAAAGTACCACACTGTAACCAGCATACCAACCTTTATATTGGTTCGTGATTACATTAGGATATAAAACTAATTACATATAGTATACAAGTATTTACCTATGCAAACATGTATAAACGTATGAATGTTTGTATACATGCATATGTATTGTACATATGTATACATATACCTATATATGCGTACATAATGTTTTTTAGGCGGGCTTCTAGTTCATTTTAAGGGAAATTCTTTGTTATGCATTAATCTTATATTTGTACAATTCTCAAAGGTGTAAGAAAACACAATATCAAATGTACGATTTTTATAAGTATGTATGCACGTATATCGTCTTATCTTATAGTTGTTCTTTAAAGTAATTGATGAAAAATCTTTAAGAATTTTTATAAATGAACGGTAAATGTATACCAGATGGCATAAACCATTATACTCGACAATGATTATAGAATCATCACAAGAAATGTTTGCATTATCGTTTATCTTATCGAGTTGGCTAAACTACATACTATAAATAGTATATACTGTATACATGTATATAAGGAGCTAAGATGTAAGTATAAATCTCTTGGAACTCAAGTGACATACAATAAATTCGTTATTTAAAAACTACACTAAGTACAACAATTTGGCTAATATTGGAGCAAAGCATTAACTCAGTTTTGGGTGGTAGAAAGGAAGGAATACATTCTTGGCTGACTTGAACCGGAAACACAATTAGTACAATAAAATTTGTATAAAATCAATACGAATACAAATTGCAATTGAAATATTTGTCACTCGTACATCATAATGCGAGCACAGCGCAACCTTTGAATTATACATTAGATGGCCCAATGGCCCGAGTCGAGGCCAAATATGTCCTTAAGTACACGACAAAAGGAAGAGCTACTTTGTTGTTATTGTAAAATTATCGGAGTCATTTGGATACAGATGAACTAAAATAGCATAATAATGACACGCGGCTGCAAGCACCACAAACAGGTGCCAAATGGCATGCGCCATTGGAATGAGTCCATCTGACTTGAAGAACACGATGCCTAGTATATAGAAGGCTCCGCCATATTTGAGCTGAATCATACCATTGAAATGATGTCCGGTAAAGACGACGACAAGTGCCGGACCCAGGCCCATTACAAGATAAAAGAATGTCTCCAGGCATTTGTAACGTTCGTGATAGAGCTATAAAATATACAGTAAATGCATGAGGACATCTTGACATACAATGCGATTGAATGAATTATAGCCAACTTACCTGCTGATAGGCAATTCCAATAGCCGCCATTAGCCAAATGATCCATTCCAGGCAGAACAGAAGCATCGAATGATTCGTATTCTCCAGCGTTAGCCAGGGAAAATATGAGCCGGCAATAAAAACATAGATCATGGCACGATCGCAGCGATGCAAAACATTTTTGAGCCCTCGATATGTCTGCCAACTGAATGGAGGCCAACTCTTGTAGTTCTTTGGTGGCCTTAAAACAGTTTCAAGTAAAACCAGTTAAAAGACGAGACGAGATGAGATGCGATGCGACTCACTTGTTTTCAACACAGTAGCAAGAGCAATGAAAGAACGTGGATATTGTGAAGAGCATACAGAGTGCGGTGCCATAGACCCATGAAACTAGATACTGACTGTAGCTGTTGGAGCGCTCAAACAGTTTAATTACAGCAAATATGGCTGGCACTATCCAAATCCCATGTGTAATTACATTGGCCACCTGTTCGATCTGTAGTGTGGGGATATAAAGATGTTACAAACACATATACATATAGATAGGAATACATCACTTACCTCTGTGGGCTGATAGGCGCTTCCAGGCTTGGCTTTCGCATTCTTCCATTGAATCTTGCGTAATTGAAGCTTGAGTTTGTAATTCGCTTGAATTATCGATTTCCAAACGTGCCTGAATAGGATATCCAGAAACGAGTACCGCTTCTGCATGTTCTGCATTAGGGTTTGCATCATCCAGCCGGCTCCTCAGCTGGCCACCGCACTCGAAACTATAGATTAGTATTATACCTATTATATTATTTGTCAATATCAAATATCGAACATTTGCAAACACTTTGATAGCTTGATTGATTAGTGAAAAGGCCCGACCTATGTATGTATCATGCCAGTGCCGGCAACAGAAGCCGATAAAGCAAACCCCTTTTTCTACCGGTTCGTCGTGTCGGTTTCTGTCTATGTCGTGTTTATCATTTGATTGCTTTGATTGTCGGGCATTATCACGCAACGGTGTCAAGTTCAATCCGGATTATTTTGACTACACACTTATGGGGAATATGCGTGCCAACGTTTTCCAATCTAAATAGCTAATGGGTATGTTTACAAGTAGATAATTCTCTCGATAATGCACGTACATACATGGCTAATAAATTTGTTTATATGTATATTTCGGATGAGAAAGATTTGTGCTTGTTAATATTTACTATAATAATTATTATACTAATATCCCACACAATCGGTTGTTTTGAGCTGTGGATTTCGAACAGAAATAATCTATAAAGAACTTTGCACCCAATTGGTATTTGTTAATAGGTTTTGTCGCGTCTTTAATCAATAAGCAAGAATGTCGTGTGGAGAAAACGTAAGACCCAATCCAACCCCCTCTCTGGCGTAAGGCTAGCTAAAATAAATACATAGTTGATTACGTTTCACGTTTTGTAAACACTTTAAGAATTCTTAATTCGCCTCAAACACGAAACCTAACTGGAAGTCCAAAGTGCACTCTAGTTACCTAGATAGCTACACTGAACCTGTCGATGAATGGTTAAGATCGAAATTGGGTATAATGAAAATAGTTATCCATTCAATAAGCATTCCAGTAGTAGCAAATCTGACTGTTATATACAAGCAACATCTTTCTTAGACATTCCAACTTAAGAGACTCGCCTCGAATCTCGGTTTCAATATGGACTCAAAGTCCAGTTATTTGTCGGCACAATGAGATGCCCTGTACCGATATATATATATGTGTACATACATATGTATGCAATGCATTTTTAATATATATTAAGAACAATATATGTACATATAAGTATGTATCGGTCCAAGGTCGGCGGACAAACCCCTAGCCACTAGCCACTAGCCACCCAAGAGGAACACACTGGCAAGAATCTACCGTGGGGCATCACACATTGTCATTGTTCTTGTTGCTGTTGTTGTTGTGATTGTAAATGTTGCTCTTGTTCCTTTCTCCTAACAGCTTTGCTGATTGCTTTTGTTGCATTCGAGCTCGGTTCGACATGCCTATTATGAATTATGCACAGGCACTTACACATATACATATAAATATATGTGTGTTGTTCGACAAGCGCCCGTCGTCAGCGCCTGCCTCCTGCCTTTGCTTCAGCCTCCGCCTCACGTTGAAAACAAGTAGAAATGCTAATCCCTATATAAATAGATGGCGAGCGCACCTGTTCTTGTCGCTGTTGGCAACTTTAGCATTGGCAGACAGGTGAGCACAAGAACACACCCACATCCATCCACCCACACACACACACACACACATACATACATACATACACATGCAAAGACATCATCCTTGTTTACACTGAAATGCTTAATTGGCTTCGGATCGTTTCTAATTTAATTTGGTTTGCGTCGTTGTCAGGGAAGGCGCTCAATTTACTGTTACACACACACACGCACACGTAAATATAAACAGCTAACAAATACACCGCTGTGTAGTTCAGGGGACTGAGCTATTTTATCCTTCCGCATTTTGCCCATACGTATGTAAACACGCGTAGTTGGACACACACATTTTTTGCGCGCGAAATTGAAAGTATGAACAAAATGTTTAGTTTATGCAGCTTACAGTGGCTTATTGTCGCTTTTGCCAGCGCCAAGTCGATTGCCTTCGCAGCGCTAAGCCTTATGCTGTGGCCGTGCCTGTTACCGTTTGTAAACTGTAAATACATTTATGCTTTTATGCTTTTTCTTCCACAACGATGAATGCGATTATCGAAATCGATGGTCACGAAATCGATGTAACACGCCAATATTACACGACTGCAATCGATGTCTTTGCAATTGGCTTTGTAAAAGTTCAGATCCCAATAATTTGCATATAGCAATTTTTAAAAGCCTATAAAAGATAAATTAAAATTATTGTAACGTCAATTAAGATTTAAATATTGTATTCGATCCATAGCTGAACTTCGATCTTCACACTTGCACAATACTTTTAACAATTTGCGCGCAACTATCGAACAGGCAGCACTTGCGCAGCCAAACATCGCAATAACAATTTCGATAGCACATTTCAGTGTTGCAAAGTATCAGTAATGTGAAGTTTTTGAAAATATAAACTGCAAGTTGTTTATACGAAAAATCATTTATTAAGTAAATTTCTTTTCGATTTAATTTTTTTCTTCACATGTTCACAAAAATTTTTGTTGATTTTTTTTTTTAAACATTTTTAGCTGAGTTTGTAAGTAGCTTTATGTTGGGTTATTCAATTTTGAGTTTGTATTCATGTATGTAGTAGATTTTTGCAATGTTTTATTATTGTATATAAGCATGTTTTCGTGTGGGAGTGTGTTGAATTCCATGATAGTTTCGGTTAGTTTTTCACATTTTGCACTAGCGTTTTAACAATTAATTACACCAAAAAGGAGAAAATTTAGTTCATTTAATGTATGCATGTATTTGTATATGTATGTAGTATATGTATACATAGACAGTATGCGCCTGCACGATGTACTAGGACTGATCAGAATCTGTTTGTGCTCGCTTGGTACACCTTAAAAATTTAATGTATGTATGTATTTTTGCTCCTATGTAGTCGTATGTATGTATTGATAGATTAGGTGCAGGTCTTGCAAATAACCGATTAGTTTCATTTGTGAACATTTGTTTTTTCATAGTTTCCGTTTTCTTAGTCTTAACTAGGACACAACTGACACCGAGAAAGCTTTCTTATAGACATAGTATATTCACTTGTTTCTATGGTAGTTTTCCATGTTACAATGGCATTTAGAAGACATACACAGAGTCAATAAAGATGTGGTTTGGGAATATGCATATTTTGTATATATGTATTTCTATGAGTATCGCCTTATGGAACTGGGTTTGTTTTTTGTTGCACTTGATTACGTTCACAATTAAAACAATTATATATGTATTTAAAAATGATTTTTTTCAAAGTTTTTTGTTTTTTTTTTTTGTTTTTGTATTGGAAACAACAAAAATGGACGCAAAATTATTTGTTAATTTTTCGTTAAATCTGTGTTCACAGTGCACATTCGATAAGATGAACGGAGCACACAATTTTTATCTTTTCCATTCCGCGTTTTCGAAATTTGTTCATTACGTCGAGTGTACACTGTGCATTGTTTTTTGGTTTTTTTTTTTTTTTTTTGCTTTTCTTTAATTTTGCTTTAGAGTTTTTTGTTTTCGAATTCGTTTTTGTTAGTAATGTTTTATGTTTATTTAACTATATAGGAATATGCAAAACGTACACTTACTAAAATTAGTATTGTTACTAGTATATAAATGCAGCTCTAAAGTTGTATGCCATTTGGTTTCATTAGTTCTTTAGTTCTTATCTCTTTACGGTTTTTACGGTCGCCCTTCGAATACATTTAATAACATTTCTATAGAAATATTCAAAGCTGAGGTAGTTTATTCAGTTAAGTTATTATTATATATTTTGTTTTACGTTTAGGTTTCTTCTCGAGTAGATTTGACTTTAGCATGTATTGTGTATAGTAGTATGTACCCATTCATGTATGTGTGTATGTATGTATATGTTTTTATAAATGTGTACACGCATGTGTAAGTATGTGTATGCTCTCTATGCTCTATGTTCTATGTTATTATATATAGAATATTCAAATCACGATTTGAATTTTGGACTCGTGGGATCGTAATACATACAGGAATACTTCAAGTACATCCATATCAAAAACTTTGTTGCCCTCAACACACGTTGGCATCGTTTGGAGTGTTGTGGGAGAGGCGTGGGAGAGGAATAGGTAAAGTTTTTTTATATAACACGCCACAAAAATGGAATGAAACACCCCAAAATCATAGAAAAGAATTCGAAAGAACCAAAGCTCAACCACAAACTGAAATAAGAAATGGAAAAAATAAAAATAATATGTTTTGTTTGTAATTCTTTTTTTTTGCTTTTTTTAATAATATTTTACTGTTTTTTTGTATGTTTATATAATGTTTATAGATATTTTAGCTCTGTAATGTAGATACAATGTACAATGTAGACACTGTCACCCACATCTTCATGTGGATGTAATGAACTTAACAAGTACTACGTGTAGACGACGAAAAAAAAACTTTTAAACTACAGATAGGTTCTATACAAATAGTTAAAGTAAAAATAATTGTGTTATTATAACATAGTGTGTAGTGTATTCTGTGTATTATATGTATGTATGTATGTTCTCATGTGCATTCTCTTCATTCAGCTTATATTTCCTTCGCTTCGATTATCTCATATTTCGTTTTTATTTTCTCTTCTTTTTAGGTATATCCTTCTTATATACGCGCTATTCAAATGCTATGTCAAAGGGATGGGATGGATGTGGATGTGGGTGTGGGTGTGGGTGGGTTTGGAAAGTGCAGTATGAATTCTGTATTCTGTAAGCGGTTTTAATTATAAACTACTATCACACAGGCAAACCGTTTACAGGATGTACTCTATTTATCAATTTTTCAATTCTATTGTTCTGCGAGGTTGGGGGAGGGTGTGGGGCGAAGGTGGATGATGGGGGTTAAAGTAAAAACTTTATTTTAGGAATTTAATTTATATATATATATATATATATATATATATATATATATATATTGCATATATATATATAGGTTATGTCGTATGTATGTTGCGTGTAGGTGTGTGTATGTGTGTCTTCGTGTGTGGTACCTGCTCAAATTACGTTGAGCCTTTTGTTAATTTCACTTTCTTTTTCAATTGCAATAAACATAACGGTAACTAAATATATGTTGTAGCTCAGTCTCCAGTTGATTACCGTATGAAATATTACAGTGAGAAAAAAACATAAATTTAAGAATATATTATTAAATACATTATTTAGAAAATATGTTATATATGTATAGGTATGCCAAAATATAATGATGATGACGATGTTGTTGGTGACAATCAAATGCAAAATATACACACTAAGTGCAAATAATGGGCGGGTAAAATAAACAAAAAAGTTCTCAAAATTTCAATTAATTTTCTGTTTCATTCCAGAGTGTGTGTGTGTGTTTGTTTTGTGTTTCATTCCATTTTCCTTGCGTGCTAACAAGCAAAACTTTGGATACTTCTGCAGAAAAGTGTGCTATATATTTAAGCGGATATATATAGGTAGATCTAAACACTGAGAGAATTTAGTGTGGGGCTCGCTTCAATATTTGTTGATGTGTTTGTGTACAATATAAACGTATGTATATATATATATATATATTTTTTTTTTGTTTTCTTGTATGTTTGTTTATCTGTATTCTATGGGCGTTGCGTTTTTTTTTTTTTTGTGTTTTCTTTTGCTTTTATATATATGTATATATATATTTTTTTTTGTGTTTCCTTCAATTTTAGTACATGTAAACTCTTACGGCTGACAATTGGTTTCAGTTTTTAGTTGTTTTCATTTGTTTTTAATTTTCTCTTGTATGCTTATATGCTAAAAATATATAGGTTTTGTATTGTATGTATATTAATAGTCATATTGTTGTTGTAGCTCTGTTGCTGTTCTCGTTGTTGTTGTTGCTGTTGCAACGGAACAACTTCGTTTCATTGTTGTTTGCTGTTTTTAGTACAGTTGTGTCATATCCGAGGAGTGTTTACTGTTCTGTTCTGTTCGATTTAATTCGGTTTGGAACTGATCTGTTTCGTTTCATTAGCATTGTCCTATCTTTCTTTTCTTTTCATTTTCTTATTTGTTTTGTTTCTCATGCTGATTTTGCGTCCAATTTTAATTCGTTAAGTTTGGGTTTATTTAATTAAAAGCAAAAAACAAATTGAACCCCCAATTTTTTGTTTGATTTATATGTGTCATGTTATTGTGGTCGTCGTCTTTCTACAGATATATACACATATATATGTTTGTATATACTTTATGGAGATTTTTCCTTTTTTTTTTACTTTTACTTGATCATTTGTGGTAACACTATTATTTAGTTATTTTCTCTTTTATTCTTTCGGGCGCGCTGCTTAGAGTTTCTTTTGAATACCTTGGTGTACAGTTATTCGTTTAGTATTTAGTATTTAATTCTTTAGTATGTCCTGCTTTCTTTCGTGCCACTTTCTTGGCACTTTCATTCAGTGTGTGAGTGATGGCTTTTGGGCTATTTGCAGCTTTGCACGGATCTTAACTTGCCTACAACATCATTATTAAACTCGTTTTACACGTTATTGTTATCATCATATCATTAGCGTATCGTATCGTATCGTATAAAAAATGTGTGTGTTCAGTTTTAACTGTTTCTGCCTTTGACTCTGTTTCCTCTTTCCTTTTCTTCCATACTAACTTTCACTTGCCTAACAATTGAACAATCCGAAAACAAATATTCTCGTGTCCAAGAAAACCCCTAAATTCATTCATGTTCTTTTTTTAATAAGGTAGAAGACGAAAAAAAACCGAAAACAAAAAAAATAAATATTGATTTGTACTCACGATGTTTGTACCGCTAAAAACTCTATGTAAATATGTAAATTTTTGTATATAAAAAAATATACCTTTTTAAAAAGTATCTTCCATTTCGTTCTCTCCTCATCGTTTCGCGTTCATTACTTTTTTTTTGTCGTTTTCAAAAATTTTTAAATCAATTTTTTTTCTTGTTCAGAGTACAAATTTGATAGGATTACGACGTTAAGAAATTATATGAAAAAATTATATGAATAAATAAAAAGTTAATTGTAATAGCAAAGCAATTTCTTGTTGTTGTTGTTGCTGCTGTCAAATCAAATGTCAAAGTACTTTTGGATTCTTGGATGTGTGTGTGTGCGTGCGTGTGTGTGTCCGTGTAAGTGTGGTTTAAAATGTACATCGAAAGCCTTCTATAAAAATAATAAGTTTTAAATTTTTCTTGTTTTTTTTTTCGTTTTTTTAGTAATAGTTTAAATAGTTTTTAAATTTTAAAACGAGTTTATCACACCTTAAACGTTATCAGTACTTGGCACAACTTACAACACAAAAAGTACTTTTAGGAAAATTAAATTTTAACTTCTCTCTTCTCTTTTGTGTGAAAAGAAAAACCCTGCCTGGCTCATGAAACGTCCTTTGTCGTCTGTGTAAAATTGTGTGAGTGTGTGTGTGTGTACATATATGTGTGTGTACATGTGTGTGTGTGTGTACAAATGACAAATTACAAATAATCATAAAAGATATATTGTAAATGATAGGGAGAATGTTCAGAATAGATAAGCCAACACACCCTGCCATGTTCCTGAGCTATCGATAACAAGTGTAACGGAAAACGCGGAATCGCGACGCAACTGTACCCGCTTACAGCATAGGGTTGCCACCCAATTTTTTTCATTTAGTTTTCTGTACGTCACGTTATGTTCCTTTCATTTCGTTACGTTACGTTACGTTTCTTTTCTCAACGTCGAGTTAAAATTTAATTCTCATCTATCCCTTTTATCCTCATTTAATGGTCGTCGTCTCTCGCTCCGCCTGCTTTAATAACGATATAAAATAGCCTCTAAATACTAAAAAATAATTTCTTTGCTGCTCTTTTTTGCCCGCTGTCGTTTTCAACGCGCACGCTTACTTAACCTCAAATATATGATTGGGTTCTCCTTGTCTTTGTTTATAATTAATTTGTATTAGTGTGTATATATCTCTTACTACTGTTTGGTAAACCCCCGTTAATTCCTTCTTTAAACAGAGCCACAGTTAGTTAACTCAACCACTCTGCTCACTCTTGCTATCCATCTCGTTTTTTGGTTTTTTTTTTTTTTTTTTTTTTTTTGCTTTGCCTTGCTCACTCATTCTTATCTATCTAGACTTGTTTATTGTTGCTTCAGCATTTGGAATTCTATGCAAATTAAAAAACAATGCAAATCTAGTTTACATTTTCGTCTTTGGAATTTTTTATAAAAATTCGTTTCACGCTTTTTCTGACATATTTTCATATCATGTTTCATCTTCTCTTTTTTCAAGTTTTCTTTCTCGTTTCTGTTCTGTCAAAAGTAAAATGTTTGAGCCTTGGTCGCCAAGCATGCTATACGATATACGTTATACGATATACGATCTACGACATACGTTAAACCATTCCGCCAAATAGCACATATGGTACATAGGTCATTTGGGCTCGTTTTATTGTAGTTTATAGTATATAGTATTTATATATAGTATATGTATACTATGTAAATAAATAAATATATATATACATTCATATATATATATATATATATACATATATATATATATATATATATATTTATTTATTTATTTATATATATACGTTCTTTGTATTGACAACTTTGGACATTTTTCCTATGCACTACGCAAACTTTAAGACGCCATTGAATTGATTTTTTTTTTGTTTTTCAAATTATATATAGGTATAGCATGTATATATACCCACACACATATATATGTATATATAAATATATATATGTAAATACAAAAAAAATAGAACATTCTCAAATATAACAAAAACAAGTTCAATTTCTTCTCTCTCGCTCAACATATACACACATATACATTTAAATACATATATATAAATATATATATAGTTGTATACATATATATACATAAATGCTATATATATATACATAAATGCCATATATATATATATACATATATATGTATATATATGCCTAGGAAACACCTTGATTTATAAGTATATATAGTATATACACCTGATATCAACCCCTTACTCAAGCTACACAAAAAAGATCAGTAAATAGGTATAGGTATAGCTATTGGTATAGTAGGTATAAGGTATTTATCGTCTCATTTTAGAAACTACCAAAACTTTAACAATTTCACTTTGTTTTTCTATTCCTTTTATGTCGTTTCGAGGTCTTTGTCTCTGCTGTGTGTATTCTTTCTCTATATCTGGGTCTGAGAGTTTGGTTCTAGATCTGATTCTGATTCCAACTTGCAAAAAGCTGTGGGTCAAACTATATCTTACGGCTTGTTTTTCTTATCTGCATTCAGTTCGTTTCGATATGTTGATATGCCTTTAAGTTGTTGTAGTTTTTGTAGGTTGGTTCAAGTCGCTTGTTGAGTTTTCGCTTGTTTTTTTTTTTTTTTTTTTTTTTTTTTGCTGATGTTATTTAAAGTCCTCATTCAGGTTTTACTTATCAGTTCTTAAAGCTATCATAATTAACTTTATGATTCTCTTTCTCATGATTTCCTTTAGTTTCTGCTGCTTTTGTTTAGCTCGAACATTATACAATCGTTAGGTTTTAACAATTTTGTTTCTTTTTTGATTTTTTTTACATTTAAATTTGTTTCGCTCCCGTTTCTGTTTCCGTTTTCTTTTTGTTTGGTTTTTATTTTTGTCATAGAAGATAATGCACTTACATTGAGGTATTTTAATTACTTGTTCAATCTTCATCAATAGATCTCTTTTACACATGTTTCTTAAATTTCTTGCTCTCTGTTCAATTGTTTGCTTGGATTTCATTTTTTCGCTTTTTGTCTCCATGTATTCTTTATATGTCAAAATATCTGTCCTTAACTCTGCCCTTAAAAAAACCTTTTGGTACGCTGTGCTTTTGTTTTCATTTTTCTTTCTACATTGTTCTGCTTGTTTTTTGCTATTCTTTTGGTTCAAGATTCGAAAATGTTGGTGTTTTTTTTTTCATTTTTTGCTTGTTTTCTGGCCGAAATGTTGATTTTGTTCTGTTTTGTTTTCTTTTCCTCATTTTGAAATGCACGAGTATAACAGATGAAGTGTTATACGAACTGAGCTGCTGTCGTTTTTTTTTTTTTTTTTTTTTTGATTGTGGTTCAGTTTCGTCATTGGTATCGACAGTGTATTAAAAGTATTATTATCGCTATTGTATTCTATGCAGTTAAGGTTAATTCTAACTAAATAAGGTTCACAAAGTCAAACAAGCAAACAAAAAGCATATGATTAATAAGTATGAAGTATCTGTATGTATAACACTATGTATGAGCATATGCATGTATGTAATATAGTATAGTATAAACAAATTAAGTGTAATATAATAAAAAATGTTACGTTATACTATTAGTGTTTATTTCAACAAAATTGGGCTATTGTCTTGGGTTTATTGTTGTAGTTGTTTGATTGTTTCTTGCTCCGATTCAGTTACTTCAGTTACGATTTTAGCAGCTATGGAAAAGACTGTTATACACTACACTATTGTACCGCCTGTATATGCTAGTATTTGTGTGTTTGTGTGTGCTTGTGTGTGTGTTTATATATTTGTGTGTGTCCGCGAACACAATGTTCTGATTCAGTTTCAGTTTCAGTTTCTATTTCATTTCAATTCATTTTAATATAAGACTTTATGTAACACTTGTCACTCGCTTCTCGTCATTTAAAAATTAACATTTCAGCACCTTTTGTTTTTGTTTCAAGGCAAACACATTACATCTCCATCTCCCTCTCTTTCTCCATTCTCTCTTATCTCTTCCGCTCTGTCTCTAGTTCGCTCAAACAATTAACAACAATATTCTCGAAATCTCAATTTACGAAAACTATTTTACAGCTGTACACTAAGATTGCTTGATTGGCATTAGGTGAGAGATGCAACTAAACTATTTATGTATCTATGTTTTGTGTATATATACACATGTGAGGGTAGCTCAACTGTTATACATATGTGTTGTGTTCTCTTAACAAGCTTCTTGAATTTACAAATCAAATACAACGGAATACACATGCTGCTGTGTTATATACCTATATACGCCAATCTCTGTACGTATATATACTCCCTATTCCTTCGACCCTAGAATTGTATGTGTGGTCGCTTTCAAATATTTTCAATATTTCCAAATGTATTCGTTTATTTTACAGTTTCTCTCGCTTCATTTTGTTGCTTTTGGTTTAGGTTTAGCTTTTGCTTTAGCTATAGCTATAGCCATAAGTTTAGGTTTAGATTTAGATTTAGGTGTAGGTTAAGAGTTTTTACGTTTATATATATTCTTGTTGTCGTTGTTTTTGAGGTGGGTTCAAGTTGACGACAGCTTGAAATTTTGTTTCTTGAATTAAGGTTTACACGACAAAATTAATCGTAATTGGGTAGAGTAATTAAAATATGTATATTTAAAACGAAGACCAAAAAATTATACAGTTTCTTTCCGATTCAAGTCGTGCTTTCTCTTAACTTTTTGCTCCTCTCTCTGCTCTTTCTCTTTAAACTGTATATAACTCAATCTATCTGCGACTTTTGTTTCTGTTTCAATTTTCGACTTAAGCAAAATAAACAAAAAAAATAATAATAATAATAAAACCTTAGAAAGACACACAACAAACCAAAGAAATTTGGTTTTTGATCTTCTTTCGATTTTCTATTTTCTTTCTTTCACTTTGTGTTGTTGACTCTTTTTCGTTTTTGTTGCGGTTGCTGCTGCTTTTCTCTCTTAACGCTGTACGCCTACTAAAAGTGTTTAAAAAAATAAAATAATTCATAAAAAAAATTAAATTTTATATTTCTACATATAAAAAACGAATTTTACTTCTGATTTTTGTTTTTTTTTTTTGTTGATTTTTGTGTTTTCCTTCGCTGTTATTGATGTGTAACTTTTCCGTTCCAAATATAGTTGTGTTTTTTGTAGATTGTTTTTTGTTTTTGTTTTTTTTTTGCTGCGGCGGGGGCTGCGCTCAGGTAGGAATTAGTTGCTGTTCTTGCTGTTGTTGTTATCTATTATATGTTGTTCTCCTTTCGACTCGTTTCGTATTGTTGTTTGCCGCCTGCAGGTGGTGATGATGATACCCTGCAAACGTTGCGCGTATAACAAACTGTTATACAATGTGTTCGTTTCCGTGTTCTCATTGTTGTTGTTGTTGAAGTCAATTAGAACATAAAGTAAAAGAAAACGTTGACCTCGGCTAATCTGAATTTGAGTTTTGTTTTAAGGAGAAGCTAATTCTATTAATAGTATTATTATTATTACTATTATTATTATTATTATGGTATTTACTTTGCAATTATATTTGTTATTGTTATTTTCATATAGTTGCTTGCTGTATTTTGTGGGTTTGCTTCATTAACCGTTGCCCCCAATCCTCCCCATACCCCCGGCAGATGTTTACTGCTGTGAGCTCGCCAGCTGCTGCTGTTGCTGCTGCTGCTGTTGAGTTGCGGCTGCTGATGCATTGCCGGGAGGCGAAGACGGCTGCTGCTGCTGCTGCTGCTGCAATTGATGTGAGGACGCTGTCGACGGCGCCTGCTGCGGATGATGTGATGTTGCAGGTGGCGCCGACGACGACGCCGCCGACGATTGATGATGCGATTGCGGCGGCAGCGGCTGCTGCTGCTGTTGCTGCGACGGCGACTGTTGCTGCTGCTGCGGCGGCTGTTGTTGTTGCTGCTGTTGCTGAAGCTGTTGCTGTTGTTGCGGCTGTTGAGTCCCACTTGGCGCAGCTCCGGCTAGGGATTGTTGCTGTTGCTGTTGTTGTTGCTGTTGCAATTGTTGTTCTTTGGCAGCTTTTTGTTTTTTGGTCACTGGCGGCGGATTTGTCGACAGCATCATGGCGCGAATTCGACGCTGAGCGGACTATCCGGTATATAGAAAAGAAGCAGTTGGAATTGAGTCAGATTGAAATGGGTTCAAATTGAAATGGGGTCAGCAGTTTACCTGAACACTGTAGAATGCCCCAATAATGTGCACAGGTGTCTCCTCATCGCCGCCAGAAGGTGGCGCCAGCGCATGCTCTGGCAGCTTAATGACGCTACCCGTAACACGTTGCAGCTCACGCACATTCTGTCCGCCCTTACCAATGATGCGGCCAACCTGTGAGAGTAGGAGAGACATAAGTTACAGAGAGATTGCATGGGGGAATTCAATTCAAATTGTAGCTCACCTGAGAACTGGCTACAAGCAGCTCGACCGTTAGACGCACATCATCTGTGCCGCACATGAAACCCTCCTCACGCATCTTCTCGAATATCATATACTGCGCCTTCCACTGACCCTCCGGTGTGCCAACAATCGTGACCTTGCGCTCCGTTTGTTGGTCCAGCGGTTTGTCGGCGTCGAGGGGCGCAATTTTAAGGGATGCGCTCGAGAAGCGCATTATGCTGCGTATATGAGAGCCCTTGGTACCGATAATGGCACCTACAGCATTATTCGGTATATATAGATATGTTGTCTCCTGCATATCGTTGGGAAAGGCCGGCGGCACAACGCTGGCCGGTGTCTTGGACATGGCAAAGCCTTGACACGAGGGGAACGGCATGCTCGTGTTGAATACCATGCCGTTGCCCGGTGTCGACATCATTGCCATGGGATGGAGACCGGGGAACATTAGACTCTGCGGGGCCATTGCCTGCAGATCGTTCTCATAGCTTTGGCGCAGTTTTGTGCTAATTTGGTTTTCCGCCCGTGACATGTTCTCAATTAAGCCCTTAACCGTTATGATGCGCTCCAAATTGAAGCTGTTAATATCGTTAATTGAGCTAACCGTTATCTTGGTATCCGTATCCTGCATGATTCTTTTAATTGTGTTGCCGCTCTTGCCAATAATGCGTCCAATTAAATTGTTATGGGCAAGTATCTTTAAACAGATCTCACTGCAACGCAAGAGAGAAGAGAAAGAGAGGAAGAACATTTATTGGTTATCGATTGTATATCGAGAGTGTGTGTGACTTACGCTTTATTCGTTGAGAGGGCCTCCTGTTGCATAACCTCCAGTATACGCTTGCACGCATTGGTGCAATTCTCCGGATTGCCATAGATCGTAATGGACTTCTCAAGTGAACCAACATTCTCCTTGCGATGCACATCGACACGGGCCCGACTCTGTTGTGTTATGGTCCGTATGGTACTACCCTGACGTCCAATTATCGCGCCAACCATTTCACTCTGAACCAATATGCGTAGCGGGAAGTCCGCTTGACGTCCGGGTCCCGGCATGCCCGGATACGGATTGCGTTGATTCCGTTGACTCCGACGTTGATTTTTGTCCAACTGCTCCGCGTGCAATTTGCTGCCCTCGAACTCGACGCCGTTTAGACCACCAGCAGCTCTATGGGTGAGATCATTAAAGAAATGAGTGTGATGAGATGATGATGTATAGCACGATATGCATATAAAGAATGGACCAAAATATATATGTAGGTGGAGGGGAGTGGGGGCGACAGCCAGTGAGAGAGAGAGTTAGAAAGACAAAGGAAACAGGGTGGGTGTGGTGGAGGACGAGGGGAAATAGTTGAGAAATTCACAAATAACGGGTTTGTGTGCATGTATGTGTATTCGTGTATGTTTGTAGGTGTGTGTGTGTGTGTGTGTATAGATAAATAACGGTAACATTGTACAATCGGATCAGTTTAAAACGGATCAGATCGGAGTTAAGATATTTTTCTTAGTATAAAAATGTATGCAAACCGAAGCCAAAAACGCCCTAAAAAATTTTGACAAAACACAACACACAAGTTCCGCCCCATCACCGCACTATCCTTTTTGTACTCCCCGTACTCCACTCAACCAATGTACGTATAAAATATTGTACACTAATTTTGAGGTTAGGTTGAGGCTGGGAAGTGTAAGGTTATGTGGGTAGTAAGAAGAGGGTGGGTAGTGAGAAATGGGGATGTAGTTTTATTTCTAATGTAGCTGAAAAACAAGCGATAGTTTGGTTTTCGTTTTCAACAGCTATCGATAGTTTTCCATTTAACTTATCCACAGAGTATGCAAGCAGCCGGATCTGTTTAAAGATCGGTTTAGTACATAATGCACAGTCGAATCTCTCTAGAGTTTGCTTTACATCATGATTACAAATTTAAAAGAGTTTATCATCTATAGAGAGACGACTGTAGCCCAACACACGAGATACAACGATGATATAAATCGTAAATCGAGTGTTAAGTTATGTGGAGATGGGGTGTTTTTTTATCGATTTTGATTTCGATTCGATTTCTGGGTTTGTTTTTTATGCTAATTGAGATTATATACCTTTGCGCCTGCTCAGGATTTTCGAATGTTATATGTACTGTTTGAGTATTTTGATCCTTACTAGAAATAGCCTCACACTGTTTGACGATGCCATAGGGCTTCAGTAGCGGTTCGATGTCTTCGAAACGTGTTTGCAGCGGTATGCCGCTTATTAAGATTTTTGATGTCGTAACACTGTGAAGAAAATAGCGTAAAAACACACACAAAAAAAGAAAAAAAGACAAGGAAAGAAAAAGAGAAAGACATTGAGCAAGAAGAGACATTTAAATAAAACGGAAAACAAAAATTAAAAATTGAAAATAATAAGTGCAAAATTATTATTAATAATGATGGAACACAAAAATGAAATTAATTAGAAAATTTAAAATTAAAAAAAAAGAAATAAAATTAAGAACAGCGATAAAAAGAGAGAGAGAGAGAGAGAGAAAATGAGAAAAGGAGAAAGAGAAACGAGAGAGTGGTATGTCAGTAAAAGTGTCAAGCAGCGGAACTAACATCTAATGAGAGAGAGAAAGATAGAGCGATACATAGAGCGAGCGAGGCGAGCGTGAGAGAGAGAGAGAGAGAGAGAGGATGAGCGACAGTCTGCAAAAGGATTCTGAACTTATTGAAACTATTTTCTGCTTGGCTTGTGAATAGAGTTGGGGGCGTGGCGGGTAAGGGGCAGGGTCAAGCGAGAGTCAAAGGAAGAAACTGCAAAAGTTCTGCAGAAAGTAGAAAACAAATGTGCAATCTCTGTATAAGTCGAAACAAGGATTCAAGCCTAATTTCATTTTGCTATTTAATTACAAACTTGCATGCTAAAGAAATTTGCTATAGATCCTTAAACTATACACACAATATATAATATAATATGAATAAAAGTTACATAACAAGAGTTACAAATAATTTTAAGGTACAAAGAAAGATTATGATGCGACTTTATCCCAAATTACATATTAGAAACCAATGAGTCATTATAGTACAGTGATTACTGTACTTTCATACAAGTTCATATGAATTCATTTGTGTGTGTGTGTGTGTGTGTGTGTTTGTTTGTCACATGGATGACTAAAGAAGAGCAAAGCACGAGGACGCAGAAGGAAGGAAAAAGAGAAGGGAAGGGAAGGGGTGCTTGATACAACGTCCTGTTGCCATAACGGCCTAACTAACTAAGAAACTGACAAAACCAACAAAATCTTGATCTGCTACTGTTGCTGCCGCTGCTGCTGCTGCAGTTCTGCCGCGGCTCTCTGCTGCTACGATCGACCGCGTTGCTTGTCCGACGTCAGACAGGAATGTTGCACATTTAATATCGTGCTTATTTTTCTTGGAAGTAATTTCACTCCAGTCGCCGCAAAAACAAGAACAGCGCGTGAGAGAGAGCGAGAGAGAGAAAATCAGAGAGCGCAAAAGATTTTTAGTAAGCCGATGCTCGAATACCCTTTGTTGCATAATCCTCAGAGTTTTTAGGTTTATGAATGAAATTAATAAAAAAAAACCATACAAGCTTAGATTGAGAGCAAGTGAAAGAAAGAGTCCCACAGAGAGAGAGAGACTGGTAAAGCAACAACAACAACGGCAGAAACAATCAACGCATTCCATTGCCACTTACATATGTGCATCCCATTCGCCTCTCTTTCTCATTCTCTCTCTTCAAATTCGCTCTCAGCGTTTCTCTGTTCTCTCTGAGTTGCAGTCTTTTGCCATATTTGTTTGCGTCTGACTTTTTACACACACACACACACACATACATACATACACACACGCACGCGCTGGTTTTTTTTTTTTTGTTCGTTTTTCTAGGAATTGAAGTCGAAACGATGACGAACAAAATTTGCTGCCGATGCTCTTTTTCGTCTTGTGTGTGTGCCCAAAGTAGCCGTTTGCGCATGTTTCGCCTTCGTATACTCTTCCCCCTTCTGTGCTTCTCTTCTCGTCCTGCAATCAAGAGCGAACTCTATTTGTCACAGTTTGAGCAGCACTGTGCGCATGCGTCACTCGTTTCGTTCGCAGGTTGAGTAGAGGCGTGTCCACACGACGCAACCCACATGCAGCCCACATGCAAATGCCAAATGCCTCGTTGCCTGCTGCTGCTGCCGCAGTTCGTTGACGTCGCCTACATTAGCAGCAAATAGAAAATTACACTCTCTAGTTCACTCTCTTGCTCTCGCTCTGCCCCCCCACCCCAGCAGCGTGGTGAGTATGCAGAGAAAAAGAGAGAGTTCGCAAGGCAGAGCGTCAATTTCATTCTATTTGACCTGTGACTAACGACAAGTCGCGCTGCAGGCGGTTCCTGCTGCTCGTCAGCAGCCCAAGCAATTGACCTCTGCTTGTTGCGCACACGCACACACGCACACGCACACACACACACACACACATACACACATAAGAAAGAAGCAAAAAAAAATTGTTCGACACCTGAGTTTGTTTTGTTATCAATGCACGCGCGGTGTATATCTGTACACACACACACGCACGCACACAGACACGCTTTCAAATAAATGTGTATATGTGTTTGTATGTGCAATCAATAAACGACATGCGCCAGCAGCGCTGTCAGCGCCAACCTCGTCTGTGCTGCTGCTGCTGCTTTCGCACACATAAATTTAGTTTATCACATAAAGAGCTCACACACACACACACACACATGCAGACAGAGGCAAAAAAACGTGCGTATGGGCATTGATTGCATTTCTGAGCATGTGTGCTTGTCTGTGTGCACGTTGTTTGCCTTTTGCTTTTTGTTTTCGAAATTTTTATGAATGAACACAAGTCAGAAATATGTTGGTAGTGGCTGCTGCTGCTGCTGTTATTATTTGTCTTGTTGCATATGTGTTGCGTGCACCCCACACACACAACTCGCATCGACATGACGCATACTTGCAGAGCTGCGCTGTTGCTGCTGCTGCTGCTGCTGCGTGTGCGGGTTGTTCGCGTAACGCGTTCTATTTCCAAAGCATTCCACAAGTTGCTTGGTAATTTTTTTTGCGCTGCGTCAGCGTTGACTGCGAAACAGATACCGTTAGCTTGAGCTGTCTGCAACTGTTGTGTTTCGCTCTGCGTGCCTGACTTTTACTCAGTTCGGTATTGCCGACTGCAATGGGTTTTTTTCCTTTTTCTTTTTTTTTTTTTTTTTGTCACTGCGTGCAGTTTATTATCTATTGCCCGCTCCCCTGCAGCAGCGGCAGTGCCGGCCGCGTGTGCCAAAGAATGTCTGTTTGTCAACGTGGTTATGTGTGCATTGCACACACACGTATACACAGGCAAACTTGTTTCAGGCAGCCGTTGCTGTGTCGATTTGACCTAAATTGTCCGGCAAGAGCTATGCTGTACACACGCACAGAGCACAGAGACATGCATAAGCATGTTTATCTAACCCGTGTTATTCTTTTCTCCCTCGCTCCCTCGCTCTCTCCCTCTCCCTTTCTTGCTTATATGCACTTTTGCGTTGACTGCACATGAAACATGAAAATAGGTCGGCGAACAAAATGGCGAACCCATGGTGCTCTGCACTGGCGCTGTAGGCGTGGCCATATGGCTATAGCCATTGTCATTGCAATAGCATAGAGAGATAGCGTCTATGATAAGAACCCTCAATGCATGGCGCACTGTGGAAAGGCAAAACTAAATAGTTTTCAAATTCAACTGTGAATTCTCCATTCCATGGTATTTCAAATAATTTTATAACTTAATCAAGAATTATTTTAAAACATTTCCAGATCAGAGAAACTTAGTGCGAAATTTTATAAAAAATGAAGTTGTCAAAAACGTGACACATGATTGATAAACATGAGAATTTACGACTTAAGCTATGGCGGTATACAAAGTCGTTATCAGAGTGCTGCCAATTACGCTTTATTCACTCCAAAAATGGCAACATTTTGCTATTTTAGGATTTTTTAATATTTATATTTTGCTTTTTTTTTTGGGTAGCGTCCCTTAAAATAACTGACGTATGTATGTATGTATGTGAATAAATATTGCAATGTTTATCCAATTTGATTTCATATTGAAATCGAATATATTTTGAATACTCCCCACTGTACGTGTTGCATGGTGATTGATGTGTGTGGTCAATGAAGCCAACAACTTTTTAATAACTTTCATATAAAATCCCCGAATTTGTGAGTTTATAATAAAAAAAAACAACAAAAACAATTTGTAAGCAAGTAGTAGGAGTAGAAGGCGGCATGGGAGTGGGGCGAGGGGTTTGGTGGGCGGCGCACATGGCGTGGGGGGGGAGGTGCAATTAAAACACACAACTCACCGTTCATAGAAACGAGGAATTTTCGTATTTTGTTGCAGTTGTTGTTGCTGCTGCTGCTGCTGCTGCTGCAGATGGTGGTGGTTATAATAATGATGGTTGTTGTTGTTGCTGTTGTTTATATTTAATCTGTTGTTGTTGTTGTTAATGTTGTGATTGTTATTGTTGATGGGTAATTGATAATTGTTGTTGTTGTGCATTTTTAGTTTTTTTTTTCTGTTTATCGTTTTCTGTATTTAATTTTGTTCTGTTTTATTCTCTCGATTATGGAAAGAATTAGTGTACTGTATTTTGTGAGTGTTGTTCTCTTCTCTTACTCTTCACTCTTTCTCTCTCCGACTCTCTTTGTGACTGCAACAAACTTTGCTATTCTCTTACTTTTCGCTATTTGTTGTTGTTCTTTGTTTACTTCACGCAGCAAAAAGAACTAAACTAAAACGTTTAACACACACAAAACATGAGTAAAAAAGCAACGTAAAACAATAGAACGATAGAAGAAAAGAGAAAAGGCGAAAACGAGCGCGTTCTCTGGATTTACAAATACAAATTGAAAACGTCGCCGTCATGACGTAGACGTAGATAGAGGCGGCGTCGCGACGTCGGCAACGCACACACACAGTAACACATGCATGCGCACACCTACAAAAACGCACACACAACCACACACACACACATTGGCACGCTCTCTCACTTGTTAATCACACGCAGAAAATGTGTAGCAAAATTTGTGATACTGATGTGATTATGATTTTATTTTGCTTTCCTTTGTGTCTTCCCGGCTACGTATTCTCTTTTAGCGCTGCTTCGCTGCTTCTTCT
Organism: Zaprionus ghesquierei; assembly: GCA_018904095.1. Lineage (NCBI taxonomy): Eukaryota > Metazoa > Arthropoda > Insecta > Diptera > Drosophilidae > Zaprionus > Zaprionus ghesquierei. The sequence continues at coordinate 100,050 of JAEIGP010000841.1, forward strand.
TTCTTATTTTAGTCACGCGTGTGGGCTTTGATTCGCATTCGCATGCGCTGTCGTCTTGTCGTGTGTCTTGTGCTTCCAATTTGTGCTTGCAGGGGGCGGCAGAGGCGACGGCGACGGCGGCGGCAGCAGCCGCAGCGTAAGGCAAAAACTGAGTTCGCGTAGCGCGGCAACAGTGATTGAGGGAGCTAGCGAGCAGCACAACGCGCGCTACTCTGACTCACAGGCGCTGACGAAAAAAAAAACGATTGTGTTCGCTCGAAAATTTGCATGCACATGTATTTATCGATAACCAACTATCGATTTGAACTATTTTCATCTATGCAAAGCGCACGCATGTTTCATACGTGTCTGTCTAATTAGCGAGAAGGCAACAAAAAAAAATTGAGCATTGCTGTTGCTGTTCCCGCCCCCACCCCCCCTGACACATGTGTCTATTTGTGTGCGTGTGTGTGCCTGTATTGAAGTTGAGTATGTAGGCGCATGAGCAGCATTGGCACGGCGGCGCCCGAGCCAAGAATGTCGGCTTAGCTCAACACGAATGCTACCGAAGTGACTGTAGTGAGAGGGCGGCGGCGTGAGAGAGTGCGAGAGCAAAGAACTGCAATGCTAATAGAAGCAAAGCAGCAGCAGATCGACAGTCTCAAGCAAACTCTCTCTCGCTCTCTCGATGTATCTCTTTCTTGAATGCGAGAGAGCACAGACTGCGAGCTGTGACTCCAACTTCGACTCAGCGGCGACTTCGATGCTGCTGAACGAACCACACAAGTCGAAGTGAAGCAAAGTAGGTCAGTTTGAAAGTTGTTGTTGTTGTTGTTTCTGATTGGCTTAGGCTATGCACAACTAGTTGAAACAAAACACACACACACACACTAATGCTCAAATTGAATTTGATTGTCGTGCTTTTGTTTGATTTCAATAATTGCCAGGAGACGTCGCAGTCGTCGTTGCAATTGCTAAACAAAATACGAAAATGGAGGAAAAGAATAAAGCGCAAAAGACGGCGACGAGAAGAACTCAACCGCCGAAATGCACGCATACACACACACACACACACATATATATATATATGAATGCATATTGATGCCGGCTTGGCGTAGCCAGCATAACTGTAAATCGCAACGTTTCAACAAAAATTTTCGCTAACTTTGTGTGTTGCCCTACGTACACGCACACAGCAGACTCACAAATACACACACACAAGCATACGCAACTCAGGCAAGATAAAGGAAACATCGAACAACGAAATTGTTTACTTGTAAAATCTACGAACGGCAGCGCAAAAGTACAAAAAAAAAAAACGACACGACACTTTTTTTGCTTGCTTGCCTTCTATGGTATTTTTTTCTTGCTGTTGTTGTTGTTGTTGTTGCAAACTCTACACTTTTTTTAATGCTCTTCTCCAACACTCATCACTCACTTTTAACAGCTTGTTTCTATTTGTTGTTGTTGTTTTTGTGTTCTACTTTGAATATCACTTAAAGCTTTAAGCTAATTTTGAAGAACGCAGCACAATTTTTACTGTTCCTGTCGCTGTTGTTGTTGTTCTTTTTATTTTTTGCGCCCACGACGACCAGCGACGATGATGACTATTGCAAAAAAAAAAATAAAGTAAAACACACGCACACACACACACGCGTGCAGAGACACCGACCGGACCGAACGACACCAACACAAGAGCAGGCGTAAAATATTTTATAATTTCTGCTGTTGCTCTGCGTTGTTGTTGCTGTTATTTTAGTTGTTGTTGTTGTTGTTGCCGCGATTGCTGCTGCTCGCGCTGTCCCAAACTACGTCGTGTATTTCCGAAAAAGACGACCGCAAAATGCAAAGAGCATTTAACTACTGAAACTAAAACGGGCACGTCAAAGAGCAAGACGCAAACCGACTGCGACAGCGGCAGCAGCAGCAACGGCAACGGCAAATCGTTGGCACAGGCGGCGGCATAGGACGGGACGGGACAGCAAAGCACAAAACGCAAGTGGCGGCGCGGCAGCAGCAGGCGCACACGTTGGAGCAATGTTCAAAGAGCGCGGCAGACTGTGAGAATGTGTGAGAGACAGAGAGTGAGAGCGAGGGAGAGAGAGAGAGAGAGAGAGAGAGAGAAATCGCAGCAAACGAGCAAACACACAAGCACTCGCACACACATTTGTGTGTGTGTGTGTGATGACAAGAGAGAAGTAGCGATAGCTGCTAGCCAGCTACGCGACTGCAAAGCGACAATAAACGCCAAAGTTGCCATCGACTTCGCCACCGCCGCCGTTTTTGTTGTTGTTTTTGTTCTTGCTGTTGTTCTTACTTGCGATATGCCGTCGCCGTCGCCAGCGCCTTTGTGTTGTGTTTGTGGAGCAAAAGCAACTACATGATTAGCGCGCAACACTTGCGAAAAAGCGAAAAGGGAAAACAAGAAGGAGAAGAAGGAGAAAGAGACTGAGACTCAGACCTAGACGGAGATAGCAACAGCGTGTTCGGCACAAAGTAGGAGAAATGGCAATGGGAGGGAATGAGAGTGGAAATGGGAGAATACGCGCACGTTACGTTTGCAGTGTCTTTTTTATTGCGGTGTTGCCAGATAGAGGCAACAGTTGGTGCCGGGTATGCAGTGAGCGCTGTCCATATGGCAACACGCACCATACGTTTGAGCTTATCACAACGTAACGCATGCTAATACGCAACGTGCATATATTCAATAAAAATTAAATTTAGCCCATTGTGCACACAAACATGCAGCCATTTACTTTCACGCTCTAATCTAATTAATTTTTTTTTTGTCTGCCCTGACAACTCTGCTGATGGCTGTCATGAGTAGCGCGACAAAAGCTCAGCAGCAGCGTCGACGGCGACGGCGACGGCGGCGCTGACGGCCTACTGAAGCTCAATCAACCGGCGGCGTTGGCGTTGCCCGCGATTCGATTCTCTTACTTTTGCGTTCTTCGCTCTCTGCGAATTGTTCCGTTTTTGTTCAAACTCTCACAATACGCACGCACAAACACACACACACACACCAACACCAACCAACAAGTGCATGTATGTATGTATGTACATACATATGTACGACGAGACATCGTGAAGATCTCTCGAGCCGCAAAAGTCAAGTTGTTTTTGCGCTCGCTCTCTTTTGTTGTTTTTCTGTTCTTGCTCTTTTTGTGACGTGTTTTCTTCTTGTTGTTGTTGTTGTTGTTGTTCTCTCTCCACCCCGAAAAGTGCAACAGCTCGTGAATGCGCGCTGATGTCTCGATTACGTCACGCATTCGCAGTGCATGCAGCAAGACGCGCATAATTACGTGCATGCGTGAGTGCGTGCGTGTGCGTGTGCGTGTGTGTGTGTGTGTGTGCGTGAGCAGAGCAGCGCTGCCAGTAGTAAGCAGAACCAACGCGCGTTCGCAGCGGGAGCTCCTCAACTCTATTTGTTATTTCCGGTCATTTATTGTTTTGTGTGTGCTTTATTTTCTGTTTGAGCCAGCTAACGTTGCGTCGCGTCGAGGCGGCCGCAAACATTTGACGCCGGCGCCGGCCAATTGGTTGCCCAAACAGCAACGCGTGTATGAGAGTTTTTGTGTGTCTGTGCGTGTGTGTGTGTGTACGAGTGTTAAAATGTGCGCTATGACCGCGAAAAAAAGCGGGCAAAATGCCACAACTAAGTAAATAATAAGAGAACGGTAAAAACAGTTGTAAGCAAGCAGCAGCGGGGCAACCCGCTTGAGGTTAATAAAAATTTCAACTTTATTTTTCGGTAGTTCAATGGCCTCAATAAAAAAGCAGCTACAGCAGCAGTCGACGTCGCCGTCGCAGTCACCAGTCGGTCGCTCTGCTAAACTTGATCGTAAATTGCTGATAACGCGCTCGTTGCAGCAGCAGCGCAGCAACAGTAGCAGCGACGTCGCGTCGTCACCTAAGCAGCATCAAGCATCAGGAGCGCAGCTCGCGTGCTGAAAAGCTTCTGTAAGCTAACAGCGTAGCGCATTATACACTCTCTCGCGCGCTCTCTCTCTCTCTCTCAGTGCTTTTGCTTTTGCTGAGCAGCTGCCGCTGCCGCTGCGCGAAAGGACTCAGCGCGTGGGAAGAGTGAAAAGAGGGGGAGAGTGCTAGGGGTAGGAGGGACAGTGGGCAACTGTTGCCAAAACCCTCGGCAACCCTCTTTTTTGGCAGTGAAATGCTTTCTTCCCTTTCTGTCTTATCACTTGGGTGACAACAATGGATGACAACAGCGGGGGCGCAGGATAAAGGGTCAGGTAGTGCGTGTCGAAGGATCGGTTAAAAAAGCGAAAATGCGAAAAAGGGTTGCCAAACGCAGCTGCAGCTGCTGCCGCTGTTGTCAAGGAGAAAGAAGAAAGTGATCGCATGGAAAATAACGGTAGAGGAAAGTCAATGGCAGACAACGATCGCGAAATTCTACACAAATACATACGCGCAGTGTGTGTGTGTGTGTGTGTGTGCGCGCGTGTGTGTGTGTGCCTGACGATAATCATAATGAAGATCAACATTGCAAGAGTTGCACGTGTCGCCAGTGGCGACAGTTGGTCGAGAAGCGCGCCAAATAGCTAGGGAGAGCGCGAGACAGAGAGAGAGAGAGAGAGAGAGAGAGATAGAGCGCGAAAGCTCTGACCAAGTACCGTTGCTTAGCTGTAAACATACAACGGTAGACACTCGTTAATAGGTTTTTCGATAAAGGATTCAAGACAACGTGGAGGATAAAAAAAAAAAAAAAAAAAAATGAAAAAAATTTCGCATTTCACATTAAAACTACATATGTATGCACATACATATGTATAAATACATATGTATTTCCTTCTAAATTTATTTTGCTTAATTTTTATTATGACTAGCGTTTCCAACAATTCGCGGCAACTCTGGAATTTCATGAAATAAAGATAGCTTTTTTTTTGGATTTTTCTATATTGCCAAAATTTTATGGTAACAATTGATGTCACTAATCTAGAAGCTTTACTGCACTTTACTGTTCTCTCTCTCTCTCTCTCTCTCTCTATCTCCCCTGCTCTCTATGCCTAATTTGCTGCTGTACAGTGTACACTGCATCTGCATTTCAATGTGTATGTGCGTCTTTGTTTGTGTGTGTGTGTGTGTGTGTGTGTATCTGCTAAATGTTTCTAGCTATGTTCAAAATCGACAACAAATCTCGTTCGAGTTGGCGTTATACGACGCAGCGCTGGCTTCGCTGCTGCTTCCTTTTTGGCCCTGGCCATGAGATTTCGCTGCTCTCTCTCTCTCTCTCTCGTTGTCTGTCTCACTTACTCGTGCTGCTGCATTCTTGAAAAACTAAGCCAGCAGTAACACGAATCTCATCGGATCACGTCGTCTCTTCTCCCTCTTCCTCTCGCTCTCTCTCTCTCTGTGTGTGTGTGTGTGTTTGTTGTGTTGTTGAGTTCTTGGAAATTTCTAATGAACACAAACACAAAAAGGAGCACACAAAAATGTAGTGGAGAACAAAAAATACAGCAGCAGCAGCAAAAACAACAACAACGAGAACAAGAGCAGTCAAAAAAAATAAAGCAGAATAAAAAACGAAACCGAAATAATGTGGATCAAACGCACGCTAAATAAGTACAAACGAGCGGAACGTGAGAAGAGCCAAGAGAATCAAGTAAGGCCACACAAACACACACACACACACGAGTGAATAAGGGCATGTGCGCTAACGCAGAAGACCTCGCGTGATGTGCGTGTGTGTGTGTGTGTGTGTGGTTCAGAGCTTAGCAAAGCTCTGTAGTAGCTCGCTCAGCTACGACAAAGCTTTCAAATGAAAACAGCTGTTGTTGGAGCCAACCCTTTCAGGTAGGATCAACGAGAGTTGGAAATCCCATAACTGAGAGGGGCTTCAGCTATCCAAGCTTTCCGCTTTCAAAAAATTATAATAAATATCTTTCATTTAAAATGTATCTGAAGCTCAACTGGCAGCTAAAGATACTTTAGCTATATAGAAATTGCAAAGCGTTAGGGCAGGGCAGGGCAACCCAATCTTGTTCCTACCTGCACTTAACACACACTGGCACACCCGCATGCCTATGCAGACTACCTGATTGAGAGTTTCTCAGTTCTCTCTCTCTCTTTCTCTCTCTCTCGCTCGCACTTCTTCGGCCTTCTTCTTCGCTTTACATCCTGTTTCGCGAGCAGCGTCACAAAACCCGGCGTCCTTCTGCTCTTCCGCTGGGCAACAACTTGCCAGAGACCTAAGCCTTAAGCTCCACCTCTCCCACTCCTTCCTCAATCCCAGTCCACACATTGCTTTGCCGCCCCCGCCAGAATAATGCAGACAAACCAAGCTTGTGGAAGGGGGAGGGGGCAGGCAGTTGGCTTCCTTCTGTTCTTGATTTCATTCAAATGCCGATTTGCTAACATATCCAAATATGCATGTGTGTGTGTGTGTGTGTGTGTGTAGGCACAACCGATCGACGTTTGAAACAAGTTTCCCAGACCAGTGGAAAAGGCACGGTATTTTTGGATGGCTGTGCTGGAGGATGGGGGATGGGGAGTCGTTCGCTTGAATGGAGCATAGTACACACACACACACACACACGCGCATAAACTGGCGCGCCACAAGGTCAGAGCGCTGCAGCTGCCACACGGCGTATGCGTTATCTAATCAACCCTTTGCCTCTTCTGTACAAAGGATTTCAAGCAACTGCGACACACACACACAGACACACACACACACACATAGAACTTCCTCTTCACCGCACATGCCTTGCCTACTAATTTGACTGTCAATCAGCCACCGAGTTTCGGTCTCGGCAAGGACCAAGGATGTGAGCACATGATAATCGATGGGAATCAAATAGGAGGCAATTTAAAGGCGAGCGAGAAATGATTGCAGCCAGAGATTAGAATCCCTCTCACCCTCTCAGAACACTGTATAGTGAACTATCTCTTTCTCTTACTGAATGACACAATACACTCGCACACACTTCCTAGCTTGACAGCCAAAAAGACAGCAACAAGTTAGGCAACAAAGGGTTAAGACTTCTACGATTAGATATCCCTCTTCTCTTTCTTGCTACCTCCTCTCACCTCACCTCCCCTCCCCTCCATCGAGCGTGCACTGTACTGCGTGACAAATTGGGCAAGCGATCCGATCGAAACCGATGCGACTCTCCGCTGAGATCCTCAGCCAAGCCAAGTGAACACAAACATTAGACGAAATACAACAAACCAAAGCAAGGCAAAAAGAAGAAAGACTGAAAAAAGGATGCCAAATCCTGCGAATAATTAAAAAAGGGAAGCCAGAGCGGGGAGGCAGGGGAATGGACGGACGGGCTGATGAGGTGGACGGAAATGTGAGAAACTCGTTTCGCAATTTGCTTAACCCGAAACAAAAAAAAAAAAACTAAAAAACTAAAAATACGCGAAGGGAAATGAGGGAAAACGCGAAGAGGTCCCCCAAGCCAGCGCAAGTATCACATCTAAGGCTCGACAAGGTTCTCGTTGCCAACGCCAACTCAGCGACAAAAAACCTGATTACTCGCACACATGTTGCATGCATCTGTATGTGTGTGTGTGTGTGTGCACACATAGATCTCTCTATGTCCATACTACGCAGCCCTTTGAGAATTTCAGCACTTTTCTAAGCAACCTTCGCTGACGACGCGGCATGTTTTCTTTGGCGGATTAAAGCGAATGCTACAGAAAAAGATTTCTGACTGCCTTCCTTCGGTTGCCTCAGGTTGTGTGTTAGTGTGTGTGTGTGTGTGTGAGATTGTTTTGCCGCTTTGTGTTTTCTTTGGATTCATTTTTAGAAATTAGTAAAGAATTTTTTTCCTTTTCTCGTTTGTTTGTCCCTCTAGCTCTCCCTCTCTCTCTCTCCCTCTTTCCCCCTTTCTCCTTGCAGCATTATCACGAACAAACAATGCTGCGAGTTGAAGTTGAAGCTGGAGAAGCCTCTCCAGCGTCGTCATCGGCGCCGTCGTGTTGCTGATGTTAACGCTTACCCGCAGCTTAGCCCTTGTTGCAACAAGCGGCTTAGCGCTGTTTCCTATCGCACACATCGCGTATGCGTCAGCGAAAGAGCTTTTTGTAAAAGCTTTCTGGCATCGCTGCAGCTTTTTGCCTCGAGGGGGAGAGAGAGAGAGAGATCCCAAGGGTTGGCGCAACAGTTGGAAGTTGGGAAGGATCAAAGTTCTCTTTAGTTACAGATCAGTTCTATAAGAAAAAGCTTTAAAGCTTTTAGAGCTAAGTAAAACAGAAATTCAGATTACTCTGAGAGGTATAGCTCGCTCATTATAGGTTTTTAGACTGAAAATCGATTAGAAGTAGTGGACCTGCCCAACCCAATCGATTAGAAAGTAAACTAGCCGGGGAGCGAGAGAGAAAGAGCTGAAGAAGTGAAAGCTAGCTTGAAAAGCAATTAAGAAGCCGAAACTAATCGCTGGCTATCCCCAAACTTCACTGAGAGATCCTGACTGGAATTGTGTGTGTGTGATACGATCTTGTCACGATGCTGCAAAGGCAAGCGCAAGGAGGCTTCTCACACGAAAAACTATATCAATTTTTTCCCCTTACCAAGGGGTAGAGCTACTGGGGTGTCGAGTACTGGTGCTGCCACAGGTAAGCAGAGCAGAGCAGAGCAGCTCTGCTTCAGGCCAACTGCCTGTGACAATGATGATAACCTCGCGGCGCTGTGCTCTGCTCTGCTCTGCGCTGATCTACTCTCTACTATATGCGGCTCAGTGTTTGCTTACACCACTTGAGCGTAAGTCGGAAAGGCCGTCAGTTGATGAGGGTCGTCGTTGGGGTGAGGACTTAGGCTTGCTTGGGTTCTATTGGGTCTGAGAGTTTCTATTTTTTTTGCTTTTGCTTTTTTTTTTGTTTTTTTTTTTTCATCTTCCTCATCATATTTTGTGATATACCCAATTTATCACAGGAAATTAGCTGCTATTTAGCAGCGTTGTAGGTTTTGGCAAGCAAAAAAAACTGAAGAAAAAATAGAAAAGGGGTTGCCACCATAGGGTGCGGAAGGTGGACGGGGCGGAGGACAGCCAAATGTGTTATGTTAGATTGAAGACTGTGCTGTGCTGTGCTGTGCAGAGCACGGTCTCAGGTTCTCCGGAGATGATAGAGAGATGGAGCGATGGGCGAGCATCTGGTTATTTGGCGTGATAATTTGTGCAATTGTGGATTCCAGAGACCAGAGACCAGAGACCGTCGTCGCAGACCGTCGTGTGGACCCACCAAGTGGACTCAGCTCAGCGCCTCCTCAAAACTAGCACACCGCCTCGCTCTTTCCAGCCCCTACTTTGCGGGTATGGCCAGAGAAGGGTCGCACCAGCAGCAGCAGCAGCAGCAGCGTTGTGTATGTTCTCTGAAGGGTTTTGGGTTACGCGCAAGTTGAAGCAAAAACCGTTCCTAGCAGCAGCGCGTGACTCGAGGCGTAGCTAAAATGTTGTGGCGCCATTTTATAGGCAAGCTCTTGAGGTTATGCCCGAGAGGCAATTGAACCAATTGAGCACGGGTCTACGCGGTCCTCGATTGTTACAGATACTTATTCGATGGGCATTCGATAGCTCTTCCCCCTACCGAATTCAAATGTAGTACTTTCGCAGATAAAATAGATTGTCTCGTAATGGGAATATCAAGTTGAAAGATCTGCAGGGAAACCTTAAGGGAATCCTTAAGTGCTTAGTACCTTTAAGCAAACCTCTTGATATGCATCAGAGGTGTGAAGAAATCCCTGGGACAAATTAGCATAAACATCATACATATAAAGGCCCAATATAGATTGTTGTAGAGTTTTAAGTTGCAACTTTAGATAGAAATATATAGACAGTTAATCTTTTATCTGATCTGGCAACTAACTCAAGAGTATATCAAGCTTTTTTTTCCAAATCCTTTCGATCAAAAACTTTAAAGCTTTACAACAACAACTACGGAATGAGATGGATGCGGGAATATATATGTAAGTAAAAAGAAGGCACTACAAGAGTCAACTACATACGGATAGAATGATCGATAATACGTACAAAGAGTTTATAATATGAGTGGGGTGGGTCGAGGGCTTGGGAAAGGGAAAAAGGGAGAAGGAGGCCAAAATGTATTGGTAATTTTTAATTTTTTTTTTTTTTTTTTGAAAATTATTGTGAAAATGTTAAATTCAGGTTAAGGTTAGGGCGGGTGTGGGTTGGGAACGGAGGCGGAGGCGGAGACGGAGGAGTTGGCGAGTTGCCTTTTGAAAGAAATGTTGAAATAGAGAAAAGTGCATAAATACCTTGAGGTGCCAGCACCTTCCAATTGCTGCCGGTCTAGTGGCGGATCGAAAATCTGCTCACGATCCTCTTTTGATAATTCCAAATCGGCGAATTGATCCAGTTCGGACGCCATCTTAATAACTGTACCTTGCTGTTGCTGTCTGTTGCTTCTGTTTTAACCCTTATGCGCGTTGCGTTGCGTTGCGTTCGTTAATTAATTTGTAATTTAACTGGCTTTTATTTGTACGATTCTAATTAATCGATTACTTTTTGTCGTGTTAAATTTTCCCTTTTTCGGTACGTGAAATCCGTTGATGTTTTAGGGGGGATGGATGGGGGCACTTTTCTGGGGTATTGTCGTCTGAGTGTTTGTCCGCGTGTCTATGTGCGTGTGTCGTTCGTAGTTCGGCTCGACTTGATGCAATCGAATTATGCAAGATCAAGTATATAGATTTCAATCGTATTCAAATGACGACTGTTTTTCGTTCTGTATTTCGTTTTTATTGTTCTTGCGCTGTTGTTGCCGAAACTAAACTTTTTCAACTAAATATAAGTCAACACGATTTTAGCTTTTGATATTCGAAACACTTTAGAATTTCGTTTAAGTTTGTTTGTTTTCGGGGGTAAATTTAAGTTATTGTTGTGTTGTGTTGTGTTGGTTTTTAGTGGGCGTGGAATGTTTCAAATAGGACGTTTTCTTTGCTAGTAATTTTTGTTTTGTTTGCTTTTTTTTTTTTTAGTTTTTGCTTTGACTCATGTCCTTGACCGTTTTGCGATGGGTCTATTTTCCGTTTAGTTTAGTTAACTTTAACGTTTAATTCGGTTGCTGTTATTTATGTTGCATTGCCTTTCTTTTACTCGTATTTCTGTTATTTCGTTGCCCGCGTTTTGGCGTTTTTTATTCACGATTTACTTTCGATTACTTTTGGGATGTGTCGTTTTTGTCTTGAATTTCGACGAGGAAAACAAAAATCGGTTGCTTGCTAAGGGTGAAGAATGTCCAATACGAAATAAAATGGTATGTTGTATTTTTGCTTTTTTGTATTGTTGTTATTAATAATAATTATTATTATTTTATCTTTCTTTTTTTTTTTGTCAATTTGGCCAAATGGGTGAAAACCTGCAAGGTAATAGAGAAAGTACATCAGTATTTGAAACGTTTTGCGAATGGGTTAACTTAAAGTGCTAAACAGGTTAACGCGCGCTATCAATGGGTTAACGCGGCTAACGGCTAACGGATCTGCTCAAAACGATTTGATTGGCGTCAGTTTTGTTGTGCTGCAAGGCGCTCGCGCGCACATGTTGCGCGTACTTTGGAGGCGATTTCTCATCAAACCCAACCCCAAATTCACCACCCGCCAGTTTGGATTCTGCCCACACAAGAGAGAGCAGCAACAGCTGTTAGAGCGTGCACGCAGAAGAGAGGGGGAGGTGTGTGTGTGTGTGTGTGTGTGTGGGGAGAGAGAGTGTGATCACATTAGAGCTGGTCGAGCCGGCCGGCAAGCAACACGTCGCGACATGTTGCCAAGCGTCGCGACGTTGAGCAAAGCTCTTTGGGCTCTGGGCGATGCCGTTGAGTGGGCGCGCGTATTAGAAGAGATTTATGTGTAGAGCGCCACTAGCGAGCGTAGTAGTTAAGTGGGGGAGAGAGAGAGAGAGAGAGAGCGGAAGCTTTTGTGATGTGCTTCTGCTGCAGCTGATGGCGACGTCGCTGTCGCTGTCGCTGTCACTGTCTTCGTCACCGGCGTCGCTGTCGTCGTCATGTTGACTTTGATCTTGGGCCGTCTTAATGTATTGGTGTGCGTTGGTGTTGCTCTTTCTTTTTTTGGCAATTGTCTTTGTTGTTGGCATTTTTGTTTGTGTGGTGAATTAGTAGGTAAAAGCAAAAAAAAAAAAAAAAGAAAAAAAATATAGGAAACCCAACACACACTGGAAAAAAAACCCAGCAAGAATTGTTCGATTGTTTCTTGTTCATTGCACTTTGCCAATTGTTAATAACTGTTTGTGTGTGTGTGTGTGTGTGTGTGTGTGTTTATAAAGCATTCATATGGTCGCGCGCGTTCGGGCAACGCGTCTGTTTTTTTTATTGTTGTTGTAATTTGTGCGCAGATGATGTCAGAGCGCGTTCAAAAATTTTGTGTTTGCTTTTTGTGCGTTTGCTTTGCTTTTTGGCTTTTTTTGCCTTTGCGATTTTGCGTGTTTGACTTTGCTTGGCCGCACGAGCGCCGCCGCAAGTATAAAGTATTCCGCTCTGCCGCGGCCGTCGCTGCTGCTGTGTCGTCTGCACGGAGAGCCTGCTGCGGCGACGGCTGCTGATGCTGCTGCTGCTGCTGCGAGTTTAATCTGCTCTATTTAATTGCTCGAAAATTATGTAAAAATAACTTAAGTTTGTCGCACATAAAACAACAAAAAAAAAAAAACGCAGTCAAAGCGTGGGGGGAGGGAGCAAAAACACACGGCAAACACACACACACACAGACACACACACACACAGACACACAGCCAAGAAAATATGCCACGAAAATTTGAGGAGAAAAAAAGCTGCTGCCCCTGCGCGCCCCCGCCAACGCGACAACTATTTCGCTGCTGCTGCGCTGCTGCTGGCTGGCTGGCTGCGCTGCCGCCAAGCTGTTGCTAATTATTTGACGACGTCGATTAAACGTAACAAACAAGTACAACATTTAACGGTTTGCCTATTTCCGTTATGCATATAAATACAAAAAAAAAGTATATATATAATGTCCATTAATTAATGTGTGTGCTGCGCGCGCGGTTGTGTGTGTGTGTGTGTGTGTGTGTAGCTGGCTTTGAATGATTTTTCTTTTCCATTTTATGCTCGCGCAGCGGGAGAGAGAGAGAGGGGCGGTTGATCGGGATTTTGTTTGTGATTCTCGCGTTCGTCCCGCGCTCTTTCGCTCCTTTCGCTTGTTTTATGAGTTTTGTTTTTTTTTTTTGCTTGTTGTTTTTTCTTTGCTTACGTTTTGGCAACGAACGAACGTGTGTGTGCGTGCGTGTGTGTGTGAGTGTATGAAGAAGCAACAGTAGATCAAGATCACTTTGCGACGATGTTTAGTTGTTGTTGTATTTTGTTATTGTTGTTGTAATTTGTTGTATTTTTCTCGTTTAAACTAGAGAAGAAGAACACAACACACTTACACAAAAGAAGAGAACACGAACAAACAAAACGAAAAGTAGTGGGGGGGGGGGGGGAGCGAAAAAAAACACAACTATGTTGAACAACGACAGCAACGGCGACGACGTAGCGACACGTTAATGCATATTTAACTTTTCTTTGCGATTTTATTTTGATTTACTTTTGTGCGTGTGTTTTGTTTTTATTATAATTATTTTGCCGTTTCGTTTAGTGTTTAAGCTTCAAAAATTTTGCCGAAAAATGATTATGCCAATAATTGTCTCAGTCGACCTTCTTTCTGCTGCGGCGTTCCAAATACAAATGACGGAACCGAATTGTGTTTCCAAATACAAAAATGACCGACGACGGCGACGTGCATGTGGTATTCTGGCAGCGGCAGCGGCAGCGGCAGCGACGGTGGCAGCAGCAGCAGCAGCAGCAACAGCAACGGCAGCGGCAACGCGCAGACCTGAGTGTGAGCGAACGGAGCGCAGCAGAGACAGCCCAGAGCTCAGAGAGAGCGAGTGCGAGCAAGCGAGCGAGAGAGAGAGAGAAAGAGAGGGCAAGCGAGCGAGCATAGTGCGTAACATTTATCACTTAACAGTTTCACTCAAATATATTTTTCGGCCGCCAACGCGCTAGCCGCTTGCTGTGCCGCCTTAGCCGAAATTCCTATGCTCACACATACACACACATACACACACGACGACGACGACGACGACGACGGCAAGAGTGGCAGCAGGCAGCAAGCAGCGAGCAGCGGCAGCAACGACCGCGACCGCAGCCAAGCCAAAGACAGCGCAACACAAAAGCAATGTGCGATGTTTTTGTGTATTGCCCATCACACGGTGTGTGTGTGTGTGTGTGAGCAAGCGAACGCCAGTGTATGTGTGTGTGTATACGTGTGGCTCTTGCCGAAAATTTAATGAGTGTGAGTGGAATAAGAAATGAGTACCGCAGTTGACTCAGCCGAAAAACGGAGTCGAGTCGAGTTGAGTGACTGAGTGGCTTCTCTTTGCTTTGAGTATAAGCGAGCGTAATGTGGCCAAAGGGAAAAATTGGCGCAAATGCATAGAGGTAGAGAGAGAGAGAGAGAACGCAGGAAGGGAAATGAAGTTAAGTAAAGTAATAGAACTAAAGCATAGCAAAGTTAGAGGGGAGCAAAGAAAAGCAATTAAAATGCGCAAAGTTTGTGGAATTTTTTTTTTTTGGATTTGCATAAATGTGGATACACACACAATTACATATATATGTATGTATATAGAGTATGTAACAGTGTGATATATAGCACATACTAATGCTATAATCCCTTTCAAGATCACGGGCTGTACGCACGCTCCAAGCCATCGCCCCATCACCTGAGCAGCAGCAGCAGCAGCAGCAGCAGCGCAAGCTGCGACTCAAAATACTCGCAGTTTTCTACTCAAACACGGCGACAGCGTCGGCGACGCCAGCGTTGACAGCGCAGCAAACAAGTCGTGAAGAAACGGGGCGCGCGCGCGCGACGCCTGGAACTGGAACCGGGAGCTTTGGCTACGCTCGCCGCAGAAGCAGAAGGGAATAGCTGGCATGTAAGTGAGTGTGTGTGTGCGTGTGTGTGCGCGCGCGTGTGTGTGTGTGTGTTTGAACGAGTGTAAATGTGAGAGCATGTGGCATCTGCCAGGATTATGTTGCCTTGCCTTGCGTTGCGTTGCGTCGCTGTCGACGCTGACGTTGCCAAAAATGTATGTGACGACGACGACGGCGGCGCCTAAGCTCTAAAAGGAAGAAGGAAGCAGCAAAGGAAGTGAACGGCGGCGGAGCCGTGTGTGCTGCGAAGGCAAACTGAACCTGAACCTAAATTCAGGAGCACACACACACACACATACATACATAGAGCAGGAGATACAAACCTATGTATATGTATGTATGTTACATTTGTACATAGATTTGTATATAGCACATTCTGAATACATGCTATGTATAGATACAATATGCTGGAACTGCTCGACTAGCAGATATCCCAGAAAAACTATATACATACAGACATATGTAGTGTGTATGTATGTATAGCATTCTTTAAAGCAGATGAGAAACTCATGGGATTCGAAGAAAAGAAATGGCTAAGTTAAGCATTCAGATATCTATATTTCTATCAATTCCATTATATCTTCTCGAAGAATTCCCGAATATAATACTTTTTCATATTTTCCCCAATTATTTTTTTCAAAAATTAATATGTATTTTCTATTATATATATATATATGTATATAACATATTAATCATACATAATATTTTCCCTCGAAGAAGAATATGACTCGAAAATGGAATTGGTTTGATTGGAATTTCGATAACCCCCCTAGCATTCGAGTCGATCGTTAATACTGCAGCATTATATCAATGTAAATGCATAAGCATATAAACGTATACATATAATGATATATATATATATATATATAAGCTGGCGATTTCTTGAAAAATAACAACAATTTGTAGTTAGATTCTATGCCAGCTATACGATTATATCCTTTAAGTAACTGATAGATAACTCTGCAATAGACTAAACAGTATTCATTTTGACTCCCCAAAGATTTTAGAAATGTGTCTTTAATTTTTGATATAATTTATAAGGAAGAAACTTGTATGGTTTTCTCATTTTAATTATAATTTCGGTTCAATAAAATCGAATCATAAACTTGATTAGTTATGTGGCTATATATGGCTATATGTATGATATGATATGATAAGTGGGCTCTACGAAACGAATATCTCGAGTTGCTGTAAAATTGTGTGTTAAGAATAAGAAAACTTTAAGTGAAATTGAAAAGCTTCAAGGAAAATGAATATACAATTTAAAATGTTAGCTTCCAGTAAGTTGACCTTGGCAAGAGAAGGACTAAGTGAAAACTTTTGGAAGTTTCCTATAAATCGATGCTTGCCAGAAAAATGGAAATCAGGACGACTTTATTCTTTTTTTTTTAGGAGTGCTAATTTGTTATTAAACAATATGAAGTACATATAAGTCTGTCCGTCTGTCTGTCCGTCTGTCGGTTGCAACGCAAACTAGTCTCTTAGTTTTAGGGCTATCTTAATTAAACTTGGTACACAAGTTTCTTATTGCTTCACGCTGTAAATAAGTCGCAACGAGCCGGATCGGACCAATATATCGTATAGCTGCCATAGATCTAATCGTTCGAATTTTTAAATATTTCTTAAAATATCGATATGAAAATTTAGCTTTCTTTGGAAATTGAAGCTGCTTAATATGTGGAGTAACTACAAGGGTATGCAACCTTTTTTTAGCGTTTTTCCAAAACATAACTGTGCAGGATATTAAAAGCTTGTGGCTTGTGTAGATAGTCAGAATGAGATCTGACAAATCTTCGCAATAAAGTATGAGAATAACTAAATATTTCACACAGATATTAAATAAAACTAGCTTTAACTCGTTTAACTTTTGGTTTAAGGACGAGAAACTTTCAATTGGTCTTTTTGATGGGGTGTACACAAGTATATACTTGTATATAGTATATAATATGTATATATGTATATATCTATAGATATTCTAGTAACGTATTTACGCGCACATGTATCAACTTTGTGGTGTATAAAGCTTAACCTAATTTCACATTTATGTTTGCCATAAGTTTTTGCCATATGTTGAGGGAGAGAGAAGGACAGACAGAGATGGAAGATGTGTGTGTGTGTGTGTGTGCTTGCTCTAATTTCTGAAACAGGCAGAAGCCCCCGCTTAAGGACGTGCACACGTGCCACAGTTGCAGGCACAACTTGTTGCATGTGCAACTGCAGCTTGCAGCGCACTCACTCGCACACCTGCCTTCGTCTCGCTCTCACTCTCGCTCTCGCTCTCTCTCTCTCTCGCTCTCTCTTGAGGTGTCAGCAACGCACGCGTCGCAATCAAAACAGAATCAGCAAGAAACAGCCGCAGCTACTGGGCCTGCCCCTGCCCCCGATTGCAAGGGTTGCCTTACACACATAATTGTTGTTGCTGCTGCTGCTGTTGTTGTTACCACAACTGCAATTGCAGTTGTTGAAGGTGACATTAATTGACGTTTAATGGGCGAGGGGTGCGACAAGTCTGCGTGCGAGAGAAGAAGATGAAAGCGACAATCCAATTAAGGTCGCAAAGCTTTTCAAGCCTTCTTGTTATTTGTTGCGCTTGCGAAAAGTGCATCCTTGTGCACGGGGGTTAAAGGTCAGCTCGCTAAGGGGGTTGCAACGGTGGCAGCGGTGGCAGCTCGGCCAGTTGCAGCAGCGTCTGTTGCGTCAATTATGGGCTTTGTTCTCTCCAGTGGCAAGGGCCAAAGCAGGTCAACAGGGGGTTAAGAACGGCAAAGAGGGTTACAGAGGGGGTAGGGGGTAGGGGTAGGGGTAGGTGGTTGTCTTTTTTGTCGGCCTGTGGGCGTGCAATTTGCATGCCGCTGGCAGCAGCAGCAGCGAATGAGAGGCAGCCAAGGCAGCGCTGTCGTCAGCTGCAGTCGCAGTCGCACTGCACAAGGGTTAATGCGATGAAAGTCTGTGTGCCTGTGTGTCTATGTGTGTGTATGTGTGTGGCACAACAAGTGCAACACGAAAATGGCGCGCGCAGCAAATGCAGCCTTGGCAGCAGCAGCAGCAGCAGCAACGACGCGTCGACAAGCGGCCGCAACCCTGCAAAGTATGCTATGAAAATTTCAACGGCTCAAGCTGACGTCGACTGCACGTGCCTGCGCGCGGTTGTGTGTGTGTGTGTGTGTGTGTGTGTGTGTGTGTATGCGTGAGTGAGTGAGAGCGAGAGCTTCGTTACATAGGCCTTCAGAAGGCATCAGATCCAACTGCGAATGGCTGCGCTTGCTGCTAGCTATTTGTGCATGTGTATGTGTGTGCATGTATATGTGTGTGTTTGTGTGCGAGTGCAGTGTAAATTGTGCAATGCAATTATGCGTGTGTTTGTGTGTGTGTGTGTGTCAGACTGACAAAATGGCGACAGGGCAAGCAGCAAACGAAGGCAGAGCAAGCTGCGCAAATCAGATCAGCAAGGCGAGCGACACGGAAAGAAAGGGAGAAAGAGATAAGGATGAGCAAGAGGAAGAGGGGGGGGGGGATACCAACAACAGATAGATAGATAGAGCGAAAGCGAATGAAGTGTGAGATACTGCGAGATAAAAGAAGAAAAGAGCATAAAATATGTAAAGAGTAAAAGGAAGTGTATGCGAGAAAGGGGAATTGGAAGAAAGACACAGAGAAAAAGGTAAATAGAGCGAGAGAGTCAGAGTATGCAAAGAGAGAAAGACAGAAGAAGTAAACAAAAGAGAAAGTTAGTGAAAAAGAGAAAGAAGAAGAAGAATGAGAAAGAGAAAGAAAGATAGATAGAGGGAAAGAGGTAGATAGAGAGAAAGATGGAGAGAGCAAGAAAGAAAGACGGACTATGGGACATGGAGAGAGAGAGAGAAAGAGAGAGAGAGAGAGAGAGAGAGAGAAAGAGAGAGAAATTAAGACGGAAATAAACCCAGTGTCGATAGGGAGAGAGATGTAGGTGGAGTAGGAGAGACTGATAGAATAAGAGAAAAAGTTAGATATATACATATATGTAAATGGAGTGATTGGAGAACGGGGCAGAAAGAGAAAGATATATATAAAGCTAGGGAGATATGTAGCTGAAGTCAGAGAGACGAATGAAGTAAAAACAAGTAAAGAAAGCTACAGTCGAGCGCAGCCGACAGTAAGATACCGTTCGCCCAGTTTCGAAAGAAATTATCACACTTTCATTTGCCATGCACAAATTCACATGTAACTTATTGTTTAAACTAGATCTACATATGAAAAGCGTCATAGCAGTCAGCCTTGCACACACACTACGGCTAAATAGAAGCAACGCGACAATGACGTCACGATATGCTGCAAAGGCGCAAGCAGCGGATCTACGGAAAACGTTTATATGAATAACTTTTGTGTTTACAATCCGATCGGCTTGAAATTCGGAATATATATGCATATATAGTATACATCTATGTGTGGAAGAGAAACAGAGAGAGAAAGAGAAAGAAAGAAAGAGGGAGAGAGAGAATGGAAGAGCGACTGCAAACTGAAGCCAGAAAAGCGAACGCAACGAGAAAACGCATCTCTAACGCTTGCGTGTGCTTTGTTCGTTCACACGCGATAAGAATAGAGAGCGAGAGGGAGAGAGGGAGCGGAGAGGGGGAGGGCAAAAGAGGAGGCTAGCAAAGTAGTCGGAAGGGTGTGGGGAGGGGGTTAGCTAAAGCAACCCGAGGCACGGCTGAAAACAGGACATTAAACAATTGAACAATTGGCAGCGAGAAAGCAAACAGAGCAAGCACACACACACACACGCATACACACACACACACACACACACACACAGGCTGGCAGGGCAGACAAGTAATTCAATAAGCTCAAACGGGCCACAGTTGAATAGGAAGGCAGGCGAAGGCGAAGGCGAAGGCGAAGGCGAAGGGGGGGGACACATAGAACTAGTACCTTGTGTCTTGTTATATAACTTAGAAAGAGATAGCAACAGAGCAGGAGAGTTAGAGAGCAAGACAGAGCAGGAGCCAGGCAGAAGCTGCTGACGCTGCTGGCGAAAAGGACGCGACGACAACGACGGCGACGACGACGACGGCGACGACGACGAGCGCGTCTGGCTCAAGGACAACCGCCTTGGCTGCTTGGCTGCTTGGCAGCTTGGCAGCTTTTGCGGTACAGTTTACGCTGCCAGCTGCGCCGCGTCGCGCTGCGCGTAAGCGCTTTTTGCCACCGATCTTGGCACAGCTGACGCGTGGTAGTGCTTGGGGGGGGGGGGGTGGGTGGATACCATATTGGGAGGTGCAGAGCGCTGACCATTTCCGCGTCTGTGGAATGCGCAGCCCCAGCGTGTAAGTAATCTAATTTTACGCCGGTGACTCTCACCCCCCCCCTCCCTCTCCTCCTCTCCTTCTTCCCCTCTTGTCATACGCTCTGCCTCAGCTGTTGAACTTTAAAATTGATTTAAAAGTGTTTTGTTTTTGCATTTCCATGTCAGCGCGTCTGTGGAGTCTGTGGGAGCCGCCGCAGGGCGGCAGGGGCGAAAGTGTGCGAGGTGCGAGGTGCGAGGCGCGACGTGTGGCACGAAGTGCCGTGCCACACTTGAGAATGCATTAAATTTAGTCGTGCCACAGACAGGCCAGAGGGGGGCAGCCAGTCGGGGCGCAGTCGGTTCGCAGACAATCCCCCTTTTCATTCATGCCACGCGTCGTCGTCGTCGTCGTCGTCGTCGACATTTAAAATAGGCGCAATTCCCGAAACGTTTCAAAAAATAGGCAAAACACGACGCTGGCTGCGGCAGCGACTGCAGCGGCGACGTCTCTTGTTGCATCGCGTAATTCGCAGCGGGATTATACAATATAAAAGTGTAGGCAGCATATGAGGTTGGAATCGAATATGGATTGGATTATATGGTAAAATTATCTCATAACGCAATCGCAGGGATTGCCATGGGGTGGCATAATATGCCGGGGCTAGCAAATCGTTCAGAAGTTCAAGCTTCTCCGGATGTACAATAACTTTTATCGCCCAAATAATTTCGGAAAATTTCATTCGGATTGGATTATAAAGTAGCTAAAGTAATTTAAGAAATTTAGTGAGCGGGTAAGACTTTTGGTCTTCATATGTGTTTCTCAAATTATCTTTCTTTATTTGCAATTAAATACAAACAGAATGCCGATCTCTATAGGCGAACTTCTCTCCCGATTGTTGCCAACTTGCGCTGCTTGGAAGACTTGACACAAAGTAGCCAAAATGCTTTGGTAAGCGAAACATTTTGTAAGAAATTTGGAAAAATCTCAGGGCAAGTCTACCATATAAGCAAGTTGCAACGTTTTTTCATTGAGCTCTATATAACATAATCTCTTAAGCCTGGTAATATTCGACTCAGACAGAGGGTATATTCATTTTGGCCAGAAGTTTGCAACGCACCTTAGAAAACATCTCCTATCCTATAAAGTGTATATATTCTTAATCAGCATTAAAAGGGAAGTTGAACTAGCCATGCCTGTCTGTCCGTCCGTCTGTCCGTCTGTCTGTTGTAACGCAAACTAGTCTCTCAGTTTGAGAGCTATCTTGATGAAACTTGGTACACATGTTTCTTATGGTTGCACGCTGTAAATAAGTCGGAACGAGCCGGATCGGACATATTTATCGTTAAGCTGGCATAAAACCAATCGGCCGAACCTACGGCGTGCTTTCTTGTTTTAGCTAGTAAAGAGTTAGGAACTGTCTCAAAACGAGAGAGAAGTATCATTTCGTTGAAAAAGGATTATAGATGATAAAAGTAACCCCATAGGGGAAAAGCCAGACTTAAGATTCAGTAGACCCGCATTAACATAAGGCGCAAAGAGCGTGGAGCGTAGAGATAATGCCTTAGGCAGGATATACTCACAGATGTGGTTCCAGCAAGCTGATTGTCTGATTTCCGTTGGTATCTATTGTTTGATCGATTGATAGATGGCTAGGCGAATGCGGCTTGCAACTAGTTATGGCAGATCCGAGTGATGTCGATGATATATCCTGGTATGCAATATAAATATGAAATGGAAGAGCACCTGTGGTCTGTGAGTAACGGGCGAGATGACTTTGAAGAAGACACTTGAGACTAACGAATAACGATTACACTACTTTCCCTCCTTCTCTGGCTTAATCTCTGTCTCTGTCTCTGTCTCAATCTCAGTCTTTGACTATCACTCTATCCGCCTGTCTTCTGCTACCTACGCCACTTCTTCTTCTGCTGTTTCTGTTTCTGTTTTCTTTTCTTTTCGTTTTTCGTGTGTGTTTCTTCTGTTGCTCCCTTGCTCTTGCTCTTCCTACTTGCTTCTCCTGTGTTGTGCTTCTTGTTACTTTTCTTGTTCTACTTCTACTTCTTCTTCTTCTTCTTCCTCTTCTTCTACTTCTTCCTATTCTTCGTCTGCTTCTGTTGTCGTTGCTGTTGTTGTTCTTGCACTACAGATTTTGATATTTGGCGAAAGTCGGCTATAGGATTATCTATCTATAACTATATCTATATTAATATATCTATATATCTATATATATAGAAATATATACTATACATTCATGTGAATTAAATTTAAGTAATGAGCCGAAAAATAAAGCAAAAAAATTGTGTGGAAACAACAAATGTGAGAGAGATAGAAGCTTGCTCGGTTTGGGATTTTGTTGAGATTAAATACTTTTTGGATTTTTATTTTGGATAATTTTCTGTGTTGTTGTTGTTGTTGTTGCTGTTTTGAAAAAATTGAAACTGACGTATGGAACGTGTATGTCATGGAAAATTATGTGAGTTTTCTTTCTAGTCGTTCTTGTTGTTCTTCTTCTTCTTGTTTTCCCCCTGCCCGCACATTATGTCGTCTTGCGAATGTTATCTAGATTTCAAGGAAAACGCCCCCGTTCCGCTCTTTCTCTCACTCTAGTAATGAATACAGTTTGTGCAGTGTTGGTAAACGCCTCGAAGCGAGAGAGTTGCTCTTTAATTTGATTGATTTTATGACAGGGACAGAGATAGAGGGGAGGCAGAGAACGAGGGGGGGGCGTAAGGGAAATAGTTGGAAAATTAATTTTCGAGTTGGGCACTTATCGATTTTTCTTCAATTTTTCTACTTTTCTTTTTTCGCTCATTTCCCTTGCTTCGTAGGTGACAACAAAAAGCAGCGGAATCGCAATCGGTATTGGAAGCAGAGAAAACGAGAAAGATAGATTGGGTGAGGGGTGGGGGAGGGAGAGAGCGGAAGCGGGTCTAGGCAATGGTAGAGAGAGAGCACTGCGGAGTGGAAGCGAAAGTGCGTGAGTGAAGAGAGAGAGAGAGAGAGGGGAAAAGAGGAAAACGGGAAGAGTAAAGTGGGCAAGGGCGAGGGCGAGGGCGAGCGATGCTCGCGATGCGTAAGTGCGTGTGCGAGCGAGATAGCGACGTGCTGTGCGTAAGACGCCGACAGCGCCGTCGGCAGCGACGTTTTCTTTGGACGCGCCGCTCTCAAAGAAAGAAAACTGGAAAATCCGTTTTCGTTTTACGGTTCTTTTTTATGTTGTAGTTTGTGTATTTGGTGCGTTCTTTCTTCGTTTTTGTTTTGTGTGTGTTTTGTGTGTGTTTTCCGTCCGCTTTTTGCTTGCCCACTTCGCTTCTTACGCATTCAATCTTGTGTATTGTATAACCGTGTTATCGGTATCGTTGTTGTTATCGCCATCGCTGGCGGTAATCGATGGCGGCTCTCACTCACTTTATTTTTGCTTTTTGCTCTCCTTTTCTTTTGGCTTTACGCTTTCGTGCACTTTCCACTTTTCCACCAGACAAAATAGAAAAAAGAACTTATGACGCGCTCGTTTCGGTCTCGGATTCGGATTTGGATTCGGATTTGGATTCGGATTCGGATTCTGTTTCTATATCAGTTTCGGATTTGGGTTCGGATTTGATTTGTTTTTGGGTTTTCAGCTTTTTCTTTTTTGGTTTTGGTTGCGGTTAACCGTTGCGGCGTTAGCTGTGAGTTTCAGTTTTGGTTTTTTTCTTCCTTTTTTGGGTTTTCCTTTCTACTCTTTGTTTTTCCGGTTTGCTTTACTTTACTTTTTTTTCTACTATTCTCTGCTTTGCTTTGCGGCTTGGCGGATGCGAGAGCTGTGTGAGAGACGAACGAACTAACGAACGAACGCGCGGCACGGCGACGAGTAAACTGGCGATACCGCCGAAACGTTTCAATGAAAATTTTCTGTGGAAAATTCACGCAGCCGTCGCGACGGCAGCGCAGCGGCGTCGCTGCCAGTGCGCTCAGTTAGTCGCAGCCCGTCGCGACGCCTGTCGCCTGTCGCGTTTTTCCGTTTCTCCGTTTTTCCGTTTTTCCTATCCAGAAAAACAGTGAAAGTAATGCGACTTGCTGTTGCTGTTGTTGTTGTTGCTGTTGTTGCTGTTGCTCTTGCGGCGTCAAACCAAAATGGCTGACACGTGTAAGTGTGCGTGCGTGCGTGTGTGCGTGTGTGCGAGCGGCGTCTATCCGGCAGTTTATCCGTCCGTCAGAGTCGCTCAGCAGCAACGCGCTGCCTCGTGCGGCTGCTGCTGCTATTGTTGGCTTAGGCAGTGTCACAGTGCCTGCTGGCAGTAGACGAACGGACAGCACTAATGCTGCCATGTTTGTTGCTGCACGTGTTATACGAAATTATCTTTTTAATAGGGCAAAGTATTTGCTATCACCATGTGGAAAATTTCATTTTTATATTCACAATAGTTATATTCACAATAGTTGACAGGGACAGATAGAAATTGAAATTAATCTAATGCAATTATTTTATAAAAAAATGTAATATGGTTAATATAAAACTAATACTTTTAATACTAATAAAACAAATCATTTAAGACTTCCAGTAATCTGAATTAAATTATAAATAATCATTAAATACTTATTATATTTTTCAATAAATTTGAAAAAATTAAAAATAAATGTAACTTAAACTTTAATTTTCAAAATATTGATACAATTTGCCTTTATGTTTTTTAAACCACATTTAAAATTAAATTAACATTTAATTTGGTTTTTGTTTCTAGTTGAAAGATAAATAAATAAATTTATAAAGGAATGATTATCCAATGTTGGGAAGGCAGTAAGGCAACGGCTTGTAAGTTAGTAAAAAGAAACAACAAATACACAGGTTAATCATAAAGATCTTTTAATTTAAATGCAACTTGAACTTTTTGATTTTAATTTAATAAAGTTTCGGCATTTATCACTAGGAAAATATGCAAATATTTTTCATTTGACTATCTCTCTCCCAACAAATTGACCACCGTACATGGTCTTCATTTTGTTATAAGACGAATTCATCCATAAGCCACTGTGGCCACTTCGCTGACCTGTCTGCGCCTCCGCTAAAGAAGAAATGTTTCGAACGGATAACCAAAAATTTTCCATGTGAATTGTTCTGCCATTTGCCGACTGCGACGTCGACTGTGTCGTTGGCATTCACGTTGCGCTGCCGCGCCAAGTTGCACGGCCGACAGAGAGGCAACCGTACGCCGTGTGCCTCAGAGTTGGAGACGGAGCCTCAGTTGGAATGAAAATCGGAAACGGGGAGCGGTGCAGTGGGGCGGGCTGGCGAGGGTGAGCTCGTGAAAAGCGAGTTTTCATTTCATGTTTGTCACATACACACACACACACGCACAGCGACACATACATACACACGGCACGGCAGAGAGCAAAGGAAAACAAGATAAAAAGCAAAACGAAAATGCGAGGAAAACTCACGTTGGCATTGACAACAAGGGTGGCAAAGCAGCCTCAGTCGCAGTCGCAGTCGCAGTCGACGTCGACGCCAGCTGCGGCAGCGGCTTTCCGGAAAATTCAGCTGCCTGCTGTGTGTGTGTGTGTGCAAGTGTGTTTGAGTGCTCCTTTAGCTGCCATCGTCGCTGACTGTTGAGTTTTTCCGTTGCTTTTGCCTTAGCACGGGACTCCTCAAACGATTTGCATATACCCTACAGCCCGTTGGCAATTTTGCATTTGTGCCACGTCATGTGCAACACGTCGATGCGGGCACTTCCGGTTAGTTTTCTTTTGGGGAAGCGTTTAACTACACTCAGATCTGCAGTAAATCTTATGTATGTCATGTGATTTGCGATCTTTCGTGTTAAAGATTTAATGCAAATTCTTTTTGTTTTCAGAATTAAAATTAAGAATAAATGTAATATGTATATTTGTTTTTAATTTTAAAACTTTTATGATCATTTTTATTAAATTACTTTTATTTACTTGTATTAATCAATTGTTTCTAAACATTTTTATGGGCTGACATAGGTTGATCTTAAATAAATAAATTCTTTAAGGAAAAGTTTTAAAAAGATAAATGTAATATATGAATGAATTAAACGATTTTCTTCGAAGTGCAGCCATATATTGTTGTTTGTGTTTATTTTATTCATATTTTGATCGATACACGTGTATATATTAAATTTTGTTATGGGGTAGGTATTATAAAAAAAACTATATTATATTTTATATTATAAATTAAATTACTATTTATATTTTGCTTCTTTTTCTCTTTTTTTTACCTTACTCCACTCTCGCTCTTCCCAATTTTTTTCTATTTCTCAATTTCCTTGTTTGGCCCAGTAAGGGTATTCGCTGTGCGACTCACAACGCTTTGCATTGTTGCCGCTGCTTGAGTTTATTTTTGGAATTTGGCAAATGCTCGACGTGGCGCAATCTGAACGAGAATCTGCTCAAGGATTTACCTGCGGCCACGTGGCAGAGAATGTGCGGGCTGCGCGCTCTAAGCAGGCCAAGTGCACTTCCAGAGAACCGACCGGAGTGCCTCGCCTTTCCATCCTCATCCTCAACCTCAACTGCATCTTCACCTTAACCTTCGTCCTTAGTTTCGGTTTGTGTTGCTGTTTCTGCTCTTCTGTTTTTGTTTTTCCGTTTTTCTTGCTTTGCGATTTCCTCTAGTTATGACTTCCTGTCTAACGTAACGGTAAATGTGGGGCCAACGCGTTGGTGGCCATGTTAACGCTCTCCCGCCCATGCAGATTGGCCATATCCGGCAAACTGGTATTTCTTGCGAAAACGTTTTATGGCTAATTCTACATTCTCAAGAGTCAAGAGCGTCTTAAATCGTTCTATAGCCTACTCCATGAGCCACAATTATAGAAATGTGCATGTGTGTGTGTTAGAACTAGCCTTTTACAAGCCATTTAATAATATTTTGTATAAGATACAAGCCATTTAATAATATTTTGTATAAGATAAAATAGAAAGGGGATATTTGGCATTGAACCCGTAATGCAACCGAATATATTAAGCCCCATTAAGTTGGAGCTGATTTTTGGTTTATTTTACTAAAAATTCAGCTAGTTATGTAGGATGCAATAAACGATTTGGCTGAGACATTGAGTCTATCAAGTTTGAAAATATTGAGGCTATGTTTATTGTGTTCATTGGAAAGTGCAATACGAAACACACTAACTTATATCGCTTATACTCTACATACATCGATTATACATACATATTCGGTTATCTAGATCTTAGAGTCATTAAGGGATAGGGTAACCAAAGTTGTAATGTTAATACACTCCTTAATATTCGTAAATGATCGATTTGCCTGGGCGGTGGGCGTGGCATCTTAAATTTGAAATAAACATGATCTGCATATGCTATACAGAGACCATCATGCCAAATTTGGTGTCTCTAGCTTTTGTAATAGCTGAGAGCTCGACGTTCATACAGACAGACAGACAGATGGACATGGCTTAATCGACTTGGCTACCATTTTTGATCGTTCGTGATCGGATTAAAAACATATGTATGTACACGTATGTTTTACTTATACCTTTTAAATGTACGCTCTGATATAGTGAAATCATCATCAATGAATATTATTTTACTCTTTTCTCTTTCCTTTACCAACTCTTTGTCCTTTCTCTCTCTCTCTCTCTCTTTCTTCTTTGTAGCTGCTTATATTCAATATTCCATGGAAACTTAGTTCCCAAACTTAAGAAAGTATAGCTACCAGTTGCTCTCACTCAGAGCCTGATCCGCCACATTGTTATATGTCATTTATTCGCATAGTTCCGCATGGAAATTCTTGCCATAATTGGCATAATAAAAATTAATTAATTTCGAAAATATGATTATGCTGCGAGTTCAACTTAGTACTACCCTGCAATCACTCACCTCTCCCTCTCTCTTTCTCTCTCTCTCTCTCGCTGTTGTCCGTGGGCCTGTCTATGACCTTGCCGGGCCTGGCTAGTTTTTTGTGATTCTCCCATTAACGACGCCTTGCTAAATCCGATGCGCACCCCGAAATTTTTGGCATTATGTGTCGTTGTTTTGTTCCCAAGCAAACACACACACACACACACACACACACGCGCGCATCTAGAGCAAGATTTTGTAGACATTCCCGTTCCCGTTGTCTGCTTCCCTTTCCCCTGAAAACGTCGTGCGTCCCGTTTCGAAATTCGGTAGTTTTTCCACCCTAGCTGCAATGGGGGCAAAACTAGACGGATGCGTGCGTTCGGAATGCGTACAGCCGGCGTACAGCCCTGGTACCACTCTGGCTCTCTACCCGTTTCTATACCATCCCAGCCCGCCCTCGAGGTGCGTGGCTGTCCCGTATGCCATGCCGGGGCAGATCCTTTAAAAAGCAACCACCCACCCCGGGCGAGAGATTGCAGTGCGTAGTTGGGATTCGTATTCCAAAATCGGAATTCGATGCCAGTTGCAAACGCATCCACCCACTGATACAGACCCGCCGCTTCCTCCCCGTCCCCCCCCCTGGCGTTTGTACGCGCTGGCAGCCACCACCAGCAGCCGGCGAAGCAGCAGGACGCGCCGTAAAAGCGCAAAACGTCAAGTCCAACCACCCAAATCCCGCTTGAGATGGCGACGGAGCAGAAGATAGAAACGAAGATGAAGTAGCTTGAAAGGAGCGGGGCGAGGCGAGAGCAGGAGCAGGGGGGGGGTGGTTGGGTTGACTGAAAGTGCGTCGAGTGTCCCGTTACGCGCTGTTGCAGCAGTATCGAGCTGCAGACGGTTAACGTACTGCGGCAGTGCGTCGCCGCTCCCATCCCCCTTCCCTGGCCACTTCCACTACGCACCCTTGGCAGCAACATGTCGGCGCATTGGTATGTGTTATGCGTTTGCTTTTTATTATTATTATTTCATTAGATTGCAACCCTCGCGCCGTAGCGACAACTCTGCATGTCCCACTCCTCGTCTTATCTCCCCTCCACCTTCCTTCCCCCACCCCCTTCCCCTACTAAGCACTAACGTGTCCCGTGCCGTCGCACGCTCTGAAAAGTGCGTAAAAAATGTTTGCCAACATTTTTGGGGTAATCCAAAGTTTTTCCCTGACTTCACGTGTTTCTTGCTTCTTGCTTTGCTTTGCTTTGCTTTGCTTTGCTTTGGCTTTCTCCTTTCGCTTTCACTCTCTCCTCCCGATGACGTAAGCGCGAAGGTCAAGGTCCAGGTGGAGGCTGACTTGACTCGATTAGAGTTGCCATTTAAGCTGTTCCATGTTGCTATAGTATTGCAGCAGCAGCTCTGTGGCTTTCTATAATTGAGGTTATGTAGAGGAAATAATTGAGGTTATGTAGAGGAAATAGCATAGCGGACAAGGATGGGCATTTCTCTAGGATACGTATATAATTTGAGAGCCTTTTTTGAAGTTATTCTTACATATTCCTATGTTTTATTTTAACTTAATTAAAACTATTATAATATTAGACAGGTAGTTCAATATATTAGGGGTAATAAGGTAAGGTAATAAGATATAACATAATAGCAAGAAGTAAAAACAATCTTCAGTTTCGATCTCTAGATCTTTCAGTCTATATAATTTCGTCTTTCGTTCTTTGTGTGAATTTCTTTAAAATTTATTAGCTATCGTAATATTATAGCATAGATTAGGTTAAGAGAAAATTTGGCTGTGTTTTCAAATTTTTCAAGAGAAACTTATATAACTTCTGTAATCCATATGGGCTCTGATGAAATTTGGTACACGGGTAAATATTATAAAAAACATTATATTTCCAACATGATATTCTTCAAATAAGGCAAATATCTTGCGCCAATTTACTGCATAGTTTATATATTTAAATATTAGTTTTTTTTGTGTAGGGACAATCAAAAAAAAAAAAAAACTCATAAGGCAAAACTGTTTATTCATCATAAAAACCATCGAAAATTTTTTGAAATGATAAAAAAACTAAGCAAAAATTAACTAGGCAAGTTCAATTAAACTTATTTAATTGTTATTATTGTGTTCTTTTTTTTTCAAAATGCATAA
This sequence comes from Zaprionus ghesquierei, assembly GCA_018904095.1. NCBI lineage: Eukaryota > Metazoa > Arthropoda > Insecta > Diptera > Drosophilidae > Zaprionus > Zaprionus ghesquierei. Next base: position 130,161 of record JAEIGP010000841.1, read on the forward strand.
ACACAAACAAGTTCATCAAATTAGTTAAAACATAACGTTAAGAAATGTGTTGCCTAAAACTTGTTTAAAACTTTCCCTACAAATAATATAGTTTTATATATTTACATATGTATGCTATGTACTTTAAGTGGTAAATTCTCATTATGTATAGTATGGTTATATATGTTTTGGGCATTTTTATACCATTCGACCATTGAAAATGGTCAAAAATGGTATTCTAAGTTTGTGCAAAAGTATGTAACAGGCAGAAGGAGACATGGCAGGCAAAGTATATATATTCTGACTCAGGATCACTAGCTGAGTCGATTGAGGCATGTCCGTCTGTCTGTATGAACGTCGAGATCTCAGCTATTGCAAAAGCTAGAGACACCAAATTTGACATGATGGTTCCTCTATACCATACGCAGATCAAGTTTATTTCAAATTTGTGGTGCCACGCCCACCGCCCACGCAAATCGATAATTTACGAATATTAAGGAAAGTATTACAGTTACAGACACCAAATTTGGCATGATGATTCCTATAAATCATGCGCAGATGAAATTTATTTTAAATTTGTGGTGCCACGCCCACCGCCCAGGCAAATCGATAATTTACGAATATTAAGGAAAGTATTTAGGTTACAGATTTGTGCTTTAGAACACGTAAAGATGCTGATAATATGCACCCATTCCCAAAATTACTATCAAATTGGGCAATAAATACAGAAGTTATTAAAGAAAACGTTTTTCATAGTTCCATCAGCATATCGCCTGCATCGCTTTAGCCTTTCTGTGTGTGTGTGTGTATATGTGTGTGTGAGAGCGAGTTAGTACTAGTTAGTGCAACTACGAAGTTGGTCGAATGGTATCTTACGGTCGGGCGCGCTCGACTGTAGCTTGCCTTACTTGTTAAATTTGTTTTTCGCGTTTTATAGTTGGTAGATAGATAACAGATATGTATATATATTCCAGCTGACATTGGTTCTGAAGCACGTATTATTTCAAGTATAAGGCGCATATCTTATAGCAAGCAATTGTAGGTATGGCAAAGTGATCCATGTACTCCCTCAAAGAATATTTAAGGCATATTTGTTAGACTGAAAGATTGCATAGAACGATTATGCAATATATCGTATGAATGTTTCGATGTCTAAAGCTCTCTCTCTCTCTCTACTAATCGGAAGTCGTTTCATTCTTCATGTAATGTGAAAATCTTCCGCAGAGTTTATAAACCCTATAATACCATATATAAATACCCTATAATTTGAACTTGCATTGTGATCGCATTTAAGATACAAAGTAGTATAATCCCAAAAAAAAATTACCCCCCCATTTTGGCTAAGTGGGTATCGAAGGTATCGATTGCGAGTGCTGAAAGTGACGGTGATATTGTGTGTGTGTGTGTGAGTGTGTGTTATCGTAATCGATCAAGCTGGGGCGACCGATGGTGGTGACGGGGCTTGACCTCAATGCGCTTTTAATGGGTTCTGCTTAAGTTATGAATATTTGTTTAATGCTATCGCCTGGCACGCGGCTGATTGGATGATGCTAATCTCATGCAAGCAGCCTGGTCAGCTAGAGAGAGAGAGAGAGAGAGAGAAAGAGAGACAGGCCATGGCGTGCAGCTTGTTAGATGCCACACGAAGGAAAGCTGCAAAGAAAGTGAGTGTTGCATGCAAGTCCTGCTCCACACGCGGCGAAAGTTAGGCGGGGGATGAGCCCGGGGACGGGGCTGCGTTTACTTATCGAACAACATCATCAACGTCAGCTGCACCTGCGCAACGTGCCACGAGCCACGAGCCAAGTGTGTGAACGGGACACGGGACACGGGACACGGCGCACGGGGAGGAGAGTGTCGAGTGGCGACCCCTTTGGCTGTTAACGGTTAACGGTAACGCGGCTTATTTTCAACTGTTATTTGTTTTCGGCTCTCTTTTATAAGGCGACGAAACGAGCTGCGTCGCTGCAGGGCAAGAACGGGAAAAGAGAGAGGGCAGGCGGATAGGATGGCCAGAGGGGGAAGAGAACTGGAAGAATGTGGAAGGCAACAGAATCAACGATGCTTGAGGCAGCACACAAAAAGTCAAAAGGCGAAGACGCTGCAATCGGCAACTGCTGCTGCTGCTGCTGCTGATGCAACTTGATCCCTGTGCCAGTTTGCGAAAAATTATCATATCAACAACAACGGCAACAACAGAAACAAGAACAACAATAAGCCACAGCCGCAGCGGATGCAAGCGAGTTGCATCTTGCTAAAAAGTGCATAACGCGTGCCCCATGCAGCAGCGCCGTCTGCACTGACTGCAACAGCAACATCAACAGCAGCAACAACAACACACAGCGACAACCCCTTTTGCTGCAGCTTCTCTTTGCTTTGCTTTGCATCGCATCGCATCGCGTTGCAACCTCCTTATGAGCGCGTGCCCAGGCTAGAGGCCAATTTATGCAGGACGCCGCTGCAATCTGATCTTTTGCACTGCACTTGGTTCTTCTCCCTGCACATCTTACTGATCTCTCTCTCTCCCTCAATCTATCTCTATCTCTATCTCCGTCTTCCTCTCTCTCTCTCTCTCGCTCGTCCTTTTCCTCGCTCTGTTGTTGTCATTGTTGTGGCTGCGCTTTCATTGTGTGTTTGCGTCTTAATCAGCGATTAATGTGTTGTGATTGCATAATCGGGGGCAGCAAGGGGTTAAGCACGTAAAGAATTGCGCGTGGCCGTAGAGTGTGATGTGATGTGGAAGAGGTGTCGAGGCGCGTGGGGAATCATTGCTTAGAAGGCTGGTGAGCGGAGAGTGGAAATCAAGATGGGGCGACTGGAAAGTAATGAGTGGAGACGTGTATGCAGTGAAGACTAAAGAGTAAGCAATGGAGGGGGCAGACTAAGTATGGATAACGGAGAGAAAGGAGTGTAGACTGGAGACTAAGAAATGGAGAATGAAGAGTAAGAAGTGCAGACTGATGGAGTGTAGGAAATGGAGAACAGAGAGTAAAAAGTAGAAAGTGGAGAGTGGAGAGTAAGAACAGAAGTGTGGAGCGTTTGAAAGGGAGACTGGAGAATAAGAAGTGGACGGGGAAGGGGAAGGAATTGGAACCTGCAGAGTAAGCAGTAAACGATGGAGACTTTGGAGTAAGTGTGGAATTGAGATTGCAAAATGAACATTGTGGAAAAGTGGATGGGTAACTTGAAAGGAGATTAAAAAGTTGGGATTGCAAGAGGTGCAATGGACAATGGAGAGCTTCGAATAATAATGATGCAGTAAAGTTGGAGATAAAGAGTTGCATTCCAAAGTTGAGAAATATGCTATACAAAATAATGGTGTGGAGGGCGGCATAGAGGAGTGGAGACAAGTGGAGACATTGTCGACGACAGTGTAGAGTGTGTAGATAGAATGGAGAGTGGAGAGCAGCTGTCGCTTTACGAACTGCAAATGCGACGGAAATTTCAACTAAAACTGGAGATTTGGCAAAAAGGAAGCAATAAGAGAAGATGCCTGGGGGAAAGGCATTCGGTTGAGAGGCCTACGGGAGAACGAGGGCAGGCAATCAGGGGCGTAGCCGCATGCATTCACTTAAAAGGGGAGGGGGGCCATAATTGATATGCACATCGACAGCGACAGCGACATCGACATCGACAAGTGATAAAGCAATTTAAGCCAAAGGGATCATTAATGGAGGCCTCACAGCGTCGATAGGGCTAGATCAATTAGCCCTCAATAAGCGATAAGCACAGCCTGACCGACAACAGTTTAACGACGGACGGGAAAGAGAAGAAGAAGAAGAAGAAGAAGAGAAGAGAAGAGAAGTGCACGTCAACAAGCACAGAAAAAGTGATGTAAAGTAACTAAATAAATACGCAAAAATATGAGACACAAAAACAAAGAAATTTACCACAAAAAGGGGAAAATGAGATCAAAGAGCACTGCACAAATAACAATAACAATAAAAACAGATAAAAGGGGTGTTTAAAAAAAACACAATCACAATATTGACACACCTGAGCAGCATAAGAAGAAGGAAGATGTGCATTATACGATTATACAGGGTTTTCCAATAAGAGGTGTTATTTTGCATAGCCCGCTATTCCGGTAGGTGTCACTGTTGGAGCTGCAATTTTTTGACATTTGACAATTAGAAACTACTGTAATATACCCGATACCCAGTGCTTGTACATCATTTATTTGCGGAACAAAAACGGCTACATTTGACCGTAAAGGCCATGGACTTATAATATTTATGCAAAGTCAAAATCATAAAAAAAAAAAAAATATTTTTGCACACATTTAATTTTTGATGCGGGCGGGACTCGAACCCGTAAATGCAGTCCACAACTTAACCCATTTCACCACCGTACACGCACACACGATTCGTCACCACCTGCAGCAGCGCTGCCGGCAGCTATGGAAAACGTTAAGCTGAATAACTTCTGTGTTTATTATCCGATTGTTACCAAATTTTCAGAGATCATCTGGCTAGCTATAGTTATCATGTAAACCGAAAATGAACAATATGACATCAAAATTGCGCTTGTTATCAATGTTTTTTCGATTTACGGGGGCGGAAGGGGGCGTGGCCAAAATCCAAAATAAACTTGATCAGCGTGCAATAATAACACATATTGTCACCAAATTTGGTTGTCCTAGCTCTTATAATAGCTGAGATCTAGAGGTTCACACGGACAGACAGACGGACATTCGGACATGGCTATATCGACTCGGCTGTTGATCCTGAGCCAGAATATATATACTTTATGGGGTCGGAGGTGTCTCGTTCTGCCTGTTACATACATTTTCGGTTTGAACAAAGTTATAATACCCTTCTACTCTATGAGTAGCGGGTATAAAAATGGTACGATACACGCTTCAACAACGCATTGAAATTATCAAAATTCACTATAAATATGGTGAAAATTTGGCAGAGTCGGTTCGTAAAACGAAAAGATTTTTCGGTCGTCGTGAAGCACCTTCTCGGAGCGCAATACAGAAATTGGTGGGAAAATTCGAGCTGTTGGGACAAGTTAGTGATGTGAAGAATAAAACCCGTGCACGTCGCTCAACGCGTGACTGTTTGGTGCGGTTTATGGTCCGGCGGGGTTATTGGACCTTACTTTTTCGAAAATGAGGCTGGAGCGACAGTTACGGTCAATGGATTGCGCAATCGAGAGATGATTAATGATTTTTTATGGCCGGAATTGGATGGTATTGATCTGGACAACGTTTACTTTCAACAAGACGGCGCTACGTGCCACACAAGCAATGAAACCATCGCTCTTTTACGGGAAAAGTTTCCGGACCGTGTTATCTCTCGAAGAGGTGATCACAATTGGCCACCGAGATCTTGTAATCTTGTAACACCTTGCGACTTCTTCCTTTGGGGCCACGTGAAAGATAAGGTCTACGCCAACAGCCCAGCGTCGATTCAAGACCTCAAGACCTGGAATTCGTGACGCTATTGAGGACATAGGGCAGCCACTTTGCGATTTGGTTATAGGAAATTTCATGAAAAAGGATATGGATCTGTAAGCGTGGTCGTGGTGGCCATACCTTCCTCTTCATAATGAAATAAACATCCGATCATTTATCTCAAAAAATGCTATTTCTATTTGAATATCAAAATAACACCGCTTATTGGAAAACCCTTTAGGAGAACACAACATTTAGTAGAATTAATGAAAAATTTAATTATTATATCTATGTACATAAGCTATACCATCTCTATAATCTATAATCTATAATCTCTATAATATGTTATGTACAACATAAAATATATTATACAATTAAATACATAAAATTTTGTTTATATATTTACAAGAAACTAGGATTATATAAAATATACAGTTCTTATGGTGGGCAAGGGAAGCAGTTGGGTGTACTAGAAGACGGCCTACTTTTTGGAATGCCTTGGAAGTAATTAACAGAATTATTAGTTTCTTGTATACCCAATTGCAGAGTGCATATTATTTGTGGCCAGTAAACATCTCCGACCCCATAAAGTGTATATATTCTGAATCAGCATCAATAGGGAAGTCGAGCCATGCCCGTCTGTCCGTCCGTCTGTCCGTCTGTCTGTGCAACGCAAACTTTTCTCTCAGTTTTAGAGCTATGATGATAAAACTTAGTAAACATGCTTTCTATTGCTGTACGCTGTAAATAAGTTGGAACTGGCCGGATCGGACTGATATATCGTACAGCAGCCATAGAACCTATCGGCCAAATTTTAATTTTAACTGTTTAATAATATATGGAGTAACTGAGTAAGGTTATGAAACCTTTGGCGTGCCTAAGGGTAGCCTTTCTTTTTTTGTTTAAACTTTCTTGTTTGAATATTTGTACCGATTAAAGGTAAATACGGGTACACCATTGGCTTGCATAGGTAAAACTATTATTCCATTGTACTCATTTTGAGTAGCGAAGTCCTTATTGAGTTCACATTGATTTGTTGTTGAACCAAAGAAAATTGTTAACTTATTGATTTAAGGTTAACAGTCTTTAAACTGCTTAAACACTTTAAACATAATTTATAAAAACTTTAAAAAAAAAATTGTTAAAAAATATTAGCAATCAAAAGTAAAGTACCAAATTAGTGAAGATATATTAACAATTTGTGTACATAATTTGGATTCCTCGAATTAAAATCAAATAGCTCGATTCCGATATACCTTCGAGTCTAGATAATATAAACGTTTCAAGCAAATACTACTACAAAGGTAATCAAGCTAAATTCCAACCCAGATCAAATGCAACTAAAGGTCAGAAAAGGAGTGCAAAAAAAAAAAACGCAAAGTAGAAAATGCGTAGATAGTCAGCGAGAAATATGCGATTTATGGCAAAGTTAACGCAGAGAGGGCAAAAGGGAATAGCTAAGAGGGTCTAATCCCGACTGAGCTAAGCATTTACAACTTTCCGACTACGTATTTTGCTACGACAACAGTTCCTGCTAACGCTGCAGGCGCCCCACTTGAGTTGTAGCCTGTCCCCCTTCCCCCTCGAACGCATAAACGAATTAGGTAAGTGTTGAAGCCATTAAGCTTGCGCTGTGGCTGTGGCGACTTGTAATACCCTTTCCCGGCTGCTCTCAATTAATTCCCGCTGAGTTTTAATTACAATTAATTACGAAGGAGCAGGACAAGGAAGGTGGTAGGGGGGATGATAGGCAACAGCACCTTTAATTGCACTGGCAATGATATTCCGTCTGTGAAAGAGCATTGGGCATAGGCCATGGATCGCTCTCGCATCTCCAGAGTCCGAGTCCGAGTCCGAATCCGAGTTTGAGTCCGAGTCCAGGTCCAGCTCCTAGTCGGTGTGGGGCCACCCAAGAGTGGCGAGCGCCCCAAGGCGCTCATGCTCATTAACGCCGCGAATTAACGAGCATTTAGTGGGACAACAAAGGACAACGAGGATCGCCGATGCCGACAGGTTGACGGGATGACGGAAAGGACGAAAAAAAAGACAACTGTGCGGCAAGGCGTTGCATGTCTGGCGGTAATAAAAAATTCATATTTAAAATGCATAACAATGAGACGCCGCACGGACAGAGCCAGGAGGCAGGAGGAATGAGTGAACAAAAAGCAAGCGGCACGCAAAGCTTAGACAAAGTCCGACTGCGGCTAGGGAGAAGGGGCAAAGGACATCAGGGCATCGGGCAGCGGGCAGCGGGTCTGGCAACGGGAATGCGACTGCAAGCGGTAAACGAACTGTGTGTTTGTGCACCCACAAGCTGCAGCGGGCTGCGGGCTGCGGGCTGCGGGCTACGGGTAGAGCAACTGAGACTGAGGCAGCGGCAGCGGCAGCGTCGCGCACCTTTCGCGAAATTAAGCTGGAATTTTTAGTGGGCCCTGAATTGGCACGCGCGGCTGTCCTCGCTCCTTGATCCTTGCACTGCTTATCCTTAATTTCGTTTACTTTTTGGTCCCGGCACGGCCCGGCTGTTGTCCCGTTGCTGCTGTTTCCTCTGCTTCGCCGTCGCCGTCGTCGTCATGTTGTTGTTGCTGGACAGGTGCAAATTTTTTTTTTTTTCGTTGGGCTCTTCTTTTTGCGCAGTCTCCTGTTTTGCCGTGTCCCGTGTGTGTGTGTGTGTGTGTGTTTTTCGGGTCTCCTTTGCCTCCCTTCCCTCTGCTGCTGCTGCTCCTCCTCTTCCCCCTTCTCTCACTCTTGCACTGCGTTGTGTGCTTGGCATTAATTCGCTTCTTTATTTTTCGGTAATTGCCGAAAATGTTCCGAGTGAATGAGCGAATCCTCTCGTCGTCCTCGTCTTCGTCGCTGCGTGTTGTGATCCTGCGACAGCCGGATTATGGGACGTTCCCGTCCCGACTGCGCTGATCCTTAGCGCTTGATTGCGATTTAACGTTCTCGTTGCTCCTCTCCTCCTCCTTCTCCTTCTCCTTCTTCTTCTGTCGGCTTCTCCTCTGCTGCGAGCAGCGGTCGTTCCCCCTCCCAGTGCGACTGTTCGCATATTTGCAGCCCCGACAGCCGTGCGATCATTGACTTTTGTCAGGCAATGCCTGCGCGTCTGTCCCAGCGTCCTGAAGCGTCCTCCTCATTTGTCCCTTGCCGGCAGCGCTGCAGTGCAGGGGGATACACGAGTCAAATGCAAGTAAATTTAATAAAGTTAAAGTTTATGCATATGTAATTAGTGCAGTGTATGTGTGTGTGTGTGTGTGTGTGTGTGTTATCAGCCATAGCTACTACTATTTCGCTATTAGTTCGCTTGCAGTTTTTATACCATTCGACCATTGAAAATGGTCAAAAATGGTATACTAAGTTTGTGCAAATGTATGTAACGGGCAGAAGGAGGCGTGGCAGACCCCACAAAGTGTATATATTCTCACTCAGGATCACTAGCTGAGTCGATTGAGCCGTGTCCGTCTGTCTGTCCGTTTGAACGTCTAGATCTTAGCTATTACAAAAGCTAGAGCCACCATATTTCACATGAAGGTTCTTGTATACCATAGGTAGATCGAGTTTATTTTCAATTTTTCCTGCCACGCCCACCGCCCACGCAAATCGATAATTTTCGATTATCAGGAGAAATATTGAAGTTACAGCTTTCTGCTTTGGTATGAACATAAATAATTGCAATATAAATATATTTCCCAAATTACAATCCAATTGGACGATAAACACAGAAGTTATCCATGTTTCCGTTTTCCGTACTTCCGCTGCTTGCGCCTGTGCTGCGCGTCGTGACGTCATCGTCACGATGCTTCGTTTCAGCCGTAGCATGTGTAAAGCTATAGATGGCGCTATTCAAAGATAGATCTAATTTAAACAATAGGTAGCGGATAAACTTGTGCAGCATTTTTTGATGGAATTGAATGTGCGATAATTTGCTTCGAAACTGGGCGAATGGTATCTTACTGTCGGGCGCGCCCGACTGTAGCTTTCTTTACTTGTTATTATTGTAATTCACAAATTCGCAAATCAACAAAAATCAAGAGCAAAAGCAACAACAACAAGCAACAGCACCCAGCTTGGCACGCGCTGGCAGCTGTCCGCCGGTGTGTGTGTGTGTGTGTGTGTGTGTGTGTGTGTGTGTGTGTGTGCGGCAGATGCGCAACAAATTTAAATGCTCAAATCGAAAATACGAAAATACGAAAAACGCAAAAAGCAAGCGGATTTCATTAAGCCTAGCAACAACAACAACAACAACAGTGCTATGGGAGGCAGCGCCAGCGTACGATTGGGCGTGCAAAAGAGAGCCAGCCGAAAGCAGATTGAGAGAGCGAGAGAGAGAGAGAGAGCCAGACGCAGAAGTGGGAGAGCAATGGGAGAGCGAGTAGGCATGTTTTGGGTGCTTGCGCGCTCTCAGCGCACAATTGGCGCTCTGACATTGGCGCCTACTACGTTTTCTACTACACTTTCCTACTGCGGCCTCAATCACAAATGGCAACAGCAGCGACAACAACAACAACAATCGCAACGGCCATTTTGTTGGCACAGCGACAACAACAACAAGAACAACACACAATGTCCAATCGGTTCACTCAGCGACGCCATTTACAACAGCAAAAAAGGCAATGGGTAAAATGCAATTTGCAAGCAGTGCAAAAGCAGAGGCAAAAGCAAAATGCAAAAAGCACGTGCATGTGCAATGCCTCTCTCAGTTGCGTGTGCAGGCGGCACATGTGGCGAGACAGAGACAGTGACACATGCATGGACTGGGACTGGGACTGCGAGTGTGGGAGTGCGAGTGCGAATGCGAGTGCGAGGGAGAGTGCAGCTTAACGACACATGGTTGGCTGGCGCTTTAACTTCACAAACACACACACACGCACACACACACACACACACGCAAATGCATTATGTACATGTCTGTATGTACATATATATGTACGTGTGTCGCACGCTGATTTGCTGTGCAAATTCTGCAAACTGATTAACTGATTTGCCTAGGTGAAATGCCATGTGAATGGAAAATTTGCCGACCGTTAGCTTACAACAAGCTTGACTCGTTTTTTGACAGTGCCAAGAGCAGCTTCGCGAACCTGAAGCAATCCTTTGATGCAACAATAGAATTTGGCTAATTATGAATAACAAAAGCCTTGACCAGTGAGTGACTGCCAGCCTCATCTTGGTTCAGCTGGTCCAGGACTGGGTGCGCCGGTCAAACTGACAAAGAAATAAAGCCCATTGTTAGGAAGATCTTCGCACTACGACAGCTGCGCAATGCCAGCAATGGGAATCGGGATGTCCGCCTGGCGGCCAGCTTGTGCCGCTGTGGGATGCTGGGCAAGCGAAGCTTCACACCCTGCACAGTCGGAGCGGGCAACCAAATCAGCCGGCTGACCAGTCTAGATCGTTTGTGTAGCCAACCAGTTGACCAGCCGCTGCTGCCGGCTGCTGTCCTATTGCCAGCTGTGGCCAGGAAACTGGAAAAGCTTTTTGTTATGACTTCTTTTGTTTGGTCAAGGTTATTCACGTCGCCAAAGAACACACACACACACACACACACACATATACCAAACAAAGGTAACAGTCAAGCAGAGATCCATGGCTCGGGAAAAACCTTTCTCGCTGGGCTACAAAAAATATTTGAATAATAACGTGTAGGTTAATAGCTTAGCTGGCGCCATCTATCGCACGGCGTCATTGCTTCAAATACTCAAACCTTGCGGTTATGGTTGTGAAACTAACTAAAACTGCTTGACAAGCAGTTCAACGATCACACAAGCCATGCACTGCTTACTATCGGCTGATAGCTCGCTCTTTCTGTAAATGCAAAACGCTGTAAAGCAAACAGAACTCTGTTACCCAGTGCTGCCAATCAAAAAAAACTGTTGAAACGGGAAAATTAACAATGTGGGCACACTGCTCAGTAAGCAAAAATCAATTTAAATTTTGAATTGCGGGAAAAACTAGTGAAGAAGCAGCACTTTTAGACCATGAATTTTAAGAAAATACATGGTCTATTGTGTCAAAATATGCGTAACAGGCAGAAGGAGACATTTGCGACCCCATAAAGTATATATATTCTTGCTCAGTATCACTACCCGAGTCAATTAATCCATGTCTGTCTGTCCGTCTGTATGAGCGCCTATATCTCAGAAACTATGTGAATCATACGATGTAACATTTTTATGAAAATTTGGACCACGCCTACTTCCGGCCAAACGCAAACCGTAAACCGTATAGCAAGCGCAATAATAAAGCTACAGTATTCAGTTTTGGTGTGTATGATAACTATCACCACCTAAACGATCGCTGAACATTTGGTTCCGATCCAATAATGGACATAAAAGTTAGACCCCACAAAGTATATATATTCTGACTCAGGATCACTAGCTGAGTCGATTGAGCCATGTCCGTCTGTCTGCCCGTTTGAACTAGATCTCAGCTATTACAAAAGCTAGAGACACCATATTTCACATGAAGGTTCCTGTATACCATAGGTAGATCGAGTTTATTTTCAATTTTTGCTGCCACCCCTACCGCCCACTCAAATCGATAATTTTCGATTATCAAGAGAAGTATTGAAGTTACAGCTTTCTGCTTTGGTATGAACATAAATAATTTCAATATAAATCTATTCCCCAATAACGATCCAATCGAACGATAAACACAGAAGTTATCCATGTTTCAGCTTTCCGTACTTCCACTTCGTTTCAGCCGTAGCGTGTGTAAAGCTATGCAGTTTTCACACGTAGATGGCGTTATTCAAAGATAGATCTAATTTAAACAATAGGTAGCGGATAAACTTGTGCAGAGTTTTTTGCTGGAATTAAATGTGTGATAATTTGTTTCGAAACTGAGCGAATGGTATCTTACTGTCGGGCGCGCTCGACTGTAGCTTTCTTTACTTGTTTTTCTTTGAAAAACACATTCACCAATAACAGTTTTGTCAATCTGATTTTTTCATAATCTTAAGAAATCCATGGTCATATACAGTCAACACTTGACTATAGCCGTTCTTACTTGTTTCTTAAATGTTTGATTTGTTTGAGTACATGGACTGTACAATTTCGTAACGGGTAAATCGAGATAAAGTGTCGAAAGTTTCCCAGTTTCCCAGTGTACTTCACGAAGGTATTTTATAAAATTTTAAATTTTACACAGGGTTTTTGCGTCACCACCACAGATAGAGTTGGAGATCCCTCAAACATCTATTAGGTCCAAAGAAAACTAAACAGGAATTCAAAATTGCAACACATTTAATTCAAATTTGAATAAAAAAAACACTTGCTCTTTACATTGGCATTTTTGATGTGTTTTATTGTTATGAAAGATATTAAGCTTATATATATGCATATGTAGATTTGTGGTCGTGGTGTTTTCCTAAATATATGAATTTTTTTTATCAATTTATTATTCTATTGCTGTTTGCCATATAAAAAATCACGCCCAATTGCTGCAGTTCGAAAAAAAAAACAGTTAGAGAAAGACAGACAGCATATGTGCTAAACATGTATGCACACATGTATAATATAGTATGTAAATGCCATAGCCATTGAGCCAAGCCATATAAAAATTACAATATTTGTTTATTTAGTGCGTAATGTGCTCGAATATTTTCTAATGATTTTTTACAGTTTTAAAATCTTTTTGATTTTGATTTCCCTCCTCTTTTTTTTAGATATTTTCATTTACATATATACTCTATATATTTATATATATTTATGATTGGTCTACAAGGCTGACAATCGTTTTGTGAATTTTACGCACTCCGGCAATGTCTAGCAATGCAGCATTATTTTCTGGGTAAAGGTAATGTAAACTAAAAACACGATTTATCAGGTGTGCAAAAATAATTTCTAGATATGAAAATTGACATCGGATGCAACTCATTGCCAAAGTGCGTCTGCCAAAAAAAAAAAGGTTATGTAACTTAAGCGTTAAATTAAATATTGTTTGTGGGGACAACTAATTTTAACAATATATGTATGTATGTTTATATACCTATATGTGATTGTGTGTATATTTATTATACGCTTATTTAGTATAAACGCCTTAAATATACATATATATGTGTATCTGTGTGTGTGGGTGTGGGTTGAACAAACATAAGCTTAAGAAGAAAACGATGATACAATAGAATATGCGACACAATAGCTTGATGCCTCCTGTGTTTTTTTTTTTTTTTTTTTTTTTTTTTACATTTTTGCTATTCAATTTTAATTGTTGTTGTTGCAGTTGCAGTTGCTTGGGGCACTTTATTTGATAAAGGCCTCGGGTGGTATTTTACTCTCCTTGAACAGTTTGTTGAACACAAAGGCGGCGTGATTGAAATCCCAATTCGTTTCCTCGAGACATCTGCAAGCATAACGATCATTGTTATTAAATGTACACATAATTGAGAGCTTTGTAATATTTTTTTCTGATACTTTGATTAATTATTTGAATGAATAGATAAAGTAGACTGCAACTAGTTTTTTTTTTTTATCGATTTACATATAAATAAAAAAGAAAAATAGTTCATAAATAAGTAAATCAAAATTGGGTCATCAGAACATCAAACAATAATTTAAATACATTCAGTATATTTCGAAATAAAAGTTAAACCTAACAATTTTTAAAGCTTTAAGCGTTTAGGTTCTCAACTTACTTGCGGCTCCATTCCACATTCATTTGACTGTGCGCACACATCGCTTGCACCATTTGCATTCTTGCGGCATCTGTTCCCGCACCCGCTGCAGTTACCGGGCCCGACACTGCTGCTCCGGCCAGGCCCAGGCTTGTTGGCTGTGTCGGTGATGGCAATAGGGCAACTGATCCCGTCGGTCCCTGACCCTGTTGAAGGCGACTCTGTAGCGATGCATCAACTAAGGCAGCGCTGCTGCTCGACGCAATTACAGCGCCCGGCGCTGGCTGATGTTGCGAACGCTTAAACTCGCGCGTTTGCTCCGCTGAGGCGCTTGTAATGAATATCGTCTCGTTGCGAATACAGAAGCCTGAGTTTTGTGGCACCACCACAAAGGTGCGCATAAAATGGCGCAGCTCGTACGTTTGCATTGAAATGGGCGTGCCGCTTTCGGGATCGCCAGTTATTTCCTTAAACAGTCCCGTTATGGTAAAGACAATCATTTGCGGCTACATGGAATGGAGACAGGTCACAGTTAGATCGGGATATATGTATATTACCTGGAAATGGCAATGACAACTCACGTTAAAAATGGTCAAATCGACCGTAAAGGTGCGACGCTCGTGCAGCGTGCGCGGCCACTCGTCCAGTGTGGACACGCAAGCCAAGCGGCCGCTCTTCAGCAGACGCGTGCGCAGATCATCACGCTCGTTGCTTACAATTCGGCGCAAATTGCGATTGAATTTCCAGAAATTGTTCAATCTGCATGAAAATTTATATAGACGGTTACATATTACATAGTTTGATCAAGTGAATTCAAGTTCGCTTGTTGCTGCTCACCTTCCTGCCTGGCTAACGTTGGGCATTGACATTGAGAGCAGTGCATGCTCATGGTATGCATCCAGCAGTGGCTGACGGTTATCCGAATCGAATATGTTGAAATATTGCTCCAAAAACTGGCGCACTACCTCGGCCCCGGCGCTGTCGCATAAGAAGGAGGCCTTGCCAGGCGGCAGAACGGCCGATTCGTTCATGTCGAAATGCGCTTGGGGCGTCAATGTTTCTCCATCCTGTATATCAATGGATTATTGTGTGAATGAACGATAAATATGAACAGAACGAACTACTCTCTTTCCAAACGCACTGAACAAGTTTAGTAAGAAGTTATTTTTGTATTTGACTTTTTTTATATTTGAACTTATTCTTAACGGTACTTCGAAAGGGAGCAAAGTAAGTAAGAGTTATCGATAAATGCGTGTATTCGTCACAGCGAAACTTACCAGTTTCATCAGTTTGGGAAACTTCCGTCGTACTTCGCTGTAAATAGTTGTCAGTTGGATTTGCCGCCAATTTTCAATGGCATTAGTATCGTGTTGTGTTGTGCAAACACAAACATACATATGTTTGTATGTGTTGTCAATGCAATTTTCAAATTACTCAGTTAGCATATACATATGCACATATGTATGCGTATGCATGCACACACGCACAACATATGTATCTTATCTTGGCTGTGCCTGGACGCGTACACCTTGCTATCTCGAAGCACTTTCTCCGCCGTTTCGTTATCATTTCAATATTTGCGAGTTTACAAAACGATTTTTAAAAAAACTTTCATAGTTTCTCAGCTACTGAACAAGCAGATGCATTCTTACATATGGCAGCTTTATTGCTATGCGAGACTATTTATTAAAAAAAAAAAGGGAACTAAGCTTTTAAACAGCACGTTAACTTTTTTTTTATATTTTTCCTTCTTTTTTAATTGTTTTTTTTTTTATTATTTTTTTTTTTATTTTTTCCATCAATTAACTCCAAACGAAGTCGCACAAAAGCTGACTGCTGCAATATTATCGATTAGTTTGTCAGTTCGAATTCGTATTGAATTGGTATCGTTCTTTGTTCTTGTTCCTTATTTGTGTGCGCAACATCCGCAGGCAAAACACACGCCCACCGCCCATCAAATAATACGAGATATAAAAATATATCCTATATAGAACATGACAGGCTTGCAATTAAGCGCAAGTCAGTTGATTTGCTTTCTACGCGGCCGACTTTGCTAGCATATTGTGTATGTGTGTGTGCGTGTTAATGTGTGTGTGTGTGTGTGTGTGTGTGTGTGTGTGTGTTTTGTTTATGCGTACATATGTGTGGGTGGGTGGGTCAGTACAAATCGTATGGTTATCGTTATCGTTATCGTCAATGCCGTTCAGCAAACGTTCAAACGTCATAATTGTCATCATCTTCGCGTGTAGGTAGGTGTAGGTGTGTGTGTGTGTGTGTGTGTGTGTGTGTATAGCTGCATATTGTATGTCCGGCGCGCGCATTCAACTTAGTAATAAAGCCGACATCAGCAAATTCTGACGCTACCACGCAAATGCAACGACAGCAACACAACTACAAAAACAACACTGCGCAATTTCTGATAAACAATTGGCAACGCCTCACACAAATTCGGAGACGGCCTCAGTGCGCGCGCGTGCGTGTGTGTGTGTGCAATGCGTGCGTGCGTGCGAACGTGCGCAATACATGCGCTTGCGCTCATATGGGTTGCTTTGTATGGCAGTTTGCATGGGCCAACACAGCTGCATGTTTGCCTGCATAGCGGAAATGCGACACTCGGTCGAGTCGACGTACGTTTATCGTCCTGTTCTATATTCAGTGTTGCCGTATTGTCAAAAGATTTGGCATGAGCTTTGCCCAGGCGACTTGCGATCCGTTTGGAGTTTCTATTTTTGTTGTTTTACTTCTTTTTGCTGTTTTAACATTTTTTTCTTTTTTTTTTTAAGACAATTTTTTTTCTTTCTTTAAATTTTATTTTCCTCTTTTTTTTTGTTTTTTTTTTTTTTGTGCAATGCTAACAACTTGGTTCCCCTTTAACTGCCTATTATTTCAGGCAGATTTTGAACTGGACAAACAAATGCATTTGCTTTCTTTCAATGCACACAAGTTATTTTTCCAAGTATGGAACGCAGCGGATGGAGGATTCGAAACTGCAGGGCGACTTTACGTGAACACGAACCAGCAAAGATATATATATATATATTTATCAATATGGCAGAACGGAAAATGAAATCAATTGTTTGCGGAAACTAATAAATGCGGGATCCAATAACCCATTTAGCCCAGTTCCCACATCTCCCACGGCGAGGATTCAATCCTGCTGCTGCTGCTGCTGCTGCTCGTTGAGTGAGGCAGAAGAAACAAATGTTTAGACCATAGTATACCTGACATATTGCTGAGGATCCTTGTAACGCAAACGGCAAGGATTATTGCGCAAGACCAGCTCGACAATTGGCAAATGACGAAAGACCATGAGGTGCGCCAACGAGGTAAGCTATGCCAAAAAAAAAGCAATTACTAATAATAAAAAGGGTGTAAAGAGATGCAGTGGATATACCTTATTATCGCCCAGATAGAGTATTTTCAGATGCGGCAAACGCTTGTCGGCTCCTTTGAATGCCTCCATGGTGGACATTTGGTTATCATTAAGATTAATTGCCTCCAGATTGGGTATATATTCGCTGATTATATCGAGAGCCACGGCCATAACGCTCACCCGAAATAGGGGACAAAAGATGGGCTTCAAATCCGCATCGGTATGAAATCTAGACAGATCCAGTGCTTTGGTCTGCTCATTATATCGCTTGGACATGACCTGTTTGAGTTTGGCCTTCATTTCATCATCGATGGTCACTAACGGAATACCGCTACGCACTCGTGGCATCAGACGGAAACCATCCGGAAGCTGTGCGTGCCGCCCCAGTTGCTGTATCCTCTCGGCCACCTCGAAGTCATCCGTAAAGAAGATGACGCAGCTTCGTTCCACGCGCCAATATTGTGGTATGAAGGAGTGTGGCGACATGGCCGCAAGCAGGGAGCGCAACAGCGTTTCTTTGTCATAGATCTGACCATTGTGTATCTGAAAGATTTGCAAAGAAAGAATATTAAAGGAGCTTCCCTTTTATGAGTTTAAAAACACAACTTTAACATAACATACTCAACTCTTATATACCGTACTTATATCTAAAACGACTTCAAATTGTAATTTTATATATGTATGTATGTACGTATCTTCGGCACGCCGAAGATTTCATGTCCTTGCAGTTACTCCAAATATTAAATCGGCCGATAGTTTCTATGGCAGCTTAACGATTTATCTGTCCGATTTTATTAAAATTATTACAGCATTTAATATACTTAGACATATACCAAAAATTAAAAAAAAAGGATTTGAGTCGACCGATAGGTTTTATGGCAGCTGTACGATAAAAATTTGCATAGCCTTGGAAGGAAATATTTGGACATAGCTAGGAAAAAGTTTTATAGCGTTATCTTAAAAAAATAACGAAATTCGGCCGATAGGCTCTATGGCAGTTATACAATATATCTGTCCAATTTCGACTTAGACATATATCGCTAAAATTTCATGGCGATATCTTAAAAAATGACAAAAATCGGCCTATTGGTTCAATGACAGCTATACGATATATCGGTTCGATCTGGCTCGTTCCGACTTATTGCGTGCAGCGTGCAGCAATAAGAAGCATGTATACCAAGCTTTAGAAAGATAGCTCTTAAAATGAGAGACTAGTTTGCGTTGCAATAGACAGACGGACAGACGAACAGACGGACATGGTTAGTTGGTCTTCCCTGCTGATGCTGATTAAGAATATATATACTTTATTGGATCGAGGATGTCTCCTAAGGTGCGTCGCAAATTTCTGGCCAAAATTCATATACCCTCTGCAAGGGTATAAAAAGGTCCGTTAAATTTTTATAAATCTATTGAGACATGTTTCGTTTCGATAGTCCACACACTTTTGCCGTAATTCATATTCGTCAGCTATTGACAGAAGTTCTACTTGCTTCAATTTCTTGCGACTTAATTGTTTGAAAACACTTTATGATACCCTGTCTTTTGTGGCATTTTATCATTATTTACCCGCTCTAAATTCCGTGCCTTTTGCGCTGTTCTTGAATGTGTTCTATTTAGCGTAAACCCACACATGTATGTATAGTATAGAAATATGTATATAATTTCTGCTGATATTCTCATTATGCACACACACACACAGCCACGCACCAACACACACACACATTCCTTGGCTATTACGTGCTCCGCTCGCAATTACTCAATATTTGCATAAAAATTCCGCGCCATTTTTGCTCGGTGACTCGTCTGGGTCTCCCATTGTGCTTTAATTACTTTTGGGTGCGCTTATCTTCAAGTGTCCATGATTTAATTACGAGCATATCATATTGATTATGATAATGACACATACGCAATAGATTCTAGCTGGGCGTTTCCTCCTTTTTGTATAGCATAGCCAAAGACGCTCCGATGATGTACCCACATATCGATAGCGATAGAATACAAGTTTAGCTACGGTTCCCCCTTCTGACTAATCAGCATCTGTATAGATAGATAATACCTGCATATATATTTTGATATCGATAGCTGAGTACTTGAATTGATATCGCACCACTGTGCCCAATAGATAATATAGAATAGAAACCAAACTGTCTAGTCGAGCTACGTATGTACGCACTTAGCTAAAGCCAGTTACTCAACCCGCATTGGTTTTTAATTTACTGCGCTTCACTTGATGAGCGATAAATTTATCTATTATATGGAAATATTTGGCCTGCTATTTAGGAGAGAGAGCTTATCTCGTTTACGTTACCGTTACCGGAGCACCGATACAGGCTATATCGATATCGATAGGCTTAAGCATAGCTTAGCAATGGGGGGTATCGACTTGATAAGCATAGAACATACATGATATTATGGTGTGTGTCATTCAGCGGAACAGCACTGTACATATACCTATGTATGTGTACTTAGCTGATATCAAAGCAACTTGAGCAGGCGCAAGAGTGGGTGCGGGTACAGTGGATGAAAACAAGTGTTTTACACTCGCAGCTCAAAAATACTACACACACACACACACACACACACACACATATATATATATATATATATACATTGATATTCTTTTATGAATCTCTTGCTAAAAAAGACGATGACTCCAACGATGGGAAACGTTGCTCCAGCAAAGTTAAAGATTGAGCAGTGCGCATAGGACTGAACGACATAGCACCGGGTAGTAGGGGTGTATTTATATATATGTATACACATTAAGTACATATAATATGTCTACTATATAAATCCCGCTTTGTGCACAACAATGAGAAATACGAGAGCACTGAGGCACATGTATTTCGTATTAAAAAAAAAATAAAGAACTGTGAAAAACAACAAAAGCAACTACAATATTGATATGACTGATGACAGGCACCAGCAGCAGCAGCAGCAGCAGCGACGTCGACTGCGACTGCGAATGCGACTGCTGCGTCGTCAATGGGGCTGGCTAACAAGCGCGCACCGGCAAACGGAGCGGCATTCGCTGACAGCCGAGCAAGCTCTAAGCAACAACACAGGCAACAAAATAGCCAATTAGACACGAACACAGATACAGACACATATAAACACACACACACACACACACACACACAATGGGCGGCTGTTGCTCCAAGGATTTGGATGATAAGCGGTCCTGGAGTCCCGAGGAGACCAAGAATGGCGTAAGTGAAAGATTTTTGCCCGTTAAGCAGACTCCGGCATACTGAATTCGTTTCTTCGCCTCATCTTCCCGCAGAGCACCACATCGACCATTATAGCACAGCCCATGGACGATGTGGGCAGCACGGGTGTCTTTACGTTGACGCAAACGACAACAACAACAACATCGTCGGCAGCGGGAACCAAGCAGACAACGGTGACAACAAAAACAACAAATGATCCTGCAGAGGATTAGTAGCTGCGCACAGCTTCATTCAGATCATTGGTTTTTTGTTCCTCGCTGTGTATATATTTTTATATAACTTTCTTAACGTGGTTTTTTTTTTTTGTATTATCGTTAAACGAAACATTTGTGACATTTGTGTGTGCGAATCTGTGAGTGTGTATATATATGTGTGTGTGTGTGTATAATTTAAACAATGCATAAGAATTCGTTATTGTTGCCAGATCTTTTAGTCCCGTAGAAAGTTTCACTTGTGGAATAAACCAATTTTATTTTATTTTATTTATTTATTTATTATTTTTTTTTTTTGTAACCGTATTAGCGCTTTGTTTTTGTCTACAAACAAACAAACCCAGCGAAATTCAAAGCGTAGACGAAACTAATATGCCGGTGCGATAAGCGCCCTCCCCCCGCAGCCTGGCACCTGACCCCGCCGCAAACCCATCCAGCCAATTTGCCAGGTCTCAACTCGAGGCAGCAATCAGCTGCATAAGCATTCGCGCATTGCCATAGCTAGGCGATGACATCAGAGAGATAGAGAGAGAGAGAGAGAGAGAGAGTGGGAGAACGATGCCGTTGCACAGAAAGCGGGAAAAGAGAGAACAGGGCAGAGATAAATGAGTTGGAAGCAGAACAGGAAGCAGCACACACGAAGTGAGCCAAAGAGGGTTCTGTCTTGGCGCGCCATGAGTCAAGTTTTTGCCCCTTTTTACGAGCTTCTTGGCCAATTCTCCTGCTTATCCATGCCTTCCCCACCCTCCTCCTGCCACAAACCACTAAGATTAGTGGCTGTTTACTTGGAACAATAACAACAAATCTGGAAATAGAGCAAAGCAAAGGAAAAAAAAAAAAAAAAAAAAAAAACAGAAAGATAAAAAGGGTGACTAAGCGTCAACCTTGCCGTTTGTCAATGGACGATTGAGCACGTGTCTGTGTGTGTGTGTGTGTGTGTGTGTACGCCGTAAGGTAATGCATTCGGTCGCACTTCATGAAAATAACAATAAGAAATACAATAAAGTTTACAGGTAAACAAGCACTACTAGCTCGACGAGCAGATACCCATTAAATGCATTTAAATTAAAGCGTCTAACCACTTGCAGGATAAAGTCTACAAAGGCAGTCTAGTCTGACATAGCCGCTTAGGTCCTTTTTACAGGGTATGACAACAATGTCAGTTCGCTGTCTTATTCAATTCTGATTAACATTGCACTCAATTTACATACATACATATTTACACATTATAATAATTATCCAGTGCGATGTGAAACATGTTTTGAGCCCCGTCAATTGGTATGCAAACAATAAACGAGTCAATTGAATTATACAGATACATATATACAAAATAAAACAATCACGTAACATCTATAGATTTGTAAGTACACCTGATGTATTCATTATTCTCAATATCTTTCGAATCTTCTCTGTATAACGTCGTTTAGGGAAAATTCTTTTCCGGTTTTTTTGTGATTCAAAAAACAAAGAAAATATCTCATTGCGCTTCCTTGTTTTAAATCAATAACAATTTCTGGAATCGTACATGGATTTTTAATTTAAATAAGAGAAACTGTTTTTAACCAAAGCTTAAACTCAAAATAAAGTCAAGAAATATTAATCGATTTACTCATTGATAGATAGCAACATATAACAATCTTTTATTGTTAATAAATGTGAAATTTTTAATGTTTCATTACAAAAGAATTTGGTAGTCCGGAAATATTAGTCATGCCCCAAAAGATAGCTGACTATTTCCGAACTAAGAATAAACAAAGATATTTGCAAAATAAAACCCGTCTTTTATGCATTTCAAATTTCACCAATCGTCTTAATTAACTAGCAATGATCGCATTAAATCGTATTTTTAAAGTTGTTCTTATTATATTTCGTTTTTATTTTTTGTATAGATCGTTGCCCCCTTTCTTGTGTATATGTTCCACTGGGGATATTGCTGCTTTCGTGGCATAGAACTATAGAACTTTTCTATAGAACTCGACGAGTGGTAATAATATGGGTAGTTAAAGTTTTTGAAACCTGGTCACACTAGTCATTTTGGTTCTTTGCAAATTGTATGGAAATCGGGGACTTATTGGAGCATATATCTCCTAAACTACGCCAAAAATCAAAAAGTTGTACTTAATATTTTCGTCGTATTTCGTCGTGTTCTATAGTAAACCGTCGTCAGATCTTGGCGCCACAGAAACAGCAATACTGCCCTTGCACTTGTATTTGTGTAGATACAAATATGCATGTTTGCTTATATACATATATGCACACAATTTATAAGTCAATTTAAGAATTGCGTTTGATTGCACTCTTGTTATCGGATTAATTTGCGACAAGTACTTAATGTCGTTTGCTTCATAAATACATATGTATATACATCAGAAGATGTACGTCAATTCACGCACACTTGGACCTGTGTAAACACAGCATAAACAGCTGCAATAAGTGCAGAATTATCAATCAAAAAAAAACGTCTATGTATTATCCGCTGCATACGCGCTCTTCGTTAAGTTGACAGCGTTGCCAGCGTTGCCAGATCAGCGAAACACACAGCCCAGCATGTCATGCATGTCGCAACGTTTTTAGGTCGTCAAGCTCACCTAAAACCTAACCTAACTCAGCCCAAACGCATGCAATGAATATTTTTGCAGGCTTGGGGAAAAACAAGAACAGAAACCATGTCGAAATAAAGATAAGATTTGACTTGCAAACAACTTGAATTTGCATAATTTGCTAGCACTTACGTAGACACAGCAAATGCTTCTTGTTTTCCCAATAGAATATAGAAATTGTCTTTATTAAATTAGGCAGCAACAAAACAACGCGCAAAAATCAAATCAAACTACGCACAAAAAGCAATTAAAGAAAATGCAAAAAAGGGGGGACGCTACGTAAATATATGCACACAAACATTTGATCATTTGCAAAGATGTGTGTGTGTGTGTGTGTGTGTGTGTGTGTGTGTGTATGTTTGAGTGCACACAGCTTATATAGACAAAACAATTTGAACATCAACAAGATCGACCCTAAAGTCAACGAGGAACACAAATAACGACGCGCAGATCGGCGCCCGGGGTGCCATTCTACAGAGAAAGAGAGAGAGAGAGAGAGGAAGTGGAAAAGAGGCAGAGTAGCGGGGGTGGCTCGCTGCCGAGTGATAGAAAGCAGAAATTGGAACACGCCGCCTTTGCCGCCCCGTCTAATTGGTTAGGTCCGCGCGGGTCAGACCAAAGGGAGGGGTTGATATTGCTGCGATCAACAGACGCCGATGCCGATGGCGATGGCTTTTAAGTTCTGCGTTGTCAGTCAGTGCAAACTCAACGCTCGACAAGCGAACAGTAAAATATAAAATAAAAGAAAAATACAAGGGACAAGCAACGAAAGAAAGCAAAGCAAATCAAACCGATTCAAAAATCAACGGGAAAATAATGAAATATTATATATATATGTGGAGCATGTTGCTCCTGGCCGTGACTCAAGCGCTGCCGATGACCAACGATGACGAACCGCTCGTATCATTGGACTCCGTGGACGCGCTGCCGCCGGCGCGCGAATTGCCACACATGGTTATTGCGGCCAAGAAACATACCGAAGTGGAGCCCATCGAGGAGCGTCCCGGTCTCTTCGACACAATTGTTGAGGAGCTGCGCGCAGCCGGTGTTCAGACATCGGAGAAGAGGGAATTACAAACACTGAGCTACAGGGAGCTGACCCGTCTACTTGCTCTCTGGCATTTGGCGTCGGGACGGAACTTCTACGAGGCCAACGAGAATCGTGCACCTCCACCGCCAGCAGTGGCTCGTTACCACGAGTACGACAACAATAACAACGATAATGATAACGATAACGATAACAAGCCAGATAAGTGAGCAGTAAGCAAGCGGTAAAACACACACAAATCCGACGAAGCCACCCTCTCCAAAGAGTCACCCGATTCTGGACTATTTCTATTTCTATACTCGAGTGTGCATAGTTTATAAGCAAGTTAATTCGTTTATATAAATAAAGAAAGCAATATACCAAAAGGAATGCGGCGAAACTATCAAGCAAAATACTATTTTTGCTTCTCTAGTTTCCAACTGGAATTATGGAAATTTACACGAATCTTGGTACTTCTTTGCGTGCTATTGACATAACTGATAACAGTTCAATTTATAACATTAAGGAGGATGATCTGATGAGTTTAAGTTCTGTTTTCCAATAATGGTTATACTGTCGTCATTCCTTATAAAAACAATGGGTTTTATATATTTTGAAGTAAAGATACTTTCAAAGTGGTCCTACTTAATAAGGGTTTGTTTATTGGTACAACAAATTAATTCCAAGCATAGACCAGATGCATTTATTGCATTCACAACTAGCTTAACTTTCGGCAATGTGATAGTATAATCAAAGATACTATCGATAGCTGTTATTATGCAGCCGATCGCTGTTTGCTTGCAACTGCATCTTGAAAGTCGTGCTCGGACGGCGGCGCTGTGGGATCTTGCCTGGAGCCTCTCCGACTCTCTCCTTCGCTGCTGTTGCTGCTGCTGGTGGTCGTAGTGACGACAAGTCGTGGCATTTGGCGACGTTGAAGCCGCTTCGAAATGGGCGGTACAAAGAGATCATGCTTTATTAGCGTGCAATCGGCGTCCTGATAGATACGTCGATTGCTGTCCCACTTGAACACGGCTGCGATCGAAGAGAACAGCCAGCCGCCAAGGAAGGCGATGAGGAATCCCAATGCGGCATACCACATGTAGCTAATGCGATACAAATAGAAGTACTGCTCATCCGAGGCATCTTGTCGGTCTAGCCTTTGCAACAGCACATCACGTGCAAAGCTACGATTAATCGGACAACCTGCTACTGACATGTCAAGGCTGGGTATGGGCGGCTTTGGCTGACCGAAGCCAATCCAAAAGGAGATAGCCAACGACAACAGGAGACCAGTTAGCGCGCCCTTTTGATTGGCTGATGTGACGTACATGCCCAGTGTGAAGAGACCCAGCAGGGGTCCGCCAATGATGCCAAAAATTGACAGCGCCGCCTGAAGCAGGCCGCCAATGGTGCCGGCCAAGAAGGCCATGCCAATGCAAAGGGCGCCATAGAACACAGATAGAAGCTTGGAGTACCACAGTGTCTGGCGATCGTCAAGGTTGCGTCTGGCACAGTAAAGCACCAGTGGTTTAAGGTAATCCTCAAGCGTAACTGCGGCCAACGAACTGATGGCCGAGCTAATGGTCGAGAGACTTGCGCAAAAGATACCCGAGACGAAGAGTCCGGCCAGGCCAGTATATTCACCCATAGTGTCCACCACAAATAATGGCATCACCTGATCTCGCGAATTGACACGTCCCTCGAGAACAGGATCACAATTACGATAGTACCAATAGATACATAATCCAGAGAAGCAGGTGCTTATACTTAGCAGGCACAGAATGGGCAGACACCACCAGAGAGCAGCGCGTGCGGAGCTCAAAGTACGCACCGCCAGCAGACGTTGCACCTGTGTTTGGTTTACACCGTATATGGCCAAATAGGTGGCCGAACCACCAAGTATCTGGGTAAACCAGGTGTGTCGTTCTGTCGGATCAAGGCTAAAGTTATTTAAATCGATGCGATTATTGTCGAGCGCCGTTTGCCAGATGACTTCCAGACTACCGGCCTTGATCCAGGCGCAGATGATGACACTGAAGACGGCGGCAAACATAAGCAGCGATTGGTATATATCCGTGATCAGAACTGCCTTCATACCGCCCATCGTGGCATAAATGGTGCATACAACGCCCACAATTAGCACCGAGAATATTTGACTGAGCCCAGTGACGGCTTCCAATGCTAGCGCAGGAGCATAAACTACAATTCCCATATACAGAATCATCTGCAGTGAGAAGGCGAGAGATGCAGCCAGACGTGTTGCATACCCGAATCTCTGCTCCAAATACTCATAGACACTTGCCGTTTTCAGGCGATAAAAGACTGGTAATATTAGGTAGGCGGCAACAGGCGTAGATACCACATAGGAGAGATTTATAATGACGAACATTGTGCCGTACTGATAGATCTCCATCGAGACACCAAGTATGGTGATGGCCGACATGAAGCTGGCCATCAAGCTAAATGCCACCGGTGTAGCGCTCATGGAGCGATCTGCTAGCAGGTATTCCGTTGTGGTGCTCTGTTTGCTGCCGACAAAGCGATAGTACAGTCCGATTAGGATCGAGATGATCAGGACTACGGCCAGAATGACATAGTCCCAGGCACCTAAGGTGGCAGCCATGGTTTACAAAGATATTTCCTTTCTTTGCCTGGTTGGCTCTTTTATGTTTCTCTCTCTCTCTCTCTCTATCCTTCTTTCTCTTACTGTTTCAGGAGGAATGGGCGTGCGTTATTCAGCGTATGTGTGCGTCTTGTGTGCGCTCGTTTAAAGTTAATTTCCTTGGGTATTTTTAATCGACAGACAACTAATATTTGCTAGTTGATAAGCGCCGGCGATAAACTCAACAATAAATAAATAAAAAACCACAAGAAGCAAAACAGCTTAGCACATGTAGCAGCTCTTGAGATTCACAGCCAGAGGAGGCGAAATTGCGCGCGAGCGTCTTTAACGTTTGCCGGCCGTCAATGAAGTGAAATAGACCAAAACAATGACTCCGGCCTCGGGCCAGAGCAATACCTATGCCACTGAGCAGGCATATTATATGTATGTACATACAATATGGTCATAAGGAAACCGCGCACAAGTTTTATAGCTGTAGATATCAACTTAGCTAGTCGGCTGACAACGAAACAGTGCGCTCACTCTGGAACCGGGGACCACATCAATGTGTGATCTAAACAGCTATACAATTTCACTCTTTTCAATTTTACCTGGATAAGATCAAGGGTATCGATCCTTTAAAATTAATCTAATAACGATAAAAGTCCTGCGGTTAGAAACTAATTATTCTATTCAATTATATATAGAAACATACTTTATAGTATTGCAAATGAAACCTAGACAAATCCAATCTCAATCTAAATTCTAATCATTTTTTACTTTACGAGACTTTACGATTGATATTAATTAATAAACTTAACGCCAGTCGGTCGGGCCATGGCCTAGGTAACTACAGAGCTTTTAGCTAAAGTTATAATTAACAGCTCTCACATGATATACATATCATGCAGTTTCATAAAGGTAAACCAAACTATTTAGAACGTTCTTGGACTTTTCGACTGTCGGACAATTTTTTTTATTGCCGCCAATAAATAAATAACTCGATTAAAACCAACCAACTTGAATCACTGTACGCGTTTATGTTTATTGATCAAGCAACTAAGCAAGAACGATATACTTGCCTGGGAATTCCGATTCGGGTAAGTAGCTGAGCGTGCTTAAAAGAAAACAACGAGATAAGCTAACACAATATACTCTTCAATGTACTTAGTGAGAAATTCCAAGTGGATTCCTATAGAGCATTACCGACCAAAAGCCAAATCTTTACATATGACGCCCAAGAATTTGCAGTCTACTACTTTAATTAGAGCTTTCGATAAAAATAATCGTATACTACCTTATTCTGAAGCTGCTTTTGTAACGCACTTACCGTAACTTGATACCATCCAACGGCATTGGGGACCAGTTTACCAAATTTACCACGGGGAATGGGTGAACCGCGTCGACGTGAACTTGGACGATCCTACGAAAGTGATAAGAAAACATTGCAATTATTATGTTGGATAAATTGCGGGCTTGGGGACTGTAAATAAACAAACCTTTACTGTGGTTGTCATTTCGCTCATATCATCATCCTCATCCCAGCGACGCACATCCTGCAGTCGCAGTTTGACATCGCTTTTCTGTTGAAAGAGTGATGTTTTAAAGCTGACACGTCTCTTGTTGCGATCCTTGCGACGCTGATGATCCTCAACTTCTGTAAATGGGACATTCAACATTGAATTTTACAACCACTGCAACTAAGCACAGCAACTTACCATCATAGTCTTTTAGCGCGGAAAATCGAGATCCTCCGACTCCGGCATTATTGTTGCCACCGCCATTGCCAGCATTGTTGTTGTATCGTTGACCGCCGCCACCGCCACGCTTAGGCATTGCTCTTACAATTAACACAAGCTTTACTTAATGACCACACGGCAGAACGCAAATTGATATAAAAGAAAATAAAAAATGGCTGTGTGCGCACACGTTTCAATTGCTGTTGTATTTGTTGTCGTTTGCGAACTGGTCAGTTGTGTTGTTCGGCGGCCGTAGCGGATATTTTCAATTTCTTGCCATCAACAATGAAAGAGTCCGCCAAATATATTCACAATCTGATACAAACAATATTTTCTGCACATAACAACAATATTTAAATTCTTTTTATATTTCGCAACGCAATTTCACAAAGTTGTCTCAGTATTAGCGTGTTTGTATTTGTGCAAATGACAGATGTCATAAACATACTTTCGTCTTTACACAACACTGACAGTATTTTCAAGAACGTAAAGTAGTTTTTTCGATATGTGGTAACGTCAACGCAAGTTTCGTGTGGCAACACTCTCCAGAATGTTGATATAAAAACAATCGGAAACATTTAAAGTAAAATCATGGCGACACAACGAAAGAGTCCATTCACTCTAAATATCACCGAAACGGAAGATGAACTGGTCAAGAAGCTAAGCGATATCCTTAAGCAATGTTCGGATCAGGCGATCGATTATGGAAAAACCTTTCGCGTTGGCCTTTCAGGTAAGCTACTTGTGCTCTGTAAGTGTGTGTTCGCGCTTGTGTGCGTATGCATATGCGTGATAAGCTTAACTTAAGGTGACCTTCCATCCGTCACGCAACCCTCCATTCACAAACTCAAAAATGCCAATACACACTCTATTTGCTTTTAACAGGTGGTTCGCTCGTTCAGCTCTTGACGCGAGCTCTTGTAGCTCACCCACAGGACACACAATGCTGGAAGTTCTTTTTCTGCGACGAACGGTTTGTCCCAGATGGAGACAAAGATTCAACCTTTTGGATGTACAAAACACAGCTGTTAGCCCAAGTACCAACCATTTTGGAAAGCCAGTTTGTCAAAGCTAACACAACATTGGAATTAAACGAATGTGCCGCGAATTATGAAAAGCTGATTATAAGCGAATTTGGTACGAGTTGTCCGGAATTCGATCTCTTGCTTTTGGGTATGGGACCAGACGGGCACACCTGCTCATTGTTTCCAGAGCAACCAAAATCCCTGGGCGAAAGTCGTCGTCTTATCATTCCAATCCGTGATTCACCAAAGCCGCCTCCAAATCGCATAACATTCACCCTTCCTTTGATTAATGGCGCTAAAGAAGTTGTGTTTGTTGTGACAGGCGAAAACAAAGCTAACGTTGTAAAGGTAAATCGTATGAAAATATTGGATTGTAAGCAAATTTTTAAGTGTGTTTCATTGCAGAGCGTGTTTGTCGACTTGGATAAACAGTTTCCCTCTGCCTGGATAGACCCAAAACATGGTAAATTAACGTTGCTTACGGACGTTGGCGCAGGAAAGGAAATAAGTAAAGCCACAGCCTGTCCATGTAAATAAAAATTGTACAAAATTCTAGGGAATAAAAATCATCGGTGCTGTTTCCAAAACTATATTCAAATTCGCGCTTGTAGCCAATACGATTTTGGGGTTGCCACTGCCTGGCAACAAGTGCATTGGCGTTGTGACGCGACTTATGTAGCCAGACTTGTGTACATAAAAATTCACGATAGTTTTAAATCACACAAAGTTTTGAACTTTTGCAGTATTATTTAACAAATTTGGTTTATTTACAACGTTGTAGTTAAATGAAAGCAACACAATTTGTTTCAAAGTGTAGATTTCTTATATTACACAGTTGCAACTTCAGCGATTTCACACTTTTGCGCCAAGTGCTGCCAGATCAGTAAAATATTCCCAAGTAGAAATGTGAAAAGAAAAACAATAATCTTAAATTTACAAACATCGCTAGCGCAATGGCGTTCTAAACTCGCATAAAACATTAGGCAAATAACGCGTAAAACTTCGCACATGAACGCATACACTCGCAATGCCCGACACAGATGCATATGGCCAGTTCGATGCGGAACGCGTCTGTCGCGTCTGCCTTCGCGAGGTGGGCAATTTCTATTTTATCTACGATGAGGCGCCTGTGGAGCAAGGAGCCAACATTGCCCAGATATTAAACGAATGTACACGTTACACCTGCGAGCGGTATGACAAGATGCCTCATCATATGTGCGACACATGCATCAAGGCCGCCTGCCAAGCGTATCGTTTTAAACGAGATGCGGAAAAGGCATACCGCTCCCTGGTAGCCATACTGGGATGCACGCCCGTGAGCAAGCCCAACAGTAGGGATATCTGCACTCAGACTGACCACAGCACTCCGATGCTGCCGTGCGGCATCTGTGACGACAAATTTTGCGATAGTCTTGAGCTTCGTCTGCACCGCAATCGACAGCACAAGCATTCGGAGGAGACGGACCTTAAGTGCAGGCTGTGTGATGCTCAGTTTCAACAGGTTCGACAGTTGCGCAATCATTTACTGAAGCAACACGATCCACAATCGGCGTCGCCTCCGCTGCATCGGGCTCTTGAGTGTCGCGAATGTCGAAGTATTTTTTCGAGACGCGATCATCTATTGCGCCACATGCGACTAGTTCACAACTCGGATAAGTTAAACGGGCGACGCAGGCGTCAGAAGCTGTCAGTTGAGCAAAAGCTCGGCTCGTCAGCCGCATGGCCGCCCATTGACGAGGCAACCATGCAGAGTGGCGATGAACTAGAGTCGGCCGCTGTCCTGGTTAATTCCAGTATCTGTTTGGATGAAGATGAGGGTGATAATAATGATTGCCACAACAATCCCATATCAAGCAATGAGGAGGCGGACAATGAGGAGGTCGATGCCGAAGCTAAACAATCCCTGTGGCTGCATATCAAACCAGAACCAGAGACAGAACTAGAGTCGGGCACGCAGCTGGGTTCACTGCCAGATCTAGAACATTGTTCAGCGGCAGTTGCTGCGATGATGAAGCGTGAGAAACTCAGAAAAAAGGCAAAGCTTGAAACAGCACGGGGCATGGTTAAAGGCGAAGTCGATAAGAATACGGTGATTAAGGGTAAGCTGCTAAAAAACAAAGATTATGGAATACATTTGCTTAATTTTGCTTTCTTATACAGAGGAACCCCTGGGAGTACCTGGCCAAGGGGAACAACAATTGCCCATTAAAGTGGAGCGACAACTCGCCGAGGGAACGAACGATGACGAGGAAGAGATATACGAACTAGATGCAGCTGCAGTTGCAGACATGTTGCATAGCACAGATGAGGAGGTCGAAGATGAGCAACTGTTTGATGACGACGAAGACTATGATGGCGAGGAAGATGATGACGACGATGCAGACGATGGCAATGCGCAGCACAATCTTGTGACAGATTCTGTTTCAGCGAACAAGTTAATACTGCCATTGGAAATCGTTAGCGAGTATCTAGAAAAGCCAGGCCAAGGTGGCAAAAAGCAGCGCCGTCGTCGGCGTCGTAAGCTGCCAGCTGATGGAGAGAACAATCCGGAGAATCGCTGTGAAGTCTGCCAGCGTACCTTTTCCCGCCATTGTCATCTCTTGCGTCACAAATTATCGCATCTGGAAAAGAAACCACATAGCTGTCCGCATTGCCCTAAGGAATTTGCGCGCAGCGATCATTTGAAGGCGCACGTCCAAAGTCTGCATGGCAACAAGGAGCACAAGTGTGTCCTTTGCGACGCAGCATTTACTCGACCCGATGCCTTGGAACGCCACAAGGTGAGCAAACACAATGGCGAGGGTCTGGACGTGGGCAGCGAGCTAAAAATCCAGATGAGCGAACATACCTGCGAATACTGTGCCAAGCGATTCTCGAGCAAGACTTACTTGCGCAAACACACGCTACTCCACACTGAGTTCCTGTACGCCTGCAAGAGCTGCGACGAGACCTTCAAGGAGCGCCAGCAGCTGCGCAGCCACGAAAAGACCCACACGGGACAGCGTAACTTCCTCTGCTGCATTTGTGGCGATAGTTTCGCGCGCAACGATTATCTGCGCGTTCACATGCGACGACACAACGGCGAGAAACCGTACAAGTGTCGTTATTGTGTCAAGGCATTCCCACGTGCTACCGATCTTAAGGTTCATGAACGGTAAGTCGCTCGTCAGTCGCCCTGCTAGTTGTAGACTTATTTCAAATGAAAGAATGTTTCCCTTTTATAGTTATCATACGGGCACTAAGCCTAACCTGTGCAATACCTGCGGCAAAAGCTTCCATCGCGCCTATAATCTTACCATACATATGCGCACCCACACAGGCGAGCGTCCCTACAAGTGTGAACAGTGCCCCAAGAGCTTCAGCCAGAGCAACGACCTAAAGGCGCACATCCGTCGACACACCGGGGAGCGCTACAAGTGCCCCTACTGTGATACCTACTTCCTGCAATTGTATCACATGCGCAATCATTGTCTCAGTGCGCACAACAAGCACATCGAGACAAAGACAGGGCGTTTGCAGCGCACTGGACTTTTGGATGAGCCGAGTAATACACACCTGACCACGGTTGTTATGCCACCAGTGCAGCGGATTCAGCCATCGACAACGGATCGGGCGACTGTCACCACAACAACACTTACAACATCGACGCCGCCAGCGCCGCCAATATTGCATTCACCGATGACTTATAATAACAATAACAATAACAATAATAATGCAACATCGCCGGTTTCGACAGCTGTTACGGTTCCGGTGCAGCACGACGGTGCCGCCTTCTTGGGTTCCGCCGGCAATGCTCAAGCTCCCGCGTCCACGGCGCCCTTTGGCGCTTTCAACATAGCGCCTGTCGTAATGGGTAGGTTACAATATAGATTATCATAGCATCTCCGTAGAGTTAGTAACAAGATCCCGTTAACTTCGGAGTAAGCTCGCACTTTAAACTGATGCCATTTCTTTCTTTTCTCATTCTTTTTCAGCACATCTTATGTACAATAGCCACAGTGGTAACAGCCAGCAGAGCAACGCCAGCGGTGGTGAAGCGGGAAAATAACCGATGTTGCATTGTTATACAAATCAACAATGGAATATTATGCTAAATCGATTCCAACATAATTTTAAGTTATTCTTGTATATAGTGTTAGATAAAACAATCGCCTTGACAGTAGAATTCACATACAATTTAACATTTATTATGATTCATCCAACATCTTTCAGATTCAATTTATTTAAGAAATTCAAGTTGAGTTATCATGATATGACTACTGTTTTATATTAATTTGAAATTATTATTTTACCAGTGAAAAGTTCGTTAGAAAAGTTATTTTTAAATATTTCGTATTTAAGTATTACATTCATACAATTAGCCTATTATAATCCCAACATAGACTAGCTAATCTAGCTAGCAATTGATATTTGTGCAACCAATAGGTATCGAATAGATATGTAAGAAAATTAAAAATTGTTGGATACAATTCAAATGAAAATGGTGCAAAGAACATAAGTTTGATGTTTATTTTCAGTTTTATTGTGGTGTCTATTACTTTGTCTAAAAAAGTAAAAGTATTTGGTTCGTTTAACGGGTTCAAAGCTTTCACATTGATTTGATAAACCGTAATAAATAATTGAATGTTTCAACATAATTCGAAATGCTTAAAAAAAAAGTAAAACTGTTTTTAACCATCAACCTATTTATCGATTTCCATTTTCGGAACTATGCTATCGTTTTCTAAACCGATAGAAGTTCGGAACAAAGAGCTATTAATAGGCTATCGTAGCAGTCAGCTTTGTGGCGTGGAGTTGTGCTATTAACTTTTCAGAGCCAAAAAATATGTTTTTAGCAGAAAAAAGCTAAAAGTGCAGTTACTGTAAAATTGGGAAACAAAATTTCCTTATTTGGGACAACGACAGGTTAATTAATTTTCAATGTGGAACATTGAGAAAACTAGCGTAGATACGAAAACTTGTGAAACAGCTGTTTGGCTGAACTGAAGTCGACCTGGCAACACTGGCGTAAAGCAGCATTTACGCGCCTTATTTGCGTTTATTTTTTTGTTGGCAATCGCAGCAGCTGTAGCCAGTCGTAAAAGGTTTGTTGAAATATTGAGATAGTGCAAGATGAATACACCATTTGAGCCGTACACCCCTGTCAATGGTGGCATGCTCAAACAGTTTGCCGGCCAAACTGTTAGTATTATGGTGCGACTAGAGAGCGTGGCCGGAACAAATCTGGTGGCCAACAGCACAGATAACCATAAACTACGCATAAGCCTGCCTAGTGAGGTGAAGGCATCGGAGGGTTCTTGGGTTGAGGTCATCGGTGTGCCAAGCGCTGGAGATGCTATACGCGGCAAGGAGGTTCGTTATTTCAATGTTTCTCTATTGAAATCTTTTCCAGCTAATTTCATTTGTATTGCAGGTAATCAAATTTATGGGGGAGAAAATCGACTTTGATGCGGAGAGCTACAACACCATGACGCACTTGCTCAACAATGTAAAAGATTTCTATCGCTCTGGCTAGGTGCACTAGAAGCAGCCTTTAATTCCCATTATATTTAGTTTCATAAGTTCAATCTATTTTTCATTTATTAATAATATATATATATATGTATAAACACGCAAATATATTTGTCACCCGTACGCTTTCCGAATTGTTTAACATACACATATATATAGATATATATATATGTAAAAAGGCGGCTATCTAGTGATATTGGTGCAACAGCGAAGGGAAGAAACGAGAAGGGAAATTCGATCGTTGGCTACTGCAGCACAGCCGCGTTGGCCACCACGCTGGGATTATTGACAACTTCGCCAAGCGAGTCGAGTACTTCTTTGCGATAATCATCGAATTCGCCATCAATCTCGTTGATTGTCTGATCCTCAATGACATACAGTGTGCAACCGGTTTCACGAATAAGGCGTTCGTCGTGGGACACAATAATGACGCCGCCCTCGTACTCGTTAATAGCCTCGGCTAAGGCATCGATGGATTCAATATCAAGATTATTGGTCGGCTCATCAAGGATGAGCACGTCAGGCGCACTAAGGCACAGCTCGGCTAGAGCGACACGCGCCTTTTGACCGCCAGAAAGATCCTTCATTTTTATTGTGTGCGCATGGCTAACAAGTCCAAAGGAGCCCAACGCTTTACGCGCTTTCTCGTGCGGCAAATTGAACAAGCGTTGCAGATACTCGGCAGCGGACTCCTCGGCCGTCAAGTGTTCACCCGAATGCTGATCGAAGCGTCCGACATGCAGGCGATGATTCTTGCGCTGTTCACCCTCTTGGGGCTCAAGTTCGCCAAGCAACAGTTTGAGGAAGGTTGACTTGCCCACACCGTTAGGGCCAACGATGGCCACACGACTAGTCAGATCGATACCAAAATCAGCTTTGATAAACAATGGTTTCTGGTTCGGGAAAGCGAACGTAACGTTGTGCACGCCCAGTATGGGTGGCTGCAGCTGTGACGGCTCCGGGAATCGGAATTTCACAATATACTCCTTGGGACGAGCCAGCAGTTCCTGGGGTCCTTCGTCCTCGTCCTGTTTTTGCTGCTTGGTTTTGTTTTTCTCCTGTTTGCGTGTCAATGACTCCTTTTGTTTCTTCTCCGCCGCCTTCTTCGATTGACCGTGAGCCTTGAGCTCACGCAGACGTTTCTCCTGCTTCTCGTACTCCTTGATCATCTCGCGCCTCTTCTGCACGTACATCTTCTTAAACATTGAGTAGTTGCCTTTGTAGTACTGCAGTTTTTTCTGGTCCAAGTGGATGATCTCATTGCAGACATTGTCTAAGAAACTCTGGTCGTGAGACACAATCAACAGGGTCTTCTTCCAGCCCTGCAAATAGTTGTCAAGCCAAATGACCGCATTCAGATCCAAGTGATTTGTCGGCTCATCCAGCATGAGCAGAGTTGGCTCCAAGTAAAGAGCACGCGCTAATGAAACACGCATACGCCAGCCACCAGAGAACCGATTGGTTGGTCTGTCCTGCATCTCCTTGCTGAATCCCAGACCGGCTAGAATACGGCGAGCTCGCGCCTCCGCCGAGTAAGCACCAATTGCCTTGAGCTCGGCAAATGTATCGTTTAGCTCCTCCTGTACGCTGAGATCACCGGCAGCAAACTGTTTTTCTAGCTCTTCGCTTTTCTTAAGCATTTCGGTACGTTTCACATCCGCTTCCAGTATAGTTTCAATGGCAGTTTTATCCGTAGCCACAACCTCCTGCTCGCACAGCAGTACGTCGATGTTGGGCGGTATGGCAAAGGCACGAGTGGCAATGTGCCGCAACAGCGTTGTCTTGCCATGGCCATTGGGACCCACCAAACCGTAGCGGCGTCCATGGGCAATCAACAAATTGGCATTCACAAACAAATCGTTACCTATGATAGCACGAGAGGAGAGGGGAGAAGGGTAGTATATCAGTATTAGTATAGGAATGTGTTGCAAAGAAACGTAATATGGTGAAATTACCTTTAGCTGATATTGTGAAATTCTCAATCTTGATGTCTACAGCATGCTCTAGAGCCGCCTGCTGTCCGGCGCTCTTTTGCACCTGCGACATGGTAAAGTTATTGTCCAGATCTGAATGGCCAGTGCCTCCCTTCTTGGTCATCAGCTCCATTTGTCGCTCGTATTCCTGTTGCTTCTTTTGCTTCTTTTTCTCCTTATGCGAGAGCTTCTTTTCCTTCTCCTTGTCTTTGTCCTTGGCTTCTGATGAGTCTTCAGATTTGGCCACTGAATCTTCTTCAATTGTATCCAGCTCCACCTCAGGCTCGGGTTCAGCCTCGGATTCAGGCTCTGCCTCGGGTTCGATAAGTGTTATCTTGGCAACTTTTTCACTCAATTTCTGTTCAGGCTCCGACTGCTTAGGCTTCTCGACCCCAACCACGTCTTCATCTTCATGTTCATCTTCCTCTTCGTCGACATCCACATCGTCTTCATCTTCGTCATCACTCATGGCATATTTGTTCTTTTGCTCTTTCTGTTGCTTTTGCTTGGATTTCTTAGCTGCAGGCTTGACTACCTTCACCTCCTCGTCGAGTTCAGAGTCCACATCCAGTTCCTCATTGCTTTCCTCGTCGTCGCTCAATTCAAACTTATTTCTCTGTTGCTGCTGATGCTTCTTTTTGGCCTTCTTCGACACCGGTTTGACTGACTGTTCAAGAATGTCTTCCTGATCATCATTATCCCCATCACTAAAGCCATCATCAGCTTTCTTTTTATTGTTCTTTTTGCTCTTTTTGCCCTGCTGCTGCTTCTTGGGCGCACGATTAATGACTTTCGCTGACTCTTCATCATCGGATCCAGAGGCATTGTTAGCCAATGTATTGGCGGAGAGCTGCTGCTGGTGATCGTCGTCGTCATCACTCCACTTATCGTTTTTCTTGCCCTTCTTACCCTTCTTGGCAGCCTTCTTCTGTTGTTGTTGCTGCTGCTTGCTTTGCGAGGACTTGATGCTCTCAAGATCATCTGTATCCGCGTTGTTGGTCAGCTTGTTGTTGGATAACGATTCAGTATCACTGGAATCGCCGCCGCCACCGCCAGCACGTTTCCCCTTCTTTCCCTTCTTTGGAGCAGCTTTCTTTTCGTTAAAACTGACTTTCTCCGTTTCAGGCTGCTCTTCATTGTCATCGAAGCGGTCCTTCTTTTTACCTTTCGCCTTCGACATGTCTCTGTTTAGGGGCTTAAAATCGAAATTACCGAAAAAATTGCCAAATAATTTGTTAGTTTACGTTGGCGCTGTTGTTGCTGCTGCTGCTGCGGCGGCGGCTTTCACGTGCACAGCTGGCAAATGTGCCAAGTGTGGAGCTAGAAGAAGAAGACACGGCGCACACGATGACTGCCTGTGTGTGTTACTGTGTGCGTGCGTGCGTACGTCCGTGTGTACGTACGTGTGTAAATGTGAGCAATGAAATTAATATCGGAATTGTGATGTCATCGTTCGGAGCCAGTTCACAGCTTCAAATGATCCGAACACTGCGAAACGTCTGTTTATTATTTTAAAAAATATTGTAATTAAGCATATTATGTGGTGCTACACATTGTTTGCTTGATTTTATTTTATCGCCTATATTTTTGCACTTTTCTAAATAACGCAGGTCAATTGCTTTTTGTGAACGTCAAAAGAAACTAGTTTAATTAGCGTGTCGATAGTTGACCACATGTATCGATATATCGATATGCATTCGTTTTTTTTTTGCCACAAATGTCGCCGAGCTACATAATTGTTTAATAAACAATTAATCACTAATATAAACAAAATAGTGCAAACGGTGTGTGTGATATTCAATGTAATTGCACTATCGTTCTATGGAATAGCCAATGTCTGGTCTTTGCAGTGCTGGTTGACCAACAACAACAAAAACAACAACGAAACAATAATAACAACAACAACAGCTGCAACAACAACACGGTTGAGCCACAACGCAAAGGAGATTGAGATTCGCAACGCAATCAAAAAGAAGAAAAAGAAAAAATTCCACTAAACGGAAAATAACATACGCTGCGTGAGAGTGAGTGGTTAGTGAGGGAAGGGGGCCGCCGCGCACATAGCCCAAAGGTGGTTAGAAGCAGCAGTGAGCAAAAACAGCAACAACAACAATTACAGCAGCAACAACAACAACAACATCACCTAAGACAACAACAAGAACAAGCAAGACCTTGAAAACTTTAAAGAAATAGCAACAAAATACGTTCAAAATATTAACCAAAAACGCAAACAGAGCTGAGCGCTGAGAGGCAAACAGCGACGGCAGCGGCGACGACGGCAGAGGCCGCTAAGTTATGGAGAGTGACAATTTTCCGCAGCGCGTCAATTAATAATAAAAAGAAAAACAAATGCATGGAGAAAAGCGAATTCGATATCGAATTCGGAATCCGTAAAAACGTAAGCGTAAGAATCAAAACAAGCTAACGATTTACAACAACATAATAGCAATATACAACACACATACCCAACTTACGCATACATACATACACACACACACACACACACACACACGTACACATACATACATACACCTATACAATAACAATAACAAAAACAACAAGAAGAACAACGTGCGCAATGGCAGCACTAGTCGTAGCCTCAGTCAACGGCAGCAGCGGTAGCGGCAGCGGCAGCAGCAACGGCAGCGGCAGTGGCTGCGTCGCAGTTATGACAACAGCCGCGGTAGCTGCTGATGCGGAGTCAAACGATGCTAATGGCGCCTCGGCCAACGGACGAGAAGCGCGTAATTTGGCTGAAAAGCAACGACGGGACAAGCTCAACGCCAGCATCCAGGAGCTGGCCACAATGGTGCCACATGCCGCCGAGTCGACACGGCGACTCGACAAGACAGCCGTTCTGCGTTTCGCCACACACGGTCTGCGGCTGCAGTACGTCTTTGGTAAGTCAGCGACACGGCGTAGACGCAAACAAAACCTTAAGGTGCCCAATGGGAGCAGCAATCAAGGAGGAACATTAAGTGGAACAGAGTACCCCGGAAATAGCCTTATCGCTGGCGATACGCCTCAGTTGACGGACAAGTTGATGCAACTGCTCGGCAGCTTCTTTTTGACGCTTACCTGCAACGGACAGATAGTGCTCGTCTCAGGCAGCGTGGAACAACTTCTCGGCCATTGCCAGTCAGATCTGTATGGTCAGAATCTGCTGCAGATAACCCATCCCGATGATCAGGCATTGTTGCGACAACAGCTCATACCGCGTGACATTGAGACGCTGTTTTATCAGCAGCAACAACAACAGCAGCAACACCATCATCATCATCATCGTCAGCAGCGACGCCACAAGCAGTCCCATTCGCAATCGCATTCAGCATCGGGCAGCGATGACGAGGATGAGCTGGAACAGTTGGAGGATCAGGAGCAGCAACAGCACCAGTTGCAGCATGACGACGATGACGACGAGGAGCATCGCACACGAACTCCCAGCCCCGAAACCATTGCCCATTTGGCCGCCATCGATGAGCGTCTGCGCGCCGATCGTCGCTGCTTTACAGTGCGACTAGCGCGTGCGTCGACGCGAGCCGAGGCAACGCGTCATTACGAGGTGGTCAAAATCGATGGTTGCTTTCGGCGCAGCGACTCGTCGGTGACGGGTGGCGCGGCCGCCAATTACCCAATCGTATCGCAGCTGATAAGGCGATCGCGTAATAACAATATGCTGGCTGCGGCAGCAGCAGCGGCCTCGGCAGCGGCGTCGTCAACATCAACGACGCTACCGCCGCCCTGTCTGCCTCAACATGATGCAATCGCGCAGGCGGCCCTGCACGGTATCAGCGGGAACGATATCGTCCTTGTGGCAATGGCGCGTGTCATACGCGAAAACACCACCAAGCCCTTTCTGAGTTTGCTTTGTCGACAGCCAGAGCCATATCAGCTGGAGTACCAAACGCGGCATCTCATCGACGGCAGCATTATAGATTGTGATCAGCGCATCGGCATTGTGGCGGGCTATATGAAAGATGAGGTGAGTGATCTAAGGTTATCCAGCTTGGCTATTGGAGACTTATCTGACTTATATTTGCTTGCAGGTGCGCAACCTAAGTCCCTTTAGCTTTATGCATCTGGACGATGTGCGCTGGGTAATTGTGGCATTGAGACAGATGTACGACTGCAACAACGACTATGGCGAGAGCTGCTACCGTCTGCTGTCGCGTAATGGACACTTCATTTACCTGCAATCGAAGGGATTTCTTGAGATCGACAAAAGCACCAACAAAGTGCATTCGTTTCTCTGCGTCAACACTCTGTTGGACGAGGAGGACGGCAAGCGGAAGGTGCAGGAAATGAAGAACAAATTCTCGACTATCATCAAGGCCGATATACCCACGGATACTAGTCCAGATTTACCTGCATCGCGTGCACCACAACAACTGGAGCGCATTGTCCTTTATTTGATTGAAAACCTGCAAAAATCAGCCGTCGGCACGGATCACGTTCATGAGGCAACGGCGCACATGAGTGATATCAATATGATGGATGTCATTGATGATGCCGGCTGTTGTAGTTCGCCTGGGTCAAGTAATGCGACACTCACTCTGGAGGAGCATGCTCCATCGCCATTGCCATCGGGTCAAATAGCACTGGTGCCGCCGGCGCCGAATCATGTCAAGCATTCGATTTCGAAATCTGTCGATGTGGTCAATGTAACATCTGCGCGTAATCTACAATACCAGCAACAAAAGCAGCAACAAAAGCTGCAGCAGCAGCAGATGCAACATTTGCAACAACAACAACAACGGCATAGCTGTTGCCTTAGCGAAAGTTCTACATTATCGCCGGGAAGTGCAAGCAGCCTGGAGCTGCCGGATGAGGCTAACACCAGCGACGCATCACCGCCGCCGCCGTTAATCAGTGGAGTCGCAGTAGCGTCGGCGGCGGCAGCGGCAGCGACGGCGACCGCAACCCCACGCCATGTCAGTGTGCTGCAGAGGCTAATGACGACGCCAACCAAGCCGACAGCTACGGCAGCGGCAGCTACGCCAACGACACCGCCCACACAGTTGCATGCAGCGTTAACCCATACGCTGCGCAGCCTCGACACGCAGCTGGACACAATCGGCGAGGAGGCGCAGTCGCTTTACCAGCAGCAGCAGCGCAAAGCGCGGCTGCCCAAGTTCGAGCGGCAAATGGACGCAATCATTTTGGAGCATCAGATGCAGAAGCAGCTGCTGGTAAACATCAAGAGCGAGTATGATGCGACGGCGATGACGGTGGCAGTGAAATCGGCGCCGGTTTCAGTGATAACCAAACAGACGACAATGTCCAGTGAGAGCAGCAACGGCAGCAACTAGTGGAAATTTTTACAGCGCTGCCAGTGTTGTAAAATGCGCCCATTTTGTATGTGTGCGCATTGCGTCGAACGTTTTGCCTATTGTCGGATTAGCTTCAATGTTTTATTTATTAAGTCGAAGAATAGCTCAGTGCATGCAGTGCACTACAGTTGATCACCTACCCCGACCCCGACCCCCACCCCCACCCCCACCTCTTCAACTGCCTGCCCCGCCCACTGTCCAAGCAACTCTTAGAAGACCCAGTGCAGAGAGTACAAATTCATGTTGTTTTAAGCAAAGTTACTCATTAAATTTTAACAGACTCTAAGCACACTAACAACCAAGAATGAAGGAGAGAGAGGTAGAGAAAGAGAGTGAGTGAGAGAGAGAGAGAGAGAGAGATTGAGAGATTTTAGTTTTAAAGTATTTTACTTTTAAAACTTGGCAGCAAACCAGATAAACTATGTTGTAACTGAACGATAAAAAAGCCACCTACACACACACACACACACACACATATGTATATATATATATACATAAATATATATATAACTAATACTCAACTATCAAAGACCGCAGAAATACTAGATCCAGCATACCAGGCACTGAAGCTATCATGCGCTGAGCACTGAGCTATATAGAATATGACAGTCGTGTTATTTAAATAAATATAATTTCCTTATTTTCTTCAATTCCCCCACCCCCATCCTCACCCCCGCCCCCATCTCCTTTTGTTATTGATTTTAAGAACATTTTCGTATTTAAATAACCTATCCCCTGTTCCCCGTTCCCTCACTTCCTCTTTCATCACCAAATTTGTTCAACTACGTTTTAATTTGGGTTTAAGCTCGAGCTAACACCTGGTCTAGCCCCTATCCCCGTTCCCGCTTCCGACCTGCTGTTTGTGCTCGACTCGATTCGGTTTCGGATTGCCTTATCAGTTAGCACCTTTTGTTGCATAGCGAAATTTACATATACATATATACTAGTTAGTATTTATATGTATATAT
Organism: Zaprionus ghesquierei; assembly: GCA_018904095.1. Classification (NCBI taxonomy): domain Eukaryota; kingdom Metazoa; phylum Arthropoda; class Insecta; order Diptera; family Drosophilidae; genus Zaprionus; species Zaprionus ghesquierei. Next base: position 173,748 of record JAEIGP010000841.1, read on the forward strand.
ATATTTGTAGCTATTATTAATCACATTTAGTGTAGCGTAGTTTTTTTTTATGTATGTATGTATGTCTTTTTTTTACATTTGTTTGTTTTGGTTTTTTTTTTCTATCGCTTTAGTTATTCGTTTGTTCATTCGTTTGTCTAGTGCGTAGTGTAAATTTAATCGTTAACTTTAAGCCTATTGTAAAATTGTTTACTTTTTGAACGAGTTGTGCTCTAAAAACACTTTTGGGTTATGTGAAAATATACACGCACACATGCAGCATTTGCATGTGCGTCGTAATACTACTTTAATACTAATAAATACATCTAATGTGTATATATAAACATACATAATATATATATTTAAATCGATAATCTATATACATGTGTATATGGTACGTTTTGTGTTCTTTGCGTTTGTTGTTGTAGATCTTTTGTACCATCTAATTTATGAAACCAATAACGAAACAACGGCAGATGCTATAATGCGACAATGATAATTATGTAATACAACACATAGTACCGATAATGACGATAAACAGCGCGTTACAAATGATGTTAGCAATTAAAAACCATACATAGCCTGTAATCTACTGATAATAATACAAAACACAACAATAATCAATAATGAAAATAAAAAAAACCTAAATAAAAAAAACCTTGAAACCAGACTTGTTTATGCCCATGGAAAGACTATGTAGGGTATCAACAGATTAGGGTGACTAGGCAGCTCAGAAAGAGTTTTGTTCATCATTATCTTATTCTGAATTCTAGAGCTTTATTCAAGTCGTTGGAGATTCCTCACTTGGTATAAATAGTGTTTGCATATTAGATTGCTATACCAAATGGAAATTAGCTACTGAAAAAGAAATGATCTCTTCGTAAAGTAAAATACGTATTTTTATATACTATATCTATCTATATGATAAATATCCATTTGGGTCATTTATCTCAGACGAAGATTGCAATTGTTAGGAGAACAAAAACACATACTATATCTTTATTGTATACAGTTTATTTATTGTAATTAGTAATTAAATTTAAAGTGAATTTTTGTTTACATTGCATGGTTTTTATTTTATTTTATTTGTTGTTGTTATTGTTTAACTTTACGTTTGGCCTAAGATGAATTATGAGTTACTGTTTTTATCATATTCTAGTTACCTTTTATTTTATGACTAGGTGATTCTGCATAGCTGTAAGAGCGCTTTTCGAGTGTGTATATGGTTGTGTGAGTGTATGTGTGTGTGTTTGTAGTAAAGCCCGTAACATACATACAAGTAACTCTGTGGAATTCCTATTTATATAGGCATACAAATATTTAAACGACTTGTGTGATTGGTATTGGTGTACATATAGATACATACATAAGTAAGGCGTATATATATAGAGATATATATATATAGGCTGTATACAGCTATGAGTAAGTGCAGAAACATTTAATACAGACCCCGAATTGATAATTGGGCCCGAAAAACTGTTATCGAAATCGAAGAGTTTGAGAATGTTTGAGTTGAGTTCGAGTTTGCCTTAGATGTTAATTTAACTATTTACGATGAGGACAAAAATTGATTTATAACTAAATTCAAAGAACATATGCATATACAATATTTATATTTATATATATATATATATATTTATATTGAGTAGATTTTTGGTTTATCATATATTATGCTATGCGAAGACGTTAACACAAAAAAAAATTGCATGTATGACTGGAAACTTGATGACTAGAATTGGTAGGTATTCAAAATATCATGTGTTTGTTTTTCATAGACTAGAACAATATACAAATAACTGGGAAATGGACTTAGAAAGGTTGGATGCTAAGAGGGGGGAACATAACTTAATGAGAATTGCTTTTGCTTTTGTTGTTTAGAAACACCTTTCAGGTACTTATAAAATATTTTTGTTTATGCGTTGTGTGTATGTCGATACGCTGCGCCAACCGATATATATATAGAATATATATGGTTTCAGAAGCTGTGCGCAAACGTATCGTATCAAAAAATGCATTAGTTCTATGACTTTGTGTATTTGGGGGGATCATCAAGCATTTACATGCGTGAGAGATGTAATTCTCCGTCCGGTTGTCTATTGTTCCATTATAATGGTATCCTCGGCCTTGACATTGCCTGAACTGATGGCCTCCATGGCCTTGCTTAGCAACGTCGCATCCTTCAGGCTCACTACCTGTACCAGCTGCGGCTCCTGGCCGGGTCCGCCCTGTATCATCATCTGGTGCATGCCTGGCGAGACGGTAATCGTTTCCAGCTGATCGCCATTCTCCACCTAGGAAAGCGGAAACAAAAGTAATTGTTATTGAGAATGTTTCAAGACTGCATAAGCTGCATAAAGTGTATAAAATTGTCATTCAGATTGTCGAAGTGCATCGCAGGAGGTTGGTTGACAGAATATATGAAAATAATACTCACGATAAATAAGACAAATAAAGGAATTATGAGATCAGCAGACCTTTAAATAAAGAACTGAGCTGCTAAGAAAAAACAAACAAGAGATGATTATAATGATCAAAATTAAATTATATTTAAATGAATTAAATTATTTCAATGATGTGCAAATAAAAAGACAAAAAATCATAAGATCACAACAACAAAGATTTCAAAGTTTATTCAATAGTTTTGTTTGGTTTCAGTTTTACTCGTTTCGTACTTGTTTTCTTTGCTTAAACCTAATTAAAATTTGCTCTAAAACAACTAATCATACATCATCTCATAATAATAATAAACATAATCAGTAATAAAAACAATAAACACAATACAAGTAAAGAAAGCTACAGTCGAGCGCACCCGACAGTAAGATACCATTCGCCCAGTTTCGAAAGAAATTATCACACTTTTATTTCCTATGCACAAGTTCACATGTAACTTATTGTTTAAATTAGACCTATCTTTGAATAGCGCCATCTGCATATGAATAATTTTTGTGTTTAAGATCCGGCATGAAATTTGAAATATATATGCATATAGTATATATCTATGGGTGTGTTAAAGCAAAACGGTAAAACTTTAATACTTTTGTCACAAAGCAACCTAAAAAATGTATTAATCAATTTTCAAAGACGGTGGCCATGGCACCTCAAATTTGAAATGAACTCCAAGAGCTTGTGATGTTTGCACACCTTCATGACAAATTTGGTGTCTCTAGCTTTTATAATAGCTGAGATCTGTGTGTTCACACAGACGCGTGACGGACAGACAGACGGACATGGCTCAATCGATTCGGCTAGTGATCCTGAGCAAAAATATATATACTTTGTGGGGTCTGCCACGCCTCCTTCTGCCTATTACATACATTTGCAAAAACTTAGTAAACCATTTTTGACAATTTTCAATGGTCGAATGGTATAATAATAATAATAATAATAATAAGTGTAATCAACATAAAATCATTGTACGCACTCAAATTTCTGACCACACGACATTATAGACTATGTACAATTAGTTATATTCGTTCAATTTGTATGTTTAACTCTAACTCCAATGGCAAATGTGGGCGGTTGTTTATTTTTTTATTTATTTTTTTTATTTTGTTAGTTTGTGTACTACTCTCATATGTATTATCAGCTACATTTTCAAGGCGAATTGGCTACGTTGGACGACTTCAACAAGATGACTAAGACTTTATCCCCCAAATCTGTTTTACATTCGGGACTGTTTCGAATCGGTTACTCCTAGGAGGTTCGATTCACATGTACTCCCTGTTTGCACTCTAAACCAACTACTTATAAAGTGTAATTTCACTATATTAAAAAAAAAATTGCATAACATTTTTGTTTTCATGGATTGCACATAAAAAAAAGGCGGGCAAGGGGATGTGGCGAAACTATAAACTAGATAATAAAGTGAAATCAAATGTTACAAAGTTTTTTTAAACTAAATTAATATTTGGCTTGTGTTTCGTTCAACTATCGCTACATTCATTCATTGCGAAACAATCTAAATAATAATAATAATTAAAATAAAATAATATTAAAGTATTCTACAAATTCTGCAAATTATGTGTAGGAACAGAATTTTTGTTTTGCGTTTCGCTTGTGCTTTTGGTTTCAATGTTTCAATTATCAACAAAATTTTCGCATGTTTTTTTTGCTTATTTTTTGGTTTTGCGCTCAGGTTAAATTCATGTTAAAGGGGTGGGGGTGGAGGTGTAGGGGAGGGGAGGGGGTGTGTAACTAGGTGCCTAATTTATGCTCTATATATATTTAGTTTATATTCCTGACTTAAAGGCAATTTGTTGCGTGCATTTTAAGTTATTTTACTTTTTGCTTTTTTTTTTTTTGGCGTTATTTTTGTTGGCATTCACATTGGTTTGTGTGTGTATGTGTGTGTGTGTGTGAGTTGTGTTTGTGTGTGTGTGCTTATAGCGCCGCTTTGACTAGATTAAATGGGTGCAGCTTGTTAGCTTGTTGGCTAAGTGTGTGTAAAGGGGTTTTGGCGGGGGTGGGTGGGGAGGAACTTGGTACTAATCGATTGGTGTGTGTGACAAGTGTATTATTGTACAGTGTCTGCTAAAAGTCTACTCCAAATGCTCCTCTTTTATAGCCTTGGTCGCCAGTTGCAGCTGCGTATTAGCCGAGTTTGTTAGACTCGCGCTGTCCACGCAGCGTATGGCGGCAGCAGCAGCAGCGGCAGCAGGCACTGACTTTTTACTGCCACTGTTGTTGTTATTGCTGCTGCTGCCGCCGTGGCTGCTGCTGTCGGCCAACTTGCGACGCTTTTGCGCAGTGCTGCGTCGTGTCGATGGCAACATAATTGGCATTGGCATTTTGGTATTGTTGTTGTTGTTGTTGTTGTTAGTAAGCATGCTATTATTATTAGTATTGTTATTGTTGTTGTTGCTGCTGGCGAGATTAAAGCTTGAGCTGCTGCCGCCGCTGCTGTTGCCATTGGCAGTTGGCGTCAATAAGAAGCGTGTGCCTGGAGGCGTTTGCAGGGTTATAGCTGCTGCTGCGGGCGTTGTTGCAACAGCAGCAGCTGCTACATTGCGTCTAGTCAGTGTCATGGCACCGTTATTGATAATGGGAATGCCTAGCAGCGTGGCGGTAGCAGCAGCAGCAGCATTGCTGCCACGTGCAACGCTACTGGAGTTGTTGTTGTTGCTACTATTGTTGTTGTTGTTGCAGCGGCTACTGTTGCTATTATCTACCTGCATCGGCGCTAGGCAGACGGTGCCATCGCTATTCTGAATCTGCTGCATGTTGGCCATGACGGACTGATACATGGAGACGGGCACCGAAATCACGTTGCTTACAGATACCGGATAACCTAGAGCAATGCGGAAAGCAGATTAGAAATATTTGTCAGGTATGTGTCGGTGTTGTACTCACCTTGACCATCCTCGGTGGTTATAAATATTTGACCATCTTGCGCCTCGGTTAAATCCACTGGAATATTCTCATGCCCATTGACATCGGTGAGGCCTTGTATGGTGGCACCGCCTTCGCCCTGATGTAGCTGGTATAAGGAGAGAGGAGGAGGAGACATTATTAGCGACTTTAAGATTTATGGTTTGGTGTCAATTGACACTTACCGTTGCCACGCCCTGCACCTGAGCCGTTGTGCCATCCGGCAGCGTTATAATGGGATTGTTAGGATCCACATGGATGAAGGAGACGGTGCCATCGGCGTTTTGTGACAACATGGTCTGCGTGGTGTACTGTAGAGTAGAAAGTAAAGCTTGAGATAGTTTACAGCAATTTGAAGCAGTGCACAGAAGGACATAAAAAAAACAAAGAAACGAAAAGTGCAACAAAAATTAAAATGCAAAAAAACAATCAGGTGCAAAAAAAAAAATCAAATATTTTTCTTCGAGGTTGCATGGATCTTTTAGCTGTGTATGTGCGGTTCTTGTTGTCAGCTGAAAGTGCGTGTATTAACGTGTGTGTGTGTGTGGGTGTATTTTTGATTGCTGTTAAAAGCTGCTGCAAATGAGAACAAAAAAAAGGAGTACAGCAAAAATATATAGATAAATCATATAAAATATTGGAAAGCGAAAATAAAACGTTATTAGCATAAACATCAAGTAGTATTAATATACATATATATATATGTATATATATATATACATATTATATATTTAAAGCATAATTCACATAAAAAATTCAAGGCAAATCAAATAACAATCAATTGGCTGATATTTAAATTCAAAACAAAAGTAATATAATAAACAAAATCGAACTAGAAAGCAGGGCTCGGGCATTATGCACAACAGATCGGCGCTTATCACAGTCTAAGAGTATATACGTAGTATTTATATATTCCACAGTTATATCGTGCATAACACCCAATGCTATACCCTGTTGAGCTTAGCCTGAGAGTCGTTTCAACTAGATATTTTTTAGTTACAAGTTCTGAGAGATTAGTACGAACATCAACGTCGCTGAGCGTTATGGGCTCGATGCAAACTTGGGCATTGGCGATCTGCTGGGCGGTCACGGTTTGCGATGCGGCATTCGATTGTTGTTGTTGTTGTTGCTGCTGCTGCTGCTGCTGTTGTTGTTGCTGCTGTTGTTGTTGTGCCGCAGCCGCTGCTGCAGCAACCGATGCACTCACAGCTGCTGCTGTTGTCGGCACAGCCGTCGCTGTCGCTGTGCCACTGGCCGTGGTCAATTGTATCGTCTGCGGCTGCGCTTGACCCACAGCCTGTATGTGCACCGTCGTGTTGCTGGCCGTTGTGCTTTGATGATGATGAAGGTGATGCTGCTGCTGTTGATGATGCTGCTGTGGCGCCGGCGCTTGACAGATCTCGATCTTAGTGGAGGCCGGCAACGTGGCCGTTGTTGTCACATGTTGATTGTTCGTGCTCTGGATTATTGTTGGTGCCGGCGTATTCGACTGGGCTGTGTGCGTGGTGATCACTGTGCCGGCGCTGTTGATCTTCACCACGTTTACCTGTTGCGGCTGCAGTTGTTGTCGTTACACAAGTGTGTGGGAGTGTGAGAGTGTGTGGATGAGTGTGAGTGTGCGTGTAAGATGGTGAACAATATGTGTGAGATTATTAGCAAGGATTGATGCAAGATTAAAGGAACCCAGCGTCACCAACGGGAAGAGAGAGAGAGAGAGAGAGAAAGATGTAATGCTCTCCCTTTCTCAGCCTTTTCACTCGCTGCTCAGGGGATTTACTCACTTGGCTGGTGGTTGTAGTCACCGCTGGCGTTACAGTCTGCACCGTCTGTATTGTCGGTGTATTCGATAGCTGCTCCATATCCTCATCCTCATCGCCTGACTGTGAGATTAGCGCATTCACCTTATCCTCATCATCGGCAAACGTCGGCAGCAGATCCTCTCGTCCATGGTATTTGTAACAATTGATCACAATCTTGCGCAGCGCATGCGTCCAGCTAATCTGTGTTGGTTTACGGGGGAGGGGGGCACAGAGGGAGGGGAAAGGGCCGATTAATAAGACACAATTCGATATACTGGGGTTGGCTGTTGAACACCCACCCCACCCACCTTCTGCTTGTCATCCTCGGAGCGTGCATCCATGCGTACATTCGCCCATGGCAACTCCTTGGGCCACCATGGCGGACGTGTCGATTCACGTCCCCAGCCTGGTTTACCTCGTCCCGTCGAATACTTGAGCATGAGCGGGATGAACGCACGCAGTTGCGCCTGCGTCATCTTCTCCACGGGCGTCGGAATGCCATCGATCACCAGGCCGGGCAGCTCGAACAACGATGGATCTTCCTGCGGTGGCGGCGGTGCCTGCTGCGCTAATGCATTGTCCAGCTCATCCATCACAATGTTCTTTAGATTACGCAACACATCCTCCAGTGGTTTAGCACCGAACACCTTATAGCTAGTATTCGGTTTACCCGGCGTCGCTACCAGCACCACAGCCTGCTTACCCACACGGCCGGTGAACTCGTAGATGATGCCACGCAGTTTGCGTAGCAAACGATTCTGTTGACGTTTCCGCACCGATGGATTTGTTTCAAAGCAATGCGGACGCTTGCGTTTCTTCGAGCTGGCAATGGCAGCAGCCGCTGCCACGCCCACTGGCCCAGCGGCAGCCAGCTGATGGGCAACATCATCATTGACGGCTATGGTATTGAGATCACCATCGTAAAGGCTGCCCTCGCTGCTAATCAAATCGTCATCATCCTCATCGGTTGTCTGTATATCATCGTCAAGCATCTCAATCTTGTAGGTGGTGCCATTGCTCTGGCCACCCGAAGATGCGGCCTGCGACTGTGAGCCGCTGCTCGTTGTTGTTGTTATTGTGGTCACATTGAGGCCGCCGCCTACGCTAACCGTGTTGTTGTTATTGCTGCTAATTGTTGCATTGCCACCGCTGGTAACGCCGCTTGTGACAACCACATTGCCAGCGCTCCTTTGGCTGCCGGCTGGCGCCACAACTAGCCGATAGCTTGTGGTGGCCAGCTTGCTGCTTGCTCTGTCTGCTCCCTGCAGCTGATGCTGCTGCTGTTGCTACTGCTACTGGCGACGTTGCTCGGCAGCTGCTGCTGCTCGCGTTGAGGTGAAGGACTAGCAAAGGACTCCTACAACAGTGATAAGTTCTAAAGCGAGAGGGAGAAACATAGAGAGAGCAAGATACCATTAGTTTATTGGTTTATTCTTTAGCTTATAAATATGTTTTATTATTTCTTATCTTATGATTACTAGGATCGCTTAAATGTTTCAAAATGCAAATCAGTGAAAAGAGACGCTGTTTTTAGTTTCAATAACCGGTTCTATTCTCCCTTTTTGACCTAATGACCTTCTCTTGAAATGTTAGCCAGTTCCAAACATTCTGTTTTTACATTGTTTTTGGAATTGTTCTTTTTTATCTTCCGAACTGAAGTCTTTTATAAATCTTATGTCTTAAAGTATTCCAATATATTGTAACCATTCTTCCATTTCTTTTAAAGAAATCCAAATTTGTGGTTTATAAAATAAAAAAGGTTAAAAGGTTAAGAGAGTTTTTATTTGTGATGCTTGGAATTCAAAAGAAGATACATTAAAAACAACAAGAAAAAACGGAAACTTTAGGCACGCCGAAGTTTTATACCCTTGCAAATACTTCAAATATAAAAAAGCCGATTGGTTCTATGGCAGCTTTACGATATATCAGTCCAATTTTAATAAAATTTTCACAGCATTTTATGGACATACTTAGACATACATATATTAGCCATTTTTCAAAGAAAAGACTCATAGTGTTATCTTAAAAAATAACAAAACTCTACCGATAGGTTCTATGGTAGCTATACGATCCGATCTGGTTTATTTACAGCGTGTAGCAATAAGAAACATGTATACCAAATTTCATCAAGATTTTAAACTTTTAAGATGACGGACTAGTTTGCGTTGCAACAGAAGAACGAATAGACGGACATGGCTAGTTCGTCTCCCCTATTGATGATGATTAAGAATAGATACAACTTTAAGATGCGTTGCAAGCTTCTAGCCGAAATTAATATACCCTTTGCAAGGGTATAACAAACAAAATTTCTTTCCAGGCTAAATCGAGTAGCTTTTAAGTCAATAATTTAAAATTTCACTATTTCACAAAGTTCTTAATATTTATTTTTCAATCTCAATGCGTATTTGACCTGTGTTACAGCACAGAAAACGGGGCGTGGCCAATTACTGGAACCAACGACTGCGCTTACACTGTTAAGCGGCCCTAGCATATATACATGTATAGATTTGATATATGTAAACGTGTTGATTAGGAATATATACACTTTGTGGAATTGCAAATGTATTTTTGTTTTTGAAATTCATTGCCAAAAAAAATTGCTTTGAACCCGATCGCATTCTTATCAGACAATTTTTTGGAAGAGCAAAAAGAAATAGCTGAAAATGTTCTAAGCTCTCACTCTCTCCTTAGGCAATTATGTATTTAACATTTGTGTACTCAATTGTTTCCAAGCAAATGACTCGGTGTGTGCATGCAGCGCGTAATAAACACGACAACAACCATTAAAAAAACCCATTACTGATAAGCGAGCAATGAATCAGGTCAAAAGCGCGCATGCGCAACATTCGAGAACAACGGATACAACAACAACAACAACAACAACAACAACAACAACGACAGCAAAATAAGCTCTACAAAGTGTATATAATGTAAATAGAGACGGACACACACAAGTGAACCTAATAACTTATATATACATTGCAATGGAAATTTCTGTCTATGTGTTTGTGTGTAAGAAAATAATTTAAACAACGCGCAACAAAAGCTAATGAAAGCACACGATAAGTTCGGTACAGCGGTACAGGTAAGATTCTAGACTGAAGAATATATAAAAAATATATAAATACTTAAATATGATTATTATATTTTATAGAGTTTATTTTTATATTTCAATTATTGTAGAAATTTCACAAAAAACAAAAAAATTAAATTTTCACATAAAACAAAATTTGCCTTTACAATTTTTAGTACACTAGATTTTTCAAGTCACTTTATCGTTGCTTCACTGTGTCGAAACAGTTTTCTCTATGTATTCTGTTATCTGTCGCTCAATCTGATCGATTGATTACAACAGCCGAGAGAGTGAGGGAGAAAGAGCGAGTAGCATTACAGAAACAAAGCTTTTGGCTTTTCTCCCTTAGGGTCCGTGGGGGTGAGTGGAGAAAAACTATTGCCGTCTTTTGCTTTTGTCGTTGCTGTTGTTGTTGTTGAAAACAACTTTTAAACAAATTCAACACTTTTCTTTGCGCCCACTCGATTGATTGCGCAAACTCAGTAAGTTTAGCTTGTACTTCTGCCCTTTTCCCTTTTCCCTCTCCATTCTCCATCCCTCTACAAATGCACCCTTGCTGCACGTGCGCATTGCAACGGTTTTTATTTTTTCCACTTTTTGTTTTTTCTTCATATTTATTGATATACATATGTACATATAAATTTGTTTTTTCCCACACCTTGCAATTTATTATTATTTTGTTTTATTTCTTTCGCTTGCCGTTTTTCGCTAATTATTCTCTTTGGCTGTCTTCACTTTCAATACACATACACACACGCAGCACAATAAAAAAACAAGCATTGAGAACAAAAGTCGAAAACTTTTCAAAAACTTTTCAAACCGTAAACGAATTGGGTAGGAGCGAGAGCGCACAGCACGGCGAAGCACGCAGCCGGAACAGCGCAAGAGTGCAAGGTATATGATTAACTGATAGGGCTTTGGGTTTTGTTATTGTTTAGCAGTTTTTGCTTTGTTGTATCTTTGCCGCTGCTGCTGGCGCGGGCGCTGGCGCTGCTGCGACTGCTCTGCTGTTGGTAGCTTTGCTTTTTAGCCTGAACAGTCGACGTTCTATTTGCGTTTGCTCAGACGACGACGACGACGACGACGACGACGCGGCACAGCAACAACAAACGTGTAAGAAGAGAAAGAAGAAGAGCAGAGACAGAAACAGAAACAGAAACAGAGCAAACGCGACGCGAGCGACAACTGGGAGCGCGACCACACTGCGCCAAACCACCCCACGGATTGACGACGCTCGCCGCTCTATGCATGCATTTTCGGTGACGCGGACACGGACGCGGACAGCAACGACAACGACGCAGGCGGCGGCGGCGTCGACGCAGTTAAAAATCAATACTGCGCCCATGCGTCGACGTCGTTGTCGCTTTGCGACGCGTGAGAGATGGCAGCGCCGCAACGACGGCAAGTGTAAGTGCGACAGAGACGGTTGTACAACTACAGCGAGCTCTGCTGCTGTGCTCGCGCTGTGCTATGTGTGTGTGTGTGTGTGTGCGCGTGCCTGTGTAGGTTTGCATGCGCGCGTGTGTGCCTGCTGTTTTTGCTGTTGTGGGAGCAGGCGAGCGCATACGTCAAAATAAAATAAAACTTGAAAGAAAAAGCCTTTTGCTTTCTGGATTCTTAACCGAAAAATACAATAACAACAACAAGAGCAACACACACACACACACACACACAGACACGCGAATTTGCAAGCTCTGCAAAAGCTGCTCTTGACAGGTCAAAAGCTTGTCACTTGCATGCGTGCCCAGCCTAATACGCCTCCTGCTTGAGTGTTAGACAGAGACAACGCTATGAGCTAGCCTGCGTCAGCAGAAAGGGGCTGCGCAGCTACCCCCAAAAGAGAATCAGAAACATCCCCCATGCAGGTATTGCTGCAGCAGCAGCAGCACTGGCAGCGACGGCAGCAGAGAACGTAATAATGAAACAGCAACAACAACAACAACAACAACTGCGCACGCAAACGCATTGCGCTTGGGCCATAATTATTCCAGTTTGGTTTGTTACTTGTTTTTTTTTTCCAACTGGCAGCGTCGCCGCTGTTAGCTATTATAATAAGTATGCATGTATATATGAGTGTGTGTACGGGCTACGCATGCACTGCTTGCACCACCCACCACCTAGGTTGAATTGGAACAACCCTTGATGTCGGGGTAGTTGCTTTTCGGTAAGCTTGTTTCACTTGCGCGTGCCTGGCAGACGGCAGACACACTGCTGGCCATAATAAGTGGACAACCCCCAAGTAGTAATGAAAATTGCTGACGTGTAACGGTTACCTAGGCGTTTTCTCTAAACAGAAGTAGGAAAACTTTACTTTTTTTTGCAGAATATTTCTGTAAAATCTTTTGCATTATAAAAGCGAAGTATACACACTTTTTTTCTATCGCACCTTTTTTTTTGGCATACTCGAAATAAAATTTAACTAGTTGTGCCACTTTTCTGGCCTGCACTGTATTAACCTCATGGTTTTTGTTGTTGCTGGATGGTGCGTGCACAATGTACATATGGTTTCTCGCAGGCTTTATGTGTTCGGCTACGCAAAGTTCGGTTAAATGCGCTGAGAAGCATGCTACAAGGTTTTCCATGCCAGTTATAAAGCACACAAATGCACACACACACGTATAAGAGTGTGACCAACAGTGAGTGAAGGCAACTGTGAAACGAATGCGCCAGCGCCAAATTCTACACATTGTGTTAGCTAAAAAAGAAATTTGTCTAGCTGCAACAAAAACAACAACATGGCATATGGCCGAAAGCCAAAAGCAAATTGCATTTGTATTTGTATGCAAAAGTGATTAAGGGTCACACTTGGCGCCTGCGCTTTGGTCACACTTTTGGGCTATTATTAACAAAATAGAGTATAAGAAGAAGGTCTCTTTCTCCCATGCTATCAGATTTGTTTTGTGCATGTGTGAATGCGTGTGTGTGTCTGTGTATGCATTTGTTTGTAAGTGCATGCGCCCGCCGCCTAGAATCTATTCTAAACGCACACTCACACACACAATAATATACACACACTCGCTGTAAGCTCTCCCACTGCGTCGCGCACTCAGCGCCAATACACACACACACACACAGATACTGTGACACTGTTCTCGGTAGCACGCTCCACATTATAAATAATCAATAGCTCTCTCCCACTCTGGCTCTCTCTCTCTTTCTGTCGCTAGCTCGAAAAGCGAGCGAGCTTTCTGTGCACATGTACATACACACATGTACTTGACGCAACGGCTACAATAACAACAATAAGACGATAAAGTGGAATACACACACACACACACACACAAACACACAAACACATACATACGTAGGGAAAAAGTGGGAAACAAACCCAACGCCAGCGAAAAAAAATTAAGTTACGCATGCGGCGGCCCTGGCGGTGGCGACGGCGCACACCCAGCAACACCCCAGACCCATGCTAGACCCCAAAACCGAAAACGAAACGAACAGAAACAGAAACAAATGGCCAACGCATGCCCTGCTCCAAATATGTAGATACATATGTATGTATGTGTGTGTATGTATGCAAAGATATCTTATTTTCATTTTCATTTTCATTTACGTTTTCGGTTTTTGTTTTTTGCTTGGCAGAACATTAAAAAAAGAAAAAAGTAAAAAATAAACAAATGCTGTGTAAATGCTGAAAGCATTTCCCAACTGGAACTGTACTTGTTCTCAGCTAAGAATTTTGAGCACCAAAACTAGCAAACAACAACAACAACCCCCAACCCCTTTTTAGGACGTGAAACGATTGCGCGCACAGTGGTGTCCCATTCAGTGTGTACGGTCGGTCAGGCGAATTGTGACGATTTTCGCTTGCTTTCGCCAGAGACGAGCTGCTGTGTGTGTGTATCTGCCTTTATATGAAGGGTGGGCCATGCTCACCAACCCCCATACAAGCATACACACACACACGCACGCATATGTTGTCTATACCCGCATGCTAAGCCGAAAAAAATTCGAATTGGAATTCGTAATTAGAATTGGAATACCCAAAGAAAGCGAAAATAAAAAGAAAATCAAACAGGAAAACACAAGATGAAAATACCTGAAATTTTAATGTAATCCCATAGGTATTACGCATACGCCATGTATGACAATGCTTCAAAAATATTTTTTTGAAAAAAAAAAAACAATGCGCAGGGAACGGCGCATGTTTGATTTAAGGACACACGCAGTACACGTTTATGTTATGGCTACAGCGCGCCGCTGCCAATGGTGGCCGAACCCAACTACAACAACAATAACACCTACTGCAGTCACACCCAGGTGCGTGTGTGTGTGTGTGTGTGTGCACCGTTAGATAAGTCGAAGGCTCAATATAGAATTTTTATAAAAAGGTGCATATGTTCTAGGCTTGCATTGCATGCAGGAGAGAGCGACGCCATTTTGTGTGAATTCGCCTTATGAATTTAATTAAATCTCACGCACACTGCAGCAACAACAACATAGCATGTCACACATTCATACATACACGTAAATCGCTTGCGACGCATCTACTGAGACAGCGCACGTTAATTTCAGTTGCATATAATTTTTTTCCCTGCTCTGTGCTGCGCTGCTCAATTGGATTGGATTTTGCGTGAAAAACTTTTTGCTTACTGCGGCTGTCTGCTTTCAAAGTTTCGCGTTGCCCTGCGCGAGCGTTGTGTGTATGTGTATGCATGTATGTATGCACATGTAGACATGTGTGTGTGTGTATGTGACTGGCGCGGAGCAGGCCCAGTGCGAAATTGCAGTGGAAAATCGAAAATTCTTCACGGCTGCGTCGCGTTTACACTGACACGGTTTGGTGTCGGTTGTATGTTTGTATGTTTGTTCTCTCTGTGTGTGTGAGTGTATGCATTGTAAATATATGCACTGTGAAACGTGCCAAACGGTACGCACCTGCGTGTAAATTGTATGCTGATTTTTGCTGCTCCGCAACATCCAAAGCTTAAGCAACTGTCGAGTTATTCTATTGATAACACACACATTAACATATGTAGTATGTATGCATGCATGTCCATACACACGAATACAAATACGCACGCACTCACACTGTCAGCGGTTGGCAACTGACAACAAAAAATATACACACACGCGCGTTAGGAGTCGCGTTCTCGACGCCGCCGCCAACGTTGTTGTCGATATAGCTTATGGGTCGCGGCTGCCGCTGCGTCGTTCAGATTTATTATCACAGCAGCATTTTACATTTGCGCACTGCTGTTTCCTCGTCGTTTTCGTTATATTTTTTTTGTTTTTCTTTTTCTCGTACCTTTTTTTGTTCTAGCTCTAGGAGCCAGACAGAGCTGCACGACAATCGATGGCACTGCTGATATTATCGATGATTCTGCTAAGAACACCAGATAATGTAGCAGATGAAGTGTGGAGCAACGCTGTTAGGTGAGGAGCACCGCCATTGGGTAAATACCGAGCATTGCTGTTAAGTGAGGCGCATTTCTGTTAAGTTACAGTCACGTTAACCTGACACTCGCCTGTGCGCGCAAATTTTGAACTTTTGCAACCGAATTTAATGTCCTTTTTTGATTTCTCACTTATCAGTTGGTCTACAATCACACGTAAGCCCTTCACAAGGCAGCTAGCAATATCGTATCGAAAAGTAGCTTAGTCCGCCAAATGAGGGACTCACATGCAATGCGCTTGCACTAGTACAAATAAAAAAATATATATATCCGCATTGAGTGCTTATCTTAGAAACGCCGCAAGCACTAAGAAAAAAATGTGTTAGTTATTAAGCACTTGTTGAGAAAAAGTAAATTTATTTGTTGAGATTTCTTAACTATTCAGGATCAAGCTCTGTGGCCCGACTGTGGCGACAAACCGATGCTAACTGCTGCCAGCTAAGGCCGAGCGCCGGCTTTATAGAACGCTGCCGGCAAACGGCAGCTTGCGGCTTTACACACAATCACACAAACACGCACGAGCACTCAAATGTATGCATACATGCATGTTTATATGTACACATTAGGATAACGCCTGATAAAGCCCGAATGCTAAGCAACAATTATTTTCTACGAAAATCTTAACTTCTCGTCGCGCTGGACCACCAAGCCCGCACAAAGCAACAAAATTTCGCTTATCGCTGCGAAAGTCATCCACACAAGAAAGCAGTACATGTATAAATACATAGGCATATATGTTCATATGTTCATATGTATAAACATAAATATATACTACAAATATCCAAACTATGTTATATGTATGAGCATATGCATGGATGGACACAGTCTGACGGTTCTGCTTTTGTTCTGTCTGCGTTTAGTAAGACTTTACGCGCTGCGTTTATCATCTTGCACTTTCAATTATAAATAAATACATGCACACTCACACACGCACACACATATAAATGGGCACGCACAGAGTCGGCTGTTATTACTCTCACTTATCAGCTCGGTTTTGAGCCAGACGTCACTGCTTCCTTGACCGACGGATTCATGTTTATCGAACTCGCTGTGTGCGTGTGGGTGTGGGTGTGTGTACATGTATGACCGTTATAATTCGCTCTACGACATGTGGGTCTCTATATGCACGGTCCCCTATAATCCCGACATGTTTCTGTATAAGAATTTATAAATTTAGCACAACACATTGCCGCAAAACCCTGGACCCAGCGTAACACGGGTCTGCAGATCTGTTAACGCGCTTACTAAGTCTATAAAAACAGCTATATATTGACATATGACATATGTATGTTAAATGACAGCTCTAGAAATCCACTCATTGGAATTATTTTAATTTTTATCACCGCGAAAGGCTAAATTCGTCAATCGATACGACTCTATATAAAACTTAAGAGAATATTATGAATTTAATTCAAAATTATTGCTGACACATTTAAAATTCCCTTTCATGACGAAGAATCTTTTGGGAAAGATTCCAATTTTTTCTCTGCAAAGAAGGTCAACTTTGATAAGTCTGAAGTCAGCATGAACGGAAATGTGCCGAAATTATGTACAGATCAGAACCGGAACTGGACTTGGCCTTAAAGTTCTTCAGAGACTTGATTCAGTTTTATTTCGTGAAAGTTGAATTTTTAAATTTCCTACTGCACTGCAAACTACCGTTGATCGATGACATTTAAAACGAAAATTGATGAACCGCGCAGTTATCGATCAAGTGAGAGCAGAGGAGAACGGGATAGAGAGACAGAACGAACGTCATGCCGCAAGCATCACGCGCACCACACACATCTCTTATCATATAATTTGACGCACGAGGCATCTGCATAAGTTCGGGCTCCATGCAGCGCAGGATGTGTTTTTGACAGACGCTCCTTCTGCATTTGGCTTGACTCATGTCAAGTAGTTGGGGCAGCTGACGCAGGCACTGCCAGTCAGTTATGTAGAAAGAAATGCAGCATGCATAAGGTAAGGGTAAGGACGCAAATGAAGGCTTACTGCGTAGTTGGGGCACTTTCCATAAGCAACGGCAACAAGGACAGCAACAACAGCAACAATGGTCGCGCCGGCCGGTGATGCATAGCGTCACGTTTTCATAACATGCACTGAAAATTTTGCATTAGCTGCGCACATGAACAATAACAACAACAACAACAACAACAACAACAACAACAACAACAAAAACAAGCGCGTACACGTTGCCGTTACGTTGCGTTAACGTACGCGTTCCCGTTAACCGCCACAATAACAACAACAGCAACAGCAACAGCAACAAGAACAATAACAATAAAAAGAATTGGCTAAGAGCAAAAGGCGTTGCTAGTTCTGCGTCGCTCGCTGGTCAGATTACAATGACGGGACGGACAGAGCCGGGCGCCGTAAATCCGCTTACAACTTTCGGATATCGGTTTCGATTTCGGCTCCTCCTCACAGATGGCCATGGCCCCATGGACACACACACACACACGCGCACACACACACACACACACGCACACAGGCACAGTGTCATTCAAATAGACAAGCACTGAAAGCGACACTCGTGACCCAGCGACCCAATAACACCGAGGCACAACCGTTGTAGTATACTCAGCTGCAGCACGAGGCATGTGTAAGTGTAAACGTGAGTACTATGTGCCACAGACACTGGCACACGACTAGGCACACACACACACACACACACAGGCACACTTAATGCTCATACGCAACGTGAACACGTTTGCGCCTGCGTGTGCTTGGCAAGACATTGTCCTCATTGCGTTACACTTGTGTGCTAACTGCATATTAGTTAAACAAGTTAATTAATTATAAACTTATTTCAATAAACTGCTTACAGAAAGTGGGCAGATAAAGTAGTTTATTTTATTTGTATTTACATATGTAATTTCGCGCTTTTCACCATGTGTTTGCGCAGGGTATTGCGCATTCGGCGATGCTGTCCTCGGGCTCTGATATAACCTTGAGCTTGGTCCTTTTGCACATTTTATGCTTATTTGTTTGGCCTTGTGCTCGTGTTTGTTGTTGTCGTTCTTACACAAACACCACTGCACACTCACACACACGCACAGACATACAGAGACTAGCTTGTTTGTACATATATTTGTCGGCACACGCCCCCTATTATAGTATGTACACACATACATACATACTTACATATGTATGTAAGCATCCTATGTGGCAGCTATTATTGATTATTTCTAATGATTTCAGCATTCCTCCCTTTTTGTTGTTGCTGTCAGCTGTAATAAGCCAGGGGACAAATGTTTGTTATTATTACTAAGCATCCTAATTAGCTAAATACGCACATCTTAGTGCAGAAGTACACGCCAGTGTTGCCGGTTTTGCTTTTGTTTCCGTCAAATCTGGCCAACTAATGTACGGAAATTTAAAATTATGTTTGTTATTTTTCACCCTTTGGTATTGCAAAAATTTGTTTAATTTGAATTTTATCCAAAATAATTTTTTTTTTGACATATATTTTTGGCTCTCAAAAGTTGGCAGCACAGATAGAAATGTTAAAAATGCTGAAAAAATAAAGGGCAAATGTTAATGTGCTGTAACAAGCAGCTTCTCTTACATTGCCAATCAGATACGCTGTCTGTAGCAGTCAGCTTCAATCAGTGCAGTGATGCGATAATTTATCTCAATTTTTTTTAGTTATCGCATTTGCAGCTCTCAGCAATGCGTCAATCGAGCGTCGTACATAAACCGTTATGCTGCACTTTGCTGAGCGCTGCTGACGCAGACGCCGTTATTGCGGAGGGAAGGATTGTGTCAGCGTGCAAATGGCAATCCACCTAACATAAGGTTCTTTTATCAAGCGAATTCAAGTTCGACCATTGGAAATGGTCAAAAATGGTATTCTAAGTTTGGGCAAATGTATGTAACAGGCAGAAGAAGGCGTGGCAGACCCCATAAAGTATATATATTTTTGCTCAGGATCACTAGCCGAATCGATTGAGCCATGTCCGTCAGCTATTACAAAAGCTAGAGACACCAAATTTGTCATGAAGGTGTGCAAACATCACAAGCTCTTGGAGTTTATTTCATATTTGAGATGCCACGCCCACCGCCTCTAAAAATGGATTAATACATTTTTGAGGTTGCTTTGTGACAAAAGTATTAAAGTTTTACCGTTTTGCTTTAACACACACATAGATATATACTATATGCATATATATTTCAAATTTCAAGCCGATCGGATCAAAAGCACAAAAGTTAATTAAAAGTTTTGCGTAGTTCCGCTGCTTGCGCCTTTGCAGAATACCGTAACGTCATCGTCGCGATGCTTCGATTCAGTCGTAGCGTGTATAAAGCTGATCGTTATTACGTTTTCATATGTGGATGGCGCTATTTAAAGATAGATCTAATTTAAACAATAGGTGGCATATCAACTTGTGCAGAGGAAATATAATGATGAAATAATATAATGATAATTTCTTTCGAAACTGGGCGAACGGTATCTTACTGTCGGGTGCGCTCGACTGTAGCTTTCCTTACTTGGATAAATTAATAACTCGATAAAATATATTCTCATTCTGTTTATTTATTTATTTCATCTTTTATTGTTTTGGCTTTCGTCAAGTACATTTATAATTATAAATATATAGGTATGTATATAGTATGCATGTATGTATGTGTGTGTATATTTGTGAATGCACACTTTTGCGCACGTTTTCATGTACGTATATGTGTGTATGTATAGTATATATAAATATTTGAGATATCCAGCTGCATTGTGACCTTATCGAATTCGATTCTTCAAATACTCTTTCCTTCGCGGGGAACATCTTATTTTACCGTTACATTTAATTGTCCGCATACACGATTTGTTAACTTTGGAACTCAGGAAACAGAAATTTAAAAAGTCGCGTTTGATTTCTTTTCTTTGCCTTTTGCGTTACTCAAAAATGGACATATCAGTTTTTCTTCTTTCGTTTTTTGCTATCATTTTGGGTATTTTCTCAGCTAACGACGAATACGAGTTATTTTAAGATACACACATTCATATATATATTGCATATGCATATGTATTTATATATTTTCTAGTATTTCACATCAATAAAATGTCGTTTCGAAATTACAGCGACGTATACAGCAGACACAACCTTAAGCTCCAGATTAAAGTACAGATCTAGATATACATAAATAAATATGATTTTAAGGGGGGATGTACACTTAATTAACTAAAGTGTGGCCAATTGCCAAAAGTGTTTGGTTTCTGTTTTTGTCTCTAAAACAGCGAAATCTTCCTTGTCGCTCTAGTCAATTCTAGGGGCCTTGCCTACATCTTTTTCGTACTTTCCAAAATGATTTTGTCAACTGGCGCACTGTGGACAGGATCAGTGTAAGTCAAATAGAAATTGGTCTAGATATTTAAAATAACTGGTCACACTTAGCACAATTTTTATTTATTTAATTTATTGCCTAGAATACTTTTATTTTTAAATGTTGGAAAAACTTGAATGCTTTCGTTAGGTTTCAGGAGTGCAACAAACAAGAAGCGGAAGAGAAAGAGGGGAAAATAAAAAAAAAAAATGTATTACAAATTTATTATTCGTTAAATACACACAAAATGGGCTTCGTTAAGTTGGCTATGCTGTGGTCGTAATACCCTGTACCTCATGCAAATTTGCTGCACGTGTTATGCACGCGATAAGAGAAGAATATGTATATGTTGTATGTGACATCTCTTTTTATCTTTTACTAACTTATGTATGCGGGTATAGCGTATCATTTTGTTGTGCAATTCATATGATTTACAGTAGGTTCAATGCACTTATACACATATAAAAACGTTACAGAAATACGCGCAACGATTTTGCCTTAGATTCGATAAACAGGATCGCACATTAGTTCAATAGTTAGCTTAATTAGCTCTGGGAAAAAATTGTTAGGGACCCTCCATTAAAAAAGGAAAACATATATTTTTAGTGTTATTAAAAAACGAGTAATAAAGCTACAGTCGAGTGTGCTCGATTGTTATCCCGCTACCCAGCTGCTCGTACATCAAAATTATTTGTGAAACAATAAAGAACGGCTTCAATAATATTTTGACCGTAAAAGGCCATGGACTTACAATATTGATGTTAAATAATCTAAAATAATAAAAACAAGTAAAGAAAGCTACAGTCGAGCGCGCCCGACATTAAGATACCATTCGCCCAGTTTCTAAACAAATTATCACACATTTAATTCCATTAAAAAACGCTGCACAAGTTTATCCGCCACATATTGTTTAAATTAGATATATTTTTGAATAACGCCATCTACATGTGAAAACTGCATAGCTTTACACACGCTACGGCTGAAACGAAGCATCGTGACGATGACGTTACGACGCGCAGCACAGGCGCAAGCAGTGGAAGTACGGAAACGAAAACATGGATAACTTCTGTGTTTATCGTCCAATTGGATTGCAATATATTTATATTGCAATTATTTATGTTGATACCAAAGGAGAAAGCTGTTACTTCAATACTTCTCCTGATAATGGAAAATTATCGATTTTCGTGGGCGGTGGGCGTGGCATCAAAAATTAAAAATAAATTCGATCTACCTATGGTATACAGGAACCTTCATGTGAAATATGGTTTCTCTAGCTTTTGTAGTAGCTGAGATGCAGACGTTCAAACGGACAGACAGACGGACATGGCTCAATCGACTCAGCTAGTGATCCTGTGTCAGAATATATATACTTTGTGGGGTCTGCCACGCCTCCTTCTGCCAATTACATACATTTGCACAAACTTAGTATACCATTTTTGACCATTTTCAATGGTCGAATGGTATAAAAAGTTTTTGCACACATTTAATTTTTGATGCGGATGGGACTCGAACCCGTAAATGCATAATAGTACTGTTCGTTTTGCAGTCTTTGCCGGCAGCGCTGCCTACAGCTATGGAAAACGTTAAGTTGAATATCTTCTGTGTTTATTATCCGATTGTTACCAGACATCATTTGGCTAGCTATAGTTATTATATAAACCGAAAATGAATAATATGGTACCGAAATTGCGCCAGTAATATATTTTTTTCGATTTACGGGGGCGGAAGGGGGCGTGGTCAAAATCGAAAATAATAACTTATCAGCGTGCAATAATAACACACATTGTCACCAAATTTGGTAGTCCTTACTCTTATAATAGCTGAGATCTAGGTGTTCATACGGACAGACGGACGGCCGGACAGACGGACATAGCTCAATCAACTCGGCTGTTGATCCTGAGCCAGAACATATATACTTTATGGGGTCGGAGATGTCTCCTTCTGCCTGTTACATACAATTTCGATTTGAACAAAGTTATAATACCCTTCTACTCTACGAGTAGCGGGTATAAAATTGTATCATTTACAAGTTTGAGGCTGTCAATAAAAAGGATTGTTTAATGCTGAAGACCTGTGTTAGTATTCTCAGTATTTGTCTGTTGTTAGTATTTTCAGTATCCATCTTTGATTAGATCTGAATCCTACGTTCCGTTTTTTATTGAAGAGCATAATCAGAGTTATTCTCTAGTCCCCAGGCTAATAAATCCCATTGTGCAATCGACGATCCTACAATATACATATATGTATGTATGTATCCGTGTATTTGTATGAATATATGTATATAGATTTGATTGATTAAGACACAAACACGCACACAGAAACATGGAAATACACGTTTATCTCTACTTTATGTGGTTAGCTTTAACACGCTTTCACTTTCGTCAATATAACATGCGATACCTACATACACATATACGAATACTATGCACTATGTACCATATAAACCATCATAGCATCCATCCAATAGCATAGGTGTATACGATGTCTCCCTTCTTGTCTAGTTGCTTTTGGTTGCTATGTTTGGCCTTAATTCCATTTGGTTTGGTGTTTTCATTGCATTTTCAATCTTAACCTTTTGTTGCGTTATCTTATACTCTTATAAATCTCCTATAATCATTTTTTACTGCTGCTATACTTCTTCTTCGACTAACATTTCACATATACATTCCTTATAGTCCACTTATACCCCATTTAATATTCCTTCTCTCCTTACTATGCTCGCCTAGCGCACATAACTAACCGACTACGGTACGATATATCTACTAACATTCAATAATGATAGATTGCGATAATAATGCTTAACTGATCAATGAATAAATAAAGTTAAAATTACCCTATCAACATTTATTCTATATGCATTTCTGCCCAATCCAGTATGGATCCTACTTTAGATTTAGCCGCACCGTTTCGTGTCTACTCGAATGAAAACAACATAGTTAGGAACTGTCTCGCAGAGAAAAGTCAAGAAACTGTTCCGCATTATTCACACCGAATACCCAGCAGACCTGCTTTGAAAGGATACCCTACAGGTTTGAGAAAACATTTAAAGAATATTTTGGTATCTTCTTTGACTCGAACTTTTCTGATTGAGAAACAACGAATCGTCTTTATTGTTTATGCAGGGTATCTAGACCTCGACCTCGACTTTAATAGCTTCTCGGCCTAGTACTTGGTATCTGCTAGCCGAGAATATAATAAATATTAACTAGTACAGAGTAATTTATAGTCGAGTACTTAGAACACACACAAAAGCTTTGCTTTAAAAGCTCAACAGGCGAGCGTAGCTTTCGACCCTTTAGCCGATACACGAACCCCCCTTCGCAATGAAAGGAACTCCTTAAATAAGCAGGTCGCTGAATATGCTGCACGCACACTCCCACTCACACACACCCACACCGACACCGACACCACACCCACAGAACTAAAGACACCCACATGCACTAACATTTATATAGATGTTGAATAATTGATTTACGATTCAAAAATCGAGTGGTTTTCGGAAATTATTCGACTACTTTTGGAAAGTGTTGCTATTAATGTGAAAAGTATTGTAATGCTTATGTAGTAAATGAATTAGTAACTGTAGACATGTAGTATATTGCACGAGTTGGTTAAAGTTCTTTGACTTTCTGTAGATATAATTTTTCGAAAAATTTCATTTTACGCCTTTCTCTGTAAAGTGTTTTTACTATTATAAGCTACACACGTGTTGAAGAAGAGGCTGTAAACTGACAGACAAAGGGGGACAGAGAAAGAGAGACAGACAGAGAGCGAAAGGGAGAGAGAGAGAGTGTGTGTGCGAAAGGCTGAGCGAAAAGTTGCTCCAGATAGGTACTAAAGTTATTAGCGAGAGGTACACGGAGTCGTGACTATCATAGATCGTTAATAGATAAGTATAAATTATTTTTCATTTCCTCTTTGTTTTGCGTGTTCTTACTGTGCTCTACGTTATTCTCTTTTGTTTTATTTGTTGAAACATTGAAAACCATTAGTAGGAGACCGTTTGTTCAGTTTCAGTTGCAGTTTAGGTTCAGGTTCAGGTTCAGATGCAGGTTCAGGTTCTGGTTTGGTTTTGCTTAAAGGGCTTTTTTTTCGTTTTTTTAGGTTAGGTCACGTATTTGCTTAGGAAATGGAGCAGGAGTTGCGCTTGGCGCCCAGGCTGCGCTCCTGTATGCGCTGCAGATGCTGCAGCTGTGCCGGTGTCGGTGTATGCGATCCATGTAAGCCACTAGCCGCGCCGGCCGATGTCGATGCTGATCCACCGGGTGCATGCGCTATGCCCGGATGATGCTGGGACTGCGATTGCTGCTGCTGCTGGTGATGGTGTGCATGATGATGCTGGTGATGGTGCAGCGGAGTGCCGGGTGCATTGTTACCAATTTGCTGTGGTAGCGACTGACGGCGACGACGCAGTGCCGGGCTCAGATTGTAGGTAATTTTCGCCTGAGCCAGCAGCTCCTTGAAGACCTGAGGAAGACAATATAATTGGTATACTCTTCCATTTTAACTATTCACAGTGCATGACGTACCTGCGTCACGTTGTCGTTGTTGGCTGCCGATGCCTCAACGAAGCCATTTTCCCAGTCCACTGTCACCACGGACTCGGTGGTGGCGTATTCCACCTGCAATAAGAAGGAGATAGGCAATTTTTAGTAAGCTAAAGAGTTCACGGGCGTGTCATTCATAATATTGCAAGAGCGAATGGACAGACAGACGGACACTTTGACAGACGGGCGTACAGACGGGGGGATAAGTATATAGACAGAAGGGCGGACAGACGAATGTACTGATGGACAGGCGATTGAATGATCGGACAGATGGACGGACAGATGAATGGGCAGACGGATGTATGTACGGACAGACTGACGGACAGATGAATGACAGACGGATGTATGGATGGAAAGAAAGACGATTGTATAAACAGACAGACATACGATTGGACAGACATACGGGCAGATGGACAGACAGTCGGAGAAACGGACGGACAATCGCACAACCAAACGGGCGGACAGACGGACGGACAATCGCACAGCCAAACGAGCGGATAGACGGACGGATAGAAGGACGGTCAGACAGACGGCCGGTAAGACGTATGGTCAAACGGAAGGACAGACGAACGGAAAGACGGACAGAAGGAAGGATAGACGGACGAAACATAGCCAGTCTGACTGTCCTGTTCATGATGATTTAACCTTTATAGTCCTTAAAAAAGCGTTGCAAAAATTTGTACAAAATCAAAACATTTACTGGAAGGGTATAAAAAGTCGTATCTTACATACATTTCTTACAACTTTTTTTTCAAACATTTAATGAAAATAATTTTAAATTTTTAATTCTGATAAATTAAAGAATTCGGATATAGGTTCTGAAATGAATTCGTGTAACCATTACAAACGCTAGGCCAAACTAAATGTACCCATTGCAAGGCTATAGAAAGAATATAGGTAAAAGTGAAGCCGAAACTTATGAACAATCTTAGTTGGCCTCGCTGCGAGACATTTGGCTAGAAACAGAGAGTCTGCTTTTCGCACAGTTCATACTTCCCCACTGACAGCCACAGTTAGGAATAATCAGAAAATATAATAAAACTCCAATTGAAACAATATGGAGAACGAGCATACGCTACCGGCCATTGGATCGGAGCGCGCTGAGCGGTTGGCGGCGATGAAGAGTCGCAACCATCACAGCAACCACAACAATCATAATAATAACAAGGAGAATACTTTCTGGCCAACGATGGTAAGTGCATATTTTAGTTTTCCCGTCATTTCGTACAGTTTTGCTTTAATCCGTGCAGCAGAAGGAGGAGCTGCATGATCATGTGACCAATGCTGAGCTGGATGCCTGGCTGCGCTGGCATCGCGAGCGTCAATTCGAGCACGAGCGGAAGCAACACTACGAGCCGTGGCGTTTCACGGATGACGCACCCGTTTACAAGTCATCCTCAGCCGCAGCAGACTCCACGTTGTTGCTACCCATTTCGACCTCGACGTCGACGTCGACGTCGACGACGACGACGATGACACCGACACCTAAGGCGCGGTTAACGTCTTCACCCACGTTTACGTCAACGTCGTCGTCTTTGTCGCAGTCGGCAGCGCAGTCGCCAAAGTCGGCACCGACGTCGACGCTAACATCAGCCGCAACAGTCGATGAGAAGCAGAAATTGACTGTGCAGCTTTTGCACGCACAGCAGCAGACGCGTTGCTTGGTGCAGTGCATAGATCAGATGCTGCCGGCGCTGCCGAATCGCCAACTGTTCCAGCAGACGTTGCAGCAACTGCGGCAATTGCATCTACTGCTAAAGCGGCAGCTGCTGTGGCAACAACAGGAGAATTCGACGCGAGCTCTGTCAATATTGCAGCAACAACAGCAGCAGAAACCACTGGAGCAACAAAAGCAAGAGCAACAACGACAGCAGCAACAACAACAGCTGCAACAACAGCAAGGACAACAGCAACTCCAGTTTGAGCTGCAGCTGCAACAACGACAGCAGCAGCAACAACAGCAGCAACAGCAACAACAGCAACAGCTGCGACAACAATTGCAACAGCAACGCCAGCAGCAGCAGCAAATGCAACAACAACAGCAGCATGATGAGTTACAGCAGCAGTTGCATCAGCAACAGCAACAACAAAAGCAGCAACAACAGCAACAGCATCAACAGCAATTACATCAGCAGCTTCTGCAACAGCTGCAACAACATCAGCAGCATCAACTGATGCTGCAACAAGAACTGCAGCAACAGCATCAGCAGAAACAGATTTTGCAACAGCAACAGCTACAACAGCAACAGGCACAGCTTAATCAGCTACAGCAACAGCAACAGGCACAACAGCAGCAACAACAATCACAGCAGCAACAACAATCACAGCAGCAACAATCACAGCAGCAACAATCACAGCAGCAACAATCACAGCAGCAACAATCACAGCAGCAACAAGCACAGCAGCAACAAGCACAGCAGCAACAAGCACAGCACCAACAAGCACAACAGCAACAAGTACAGCAGCACCAAGCCCAACAACAACAGGCACAGCAGCAACAAGCACAGCAGCAACAGCAAGCTCTTCAACAACAATCTCAGCAGCAACATGCAATGTTGTCGCAACAACAGATACAGCAAGAACAACAGAAGCATTCGCAGCAGCAACAGCTGCCACAGGCGCAGCAACAGTTGCAGCAGCAACACCAACAACAACACCAACAGCAACACCAACAGCAACAACAACAGCAACAACAGCAGCAACAACAACAGCAACAACAACAGCAACAACAACAGCTGCAGTTACATCAGCAGTCACAACAGGAGCAGCAAAAGCCACAACCGCAGGAGGATCAATCCCTGAAGCATTTACAGAAACCTCCAACACATTCGCCTGGACTCAACGTGAGGGCGCCCGTCTTTCTCAGCAACGGCAGCAGCGGCGCTGCAGCCACTGCAGCGCCATCTGGTGGGCAGTTTTACTTTTGGTACATGCAACAGACGGCGGTGACCAGCGAGTTGCCCATGAATCTGTGGAGCCAGCAGCAACAGGATAACAACAGCAACAGCAACAACACAAACCAAAACAGCTCTAACAAGAGCAACATTAATATTATTGACAAGCCCAGCAACAATTTTAATAATAACAACAGCATAAACATAAATAACAACAACAATAGCAGCAGCAACAGCAACAATACCATCAGCAACAACATTAATAATAATAGTAACAAGAACAATAACAACAGCAACAATAACAAAAATAACAGTTATAATAACAACAACAATATTAGCAACAATCAAAGCAACAATAACAACATCAGCAACAGTCTCACCAACAAGAACCAGGGAAACAACGTAAATTCCAATAATGGCAAACTTAACAACAGCAACAACTACAATCGTCTCAGCAGCAACAATAGTAATGCTAATAATATCAACAACAACAACAATAACAATATCATATACAGAAGCAGCATCAGCTACAGCGGTATTAGCCGAAACAACAACAACAGCAACAACAACAACAACAACAACAACAACAACAACAACATCAACATCAACAACAACAACAACAGCAATACAATTGCAGAACAGAATGCAGTAACAACAATTGGGGACAATTTTTCACACGATCATTAAGGATCGCAAAATATCGGAAGAGAAATCATATTAGAAATGAAGCATGTAGGTGAAGATGGGGCTAGGTTAAAATACACTATTCTACAATACACAGTGGGCCGACGGGATGCAACAATTAATTAATGTACACTTCAGATGATACACCGAAAGAACGATCGATGTGGCTCCATGTACAGTCACCTCGTCTTAGCAAGTTAATTTCAACAACTGTCAAAATTGAATTTAGACTGTACATTGAGCTGTTAATAAAATCTCAGATTTCAACCACGATTTGCAGATTGTATAGTTCAGTTTACGGATTATACAATACATTGAATATTTATACCCTTGCTGAGAGTATATTAATTTTGGCCAGAAGTTTGCGACGCACCGTCGAACTAGCCATGTCCGTCTGTCCGCCTATCCGCCTATCCGTCTGTCTGTCCGTCTGTCTGTTGCAACGCAAACTAGTCTGTCAGCTTAAAAGCTATCTTGATGGATCTTATTTAAACATATAAACTTATGCATAGGAAATAGAAGTGTGATAATTTCTTTTGAAACTGGATGAATGGTATCCTACTGTCGGGTGTGCTGACTGTAGCTTTGCCTACTTGCTTAAGATATCGCTCGGAAACTTTTTCTTCTATGTCTTAGAATGTCCTCTAAATCAAAATCGGTTCGATATATTGAATAGCTGACATATAACCTACCGGTCGATTTTCGTAATTTTTCAAGATATCACTAAAAAATCTATGCCTAAGTATGTCCATTCAGGGGTGTGCAAATTTGAATAAAATCGGGCCTATATATCGTATAGCTGCCAAAGAACCTATCGGTCGAATCTGGATAATATTTCGGATATCGCTACTTTTGCTATCTTAGCAATCCAAAACTGTTTTATATTAAGAGTACCTGCAAGGCCAAAGGTAGCTTTTCTTCCTTGTTTTCTCTAAATAATAAAACATAATATTCTTTTAAATATAATACACATTTTCTCGCAATAAAACATAAAATCGAGAGAGACTTAGGTAACAATGTGCTATGTGTGTGCTACAAACATTAACCTTCTGCATCTCAAAAGGATTTTTTCTCTTACTTGCTTTAAATATTTCTCAGTAGCCATCTTGGCTTATCCATGCCTCTTTCTAGCAATTGATACCTTTTTTTAGCATTCTAAATTTTTAGCTACGATTGAAATCCCCGTCTCCAGACCTTCAAGCGTTCCACTTCGTCGACAAGAAGTCCATTAT
Source organism: Zaprionus ghesquierei (assembly GCA_018904095.1). Classification (NCBI taxonomy): domain Eukaryota; kingdom Metazoa; phylum Arthropoda; class Insecta; order Diptera; family Drosophilidae; genus Zaprionus; species Zaprionus ghesquierei. Next base: position 204,047 of record JAEIGP010000841.1, read on the forward strand.
GCGTTTCGGCATTATTTCTTATCGGCAGAGAAACGCACATAGACGTCTAAATTGCGTTGGTAAGTGAAGAAAGAATGAAGTGAAAATAAATAATGGTCAATGCAAAGGCAGACGACAGGCGACGAGGTATCAGCAGAGACAGGGGCGACAGAGGCAAACGCCAGACAATATAGGCGCAAAGAGGAGGCAACAAACTGCTGACAGGTTGCCCCATCACAATGGAAATAGATTCGCATATGTGAACGGGGGGTGGGACAATGGGAATGAGGCTGGCAGTGGAAATAGGAACGGGAACGCCGACCCGGAGCAAGTACCGAACTATACTAAACTGTACCGCACCGAACCGAACCGAACCGAACTGGGCTCAACTCGCGCCTAAGTGAACCACGCCTAATTCTTCCGAATGAACAAATCCAAACATAAAATGGCAAACCGTGCGTGGCGCCTTCCAGCTGCCCGCTTTCCCAGCTTGCCAGATCTCTAGCTCTGCAGCCCGGCCGGATACTGGTCCTTTTTTTTTTGGCCAGCAGCGGGGCAGGCAGGCAGGCCATGTTGGCTTTAAAACGGCCAACTCGTCTGGGTGTGTCCTCGCATAACCTAAATACATAGTAAAAACCGAAAGCGGCAACAAAAAGTTAAATTCACTTCGTTAAACAAAGAAGTCACCCAGCGACAGATAGCGAAAAAGTGGAGGCATCAGGTTGACGGCTGAAAATGCACGACTAGCACTTACCCTATAACAGTTGCCTAGCAAACTGCGTTTCTCTGCGCAACAGTTGCAACCAGTGCGGGGCATGCCCAACCCAAACTAAAGTTTGCCATTGTTACAGGGTATCTCAAAGCTGCGACACTTTGCCGCTGCTGCCGGCGGTGCGCAATTTGCATTTTTATTATATTAGAAGTCGGTTAAAGTCAATACACCCAAAAGAAGACACTTGCCAGCCGGAATTGTCTCGACTATTGAAACTGACAAAACACACACGCACACACACACACACACACACACACACAGAGCTGGCAGTGTGCGTGGGTGTGGGGTGCTTAGCTGGTGGAGGGTGCAGAGAAAAAAAGGCAAGCAGCACGCAAAAAAGGGGCGCAAAGTGAAACATCAAGTATGCGCCAAGTGGACCAACAACAGCAGCAAAAGGGATAAATTAAAATTGAAATTTATAAAGCTAGCAAGAACAAGAACGGCAAACGGGTAGGGGTAGGGTAAAAAGGGTAGGGTTTTTTGTTCATTTGAAATTTTCGGACGATTTTATTTAAAAGTAATTTCAAATGATATAAGTAGATTTTGTGTGACAGTCCCGTGATTTATGCCCCAAATGCGGCTTAGTTGCTGCAGGTTGGGGATCTTGATTTAGGCACAGCAATAACAAAAACAAGGTTCGTACTCGTGTCTCAATTTTTCAATCTGAGTATAGCATAGGTAGGGGTAGCCATGCCGGACTTAAAGCGTTTTAGGTAAGGAAAATAGAATTTTAAATTAAATAATTTTTTTTTATTTTTATTACATTTTTTTAAGTCATTTGTCATTTCTGTAATGTTGTAAAATGTGTGCTGTGCAGACTTTTGCACTGAATTTCTATATGTTCTCAATTAATTGTATTAATTTTTAAAATACATTTTGTTAAATATGTTTGATATTGTTTTCAGCCATTTTTAAGCTTTAATTTAATATTATACCAGAATTTTTCTTTTGTTTTCTTGCTTCATATTTCAGGTAAATCAAGTCATTTTTGGTTTTTATTTTGCAGTAAATTTAACCGCAACAATTTTTTTTCTGTCATTTCCGGTGATTGAATTGCGCGCGTGTGTATGTGTGTATGTGTGTAGTGAAGTGTTTTCAGTACTGTATTCCGTAGCTCAGCCGGCCCGGGGCAAAGCGCAGCTGGTCCCCTCGCAATTTGCGTAAACTAATACAAAATTCCATTTGGCCATTTGCCCTAACGATGATCGTTTAAGATATGCCACAACGCACACCCACACACACACACACACACACACACACACACACACACACACACGGAACATCATCTTATTATTGTGCATTACTTTTATTTTTTCCAGCTATGCTCCCGAGTTTGTAAAATAAAACGAAATGCGGGAAAAAGCTACAATAAACTGCAATTGGCAAAAGTTTGGCTTGAAGTGCGTCTGGCAAAAGTTCGGCGAGATACAAGCGAATCGAATGGCATACTAGATGGTATATGGTATATGGTTGCACTTGTAGCACATGGACATATGAATTGAAGAGCATGAGGAGAGGCGGGGGGGGGGCGAGCGTAGCGCTTTTCAGTTATGCAACTCGAATGGATTCTGAGTGCACAGTGAAATTGAACATTTGTCGCATGTGCAGCATGTGCAGCATTTTCCGCTATCTCTATGGAGGTTATACTAATACAACTTTATATATGCATGCACAGTTATTAAAGTTACTGCATTAGGTCCCAATTGATATGCACTTTAAAATCATCTTTTACACCTGCTACAAGAGAAATTCGCTGGTTACGGCGAGCATAATATATTCAAGTCCGGTTCCAGTTTCCGGTTTCTGTTACGGTTCCGTTTCCGGTACAGCATTCTCACCTGCTAAAGATTTTATCATCAACGCGTCAATGTGCAACAGTCGCTGTGGACGATTTGGTCGGGCGGCGGGCAGAGTCACCCTTTTTGCTATGCTCTTCACATAACTTCTCTGCACTCCACTGCCTGCACATCCCCCCGCCAAGCATAAACAAGCATGGCAGGTGCGCGCTCTGCGTTTGCCTTTTAGTGTTGCATACTTTTGTGCGCTGCTCTCTCTCGGAAAAGTCGCGTCTCACTAATTATGCAAAAACGTTTGATGAGATTTCATTTCGCGTGACTTTCGCGCTTAGTTTGCACTCACTCGCACTTGCATTGCACGAGAAACTTTGTTGCGTTTTTCATTTCATTTAATTTTTATATAATTTGATAGAAAGACTTTCTATAGAAGGCAGTTAAGTGGTAAGTGGTTCGTTATGTGAACGAAAACCTAATAGCAAAAGAAAGGTGTGTGAGTCGCAAAGATCGCTTACTATGCGGGCTAAAGCGTTAAGATTTAACATACATTAATTTTAATATATCAGCAAAAGGTATATTCAATTTCATTGGTATCTGCAACTAGACTAGTTAATGGCGAAAGGACAGACAACCCTTGGGTATTTTGCAGTCCACTGCATCCGTTTCGCTTCGCTTCCACTTACATTAACTTCGCTTACTTTCTGCATTCTATTCAGAACTTAATTATAAGTAGCATGAAATTTATTTCGCAATTTGTTGACTTCCTTACAGTTTGGTGAAGGAAAAACTTACGAATTAAAGAAAAATTCGAAAAAAATTATAACACTTTTTTTTTAATAGCGCCATCTATAAAACCATCATAGCAATCAGCTTTGTACTGCAAAGACTCAAGTCCGATCGATTTGTAATTTAGGGAAATTATTAAGATTGCATTTGCAAATATAATACAATTACATTTGCTAATAACTAAAAATTATCGATTTGCGTAGCCGGTGGGTGTGACATCAAAAATTGAAAATAAACTCAATCAGCCTATGGTATACAGGAACCTTCATGTGAAATTTGGTGTCTCTAGCTTTTGTAATAGCTGAAATTCAGACTTTTAAACGGACAGACGGACATGGCTCAATCAATTCGGCCAGTGACCCTGAGTCAAAATATATATAGTTTATGGGGTCTTTTCTTTGCCAGTTACATACATTTCCACAACTTAGAATACTCTTTTTTGCGCATTTGCAATGGTCGAATGGTATAAAAATAAGCTGACTTTGCATAGTTTTGGCAGAAGCTTAGTATTCATTGTACAATGAAGGAAGCCAAATGAACCTTGACATTTGCCAGAGCTTTAGCTCGCGGCGAATAATTTTAAGTATCTGAAAAATATCTGCCAATCAAAATGGAAATATGATTTCTTAAATTCTCGTTAAAAGTTACCCGACATTGAGATGCGATGCCATAAGGGACTGAGTACTCTAAGCGTTCGCTGTGTAATATTTATATAGCGCAAATCGAAAAACGAAGGAGGAGAGAGGGGGAGAAAGAGGGGAAAATTGTTTAACTAACTTTCGTTGGAAGCTTGTGTCGATTTGTTTGCCCAAAAATGTCTTCATTTCGCAGCAATTTGGCATTCACACGCCGTCGCCGACGTCGCGTGTGGCCTAGGCCCGCGAGAATTGTGTGCCCAAGATCCGCTTCGGCTTCGGTTCGTAGTCCTTATCCGACCCCCCCTTCGCGTCTATGTTTATATCCTCGTCATTCACATTGGCGCTGGTCACGCTTGACAAACTTTACATAATTGCTTGGGCCGAAACAAAAGCAATTTGCATAGCTTATAAACGGGTTACGAGTTACAATGCTTTGTCTGTGTGTGTGTGTGTGTGTGTGTGTGCGGTGAGCTGTGGGTGTGTGCGGGTGTGTGGGTGTGTGCACTGCGATTATTGTATAAACACTCTTTTGAGTGCTTTTGCCAACAACAATTAAATCAGTTGAAATTGCTGTTGTCATTTTGGCCCAGAAGGCGCGCCGCGAATTAAATGTCAACACGCAGAAATAATAATAAGCGTTAAGTAACGGTAACGATTGAAGCGGGTGTAAACATGCATGCTTTAAATTGGGCATAGAGTATATATATTCTTGTTCCATGTGACAAACCAAGCCGATATACCGATATCAATTTTAAGTCAATTTGCCATTTTTTATTGTGAAACAATGATATTTTGAACCGATTCTAGCTGAATCTGACACTATATGACATAGCTGATCTATGTTAAATTCCTCAGAATCGTGTAAGCATTATACTATACTTTTAGCTTGAAGATGCGCTTATGTTTAGAAACCAGATAACTATAACTTGATTTAGTTATTTCTACTTTCTTGGTCCATCACTCACCTCGCGCAGTTCACCATCCTCGGCGAGCAGATCGACTTTGTTGCCCACAACCACAATGGGCACAGCGGTGGTTGCCTTTGTCTCGTGGATCTGGTCGCGTATGGCGCGGACCTCTTCGAATGTGGTCGCATCGGTGACATCGTAGACCAGAATGAATGCATCTGCCGATGATATGGAAAGTGCACGCATTGCTGGGAACTGAAGATAAATATAAAGAAACGGAGAGAGGGAGAGGAAAAGAGAGAGAACGAGAGAGTGAGTAAGAAACAGATATTGAGGTATCGAGTGAGTGAGCGAGAGAGAGAAAGTGTTGAACAAGCAGCTTAAATTACAAATAAAATCCCCTGCTTCAATTTACATAATATTATTGTACTTGCATAAACCGACAGACTTCTACGCACACACCCACACACGCACACACGCACACATACACACCTACTCATTTAAATAATGACAGATAATAATGTAAATTTCGTTAAACGCTTTGACGCATTTGCAGGCTTTGCAGGCTTTGCAGGCCGCAACTTGCCTTCATTTTTGTCAAGTCGCGAATTGCGCAATTTTCCAAATAAAATTGAAAATGTTCCTTTTTCAACTGTTGCCTGGTCGTTTCAGTGCGTGTGTGCGTGTGTGTGTGTGTGTGTGTGTGTGTGTGTGTGTGTGTGTGTATGTTTGTATATGCGTGTGCATCAATTGAAGATCTCCTTAAATGTTAAAGGTACCGACTGCAAAAGCATCTGCAACGAATTCGAACTCAACTTAAATAGTTTGCTTTAATCCAAAATGCCCAAAATTTGATTTTAACAGAATCCCAGCAAAATATTTACATTTTCAAATGAATTTCAAAACTTATTCAACTTTAGCGTCCCATATAAACTTTCATTCTGAGTGCCTTAATTACGGGTTCGCCAATAGACTGGTCTCAAACTGAGAAGTTGTCTTTACGACCAAGTGCCTCATATTTGCCACACGGAACACTCGGCTCAACCGCACAATCTGTGAATTATGTTTTAAATCATTAAACAGCAGCCGAGCATCACGGGGATACCCTTGTCCGCATTGACGCAATCAAAACAATGCAGGGCAATGTGTCTGCTGGGATATGGAACGCATTTTGTACACAGAACTCAATTAAGCAAATTTCAGCAACTAAAAAAAAAAAAAAAAAAAACCAGAACGTAAAGTCGAACACAATTGCCAAAGGATACAAAAATATACTCTATGGCTAAGTGGGCTCTTCAAATTTGACAGTGAAAAAAAAAGAGGAGTATTATGAATTTCTATAGAAATTGAACATTTAACTTTAAACTAACAAAATAACAAAAACTATTTTTAATTGGAAATTTGTAGGCTTAAATTAAAAGTTCATTTAATTTTGTTTGTATTAATTAAGTATTATATGATTTTTAACATTAAATATATAATATCATAAAGCACAATTTAAAATGATATTTAAAAAAAAAATCAATTTTATTACGCACTCTCTTTCAGTCATACTAGTTGAAAATTAGTCTCAACTCGCCATCATGTATACGCTGCGTGACAATGTGGAGACACCCTATGATCAGGTTAGGCAAGGGACTAAATGGCAAATAAAACGAATTAGAGAAACAGACATCGAGTTAGCAGCAAAGTAAACGGGGTGTGGACAAGCCAGAGGAAACGGCTCAGGGGATGGGACCAAGGTTTTCAGTTGGTTCGGCTCTTTTGGGTGTTTCGCTTGTTCCCTTGTTCGGTGTGCGGTGTCCCCCTACGTCTGTCCCGTGTCTGTCCCGTGTCTCTGCAGTGTGTGTCATGTGACAAAAACTGCGGCTGGCTGCATGGTTCGGTGCCTGCCTGAACTGAACGGTTGCCTGGCCAGAAGACCGCAACATTTTGGCCAAGTATCTGTCGTCGGCTGCTGTTTGCTTTCGACCAACACTAATGGCTTTCGAAATCATGAGCGCTCTGTAGTTGCCTTCAAAATGAATGCTCACCCTGTGCCGGTACCGTTAGAACGTTAGCTGTCGTACTGGCACCTGCATCTGGACAAGCAGCAGCAACAGCAGAAGCAGCGATAGCAGCATAGCACCTTCCTCTGTCTGACTGCAGTTTAATTCCGTTTCGTGTTGCCGCGGGGCTAGTTAATAAAAAAAAAGGCAGCCATCGAAATGTATGTACATGCATGTGCCATGGGGAGAATGGAAAATGGAAAATCCGATTGAAAAGAATGAAAGTGCGGCATGCTACAATGAACGCTAGCAAAACACACAGGCTCACAGACAGACGTTGCCAGGTGGCACGCTCAGGTAAGCTCTATGGTTGCATCAGCAGCATGCAACATAACTGATCTTGCACCTGAACCTGCTGTTACTGTCACGACCCCTGCACCCGCGCTTCCTATTCAACTCTCGTTGCACAAATTTCCCAGTCGAGACTGAATACAAAGGACTCTAAGGGACTTTAATCAATAATTTGTTGCCCAACAAAACAAGTACGTTATGATAAGGGGACACATTCAATTTGGCTCTGATTTTGCACAAGCAACAAGCTTAGCTGCAGCTGCAGCTGAGCACACAATCTACAGGGTATTAAGCCTGCAACTGCGGGCTTAGCTTTATCTCATCATATAATAGGATCAGCCTTGAAAATCAATATTCATCTTAGGTTCAATTTTTGGGCACAAAGCTATTTAATAGGAGAGCCAAAAAAGCGCTCTTAAGTCGGGGGACTCGTCCCTGTCATAATTCTGTTTGTGTATATTTCATATTCATGTTCTGTTTCGGTGTGTGGCGAGCGGAAAAGTGAAAAGCTGTGTTTGCCAGCCGCAAAACACAGCATCTCCGATGTTTGTACCCTGGACTTAAATTCAGCGAGTGGACAGGGTTTAACTGCATGGGAATTAAAGCCGCTTTGCAGCCCTGCAGTTGTCAATACAAAGCTGCTTGCTATGTAAGAGCTTAGCAACTCTGCATTCAAAAAAGGCTATTCATACAAAGCTGATTGCTTTGTAACAGCGAAAGTTCATTTGATTAAGTAATATCGGTTATCGATAAACGTGTTTAACTAATATTGACCTTTATTTTGAGAATATATTGTATTTTCCTCACTTATTACTATTACAGGGTATTTGCGCGTGAACTTTAACTTTGGATCTGCTGCTGTTGTTGTTGTTGTTGCAGCGACAGTAGCTGACATTGTTATTATTACATATTATTGTAAATAACTTAATGGAGAACTGAAGAAAAAAATAACAAAAGGCTGAGGAGCGACTTTGGCTGCGGTCGTGGAATTAAAATGGAGGCATCACAGCCTTTTGCCGGTGCCATGGATCAGCTTTGGCACTGTGCGACCTGTCTACAAGTGACCCCATTTTCATGCTGGCTCAACTGGGACGGAAGCTTGACGTAATCAACAAGGTAGACGCACAGACGCTTGTGTCTTTGGCTGCTGCCAAAAGACACAACGTGGTGCAAGCAACACACTCTCAGCGCAGCTTTCTTCTCATGTGACGTTGCGGATTCCGCACACACACACAGATACACACACAGACGGACTGTGTTGCGGTCTTCCTACACCGTTGCGCTTTTCACTTTCCTCGCAGCTGCTGCTTGCTGGGCATATGTTCCCGCTTGATTTCTCAATGGAGTCGAAATTGTTGCCACTTGTCGTGCAGATAGTGTATGAGGTGAACGTGTAAGGTGTGTGTGTGTGTGTGTGTGTGTGTGTGTTAGTATGCGTAAGTCTGTGCGTTGTCTGTGTGCAGAGTGTGTGTTTTCCCTTTTTCGAAGCTCAGCGCTTTTCGGCGGCAGCTTTTCAATGAGATTATCAACAACAACAGAAACAACAGCAGCAACTGTTGCTGCTGCTGATGCTGGTGCTGCAGCTGTTGCAGCTCTTTGCCGGATTTGATTGTGCCAAAGTTGGCCATTGGCTTAACTCGTTTATTGGCTCTCAAAAGTTAAGCTTCGCCATTGAAATTGAATGAAAGCAGCTTGAAATTTAATCAAAATTGCACACACACACACACATACAAATACACCTATGCATGCTGCATGCACTTACGCATAGACAAAGGGATTTGTGTAGGTGCGTGGGTGTATGTGGGTGTGTGTGCTTTTCGGTTTGCCAAAAAACAAAACTCAAGAAGTTCAAATTTGCTATGAAAGCCACCAAGGAATTTTCTAATTTCATTTACAGCTTCCAGCGAGGTGAGCATGAGCGTGCTCGTTTGGCTTGTGTGTGTGTGTGTGTGTGTGTGTGTGTGTGCATGAGTGTCTTATGCTGCATGTTGCAAGGCTTATTGAGTGTTAGCATGTCAGTTGTTTGAAATGGAACCACATAGAGAATGGCATGATAAGTACATATGTATATTTCATACGCATATCTCTGTATCACTCGACTGAATTTCGATTTGGTTTCCTAAAAGAAATTTTGCCTGAACCTGTGAGTTGAGCCTATGGAAACCCTGTTATTATACCCTTGCAGAGGTATATTAATTTTGGCCAGAGAGACATCTCATATACATCATATATACATATTCTTAAACAGCATCGATAGGAGAGTCGAATTAACCATGTTCGTTTGTTGCATCGCAAACTAGTCTCTCAGTTTTAGAGTTATCCTAATAGAACTTGGCATGCATGCTTCTTATTTCTGCACGGATCGCACCGATTTAACGTATAGCTGCCATAGAACCTATCGGTTGAATTATGTTATTTTTTAAGATATCGCTAAAAGGTGTATCTGATATATGTCTTAGTATGCCCTTAAAAGGCTGTCAAAATTTGAACGAAACTTGACCGATATATCGAATAACCGCCATAGGACCCATCGGGCGACTTTAATTATTTTTCAAGATATCGCTGTGAAACTTTCCTGATTTATGTCTTATTATGTCTATTAAATGCTATGCAAGTTTTATTAAAATCGGACAGATGTATCGTTGACATAGCACCTATCGCCCTATTTAATATATGGAGTAAATGCAATGGTATAAAACCTTCGGCGTGTCTTTCTTTCTTTGTTTTATTATCCGTTTTGCCAAATTATCTTGCGATTAGCTTGCACATAACTTAATTGATAGCTTCATGGTATAGGCAACTTTATTGCTGTTTACAAATATCTTTCTTTTGCTGTTCATTTCAATAATGTTTTACAACAAATTTTCCTATTTTTCATAAACTAAAAAGTTAATAACGATGTCGCAATATGTTCGCATCAAAGAAATTGCACTCGATTTAATATTCATTTGCATTTATGCAGCCTGGCAGCTCTTGGACAGCTATCATGGCACAATGACGGCTTTAAATATTTGATTGCTTGCGAAAGTGCAATAGGGAAATGTAAAATATGCTTTACTATACATTATTACTATACTATATACATATGTAAATACATATTGTAAATTGAAAAAGTGCATTTTACTGTTGCAATTACTCACAATTAACGCGGAAAATTACCATCAATATTGTATTAATTGTATTTAGTCAGCGACACTTACTAATTTACAAATATCAATAATTTAAAGACTTAAACGGCTGGCAAAAAATTAAATAAATAACTGATAGGTCACATATGTACGCTTTGCGACATTTTCGAGGTTAACAATACGTTACAGGAAGTGAAATATTTTTGTTATCATGATCACAATTCAAGGATATAGCGCCTATACTGGATCGTAAGCAGCTTTGGGTTTCAAACCACATAATAAATATCAATTAAATAAAAAACAAAGACGAAAGAAATGGCAAAACTGTCCATCTCAATGGGTAGAATAATCAATTACACATACGGAAAAACAATTGCGAATTAATCAATGTACAAAAAACATATTCGATTTGGTTCAAAAAACAACGGGGGAAAAAAGAACGGCATTAATAAAAATGTGAAATGAATTGAAAGCAAAGGAATAACAATTGCCCAAAGGTAAACCAAAGTAAACAATGTGCATGGATAAAAACAGACAAAACAGACAAAACAGACAAAACAGGAAAAAATGTGAAAAATTTAATAAATTGAAAACCAAACACGATGATGATAGGTCACGCATTCTTTATATCGCTTGCGTACACAAAAGCTTCAGATTTTTTCAATCCACATGGTTTTTTTTTTTTTAGATATTTAAAGCATTTTGTGGGTAATTGATTTGGAAGCCCTTAGCATACGTATTTACGAATAACAAGATTGTTGTGTTTGGTTGGATGTTGTTAAATCACCATAAACATTGTTGTTATGGAAAGTCATCAATAGTATCATTAAGAGTCGTGTCAGGATTCTTGAAGTGCGTTGCCTATGTCGATGAAGTTTTAATTCGCTTTGTATTTAAATTTCTTGCAGAGACAATTCTAAAAAAAAAAAAATCCTAAACTGTGTGAAAAGTGTGTAGCGAACACCAGATGTTGCATTCATCCTGTGTCCAGGGACTGCTATCTCTTTTGTCAGGACAGGCAAAAAAATAGTAAGAATAGTAATGTTTGCACAATGGCCACTGGCATTTGTGCTTAGCCAGTGGAAAGTACCCAACATACATAATATTTCGCACCAGACATCCGCGTATACACACACGTGCAGGCATGCACATGCACATGCACACTTACATGCACAGAAAAGTGCCACCAATTGAGGCAGCCTGCAACAGTTGCAGCTGCGATAAGCGCACAGTCAACGTCAGCTGCTGATAACCTGCGTCGCAACAGCTACTCTTTGCTCTTTGTTTGTGTGTGTGTGTGTGTGTGTGTGTGTATGTGTGTGTGTGTGTGTGTGTGTGTGTGTGTGTGTGTGTGTGTGTGTGTGTGTGTGAATGTGTGTGTGTGTGTGTGTGTGTGTGTGTGTGTGTGTGTGTGTGTGTGTGTGTACGGATGCGTGCGGTTGTGTCTGCTAAATGCCACCACACACTGCTGTTTATTGCGGCTACTTGGCTGAAAATGATGGCGCATACGCACTTTATGCCTGCATATGTCCGTTCATATACTATATGCAAACTTTGTGCTCGGACATGCGAATATTTCGTATGTAATTCTAATTGGATCGAAAAGCCTTGGCTACATATTTTACTTTTCTTATGGCCAAACTAAACCAATGGGCAAAACACACAACTGTCAAGCGCACCCGGCAGTTAGATACCCTTTGCACGTCTGATGAACTGATAGTAACGAAAGCACCAATGCCAAGTTTGGTCTTTTTACTTCTTAAAGTTAAGCTTTTGGAGTCCGTCACGCCACATTCTGCTTGTAACACAAATTTCCTAAAACAGGCAAAAGGAGGCGTGGCAGACCCCATAAAGTGTATATATTCCTGGTCAAGCTCACTAGCCGAGTCGATTGAGCCATGTCCATGTCTGTCTTTCCGTCTGGATCAACTTCTCGATCTCAGCTATAACAAAAGCTAGATTAAGTTTTTTTATTAAATTTAAGATGCATAGGTGATTGCTATGAAACCTTTGTAGTGGCGCCATCTGACATCTTTCATTTCTGGAGCGCAGTTGCGAAGTTGGCCGAATGGTATCTTACGATCGGGTGCGCTTCACCGTAGATTTCCTTACATGCTTTGACTGTTTTCAATGGACGAATAGTATGAGAAGTTCAAAACTTGTGTTACACTAAGAAGAAAAGACTGCCTTGTATTATTGATTTTAATTGGTTCTTCGGTTACTTGGGCTGAATTTATTTGTGCTCATATGGACAACTAGAAATAACACTGCATGTTAATTGAATAAACTTTTTCCTACCTGATTGAACAAAATGAAAAGCGCAAAAGCATTGACGAATTTTTGAAAATTGTGAAACAAGTTTTCGGATTGAAAATCTGCATAAATTTTAAGCTTAACTTTCGTTTGCTTTATTTACATTTATCCCTTACATAGCTAATAAATCAAACCATATGCATAATAATCGCTTTTAAGGCAAATTTGATAGTAAAACCGAAACGAACTTTAAGCATAAAGTTTTCATGTGCATTCTGAGTTTTAATATTCACCTTGACAAACTCGTGCTACACATACTACATACATATAGATGTCTAGTTTATGAGCCAGTTTTTTACGATACGATGTGCATATAGGATGTACTTACAATGCTTTTATGCAAGATATTCCAACGTGGCCAGCTGATTCGAATAGATAAAGCATGAGAGAGAGAATTACTTTCAGTGACGCTTTCTCTTCAGCCAAATGTGCAGTTGGTCCAGTTTCAGGCTGACTACCGAATTATTATCCACTCGTTCTCTCGCACATACACACACACAGACACATAAGAAAATAGACACACAGACTGAAAATAGTAGACACATGGGGCGACTGGCTGTTTGCGATTTATGTGGCGCTTCTTTTAAAAAGTGCAAAGCGCCAACGCCCCGGGAACATATTCCACACCTCATCAAATTTATGAGCCATGTTGAAATGTGTAAAAATTTAATGGGAATTTAGTAATAAAAACAAAAGTGGAACTGAGCCACAACTAATGCCAGAAGGCTGAAATAGAGGGTATTCTGTAAACTGGATTAAAAATTTACAATCGCTAAGCTCTTTTCATGGAAATTTTCAAAGTGATTTTCCCCTAAGTGTCCCTAAATAGCCCACGCCCCACGCTCCATGTCCGGCCCCTACCTATAGCACATATCGCAATTTGTACTTTGGTATTCATTGCTGAAATAAGTCGGTCAACTGCGGAAAGCAAATTATGTGGGAGTTGTGCCTGGTGCCTTGTGCTCAATCGTGCAACGGGTTCAACTGTTTCTTTTTCCTCAGCTTCCTAAATAATTGATATGAAGTTTTCCCCGAATCGGTTGGGAATTTAATTATTTATGTACGAGCGTACGATGATTGCTCAAAATTGAATTTGATTTGCCTGAACAGCTCATACTACATGTGTATGTTTGTATGTGTGTGTGGGGCCGCATTTACACGGGTTTGCGGAGTGCCCACGTTGGGCGCCTAAGCTAAAATGGTTACGTGTTGTTTGGCGTGTATTCTTTTTTTTACCCATAAAGTATATTGATGCTTTAAAGATGAACTAAATCGTGCACATAGGTATTGCCACAATCGAATAAAAGACCCGACTTAGTCACAAATTCTTTTTGTATTAAAGCAAACTTGGTTTCTCCGGCTTTAGTTGCCTCAGAAACAATCAGTTGACGAGATGTGTTGAGTCATTATCTACGACTGAGAAGTCTCATTGGACAGTGATTAGCCTTGTTAATATCAGCTTATTTTAATTAACTGCGTTGCCTGGTAACGTTCTGTATGCATTAGTTTCGTCTAATATAATATCAGGTGATTCGTTCCGACACGTGTACGGGCTAAAGATGTAACCAACTTGTGGGTATTCTGCGAATGGGCGGCTGGGCGTGCTACATACATTATATTTCCGCAGCAGAAACACACATACAGGCACACATGTACCACATGCATAGCAGACATACTACATCTGCAGACTCGACCGTTCATCTCGATACAGCATATCCCTGGCCCGCCTGCTGTTTGCCTGTCCGAGCACGGAAATTGCAAGTGAGTGAGCAAAGTCATCCATATCGACTGTTTATCATAAGTATTTCCCAATACATGTACACGTTCGCACGTGCTACTAAGCATCTATCGAGACTAGAGGAAGAAACAAAAACAACAAAACAAAAAAAAAAAAAACAAAAAGAGAGAAAGAAAAGTGAAATTGCCTCGTTAAAAGTCAGCAAGAGATTTCAGCGAAAATCTGTACGAGCCTCTGCGACTAATAGCTGAAGTTTCCGGCTATGGTGACGCCTTGCTGAGGTAGCTTTAAATTAACTGTTAAACGATGCCATTATAAAGTTTTCATAAATTTAAAGTTTAGTTCCAGCTTAGCTTAACAGTTTTTTTTCAGTGAAAAAGATAGGCAAATTATTCTTGAATTAAACTAGAGTGTATGGTAACTACGCGACTCTTTCTTTCTCCTTCCCTGTCTCTTCCTCTTTTTAGACCATAGATTTAAAAAAAATACATGGTCTATTGTGTTTGTCGAAATGTGCGGCAGAAGGAGGAATTGGCGACCCCATAAAGTATATATTCTTGCTCAGAATCACTAGCCGAGTCGATTAAGCCATGTCTGTCTGTCCGTCTGTTTGTCTGTCTGTATGAACGCCTATATCTTAGAAACCAAAAAAACCTAGAGCCACCAAATTTGACAAATTTGACAACACTTATGTGAAACATACGCTGTAAATTTTTTATTAAAATCTGGGCCACGCCTACTTCCGCCCCCGCAAATCGATAAACCGCATAGCAAGCGCAATAATAAAGCTAGAGTATTCAGTTTTGGTGTGAATGATAACTATCACCACCTAAACGATCGCTGAAAATTTGGTTCCGATCGGATAATGAACATAAATGTTATTGAACGTCTCATATAGATTTGCACTGCGCCCACTGCAAGTATTGTTTGTTCCAAGCAGTGTTTTTTCCAACTGCTTGGACTGCTTGGCGTTTAACTGAAAATTACATGTGTTGTTTATTATTTTTCTTTAAAAAAAACGTTTACCAATAACAGTTTTCTCAATCTGATTTTTTCATAATCTTAAAAATCCATGGTCTTATACAGTCAACACGTGACTGTAGCCGATCTTACTTGTTTTCTATATTTCTGACTATTCGAAAATCTTAAGGTTAAAATGTAATACCTTTTACAAATTGAATAGGCTTGCCCATCTAAGTTTGAATGTTTGCCATTTTGTGTAGCGTATTAGTCAACTTAACTGCCTGAGTTGTGTACTCATGTAGATCCTACTATAAGTTATACATACATACTATTTAATTGAAATCGATGCAGAAAGGGATTAGCTAACACACACACGCAGATACACGGAGCACACATAATATGCAATATTTGTTCATTTATTGTAATATTGCTAGCCATACTATATATCGAGTTAATTGTTGATTGTTATGCTGCAGTAATCGTTGTTAATTGCATGCTCAGTCACACTCATCGTGCAGTTCGAATGCAACAAATGATACGGCATATACTCAAAGTATTCATGGCATACTTGGTATCGTCTGATATGTTGCACAGCTGCTGCTGCCGCTTGAAGGATTGTGTCAAGGACGTCGTCACAGTTGACTTGGCAAACTGATGCTTTTCTCCCTCGCCCTTCTTTTCCCCCACTCTCAACCCCTCTCTCTCTCTCTCTCTCTCTGTGTATGTGTGTGTATGTGCATTCATATTTCTTTTCATTTGCCACCTGCTGCTGCCATCTGCTGCTTCTCTTTTATGAAGAAGCATTTCAATTCGCGTTTAGCGGAAGTGGCAGCGAAATTGAATCGCAGGCTGTAATTTCCGCTGCACACAAAAGGCAGCAACAGTAGCAACATTCAGACTAGGAATGCGGCATGGAGAAGAGCTGCGACTTGGCAGCTATCTCTTCCGCTGCCCACCTCCCCGGCTGCCTGCCTGCCGTCTTGGCTTGCTCTGTAAAATATTAAAAACTAACTAAATGCCGGTGGCGGCCTTGTGTGTTGCAAGCCATTAGAGCCAAGTATTTAAAAATTAAAACCAGCAGCAACAGCAGTAGCAGCTCCTACACACATCCGCAGAGCAGCACACCTACCCACACGCAGACAACGACTCACGCACACCTATGAGATGATGTGGCTGCACAGGACAAGGCCAGCTCAAGTCGAGGCAGACATGACCCAACCCCAACCCCAACCCCCAAACCTAAACCCAGGCCCCAAACAATTTGATTCACTTAATGAACTCGCCAGGCTCGAGCAGATCTTGTGGTCGGTCGCCTCTCTCGCTTTAGTTAGGTGACAAGGGAGTGTATTGCAGCGCAGCGACTTACCTCATAGGAGCCAGCCGTGTCGAGTATGTCCAGCGTGAGGCTAACGCCGGCAATCGAGAAGTTACCCTGATGCATCTCCTCGATGGTCCGTTTGTATTTGGTGGTGAATGTGTTGTACAGAAACTGTGTGATTATCGAGGTCTTGCCCACTTTGGCAGCGCCCATGACGACGATCTTGTGACGTGCATTCGCCGGCCCGATGGCATCGTCCACGGCATTGTTGCGGCCCACTCTGCAAGTGAAACAAGGGGAGAAAGTGAAAGACAGGGAAAGAGAACCTGTTGCGGGTAGTCAAGTTAAAGTCGATTTAATTTTAATTGAATTATCTTCGGCTTTTATCATGTGTATTAATTTAATTTTAATCGCATGTCCTCCATATCCATAACGCCTGCCGGCGGGGAATTAAAAAAGGGTCCTGCAACTCATTAAAACTGTGCGCTACATTTAAAATTAATCATTTACCAACCCTCCCGTCCTACGCTACCCCTGTCGTTTCCTCCCTTTGGCGCACAAAGCGAACAAAGATAAAAGGCGCGTCCAAGGCAAAAGCAACTTGCAATAACTGCAGCAACTTTTCCGAGTAATCTATAGGTTTCTGTACAGACTGTATGGACGGGCTTTTGTAGTCTCGGCTTAAAACCTGAAACTTCAGAACTTTTCAACTCAATGCTCATAAGAAATTTTACTTAAATTCGTGGAAATTTTCAGATTTAATATGAAATTTTGCAGCTTTAAAATTCACAAAGTAAGAGATTCTAGAGGGTTCTACTTTGGGTTCTCTAGAGCCATTACAGATTGCACAATTTCTGCTGCGGCTCAAAGGTTAACTTTGGTGTTAGTGTTTGTCTTTATTTTAAAGCGCTTAGTTTCTTTTGTAATGTAAAATTCCTTGCTTTGTACAGCTAACTTTTCCTGGAACATGATGTATACTTTCTACTTAACGCCTTTTTGGCAGGTTTTCCGATTTTTTATACGAAACTTTGTGCACATGTATGTAACAGGCATAAGGAAGCATGACGGACCTCGAAAAGTGTATATTTTTTTACCCTTACAGAGAGTATATTAATTTTGCCCAGAAGCTTGCAAAGCACCTTAGGAGACATCTCCGACTCTATAAAGTATATATATTCTTAAACAGCATCAGCAGGAGTCAAACTAGCTATGTTCGCCTGTCATTGTTCGTCTGTCCGCCTGTCCGTCTGTCTGTTGCAATTATTATTGCTGCACGCTGTCAATCGGAACGAGCCGGATCGGACCGATATGTCGTATAGCTGCCATAGAACCTATCGGCCGGTTTTTTATCATTTTTCAAGATATCGCCATAAAACTTTCCCATTATGTGTTCAAGCCTTTAAAGGCTGCAAAAGCTTTATCATATCGGACCGATATATCGAATAGCTGCAATAGGACTTATCGGTCTAGTTTTGATATTTTTTAAGATTTTTAAAGAAACTTTTGCTTTCGTTAGAAATTTAAAGCTGTTTAATATTTAAAGTAACTGAAAGGGTATGAAACCTTAGTCGTGCCGAAGGTAGCCTTTCATTCTTCAATGTTTTAGGATCATAAGCCTTGTCGATTAAGCTGGAGACACCAAATTTGACATAAATGTATCTGTAAATTGTCTGCTTTACAAGCTGATTTCAAATTTTAAATGCGTCGTCCACCGCCCTCACAAATTGATAAATAAAGTTTTTAATTTGATTTGTAACGAAAGTATTTACGTTTCAATTTACTGCTTTGATATACACATAGTTCAATTCTTTATGCACTTATATTTTAAATTACTAGCCAATCGGATCATAAACACAAAAGTTATTTAAATGAATATTTTTGCATTCTTTGCCGCCTGTGAAGTTTTTGTTACTTGTTTAAAGTTTATAAGTTATAAATTTGCCGGATTTATATATATATGACTTTTTCCTTTATCATGTTTTAAACTCTTCTCTTTGCCCGTTTTCTTGCTTGGCTTTTCTTCAGCAGTCGCTTGGCTAGTTTCAGCCACATGTACGGGTACAAAATTTCCAGACACAATAAGAATTTAAAGTTTTTTAAAGTTTCTCTACATCCTTCTCCCTCTCCCCCCTCTCTCTCTCTCTCTCTAGTTCTCTCTCTACCCCTCTAGCTCGCACATTCAATGCCTTTGTCGCATTCAGAAATTACTTTCTTCGAGAAAAGTGATTGATTCAGCTGGCGCGTTCGTTGCTGGAAGCACTCGGATTACACCTGCTGGCAATCTGTTGCGAACAAACTTGCCAGTGCAATCTGTCAGCGCTTAAGTTGGAAAAGCTGTCCAGGACACAAGACACAGGACCAGGGCGTCTGTCTGCCAGGACAATGGAATTTCAATCGCAGAAGCTCAGGAGCGCAGCTTGCCACCTAACCAACTTATAATTTCTTTTCGACCCACCTTGTCTCCGACTCCACGATCCTGAAAGATGCAACAAAGCAATAACAAAAAAAAAAAAAACGAAAAACAAAAAACAAAAACAAGAAAATAACGCTACTTTCGGCACGCCGAAGGTTTCATACCCTTGCAGTTACTCCAAATATAAAATCGCCCGATAGGTCCTATGGCAGCTTAACGATATATCTGTCCGATTTTAATAAAACTTGCATAGCATTTAATGGACATAATAAGACATATATCAGAAAAGTTTCACAGCGATATCTTAAAAAATGATGAAAGTCGACCGATAGGTTCTATGACAGTTACTCCAAATATAAAATCGCCCGATAGGTCCTATGGCAGCTTAACGATATATCTGTCCGATTTTAATAAAACTTGCATAGCATTTAATGGACATAATAAGACATATATCAGAAAAGTTTCACAGCGATATCTTAAAAAATGATGAAAGTCGACCGATAGGTTCTATGACAGCTATACGATATATCTGTCCAATTTCGATCAAATTTTCACAGCCTTTAAATAACGTACATAGACATATATTAGGATATCTTGAGAAATGGCAATAATCGGCCGATAGCAGCAGCTATACGATATATTGGTCCGACTTTGATAAAATTTGCACAGAACAAACTAATGCATAGATTGCAAAAGTTTTTTTTGGCAATATCGTGAAAAATTAAAAAATGTGGCTGATAGGTTTTAAGGCAGCTATACGATACATCGGTCCGATCCGGCTCGTTCCGACTTAGTTACAGCGTGCAGCAATGAGAAGCATGTATACTAAGTTTCATCAAAATAGCTCTAAAACTGAGAGACTAGTTTGCGTTCAACAGACGGACGAACGGACAGACAGACAGCCGGACATGGCTAGTTCGACTCCCCTATTGATGCTGATTAAGAATATATATATATTTAATGGGGTTGGAGATGTCACCTAAGGTGCCTTCCAAACTTCTGGCCAAAATTAATATACCATCTGCAATGGTATAAAAGGTCGAAGAAACAAAAAAACACAGAAAAAAGCAAAAAAAAAAAAATGGGAAAAATGCAAAAAAATCAGCAAATAATCAGCACAAAAATGCGGCTCAAAGAACAATACGAAATAAAAGCAAAACATAAGACAGAAATAAAATAAAATTCCTGGCCAAGCAGGCTAAAACAAGGCAAAGTATGCAAACGATGGGCCCTACTGCCCCCACACCCCACTCTTCCCTTCGCCTACCGGCCCCTACCCGCTTGCGGCAGGTCCAGCTGGGAGCGCGGCCAGCAAATCAGCCAGAGAATGTCTTATCATTGTTTCGCCCGGCCTCGCCTGATGAGCAAATAACAAGCAGGCGACGTAGGTGATGCTGCCAGGGGCGTGTGCCAAAAACAAAACAAAAAAACAATGCCCCCCAAAACAGGGAGACTTAAGAACGTTGCAAATAAGAAATAAGAAATTGTTGGGAAGAAATTAATCTGGCGAATGCCGTTGGCCGTTGGCCATTGCCCGTTGACAGCTGACATGCACCTGGTCGTCGTCATCATCATTATTATCATCATCTCCTGGTCACGGTCGAAGTTTTTGCAAAAACTATATAGAAAAATACACTCAAGTTGACCCCTTCCCCTAACCGATTTGCACGGCTGTACCGGCTACACTTATTTCTCATTTCACGAGACCAGAAATTATCCGCACTTAAGTCGGCATCGGTTTACACCGGTTCACCGAAAAACTTCAAGCAGCACTGCAACATAATCCCCAAGTATGCTGAGAAGTACCTTCGACGCGTGCAATAAGCCCGTCTGATAGTTCGCTCGCAATCAGTTGTGTCCTACTATATTTCTATCGTATCCCACTTGCTGGGCTAATCTGTCTGCCAGACACGATCGCGCGTGCAGCTATGCTATACCATATACACAGTCTATACAAAGTGTGTCACATAGTAGCAGGCAGGTGCGGCCCGCTTAATTTATTTATCTCTGTCTTTCTCTATCTCTCTCTCTCTCTCTCTCTCCCTCTCCCTCTGCCTCTCTCTCTCGTCGGTGGTGGCCTTCGTCAGACGTCTGTCAAGGTATTTAATGTGAAATACGCATTTAAAACGAAATCTGTTTTTAATTAAAGTAATAGAAGGCATTGCATGTAGAAACACGTCACGGCGAACTGCAAATACCCTAAGGTGCTTTTAATTGAGGTTAGGTAAAATAACTTTGCTTGAAATGCTTTGTGAATTGTTATGTAATTGAAATAAAAGCAAACTTAGTCTTGAGTTATTACAACATAAGTAAAAAATCATATTACATTTTGGAAATTACTGAGATCTTTGCAAGATCTTAAAACAAAGTTTTCTGTGTATTTTACATTAGCTAGAACTAGATCAAAGCATATTTTTGGGTTTCTTAAGTCTATATTAACTCAGATAGTAAATGATGATCTCTTGTAGTTTGCCCATACTTGTTTCTGTGCGATTCCTGCCTAAGTTAATTAAACTGTATAATATTTCTGTGCAGGGTATATACACTTAACTAATATATAGCAGATATGTTCGTGTGTGTGTGTGTGGCTGTGTGTGTGTGGGTGTGCGTGCCAGTGTCTGTGTCTGCGTGGCTATAACTTACTTGTCACGCTTGGGCTTATCCTCGGCGCTGTCATCCTTCATGAACGAGGGCTGCAGGCTGAAGCGTCGACGCAAGTGACGGCCCCGCATTTTGCAAGAGTGCGAGTGCTGCTGCTTCTTCTTCTTCTTCTTCCTGTTTCCGTTTGTGTTGTTGTCTTTGCTTTTTTTGTTGTTGGTTGAAACAGGTGCTGGCTAAAGGATTGATGTGCGTTGGCGGCTGAAACCACAGTAACCGTAAATCAGGCGAAAAATCCTGTTATATGGTGTTTGTGACTGCCTCCAATCTGTCTGCCGGAATCCCCCCGTTCCCTCTCCCTTTCTCTCTTTCCTTTTCTGTGTGTGTTTGTTTTGTCTTTTTACTTTGTGGCTTTGCTGTCGCTGTCAACGTTGCATAAATTTTATCAAATCAGCTCGGCCGCTCAAAGGCGCGTCGCACTGCACACGTTCTTATCCCTTGGCAGCTGCAGCTGTAACGGTAATTGTAATTGTTACGGTATCTATAACTGCAGCTGTTGCTGTTACTCTGTAAGCGTTGCCTTTGTTGTGTGCGCTCAGTTCATTTCATTTATTTATTTCCACTCTGACAGCGTTTGTTTTATGCAAATGCCTTTTGCTTTGCCCAACTCCTCCGGTTCCGGCTTCAGCTTCGACTGCGACTCCAGAGTTGCCACGTTGCCGGGTTTTGTAGTTCCGACGCAGCAGACGGAACAAAAAAAAAACACGCTGAATGTAAATGTACCTGCAAATTGAAAATTAACATTAAGTTGAGTGCGAGACCAAAAAGGGGGGCCACATAAATTTGCCCACTTTGGTTGAGCGTGTGTGCGACAAAGATGACACTAGGCGAGACAGGGACAGCAATGTGTTCTGCTACTCTATTTGGGCGTGTGCAGTGCTGCCAGTGCCGCATTTTCCCGTCACATTTGGCGGAAATACTGCGTTTCTTATACCCTTGTAGAGGGTATATTAATTCTGGCCAGAAGTTTGCAACGTACCTTAAGAGGCATCTCCGATCCTATAAAGTGTATATATTCTTAATCAGCATCAATAGGGGGGTCGAACTAGCCATGTCCGTCTGTCCGTCCGTCTGATGCCACGCAAACTAATCCCTCAGCCCCTTGGAGCTTACTTAATGAAACTTGGTATACATGTTTGTTATTGCTGTACGCTGTACATAAGTCGGAAAAAGTCGGATCGGACCAATATATCGAAAAGCTGCCATTGAATCAATCGGTCGAATTTTGTTAATTTTTAAGATAACGCTATGGTACTTTTTCTAGGTATGTCTTAGTATGTACTTCAAAACCTATGCAAATTTTACGAGAGTTTTTATCGTGTATCGGCCGACTTTTATTATTTTCAAGAAATCGCTATGAAACTTTCCTGATATACATATGTGTTAGTAAATTCGGACAGATATATCGTAAAGCTGCCTTAGAACCTATCGGCCGATTTTATATTTGGAGTAACTATAAGAGTGTGAAACCTTCGGCGTGCTTAAGGTAGCCTTTCTTTCTTATTTAAAATGAAGTTGGCTTTTTTACGCCAGCATTTTCTATGAAATATACCCAATACTTTCATTTTTCCATCGATATTTTACAGAAATTTGTTTTTGCTTTCCTAAGGTATTCAGACCATGAATTTAAAAAAAAAATCGTCGAAATGTGCGTAATAAAGTGTATATATTCTTGCGCATTATCACTAGCCGAGTCGATTAAGCCATGTTTGTCTGTCCTTCTGTTTGTCTGTCCGTTTGTATGAACGCCTATATCTCAGAAACTAAAAAAGTTAGAGCCACCAAAAATTTAGTGACATACTACTTTTTTATTAAAATTTGGGCCATGCCCACGTCCGCCCCCGCAAATCGATAAACCGAAAAGCAAGCGCAATAATAAAGCTACAATATTCAGTTTTTGTGTGTATAATAACTATCACCTCCCAAACAATCGCTAAAAAATTTGGTTCCGATCAGATAATGAACATACATGTTATTGAACGTTTCATATGGATTTGCATTGCACGCAAGCAGGGGTTTTTCCAAGCGGTGGTTTTTTTCAACTGCTTGGACTGCTTGGCGTCTAACTGAAAATTACATGTGTTGTTTATTATTTTTCTTTGGAAAACGCGTTTACCAATAACAGTTTTCTCAATCTGATTTTTCATAATCTTGACTGTACACTTTCAACACTTTTTCAACACTTGACTGTAGCCGTATTTACTTGTTTCTTAACAAAGTTAGCTTTTCTTGTATGATTAAAAACAACTTTTAGCCTTTCTTTTATTATTTATTTTATTATGTTCAAAACAGTTGGCATTAATGGGCGTCTGCGACTTTATGGTGCTCTCAATACCCTGTAAATGCACTGCCAACTCTGCTGGTGTGTCTGCGAGCGCATATACCCGCAGCGTAGGGTAAAATGGCTGTGCGCCATTGTTGTCGCTGTCGCAACTGAGATAATTAAAGTTAAAACGCAACCATTTGCCAAAAGCTTCGCAGAGAGTTGGACGTCGTTCCGTCCGTCTCTTCCATTCTCACTTGCCCTCCCCCGTCCCGCCCTTTCCTGCCGCCGTCTGAGCGTCTGAAGTTCCGCGCGCAAAGTAATTAAGCAAATTTATGTGAGGCGTGTGCAAGTGAAAGCTGCTGCTTAATTTTGTTTATGTTTTGCCGCCGAGCTGAGCAAAAGTAGCTGAAAGCCGAGACCTCCACCGACATTTCCCTCCTTCACTTAGAGAATCGTCAAGAGGGGCGCCCCAAGAGCAGCAGACGCAACTCAGCGGAGGGATTCGCTTAACAGTTAACAGTCAGTTTGGTTAGATGCCGGCTTTACAGTTATTTGCAGCAGCAGCAGCCGAGTTTAACTCAGTACGACTGTCAGATACCCATTGGAAGAGCACAAAGCTAAAAGCTTCTATATTTAAAGCTAGCGAAACATCGTGTCCGCTTGCCCGTTGTAAGTATGAAATGTACCTGCAATTCTGGCTTGTCTAA
Organism: Zaprionus ghesquierei; assembly: GCA_018904095.1. NCBI lineage: Eukaryota > Metazoa > Arthropoda > Insecta > Diptera > Drosophilidae > Zaprionus > Zaprionus ghesquierei. The sequence goes on from JAEIGP010000841.1 coordinate 228,766, forward strand.
TATACCCCACAAATGGGTTTGCGTGCAGCGCAAACGCAAACGCGATGTTAGGAACAATAATGCAATATTACTTGAAGGGTGATGAGAAAACTGAGCAATGCAATTTGCTAGACATACTCATTAACCTATGCATTCCGTTTAAGATAGTTGTGAAATTAAGAAAACAAGCTAAGTTCGGAAATACGGCCAAAAAATACCTTGCGTTTCAATGTGAAAATTGAACATAAATAAAAAGCAGAGTAATTCAAGCCCAAAAGGGAACCCAACTATTATATATAATGCAAAAATCCCCCTTGCTGGGCGCAAAAGTGCAGAAAGGTCAAGCCACACGGCGCTGACTTTTAACTAGAGAACTATTAATAAGCTCGGGTAATTACAACCACTGTAACTGTAATAAATATACATTTAACTTTTCACATTTGAGTTGAAAGCAAAAATTACTTAACAATAGTTCGCATTCATTATGATTTTATGTTTATGTTAAAAGAGAATTTCTCGGAACCCCACGACACGTAGGCAGTTTAGAGGGGTAAGATTTTCAAAGGAATTCAAAAGTGTGGAAATAACCTAAGCGAGACCATCAGCTTAAACCTACCTAGTTCTGCAAATTTACAAAAAAAAACAAGTAAATACGGCTACAGTCAAGTGTTGACTGTATAAGACCATGGATTTTTGAGGATCATGAAATCAGATTGAGAAAACTGTTATTGGTAAACGCGTAGCGCTTGCTATTCGGATTATCGATTTGCGGGGGCTGACGTAGGTATACAGCGTATGACCCCCATGAATGTTGCCACCAAATTTGGTGGCTCTAGCTTTTTTAGTTTCTGATATATAGGCGTTCATACAGACGGACAGACAGACATGGCTCAATCGACTCGGCTAGTGATCATGTGCAAGAATATATATACTTCATGGGGTTGCAGATGGCTCCTTCGGCCTGTTACACACATTTCGGCAAACCCAATATACCATGTATTTTTTTAAAATTAATGGTCTAAAGATCGAATTCGATTTTAAATAAAACCGCAACCTCTTTGACTATTAGATGATATAGAAGTGTATCAGAATCCATGTATGGGTTGCCCAGGGTCAGGCATTGAACTCATTAAATGACGCTGCGAGCAAGCAAACATGGCGATACACATGAGTCAGCTTTGTGTTTGCCACGCCCCCCGCCCATGCAGCATACATAGCCCACATATCCCACATAGCCCACAAAGTCCATAGAGAAGCGGAAAGATGCCGCACACAGACATCGCCGCACACCCGCTCAACCGTACGGCGTACCCGCACACTTGCACACACACACACACACACACACACAGACACACGCTCACACACACACACACACGCTGCCTGAAACCATCAGCAGCAGACACATGAGCCGCATTTAAATACAGCAAAGAAAAGCGGGAAAGCTGCTCGCCATGAAAAGCAGCGAACATGGAGGGAAATGCGAAATTGTATCTACTTTAGCCGTACATACTACGTGCATTATATAAACTGTCGCCCGCTTTTCCGGCCTGCTCTGCTCTGTCCTCCCCCGCTGCCTCTTTTTTGTTTTCATTCTTTTTTCTTTTGCTTTTTTTGTTTGTTATCTGTACTTGTTGTTGTTGTTGCTTTTGTGTTCAACACGAATCAAATTCATTGTTAATGCGTCATCGAATTCAAGTAACTTGGCCAAAAAGTAATGGTCAAAGGCATTGCAATTGGCCGCGTGGGTCGGACTTCTAGATACCCTGCACGCTCGAGAAATAGTATTGCAATGCAATAATACCCGCATTTGATTGCTTTGCGTATGCAGGGTATGGAAAACAAATTATTGAAATGCTTTAAAATTGCATTTGAAAGTTCCAGCCCCACCCAAAGTTCCCACTTCCCTTTCGCTACCTACCCTGCAGACGGATTTGGGCAGATAGCCCAGACCAGACAAGACGCACTGAAAGTGATTAAATTTTTGGGTATTATGCGAGTTTGAGGCCAACAAGTTGGCCAAGAGCAGAGCGAGAAAAAGCCACAAACTTTCACGCGCGCGCGGCTGTCGAAATAAAAATGCTATATACGCGTGTGTGTGTGTGTTTGTATGTATATATATACATATATATATATGCCTTGTTTGCATAGAGATTTTCGGGTGCTGTAAAGTCGAGCCAATTAGCAGTTGAGACACGGCGGGACAATTGCTTGGTTGTTCGCATTTCGTAGCATACTTTTTGGGGCAATTGAATTGAGCACCTGCCAGCAAGGCATGTGCATGTGTGTATGTGTGTGTATCTGTGCCACATGCCGCCGGGGAACAGTTTTTTGAATTGCTCCGCCTGGATTTCGAAACTTTGATGCTTGTCTGCACTCTGGCTATATGTATATATACATATACATATATATATGTTCTAGCTGTTTTTATATCATTCGACCATTGAAAATGGTCAAAATGGTATACTAAGTTTGTGCAAATGTATGTAAAAGGCAGAAGGAGGCGTGACAGATCCCATAAAGTACATATATTCTGACTCAGGATCACTAGCTGAGTCGATTGAGCCATGTCCGTCTGTCTGTCCGTTTGAACGTCTAGATCTCAGCTATTACAAAAACTAGAGACACCATATTTCACATGAAGGTTCCTGTATATCATAGGTAGATCGAGTTTATTTTAAAATTTCGATGTCACGCCCACCGCCCACGTAAATCGATGATTTACGATTATTAGGAAAAGTATTGAAGTTACAGCTTACTACACAGCTTACAGTTATTACAGTTTCTGCTTTGGTATGAACATAGATAATTACAATATAAATCTTCTCTCAAAATTACAATCCGATCGAACAATAAACACAGAAGATATTCATCTAAACGTTTTCCATAGTTACTCTGCTTGCGCCTTTGCAGCATATCGTGACGTCATTGTCACTATGCTTTGTTTCAGCCGTAGCGTGTGTACAGCTGATTGCTAGGCTTTCACATGTAGATGGCGCTATTCAAAGATAGATGTAATCTAAACAATAGGTGACGGATGAACGTGTGCAGAGTTTTTTGATGGAATTAAATGTCTGATAATTTATTTCGAAACTGGGCGAATGGTATCTTACTGTCGGGCGCGCTCGACTGTAGCATTTTTTACTTGTTTTTCCTATTCTGTTGCTGTGTCGGCTTCTTCTGGCCTTGTCGTCGGGGGAGGCATTTTGAGGCTTGAGTCTGGCTCAAATGCGCTTAGGCATGCAGAAGTTTCGGCATTCGGTAGGTGGACGCTGTGACTGTGGGTGTGTGCGTGTGTGTGTGAGTGTGTCTTAAGGCGATTTGGCCTGCCCAGCTGCCTAGTTGGCCCATGTTGCTTTTGCTCTTGAAACTTTCGTTGTGGCTTAGAAGCAGAAATTGGTTAAAGTTAAACGAGTTGCGGAATATTGACAGCAGAGCCAGATAGAAAGGGACAAAGAGATAGAGAAGATGGAAGAGATAGAGAGAGAGAGAGCGCACAAGCTCAGCGCTTGCTAAATGGATTACAGTTGAACCTCGCTATTGAGACTCAGTTTGCGTTGACTTTGTTGCTAATATAATTGTTGTCGTTGTTGTGCCAGTTGTTGCTTACCGTGAATTGCTTGCGGTTTCTGCACAACTGAGATAGAGATATGTAGAGAATGAGAGCGAGAGGGAGATGGAGATGGAGAATGGCACGTGCAGTTTCATTGCTTGGAATTTGCAGTGGTTTTCGCTTTGCAAAACAAAATTGTTGGCAAATATTTCCAGAGTTTTCGCTCATTTTGTCTACAAAACCGACCTGGCTCAGTTAATCAGCTGCAACTGTTTCCACCAGCATTTGCTGTTGCAGTTGCAGTTGCAGTTGCAGTTGCAATTTATTATTTATAATTATATCTCTTTGAGCTATAAGAGATTGCAGCGCGCAATTAATAATTACAAATATGCGCCACGAGAAAACAATTAAAATGACTGAAAGAGCTTTTCCTAATTAATTCGGTATTTATTTGCTTACACCTCGATTAACTGTGAAAAGCTGCAGGTAAATACAAAGCGAATACATGTATGTTAGTCATTAATGCCAGCATGTGGCACAACGAAGCGAAGGGAGCAGCTGCCCGACTAACCAATACCCATTACTAGAGAAACAACTTGATCGTTATGCATGCAATAGTTTTGATTTGCTTAAATGTTTCAGTCAATTTATAAGGCTTTCTATATATGTGTGTCATATGTATTGCTAGGGGTTTTTAAAACAATGGATGGGGTTTATGAATTTGAAGCCTAACTTCACTTCACTTTGTTATCGATTAATTTACCATCGGCACCATCAGCACCATTTTCCTCTCAGAGCTGCTCCGATAACCTACTATAAAAGTTCACGATGTTCTAAAGAAACTGAATGGCTTACAATATAGCCATATATATTCCTAATCTACGCTTTTATATAATTAGCTTGTGTGCCTAAGCTGTATGAAAAGCCACGCATAAGGTGAATGAGCCAATTCTTAATTCTTTTTCGACAATTTCTTTAGTATCCTGCAGCCCAGTCTCGTTTTCCTCCATTTCCAGCGCGAGGGGAAACATTTTAATGCACGGCAAAAATTCTTTTAAATTCTATCCGCCACGCCCGCTGCCACCTCACGAAATCATTTCATAATTATAATTACTTTTGTGGGCCGAAAGTGGACTGAAAGTGGGCCGTAAGTGGGTGCAACACTTGAGGCGGGAAACCTGGGAAAAATGAGGAAACTGGGAAACTGTGAATGCGGGGCATGCGGTACTGAGGGCCGCGGCCGTTGAGTTGGGTAGATAGCAAAAAGTTTGCAATTGAATTTGCCACTTGATTTGCATAAAGTCGACTAAAAATGCTATGGTTAATCAGGTTAGCTTGGACTTGGGCGCTAAAATCGGTCGTTAAGTGTACATGCGCACCCGGGAACGGGACTTTCGGTTGCCCAATTTGCCGGCCATTTTATTAGCTTGTCTTGTTTGCTCGCCCTCTCTCGTTCAATCCTATTCACAGATAAATAACCACGTGCCATTAAATTACGTATAATCAGCGTAATAATAATAACAACGCGCGTTTTGCCAAATTGCTGGGTAGTCCCGCAATCGTAAAGTGCCAGAATGATGGAAATAAAACGGACAGAGTGGGTAAGCTGATCAGCTTGTTGGGATACCCTGGTTCTTTGAGTTATCAGCTTGAAAATGTAACATACACACAGGCATGCATATGTTTGAATATATGTACATATGTCCTATGTATGACTATCGCTTAATACAAATTAATCGATAAGATTTTAAGTAACAGATTTATTAAAGCAAATGCAAATGCTCGTGTTATCGATAGTTTCAATATTGTTTCTTTCTCTTTGGAAAACCTGTCTAAAATCTATCTAAAATTTAAAATCGCTCAGGCAAATACAGTCGATAGAATTTTGTGCAAAAAGTTGACTAAAAATCGATAACAGATAGCTTCAATATTGTTCCGTGTTCTTTGTCATTAAAATCTTTATTATTCTTATTTCCTAAGCACTTCTATTGAATTAGTTCAAAATTTGTATCTGATATCTTTTAAATATGTTAACTAATATTTGAATATTTATCGATAATTTACACAATGCACTATCGACCCCAAAAGGGTATATGCTGTGTCTAGCATCGACGAGCGCCTGTTACGTTGCTTCCTTTACTAAACGCCAAATTAGACACACACACATATGTGACACGCTGTATGCCTTTGTGAGTGTTTATAGTTGCCTGCGTGTGTGTGGGTGTGTGTGTGTGTGTTTAAGCAAATGCATTTTGCAGGCTATTTTTAAAGAGCACGCGAAATGCGAGTCAGGTGCACCACGCAGAATTGAAAAAGGCGAAAGCATTAACACTTCTGTATGTACATATGTATCGTTATGTGCGGCATCTCTGTCTCTCTCTCTCTCTCTCTCTACCTCTCTCTACCTCTCTCTACCTCTCTCGCTTGTCCCTTCACCGTGATATGTATGTATATTATGAATAGGTATGCCTGTGTGATTCCATAAAAATTTAATGGCGCTCTTAAAAAGCGCCACAACGCGAGCTGCTCATCTGGAATTGGCCTCAGTTCGCTTCGAGTCTGGCTCTGCGACTGGGTCTGTGGCTATGGATTTGGGTCTAGTGGAGCGCAAAGGGATCTCGTGTGCATTTGTTGGCCCTTACCGAAATCACAGAGAGGATGGAGGCTTGGAGACAGGCTGGAGACGGGGCTGGACGCCTATAGAAATGGTTCAGAGCTCTGTGCGCTGAAAGCGGTAAGCTCTCGCTTGAAAGCCGAAACAGACTCGGGATGCATAATAAGCGACACACACACACACATACACACACACACACACACACACACACATTTACACCTATACATTGATGGAGCATACGGAGGAAGTGGCGATTCACTTAGTGGGATAAAAGTTCTGCACGTAGTAGGCTCAGCTTCGTATGTAGCAAGGCTTAGTCGACTGCAATTACGGCGACTACACACAGATACCCTGTAACAATGAGTTTGACCTCGACAATGGGCCAAAAGAAAAGCTATACTCAGACTCATTGTTATTGCTCACCACCCTCTCCCCTCTCCCCGCTCCCCTCTAGTTCTCTGTTCCTATCAGCACTATTGTCTCAGCATACCCGCTCGCAGGCAAAATGTGCAAGAAACGAAACAGACTGAGAAACTTACCGAAATGAGATATCCAAGGCGAACAAAGGCTCACAGAATGTGCCCTCAAAAATATTGACAGACAACAGAGCGACAGTGAGAAAGGGACAGATGGTGTAAGAAAGAGAAAGAAAACACACAATAGCAACAGGCTGGGCTGGGCAGCAACAACAACAATAACAACAACAAATGTACAAAGATAAAGCAAATGCCTGTGGGCCAATTTTTAATGCGACAAAAATGCTAATGAATCGCAAAGCAAAGGAATCTGATGAAAAAAAAATAAACAAACAAATAATCAGAGAGCAGCCAAGCCAAGAAACGAAATGAATCAAGCTGAATGCAAAATGGTAATGGCAACACACACACACACACACACACACACACACACACACACACACACACACACACACACACACACACACACACACACACACACGCACGCACACACGCCTGCGTAGAGCACTCAGCGGGTAGGGTATAAGAGAAACAGTCACACAGTCCCCATACAATAATAATAAAAATAGAAATAATAATAATAATAATAAATCAAAGCGGCAAATCCTTGGTAAATAATAAAAATAGACAAAGAACATGATTGCGCTTCGCTGCTTTGTGTCAAGGTGGTTCGATTTTGAGGGCGTTGCTTTCTGATGGGGCTTAACCTGGTCGCCTTAAGCGTTTTGAATTTAACTATAAGTTTTCGCATACCCTATAATGATAGTCGAAGCTAGGTAGTATCAGCTGCACACATTGTGAGAAACTTTTGCGGGCTAATTGATGTTTTTTGCTTTTTTTTAAATTTATTTAATGATCAATTTATTCAAATCAAACTCGCTAATTAGCCCCTACATTTCCAGGGCAGTTGCTAGGCGAGTCTATTTCGATGGCATTTGACGTGAGATTTAGCATGGTGAGCCGCAGGCAAAAGACTATTTCAAATGCAAGAAGGTGACACTGTGTGTGGCTATGTGTGTGGTTGTGTGTGTGTGTGTGTGTGTGAAAGAGTATGTACGTGTGTGCGTGTGTGTGTGTCTGAGTTAGTTTGACATATTTGTTGTAGCTATTAAAGTGACGGCTTGAGGGCCATCATGGCGGTGAACCGCTAGAGCCGAGCATTTTGGGTCTTAATCTCCATGCCACACATATCCAAACACACACACACACACACACACAAATATGCAGACAGACAGGGGCACTAAAACGGGGGCTCAAGTAATTATGCATGCCATTTGCTGTGCCGTTGTTCCCGTTCCCGTTGTTGTGGTTGTTGTGCTTTTTCGCTCTGGATAAGCGATAAGCGCAACCAGCACGCCGACAAGACAATTCAAATGACACAGAAAACAAACATAAATGAATTCACACAGATGAATACACTCACAAGTGTGTGTGTGTGTTTGTGTCTGTGTGGGTGGAGCTGTTGGAGCTGCCACATTGGAAACTTGGGCCACTTGCATATTTATCATTTATGTATAAAACTTGGCACAAATTTGTTGTCTGCGCCTCGAGAATGACACGAAAAAAGCAATTTAAACTGCACACCCCTACGCATACACGAACACTTACACACATACACACACACACATTCGCACACCTACTTAAGCATGTGAGTGTTGCTCCACAAACATTGACGTTTCGCATTAGGCACCGCCACCGTTGGGGCGCTGCTGCCGCAGGCCTCCCAACAATTTTACACAAGCTCAACAACCCCCCCCCCCCCCTTCCTGCCAACCACCTCCTGTCACACAGACATTACTACACCCCATGCTTTAAGCGTTCCTTCCCCTCATCCCGTCGGCAGCAACAACTGGCAGCGCTTATCAGTGGCTACAACAATCAGCCAGGCCAGGCCCAGCTCCACACAACCCTCCCGCCCGGAAAGCAGCCCCGTCGCGCAGTCGAGCAACAGAAGAAGCCAACGACCCGACGAGCAACAAAATGACAAGCCAACACACACACACACACACACACACGCACATACACATAGTCCGTTATCACTTATGGGTTACCGCTTCGCTAACTTGGGCAGCCACGGCACAGTGGAGCGCCTTAACTTCAACTTACTAAACAAACTAGGTATGTAAAGTGCAGAATATAAGTTTACTACATATGATTTTTAAAAAAAAAATTAGTTTAATGTAGAAAAATTGTAAATAATCTTAAAATCCTATATGTTTTACTAACTTTAGCAGACACCCAAAACTTTATAAAACTTTTTACTGGGTTCTATTTATTCTTTTTTTCTTAAGTTTCATTTATTTTTTGCAATATTTTATGTTAAGATAATCCAAAAAATGATTATTAAAAAAATTAAAATGAATGTTATATAACTCTTGTAAATAAATAATAGAACAAGAAAAAAATGCTAACTTCGGCACGCCGAAGGTTTTATACTTTAAAGTTACGTCAAATATTAAATTGACCGATTGGTTCTATGGCAGCTTAACGATATATCTGTCCGAGTTTAATAAAGTTTTCACAGCATTTAATGCACGTACTAAGAAATATCATATCAGGAAAGTTTCATAGCGATATCTTAAAAAATTACAAAAATCAGCTTATAGGTTATATTGCAGCTATACGATATATCGGTCTGGTCCGGTTCGTTCTGATGCAGCAATAAAAACATGTACACCAAGTTTTATCATCATAGCTCTAAAACTGAGAGACTAATTTGCGTTGCAGACGGACGGACAGACGGACTTGGCTAGTTGATGCTGATTGGGAATATATATAGGTACTTTAAAGGGTCGGAGATGTCTTCTAAGGTGCGTTGCAGACTTCTGGCCAAATTAAAATACCCTCTACAAGGATATAAATATTAATATAAGATAATAATAAAATGTAATATCAAAACTTCATTGAAATGAACTAAACCGTTATTGAAAAAAAAAAAAAACCTGCAATTATAGAAACAAGTTGGAAGGTCTGCCCAACTGTGCCTTGTATTTTATGTGCTGCTGTAGTTGTCGCCGTTGTTAGCTCTAGTTTTCTGTAGTTGCTGCTCTTGTTAGGCTCTGGATTGCTGGCAAGTGAATGTTTTCTATAACAGTGGGCTGCCGAAGCTGACAGGGTCGGGGAATCAGGAGGAAGGAGCCTGGCTGGACGAGAGAGTTTTTCTGGTTACGGTCCGTAAGCCTAGGACAACATTGGCAACTTTGTGCCCATTTTTATTGGCAAGTCGCCTGCTTGAAACTTATGGCCCATTTTAGCGAGCGAACACACATGTGTGTGTGTGTGTGTGTGTGTGTGTGTGAGTGCGTTGGTGTGCGTACTTGTACTAATGAGACAATTTTCACTAGTTTCGTGTGCGGACGTGTATATGCATGTGTGAGTGTGCGTGTGTTGACTTAAATTTGATCCCTAATGAACTGTCGCGCTGACTTGTTGCTTTGCGGCTGCCCCAAGGGCCAGAAACGGAGCCCATGGCCTGCAGCCTTGGTGAGTACACTCGTTGAGTGTGTGAGTATTCATCTCCTTCAGCTGTCACATTAGCGCGCCTTTATTGTTCTTGTTGCCTGCATGTGTGTGGGTGTGTGTGTGTGTGTGTGTGTGTGTGTGTGCGAGAGAGCGTGTTGTTGTAAGCGTTTCAATTAGTGTTTGCCAAACTACTGCGCCCACAGGAGTCCCACAGTCACGCCCATAGCCACGCCCCTTTGTGAAACGAGTGCTATGGGTATGTACAAATGTGTGTGTGTGTGTGTGTGTGTGTGTGTGTGTGTGTGTGTGTAAGTTCGCTCATTTAACAATGAATATTTATATGAATATTTGAACTTAACTCCTCTCCAGGCGCAGTCACTTATGCGTTGAGGCCGTTGTTTATGTCCCTTTTTATGATGCAAAAGGGGTGGGGAAGGGAGGGGGTTTTGGGAAGGACGTACATAATCAGCAAGTTGTGCGGGTTGTAGCTAGCAGAGGGTAAAATGCGCTTGCCTATACCATTTATATAGGATTAAGTTATACACAATATGTATGTAAAAACGGTTGCTTCTTGTTCTTTTTAATTACCTTAAGAAACTTTTAACTGATTTTACGAAATCCCGTGTATAGAACTGATTATAGATCAATTAAACCCAACTGCTTTGCCCACACTCATTGTGTCACCAATAACATTACGCTCTTTGATTGCTTCTAATTGCATTCTTTTCGAACGAAGCTCCACATTCATCCGATTATAAGCTCATTAAATCGAGTTATGCCTTGACTTACTATACATATGTGTAACCAAAATGCATCGATGGATATATTCCACACACGCACAGCGGGAGCCCAATCACATAACTCTCCTCTGTTAATTGCATCCACTGCAACATTTGTGCAATTTTTGTGTAACCGAAGACATATTAATGAAACGAAAACCCGCTGTGAAAATTTGATCGATGACAAGCAATCCTGCTGCTAACTGGGTGAGAATAAGGCAGGCAGGCAGAGCGGGGCAGATAGAGAGAGAGAGAAACAGGGATAAAAAGGAAGAGAGGGTGAAAAATGCCTGCTGGGAGGAGATAGCTCTGCAAGGTGTTTGCTGCAATTGGTAACCGGATATCGCAGAGCCAATCAGTCGACTTTGCCTGCCCAATACCTGATTGCCCATAGGCAATGCTAAGCTAGGGGAAGAGGCAGAGGCAGAGGATGAGCGGAGGCAGGAGCAGGAGCTGGCGACGGGGTGTTTCATTAATCTGCATAGCGTAGATAGTCACAAATGAGTATTTATAGGCCATTGGTTGGGCGATTACTCATGAGAGAGATAAAAACTTACTGGGCTAATAATGGCCACAGTGAGGCTAACAAAGTTGTTGGTTGTGTGTGGGGGGGTGGAAGGGGGGCACGTTAAATGGGCTTCAAGATAAAAGATATGCACTATAACGCAGTAGATGACAAAATGTCGAAAAACCAAAATAAATTTGACTAAATTTAGATATCGCTATTTATTATAGAGAAACTTTCCTAACAATTTCGTAAATAAAAATTTACAATTTTGGCAATTTAAATTTTATTAAAAAAATCAAAATAAAAAAAGGATTGATTTTATTGCAATCTCTAATGTTATCATTGTCAACATTTCAAAGTTCATCTTTTACCTTATTTATTTCTGTTTAGAAAACTTCCCTTTTGAGTGGCTCTCATAGAGAGAAATCCCCTCTACGAAATCCCCCAAAAATAACCGATACAAATATTGTTAGCGATTCGCATGCAACAAAGCCAACGTCAACAACAAGAACAAAAACAATGCCAAGGCTCGCGACGATAATGACAACAACAACAACAATGATCACACTGACAATGGGGCGTTAATGTTGATGATGATGATTTTGATGAGCAATGAGTAATAGCTCCGTCAACAATGCCGATACCAGCGAAACTAATACCAGCACCAGTTCCATAGCTCGGTTCCATAGCAATGGCATTGACCTTGGTCCTTATCTTTGCAATGGTAACAGAGTCGCAGAACTTAAGAGGGAACTGCAAGGACAGGGGGAGAGGGCGGGAATTGTAGCCGTAGCCGTAGCCGTGGCCGTAGCCGTAGCCAGAGGCAAAGCCGTAGCCAGAGGCAAAGCCGTAGCCGTAGAGGCAAAGCAAACAAAACAAAATACAAATTATATAAGTATTTTATCGCATTATCGATTGCAATTACTGTTTGGCATATCACTAAATACATTAAAAGTAAAAGATGAACAATGTGCCATGAAATAAAAATAAATTAAAAAAAATACAAAAAACAAAAACAAAAGCAAAGATTGCGGTACGTTATCCTTGACGAAATACCCTAAAAACTGTGCAAAATTTAAGCAACAGTTGATTTCATGCAGATAGAAATTCAAAGCCATATATAGTCGTCCATTTATAGTAAAAAACAAGTAAGAACGGCTACAGTCAAGGGTTGACTGTATAACACCATGGATTTTTGAAGATCATTAAAAAAATCAGATTGAGAAAGCTGTTACTGGTAAACGCGTTTTTTTCAAAGAAAAAAAAAACAAAAAATATATTTTCAGTTAGACGCCAAGTAGCCAACTGCTTGGAAAAAACACTGCTTGCTTGCTTGCTTGCAGGAGAGCAGTGTTAATCTATTGTATATGAAACGTTGAAAAACATTTATGTTCATTATCCGATCGGAACCAAATTGTTTGGGTGGTGATAGTTATCATACCCACAAAAACTTAATACTGTAGCTTTATTATTGTGCTTGCTATTCGGTTTATTGGTTTGCTGGGGCGGAATCAGGCGTGGCCCAAATTTCAATAAAAGTTGTATATCGTATGACCCACATGAGTGTTGTCACTAAATTTGGTGGCTCTAGCTTTTTTAGTTTCTGAGATATAGGCGTTTAACAGACGGAAAGACTGACAGAAAGACATGGTTCAATCGACTCGGCTAGTGATAATGAGCAAGAATGTATATACTTTATGGGGTCGCAGATGCCCCCTTCTCCCTGTTACGCACATTTCGACAAACACAATATATACAAAAAGAAAATATACAAAAAAAATAAAGCAAAAAAAAATTAGTAAAAAATTAAATATCAAATTAAATAAAATATAAAAAATACATATATAATTATATATACAAAAACAATTTTAATACAAAATATTGTAATTGAAAAAATATTTTCGGAAAAAAGCAAACTATTCTTTTGTTCTTGCAAAAATGTAAAAACTAATTTTCTATGGAGATAATCTGTTCTATTTATGGCACAGTTATACACTCCAATCAAGCTAGGCAACCTCCCATAAGAGTATTACGTAGTAGACTTGCAGACGAAATACGGAACAGGAAACCACAACTGTGGTCGTTAACAGGCAAGCGCATTGAATGCGACTGAGGTGAGACAGTGAGATGAGGTGTGGTCGATATAAAGTAAAGCAATAACGACATAACAATAAATCATCCACCAAACAAATTCACAGACACCAACAACACACAATCTCACACATAGGTGGATTAGAAGAATCTCGCACAAAGGTGGATTAGAAGAAGCCACCGAAAAAGCAACAATAACAAATCGCGACTCTCTCTTTCTAGAAAAAGCCGCTGCTGAGTCGCATATAGCGTATACGCAGCGTGGTATACTAAGGGCCTAGCCAAACGATCCCTCTTCGCGTTTATTATTTATTACACCCTCGCACACACACACACACACGCATAGTAGAGAGCGAAATATTCATTGAATTAATTGTGACAAGCGATGAGTTAATTTACGATCAATGTAGATTACAAATACATTATCGGCTAGTCCGGCGATGCGGTAGCCCTGTCCAGCTTATCTAAAACTTCCGGCCGAATATTGCTTTTGATAAAAAATAAATATAACAAAATGTAGTTCTATCTGCATGCTATGCATCTATTAATATCACAGCTAAAAATATACATAATATTTAATAACATTTCTTCTTAAATTCCTAAGAATATTATGCAAATAATTTTAATTTTTGCACTGTTTCTGTTTAATTTCAAATTTATTAAAACTCTTCCAAAACTTTAGCTTTAAATTGAATCTAAATTATTTGATAATTTTAAGAGGCTGAATTGCAAATTTTTTTCAAATTTATTTCCAGTTTCGTTTACCTGATTTTTTTTCGCTAATTCGCTGACACAGTTCACACAACAAGCTAATGCTTGATTTACCGTTAAATTTGAATTCGCTGCTCAAGTGCACAACAAGAAAACCGATTTCCAATTGTAATTTCGCATTACAATAACAGTCAAAAAAAAAAAAACAATAACAAAATGCAAGCACAACAAGGAACAGCGACAGTAACAACAACAGCAACAACAACAACGGTAACAACAGCGACAACAATAGAGAAATGATAATCGCCGAAAGCGTCGTCTGAATTTCTGAGGTTCAGACTCAGGTTTTCGGATTTCGATTTTCAATTCTCTGTTCTCTGGTTGTCGGTTTTTGGTTTCAGGTCTCTGATTTGTGATTTCTGCCGTTGTGCGTTGCGTGTGTTAACAGTTGGCACTGTGTGTGCTATATTGCTCAATATGCTATACTGTCGATACGATACTGAAGCTGAGGCTGAAGCTGAAGCTGAAGCTAAACCTTAGGCTATTTCGGCAGCAGCAAACAACACGCTGCTTCAAGTTCCCGGGAAAAACTAAACTGTTGTTACACTTGATGCATGCCTTCTACCAGCCGCAGCAGCAACAGCAGCAGCAGCAACAGCAGCAACGACGGCAACAGCAACAGCAGCAGCAGCGTCGACAGCGACGGCACTCGACACAACGTCGACAGTCGCAGACGCCACACGAGTGCGAAGCCTCATGGAAATCCGAATCAAAAAACGAGCAGCGCGGCAAGGTGCGCAGAGGGAGCGCGATGCTAGTATTACACGAGCGAGCAGGGACGAGTAGGTGAAGGCAGTGGGGAAGGAGGGAGGTGTAAAAATGGAGGGAGGTGCTTTAAGCGCCAACAAGTGCATGCCATGCCATGCCTCGCCCCGCCTCGGCCATTCGAAAACCCAAATTCAAATGGCGGCAGCGGCTTGCCTCGCTCTCGTTGTCGTTGTCGTGGCCGACAACAAATGCTACCCAGCTGGGGAAGTGACTAAGCGAAAGCTTTTGCCTCTCGGCATTGAATGCGACAGCCATAGCGATAGCAACGGCAACGGCAAAAGCAACCGCGACGGCGACAGCGCATTGGCGTTGAGTGAGCATTCAGCTGGGGACACAGAATAAAAGTATGCAAAGCTTTTTGGAAAAAGCTCTTGACGGGCGGCATATCCAACAGCCTCGCAGACGAAGCGACAAATTTACGAGGGCTGCCACAAGAGTAGTGGCAATATGTTTGTCTCGCCACACCTACTGAATATAATTATTTTTTTTACATTTTATTTCTTCATTTGCTTTAAAGACAACTAGAACAAATTAGAAAGGCTTTGATAAAACTTTTGCAGCTTTTACGATAAAGAACATACTTAGACATATGTATATAGAAATAGTTTCATAGTGATATCTTCAAAAAATGATAAAAATCTGCCAATAGGTTCTATTGCACTTAAACGATATATCGGTCCGGTCTGGCTCGTTCCGACCTATTTACAGCGTGCAGCAAAATGAAACATGTTTACCAAGTTTCATCAAGATAACTCTAGGCCTTAGAGACAAGTTCGCGTGTCGACAGACGGGCGGACAGACGGGCATGGCTCGTTCGACTCCCCTATTAATGCTGATTAAGAATAAATACACTACGTTGCTAACCTCTGGCCAAAATTAATATACCCTCTTGAAAGGAATAAAAAGTTGATATAAAAATGCTTTAAATAATTACAAAATAATAATAAATAAAAATAAATAAATAAATTAACAAGTAAGAAAGTTACAGTCGAGTGTGCTCGACTATAATATACCCGCTACCCAGCTGCTCGTACATCATTTATTTGCGGAACAAAAAAAACGGCTACAATCATATTTTGACCGTAAAAGGCCATGGACTTACAATATTTAGGCATAGTCAAAATCTAAAATAAAAAAAAAATTGTTTGCACACATTTAATTTTTGTGTACGCACACACTATTCGGCACAATGCTGCCGGCAGCGCTGCTTACAGCTATGGAAAACGTTGAGCTGAATAGCTTCTGTGTTTATTATCCGATAATTACCATGTTACATTTTCAGAGATCATCTGGCTAGCTATAGTTATCATGTAAACCAAATATGAACAATAGGCATCAAAATTGCGCTTGTAATCAATTTTTTTTCGATTAACAGGGGCGGAAGGGGGCGTGGCCAAAATCCAAAATAAACTTGATCAGCGTGCAATAATTACACATATTGTCACCAAATTTGGTAGTCCTAGCTCTTATAATAGCTGAGATCTAGATTTTCACACGGACAGACAGACGGACAGACGGACATGGCTATATCGACTCGGGTGTTGATCCTGAGCCAGAATATATACACTTTATGGGGTCGGAGGTGTCTCCTTCTGCCTGTTAGATACATTATCGGTTTGAACAAGGTTATAATACCCTTCTACTCTACGAGTAGCGGGTATAAAAAGAAGCAATTTGAAAAATCTTAATAAAATCTTTATAAAAAATCTTAATAAAACTTTTGAAGTAATGTTTAAATTGTGTGTTTCAATTAAAATATTAATAATCATATTTGTACATAACTTTTAAAACGGACTCTAGCTTTCTCAATTACCTTGCTTCTTTCTTGCTACCCTCGCACTTGTGTCTACACAGCACATGTTCTATATATGCACACACACACAGAGGGGTAGTTCAAAAGTTCGATGTGTGCGCTGAATACCAAAGAAGGTCTCCGAAAACAGTTAATATTCAAACTGCAATATTAACTTGTGGGCCCGCAAATAAATCAAGCCAGAGACGCCTAAACGTTTATTGTTTATATTGCATTGTATACAGTATGTATGTACATATGTATTATCTCGTACATCTTTTGTGCAGTCCATGCTGTAAATGAATACATATGTATGTATGTTATGTGAGGGCCCAGAGATAAGGTGTAAAACAGTTTTTCGAAACAACAAAAGGCAAACCCAACTGGAGCGCACCAAGGTCACACAGCATTGCAGCATGCATCCTGCAGACCATGTTATACGAGCGTTTTATCCTTGTGCCTCAGCTAGAAGTGCTCATAATGCAAAACCTGCTGGCGGGAGGGCCCTCGCACGTGTAGAGGATAGGAAGGAAGAGGGGTGGAGGGGGAGTTGTTATAGTGACACGCGGTTGGTTGCGAACTGCCTTACAATTTATAATTGCAGCGCCATACATCTTTTTAATTAGCTGATAAACAAGTCGTATACGCGATTACGTTGCGCTCGCCATATTCTGTTAGCACTCGCGCTGCCCCAGCTGCGTTGTCCAGCTAAGCTTACTTGGCTGTTGTTTGTTGCTGCTGTTTTTGTTGCTCTTATTATTGCAACTGCTGTTTAATTGTCTAGACTGCGGATTGGGGCTTACATAATGCGCTCATTGCAGCATTCGCCACGTACGTGCAATACTATTCATAGTGCACATCCCCACCGTCGATAATGGCCACAACTGAATTTTTAGTATGCTGCAAATGCCACACCAACAACAGCAATAACGGCAGCAACAGCAACAGTTTCAGCTGCCACGCGCCCCAAGCTTCAAAGCAAACAAGTGCAGACAGTGAGCAAATCCTGAAGTTTAGTAAAATGCGTTGCAGGCACGAATAGGTAGTGTGCATAGGACATAAGGTATATAGCATATTTCCAGGAATCAAAGTACCACATGCGCTCACCTAAGCTCCCTCAGAGCTATGCGGATTTAAGTTCATGTCTGGCGTGTAAATGTTGTAATCCGACAGAGACTGTTTCCTCGATACAGTACCTATTTGCATGGCTAAGCGAACAGTTAACTTTATCAATTTAAGCAAGTAATTTTGGCCGTCATACAGAAAACCACTCTCCAGATTCTTTTGCCATTAATGTTTACTTGCTTTCACATGAACACACAGACAAACATACAAAGACGTAGACAGCGCTGATCGGAACTACGAAAGTTTCTAGATTTAATTACTTCTGTGTTTACAGTCCGATTGGTAGTTTAGAAGGTAGGTGCATGCCCTATATATTTATGTGTATGTCAAAGCAGAAAGTTCAGACATCAATACTTCGCTAAATAATCCGAAATTACTAATATTTGTAGGCGGTGGGCGTGGCAACTTAAATGTAAAATAAGGTCTATTTGCCTACAGTATACGTTAAGCATTATACCAAATTTGGTGTCTTTAGCTCCTACACTAACTGAGATCCGTGTGTTTAAAAAGACAGACGGACAGGCACTTTCTTGCTTTTGTGTCGACTGTGTGCATTGAGAATTATTTCCAAAAATGCCTAATTAGTTATGTAGTTTTAATAGTAGATTAGCGCACTAAGCCGAGTTAATGTGCAGTTTAAAGTTTCTCCGGAATCCGAACTGACTTGGCTGACTAATGGCACTTGTAATGTTTTGCCAAGCATTGAGTAGTTTTTATACGGAAATCAATTTGGGATTTTCATCGAATAACTAAGTGTGTGTGTGTGTTTTTTTTTATTAGAAATACGGCAGGAAAATAAAATGTTCGAAAGATACCATCCACCGTCCGTAGATGGTATGCACGATTCATAACTCTCCAAGTAGAGTTACGCCTACGTACTAAACAAAAACCTCCGTATGCTCTCCAGTCCTTGCTTCGCTCACTGGTACTTCCAATCAAGGTATTACTTCGGTGAGCAGGATGTGGTGCCCGAACGCAATCCCTCTCTTGGTGCGTTGCTGCGTAACGCTCCTTCGTTAACTCTTTAGTCGCCTTTTACGACAAGCCGAGCCCGCTGAGGTGGTATTCTTGGTCTGCCACCACACGGGAGTGCTCCTTATCCAACGGGTCTGCTGGCCGTCTCATCGATGCGAACACGTTTCTGTCCGCCAGCATAGTGCGCATTAGACTTCTCGGGCTGAGCGGAGTTCCAGCAAGAGTCTCCAGTATCTCCCTCTCTGTACGAAACCTAGTGCAGTGCAGTAGGATATGTTCCGCTGTTTCGGCTACGTCGTTGCAGAACAGGCACAGGGCTGAGTCCACATGGCGAAACCTGAAGAGGTAACCCCGGAAGCAATCATGGTCGGTGATGAACTGGGTTAAGTGAACGTCCAGCACTTTGTGTTCACACCCTGCCCACTCGGATAAATCTGGAATCAGCTGGTAGGTCCATCTCCCTTGTTGTGAGTGTTGCCACCTAGTCTGCCACACCCCATAAAGCCAGACACTGATCTCTTCCCCGGTAACACCTTCTCAAGACAGGTATTGGGCTTCTATCTCAAGATCGATCGGGGGGATGCCCGCGAGAACATAAGCTGCATCTTCCGATATTGTTCTGAATCCTCTTATCAGTCTAAGAGCCAGGGTCCGTGATACTGCACGCGCGTTGTCCAGGTAAGTCACTCTATTCGTGACACTCCTCCAGATGGGGGCAGCGTATAGAAGCGATGATTTCGCGACTGCTACTAGCAGCCTCCTGGCCGGCATCCTGGGTTCACCTATATTTGGCATGAGTCTTGCCAGTGCTGCTGCTGTCATCGCTGCCTTCCTACTGGCGTATCTCGCATGCTCCTTGAATGACAGTCTATGGCCAATAAGAACACCCAGATACTTCAGGGATCCAGCTGACTCTATTTGAGCGTCTTTGACCGAGACTCGAATACTCTCGACGGCCTTTCTGGCCGGCTCAACAACACTGCTTCGGACTTGTGCGCAGCGATGCTTAGACCGGCATTCTCCAGCCAGCTAATAGCTGAGCTAATTGTTTTGGCAACCGCTGCTACTGCCACGTCGTCAGCAAAGCAGAGTAGCTCCACTCCAATTGTGTGTGTGTGTGTGTGCGCGCGTGTGTGTGTGTATGTGTGTGTGCGCGCGCGTGTGTGTGTATGTGTGTGTGTGTGTGTGTGTGTGCATTGAAGTGCATTGAAAAACACATTGGATTTCTGGGAATTGTTTAGCCCCTATTATGAGCACAAAGCATGTGCCCGAATCTGCACGGATATCTTGACTAATTGCGAATTGTGGCCCAATAAAGCGTGTGTGTAAAATGCGTATTAATTAGTTGAAATAAATTTAAATTGGAATTGAAATTGAAATTACACAATGCACACGCAGTACACAAAATCGATGTGGCAGGTTCGGTTGCAATACGAGCGAGGCTTGGAGGCAAAAGGGCGGCAGTGTTAAGTGTCGGGATGAAGCAAATTGATTGTTGCTGCCTGAAGGCAGGTTAACTGATAGCCCTGGCCAGGTGTCAACTGTTGGAAGCTCCCACTGACAACTGGAAGCGTCGCGTCGCAGGCAGCGCAAGTTGCGGGCAGGCACGTGACGGGTTTGCTTGTAAATGGAGTATTGATTGTAGGCGCGGGTTGCAGTTGAAGACAACAACAACAACAACAACAGCATCAGCTGTAGAAACAACAAACATTTTAGCCGCAGCCGTTTTGAATACCCCGTAAATGAGTTTGGTGTTATTGAAAATATTTGCTGTGAATATGAAATAATAATTTTAACTGCTTTTCTTTTTAATTATAGGATATCTTATACCCAAAGGTATATGCGTCAGCTTGAATGCCCGTCACATCTGACGCTACAGGGTATGCATGTGCAATCACTAAAACTTTGTACCCGCATGCGACATGGGGTAGACAAACCAAAAGCCGACACTCAAACCAAATGTACAACAAGTGGAAATCAAACTGGGATGTGTGCTCGGGTATGCCGAGTGTCCGTGGGTGTATGTGTTTGTACGTATGCGTGTGTGGGTGTGTGTGCATGTTTCTGCGTAGGCGTGTGTGTGTGTGATTATGTGCGTTTGTTTGACTGGTCTGCCACTAAAATTTCAATTAATACTCATGTATCTACAATGTGCGTTGCATATGAAAACGCAGAAGCCAAAGTCAAGAGCAGTTCGCTCAAAAAGAGCAAAAGAATGGGAGTGAATGCTTCAAGCCGTTGACAAACAAAGGTAAACATTCGAACGCACACCCACATTCATATGGGCATTCTATGTTTATATACCGTTTTCAACCTAGTGCAATTTATCAAATATGGCAACTAACACAAACTTTAGTAATTCTTCTTTACTTGACCTAGCTTACAACATTAAACATAAAACAAGAATGAAAGGCTACTTTCGGAATGCCGAAAGTTTCATATCCTTGCAGTTGCTCTTAATATAAAAATGTTTTGGTTTGCTAAACATAGCAAAAATTGCAAACCGGTATTTAAAATTCGACCTATAGGCTCTAATGCAGGTATGCGATATATCGGTCTGATTTTGAAAAAATTTGCAAAGCCTTGAATGGACATACTTAGGTATAGATTGCAAAAGTTTCTTAACGATATCTTGAAAATTGACAAAGATCTATTTCTATGGCAGCTATTCGATATATCGATCCGGTTTCGATACAATTTTTATAGACTTTAAACGACATTCAAATACACAGATAAACAAAGTATCATAGCCATATTTTAAAAACAACAAAAATCAATCGACAGGTTCTATGGCAGCTATACGATATACGGGTCCGATCCAGCCCGTTGCGACTTATTTACAGCGTAAAGCAATAAAAAAAAGGAATACCAAGTTCTATTAGGATAACTCCAAAACTGAGAGACTGTTTTGATTTTACGGACGGACAGACGGACGGACGGACAGACGGACATGGCTAGTTCAACTTACCTGCTGATGCTGATTTTAAATACAGTAGAATCCGGTAATAGCGACTTTCAAGGGACCGACGATTTTACGTCGTTATACCCGGAAGACGCACTAACAGAAAGGTGGAAAAAAAATTTTTTTTGCTTATTTTATAGTTGCCATGTTCGTAATATATTTTAACATAACACAAATTAATTCTTTAATCAAACAAAAATTTAATTAACGTAATTTAATAAACCGGGTTTTTCATAAGTCGTATACATATAATGCGTAGTCATAAGCATAATATAACAAGATTCATTTCTTATGTGGTTTTTTCATCGACGGAGAAGCACTTTCGCTTTGAAGACATTTTGTGGGCCTGTTGCACAAGTGTCGAGCTTAAACTGAATGAGCTCATCATGCGCATTTAGTGCATTGACTCACATTTGGCGAATTTACGCATTAAGTTTTATTGGAAAAAAGCAGAAAAAACTAGAAATATAACGGGGCATCTCATAATATAAAGGCATGAGGTCTGCACACGCACGCTGTAAACACTTTTGTGACGTCGGCCACTAATAGAAACATACATTTCTAACAGAGTCGTTTGATGCTTAAATTTGTTGGCATTATTTTGCTGTATTTTTTTTTTTTTGGCACGTCGCAATATCCGGTTGAATTATGAAAAATCTCGTCGGTATAAGAGGTTTGTCGCTAAAAGCGAAGACGTACTAACCGGAGATCCTTTCATATAACATTTTTCATGGGGACCAGCCAAGCCATCGAGTTTCCGTTGCAATAACCGGACTGACGCTATAAGCGGAGTCTTTATAACCGGATTCTACTGTATATACACTTTATAGGGCCGGAGATGTCTCCAAAGGTGCGTTGCAAGCTTCCGGCCAAACTAATATACCCTTGCAAGGATATAACAACCTAAACCTAAACTAAGCAAGTCAAACTAATCTAATCCAACCTAAAATAAACTATCTTTGGTTTCCCTAGGGCAACTGCAGCTTAACCCAAGCTAGTCTAATCCATGCAAAGAAAACATGAACTATCTCTACCTTACCTAAGCTAACTTACCCTAACCAAAGTCAACCTAACCTATACCAACCTAACCCACTCGCCTAATAAGGTAAAGTCAATTCAACCAAAGTTAAAATGAGATTTTATTCAACTTTTACAAAACTTTAAAAAGGCTAAAGTGAACGTTAACCAAGTTGCTCATAACTTTTATTTACATACCCAGAAAAAGTAAACTAACCTGAACAAACTTACCTAGTCGAACTTAAACAACGTTTAGGCTAATTAACCAACTAAACGAAAAACTTGTTGTTTTTATGCCAAACCCCGAGGTAAAAAAAAGTCAAGTCTTTTTCGAATACCAACTTTGTATAATTATTTGGCATGTGTTTTCCATTTTATTCTTAAAAACCTCCTTAAATTAAAAATTTAATTTAATTTTTCAGAACATAACTTAAAAAAATGTTTAATTGAATAACTTAGGTGCCCATTGTCCGATCAGATTGCAATTAGTAAGTAAGGTGCACATCGCTTATATCTATGTGTATAGCAAAGTAGAAAGCTGTAACTTTAATACTTTGCTTAGTATTTGTAATTTATTGATTTTGGTAGGCGATTGGCGTGGCATCTAAAATTAAAAATAAACTTGATGTGCGTATTTAATGGTCAAAGAATATGAAAAGGTCAATGGTATGTTGTTGATGCCGTCGTGGAAGGTAATTTGAGCAACAGTTTAATAAATAGCTAAAACGATGTTGGAAAAAATTTTGATTTGGGTTTATACCGGTAACCGAAGAGGGGTCAACTAGCAAAAATGGAAACTACGAGCGGAGCAACTAGGCCCAAGGAGCTTGGAACGACTTGAGCTAAATGATAAGTTCCAGTGGCGGCGCTAAGGGTTGCAACTCTGGGGCAAAAACTTGCAACAGCGAGTTTTCAGTTTAAATCGAAAATAGGTCAAAACAAGCCAGGAAAGCTACAGTCGAGCTCACCCGACACTAAGATACCATTCGCCCAATTTTGAAAAAAATTATCACACTTTTATTTTTATCAAAAAACTCTGCCCAAGTTTATGTGCCACTTATTGTTTCAATTAGTTCTATCTTTGATTAGCGCTACCTACATGGGAAAACGTCATAGCAATCAGCTTTGCACAAGCTACAGCTGAAAGAAAGCATCTTGATGATGACGTCACGATATGCTGCAAAGATGCACGCAATTGAACTAGGGCAAACGTTAACATGGATAACTTATGTGTTTACTATCCGATCCAACTGTAAAGGCATAAATTTATATTGCATTCACCTATGTTCATACCAAAGTAGAAAGCTGTAACTTCAATGCTTTTCCGAAAAATCGTAAATTATTGATTTGCGTGGGTGATCATTTTCAATGGTTGAATGGCATAAATAGTACCAAAGAATGGTTTAAACGGCTCAATGAATAATTATAAATAATTATATAAAAGTCTAAGTTGAAACAGAAACAAAATCAGAGCATAATTGATTTTAAATTTGCAACAATCATGTGAGCTAATACAAGCTTGATGTTTAAGTGCAAAGATTGTTTATTTGGGTGATTTTCATGCATGAACATGTCTGCAATCACATGCACTTTGATCCTGGCACTCGGGACAACTATCCCTTGTTCTCCCTCTAACAACGCTACTGATAAATTGCTGTTCAAAGGTCACATTGTTTAAGTGTTCAGTTCACAGCCAGCGAATCTATCAAGTGTGCATGGGTGTGTGTGTGTTTCTGTCACGAGTGTGCTGAGCTTTAACCCAGACGAGGGCAACCCTTTCGTAAGTAGCAGCAACCTTCGAGCCTTAAGACGGCCATAAAAACCGACGTATGAAGGTATCTATTAATAAATGAGTGAGAGTATAGGCATTTACATACATACATGTATGTATGTATGTGTGAGTGGGGGTGCATGTGCTGAAAAAATTAAGCATGCATGTGCCAGTGCGTGGGCGTATTAAGAGTTGAAAGAGTTATTATGTGCTCATAAATATCTAAAGAACCGGCAGCAGCAGCACAATATAACTAAGGCAGTAAGTAACAATAACAGAGAAGCCACCACCACCACCACAGCAACAACAAGAACAGCAACCACAACAATAACAACAACAAAGTAAGGAGCAGCAACATCGGGAGGAAGTCCCTTTGCGCACTTGCTTTGTCGATCTAGCTATTGGAAAATTTTCAATTTTGGCATATGCAAAAGTCAAGTCAAAACTTGAGCACTAATTAACCGTTGTTGTTGCGGCCAGCTGTGGAAAGCACGATATTAATGACAACAACAACAACAACAACAACAGGAACAACAGCAACATCAACGAAGATTGGAACAATGAACAGCAAAAGGAACTCATCAATCAATCACCGTCATTGTCTCATTATCATTACCAAGCCAGTGCCTGACACCAGCGCAACGTACGTTGTCTCTCCTGCTCCTTCATGTCCTTTCTCTCTCTCTCTCTCTCTCGCTCTCTCTCTTGCTTTCTCTTGGCCCCAATCCTCGCCATTGTCTTGGCTCTTCTTCATCTTCGTTTGCGTCACCATCATATAATTTTCATTACCATCCAATAATAAGCAAAAGCAAAAACAAGTCGAGATGCCGCAGAGGAAGCAGCTCCAGACCGAGAAGAATGTTATTGGAGTGAGAGGCAGCAGAGACCAGAGTTGTGGCAGCATAACGAATGTTGCATGATGCAAGCTGATTTTCCCAAGACACAAGCCAGTGATTACTCTTGCCAAAAAACTTCCAAAAACTTCGCAGGAAAATTCAGTTGAATAAATCGCAAAAAGTATGAAATTAATGTAGGTCCTGAGACCAAAGAGATCAAAGTCATAGAGTTTTTTTCATTTATTTTCAATTAAATTATTTTTCTTATTGAAAAAAAAAGAAATCTTGATAGCCGAGATGCTTTTCGTCTCAATTGGTACGATTGCCGAAAAAACTCAGTATGTTTTCCAAACGCAATTAGGATCGTTTTAATTCAGCTTGAGAAGCTCAAGGATAAACAGTTTCGACTAAAAAAAAGGAATAGAGGATAGTCTTTTTCTATTTTTCAATGAAAATGGGGAGAACATATGCCTAAGCAAGATAATAAATCAATTCACAAGAGAAAGGTAAGACAACACATTGTAAATAACCGATCTGTGAATCAATCTTAAATATTTGAGTAATTTTAGCCAGGCGTTATCGTTGCCATAAATACAATATTTCATAAAAGTATAATAAAAAGTATACATAAGATAAGTCTACCAAATACAAATTCCTCATATAATTGAAAAATAAAAGCATTTAAAACCAAAATTAGACTTTCTCCTTTTCCATTATAACCTTGCAGGGGGTTTATTAATTTTTATAATTTCTTAAGATAACGGCGTGAAACTTTCTCGATATATGTTTAAGTATGTCCCTTAAAGGCTGTGAACATTTCATCGAAATTGGACCGATATTTTGTATAGCTACCACAGAGCCTATCGGCAAATTTTTATCATTTTTATACCATTCGACCATTGAAAATGGTCAAAAATGGTATACTAAGTTTGTGCAAAAGTATGTAAAAGGCGGAAGGAGACGTGGCAGACCCCATAGAGTATATATATTCTGGCTCAGGATCAACAGGCGAGTCGATTGAGCCATGTCCGTCTGTCCGTATGTCTGTCTGTATGAACGTCGAGATCTCAACTATTACAAAAGCAATGTACATTACAATGTACATTACATGCAACAATAATTTCGCTTCAACTGCCACAATCTGCATTTAATATTAATAATAGAGATTTTCAATCGATTAAGATTTCAACTCCGGCTCCGATTTCTATTGCGTTTCCGCCTTGATTTCACATTTGACATTGTGGCAAAGTTGCGAAATATCAAACACACATCTTAACCTTCCCATGCCAGTCGAGCAGGATGGATTTACATTCACTTGTCGCCGTCACCGATGTCTCGATATCTCATCTCCTCTTTGCCTGTCCATCCCTTTCTGACTTCCGTTTCCTACATCGCTCTCGAAGTGTTTTTTTCTCGGCGTGTTACACTTTGTGTCAGGCTCTTTCCCTCTCTCTCTCTGAATATGTCTATGTGTGTGTGTGTGAGAGTGTGCAACATGTAAATGAAGTCCGCCTCCGGCTGTGTGTCTACCCATCCATCCATCCATCCATCTATGCATCTATAGATACATAAGTACATGCCGATCCCTTATCCCTATTTCAATCCCAATCCCAGTTGGACTGTCTGCTTTGCTTCTATGTCGCTCTGTATGGGGATTATATTAATGCCATGCAGAGGCCACATGCCAAATGGAAACAGTTCAATCATAATAAACTCTGCGTAAATTTTTAATGACGCAAAAAAAACCACAGACAACCACAAGTGAAGAAGTTAAAAAGCAGAAACACCCTATATAGCTCCTAAGACTCTCATTTAAGTAGTTAAGGAGATTTTTTATTATTTTTATATATACGTATATCGCTTATTTCTTATACCATAAAAATTCTTCTTTGCCTTCAAACTGTCTCCCCTTAGAACTCGAGCTGGTAAGCCGAGTTCTATGCCATCCTTTCTATAGCTGCTCTTACAGGGTATCCGCGAAGAAAATAAAAAACGCACATATATTTTTCTCACAAGTGTGTGTGTGTGTGTGTGTGTGTGTGTGTGTGTGTGTGTGTGTGTGTGTGTGTGTGTGTGTGTGTGTGTTGTGTGTGTGTGCATGATAAAATGATATAAACTGTGTGTTCCAGCAGTGAAATCGTTTCTGACTCCGTCTGAGGCGGTGCATGATTAATTTTGATGTGATTTAAATGCTTTGCTTGAGCATTGAATTATTAAGATAAGCACCCGCGCCTAACTTTCCGGCTCTCCGCTCACTTTGCCCTCCATAATCCGCGCTGTTGGATTGCAATAATTTTATGTGGAGCGCATAAAAAATTTTCTTTGGTGCTCGTTAAACATTGCGTATACGCAGCGTATGCCCGCATGAAAGCCAGTCAACATGCTATTTAAATAAGTACATATGTATGCACATGTGCGCACGTACGTGTAAGTCTCCACATACCACATATGTATGTAGGTACTGTATGTTTACATATGTATATGTATATGCATATGTCCACATGCACACACACACACACACACATATACACCTTTAAAACTTAACGCTCAATTGATTTCGATTTTATTTTTAATGGATTTTGCGGGCTCAGCGCAAATTGTTGCCACGCCCACACACACACACACACACACACAGAGACACACACACACACAAAACGACGTGGTGACTTTATTATACGATCTGAAAATCGGGCAATGAGCATAATATATTTGTCATCAATTTGGCAGCTCGATGCCATTCACACGGAAAAGGTTCAATCTTAAATCGGCGTTTTGAATGCGGCTTACGCTTTAATATGCAGATGTTGCCCCCACGAGTCTTTAGCTGGAATAGGAAATCTATGGGAATTATATTTTTTTGCCTGTGTCAGGACAAATAGAGAATGTTGAAACATGTGACTCAGCTGATTTTGAACCTTGTCCTTTACTTGGCCAAGTCTTTAGCAATTAAAATGGCACTCTTTAGGTGGCTAGGGTATATGGAAGTTCAGTATACTATGAGGTCTATAATTTCTTGTTTTTTTATGCCAGCGCCAGTGCACAAACGTTCAATTAAAATTTCAATTATTAGCTGGCGCACTGAAATCACAGCGAGGGCAGCAGTACGGAGAACAAGAGGAGAGGAGCGGGTGGGAACGAAAGAGATAGCGCTAGTGAGGGCTGGGAATCTGGCATCAATAAACGCGGCCAGATACAATTGACCCCGAAATGTATATTGCGTCCGTTAGGTTTGAATATCTGCGTGTCGCTCACTTCCCTTTTCCCCCTGTGTGTGTGTGTGTGTGTGTGTGTGTGTGTGTGTGTGTGTGTGTGTGTGTGTGTGTGTGTGTGTGTGTGTGTTTAACTGTGATGGGTTTTCACAGTAAACAGCCATGGAAGGCCACCCCTCCTCAGCTGTAAAGCATCGTTCAGGACCAAACGGGCAGCCAAGTGAAAATGAGATTTCAAAGGCAGCAAAACAGCCCGGCGAGAGACTGTTAGTTGGGAAATGGGACAGATGGGTCGGATGCGACAAGTGAGAAGGTGGGCAGGTGGTTGACTGGTTTACAAAAACGAGAAAGATAGTTAAGGATGAGATGCCGTTGCTGGTAAAAGTAAGAACATTCTTGCGGTGAAAATAAATTGAAAATGTTGCCAATAATTAAAAGCTTAAGTCCAAAGGGAATGTGCAATATGAGTTAGAAGAGAGAGAGAGAGAGAGAGAGAGAGAGAGAGAGAGAAAGAGAGAGAGAACGAGAAAAAATAGAGAGACAGACGTCTGTCATATGCCAATGTTTTTATACCCTTGCCCAGTTGCGTTAGTACATAATATCTAAGCTACCTTTTAAAAGACTTATCAAATATTTTTTAAAGCTTAACAATAATTTATTTGATGATGACATTAATAAGCTCTGTTTTCAACCAAATTTGGTTTGTATAGAATGTATAAAGAGCACTTGTATGGTATAATACAATACATTGTTTATACCCGCTACTCATAGAGTAGAAGGGTATTATAATTTTGTTCAAACCGAAAATGTATATAACAGGCAGAAGGAGACACCCCGACCCCATAAAGTATATATATTTTGGCTCAGGATCAACAGCCGAGTCGATATAGCCATGTCCGTCTGTCTGTCCGTGTGAAAATCTAGATCTCAGCTAGGACTACCAAATTTGTTGACAATATGTGTTATTATTGCACGCTGATCAAGTTTATTTTGGATTTTGGCCACGCCCCCTTCCGCCCCCGTAAATCGAAAAAACATTGATTACAAGCGCAATTTTGATGCCATATTGCTCATTTTTGGTTTACATGATAACTATAGCTAGCCAGATGATCTCTAAAAATTTGGTAACAATCGGATAATAAACACAAAAGTTATTCAGCTTAACGTTTTCCATAGCTGTAAGCAGCGCTGCCGGCAGCGCTGCTTGCAGCATTGTGCCGAATCGTGTGTGCGTGTACGTTGGTGAAATGGGTTAAGTTGTTGACTGCAAAACGGACAGTACTATTATGCATTTACGGGTTCGAGTCCCGCCCGCATCAAAAATTAAATGTGTGCAAAAATGTCTTTTTTTTATTTTAGATTTTGACTTTGCATAAATATTGTAAGTCCATAGCCTTTTACGGTCAAAATATGATTGTAGCCGTTTTTTTTTTGTTTCGAAAATAAATGATGTACGAGCAGCTGGGTAGCGGGTATATTACAGTCGAGCACACTCGAATGTAGCTTTCTTACTTGTTTTTAACTAATAATGCGTTCAATACAACTCAGTGGGCTATTTACAGACTATCGACACTACTTTGCCTTTCAACAGATGCAGAAGAAGAAGCTTATGATTGTACTCTATGGTGCTGCTTGTGGCAAACTTCTGGCCAAAACTAATATACCCTATGCAATGGTATAAATAAAAAGTAAAAAACAACTAAGGAAAGCAACAGTCTAGCGAACCCGGCAGTAAGATACCATTCGCTCAGTTTCGAAATGATCACACTTTTCATTTAAACAAGAAACTCTGCACAAGCAAGGTGGCAGATGAGCTTGTTTAAATTAGAAAATGTCATAGCAACCAGCTCCACACATGACACGGCCGAAACGAAGCATCGGGACGATGACGTCACGATATGCTGAAAAGGCACAAGCAGTGGAACCTCGGCGTTTATTGTCCGATCGGATTGTAATTTGCGGAATTTCTTAATAATCATAAATTATTAATTTGCGTGACATCAAAAATTGAAAATAAACTCGATCAGCCTATGTTATACAACCTTCAGGTGAAATTTGATGTCTCTATCTTTTGTAATCCAGACGTTCAAACGGACAGACGGACATGGCTCAATCGACTCGGCTTGTGAGTCAGAATATATATACTTTGTGGGGTCTGCCACTCCTTCTTTCTGCCTGTTACATGCATTTGCACAAACTTAGTATACAATTTTTAACCATTTTCAATGGTCGAATGATATAAAAAAGGTGAACTCCACGGGTCGAAAGTTTTATTAAATCGCAATTTGAAAGCTCGACGCCAACTCGACGGTGTAACCGCATACAGAATAATTACACCAGTCTGTCAAATTAAAGCACTCAACTATGAATAGTGCAGTTATTTTTTCGCACAAACTGCAATGCAACTAAAAAAATTCATTCTACATATGCTCTATTTCGTACATACATATATATGTACCATACACATACGAGTATACGTGTATACATACATACACATTCAAAGCGTATTTTGTAATTATTTTTTGAAATTCTTGGAAACCCTTTGAATTATTTGTGAAATTTTAAGTTGGCAGCACTTAACTGGCTTGATTCAAGATAATTTAATTTTTTTATTTATTGCGCAGTTCATGTACTTGCACTCGCAGCCACACACCCACACCCACATACGAAGGGAAGCAAAGGACAGAGGACCTCTTCCTACATGTGTGCAATATAACGTATTCAGTTTTTGCTTAAATAATAAAAGAGATTTCACTTGAATCGGAGCTTAACTTGACCGAAGCTGCCACAAAAGCAACAGGAGTGAAAAGGCTGAGTTTACATAATATGCGTCGTGCTCAGTGAGTACACTGCATATGTATGTAAAACAGACAGGGTATATTGAAAGTGAGGTTCGACTGTAAGTTGAGGCATCGTTTAACTTGTATGTACATATGTGCCCTGTACAGGGTATATTGGGCACATTGCGAAACGGGAGCAGCGAGTGCAACCTAAGGGCAGATGCATTGTCATTCTGTCTGCCTGCCGGCCAGTCTGAATGACTGTCTCTGCCTGTTCTTCCTGCCGCTGCCACCATCCTTCTCCCCTCTCTGGGTCGCTGAGTTCGTTCATTATTCAAACGGTTTTGCATGCATTGTAATCGTCTTACTTCTCGACGACAAATGGCGTGGCGAAAGTGTGGCCGCTGCCGATGCCGCTGGCGTCAAAAGCTTGGCAAATGCAAGAATGCCAAAGAGGCAAAATCAGACGGATAATCGCAACAGTTGCAATCAGACAGACGTTTTTCACGCCGCGCCGTTTGCCGACTTGCAACAGTTGTCGATTCC
This sequence comes from Zaprionus ghesquierei, assembly GCA_018904095.1. NCBI lineage: Eukaryota > Metazoa > Arthropoda > Insecta > Diptera > Drosophilidae > Zaprionus > Zaprionus ghesquierei. The sequence goes on from JAEIGP010000841.1 coordinate 260,777, forward strand.
AATTTAAGTGAATCACTCTGCTGTATGCCTTTAATTCTCTGAACCTGTCACCGTGGACAGGCAGGGCTGCATCAACATGCCGTACCTGGCCGGAATCTGCGTGCCCTGTAATTGCATTTTAATTTGCAGCAAAATCAAATTATGCTGCACAAATTTCGTTTGAAGCCTGCAATGTTGTTTATGCAATTGCTGTATATTTTAATCTCTCGCTCACACACTTACTCGCCCTACCCCCCATGATGCATCTGCTGTCTTTTTTCTTCTTTCTTTCTCTTTCTCTCTCTCTCTCTCTATCTCTCTCTCTCTTAAGCTGTATCTGATTCCATTGGGAATTAACCCAGCAGCAATCAAATAATGCGAAAATCAGGCACCTTCCATGAAAAACAGAAAAGTCAAACGTCACTTAAAGTATTTGTGGTATGCGGAATGTCGATAAACGAGACATTCCTATAACAGAAACATATCTGTACATGAGAAAGGGAATACAGGATAGAGAACTGGTAGAGCTAACAAAACATACAGACCACAGAGGTTATACAGATTAGCCAGAGTGCTGAGCAGAGAAAGAGCTGGCAAAGGAGACACGGCAAATAAAACAAAATCTTGACCTTATGCAGATATTATTTCGTATAATCTAAATTGTTTTCCCACATTAAACTCATATTTTGCGAAAATCGAACGAAAAGGACGCACAATCTAAGCAAAATGTTCAGCTGTACCACGCTGTAGCTGTCCAATTAGATTTCAATTAGGCAACACTTTGATTTATGTTCAAGTAGCCGATGCTACGCATGCTGCACATAGTGCTAGCTAATGTAAATATGTATGTACATATGTATGTCTGTACATACATTAGTCAGCCTCTGTTCACATGGCTCTAAAATCATGCGCCTCATCCTTCGCCCTTTATCCTTTGGCTTAACATCACATTAATAACAATAACCACAAGCATTCAATAGACATATGCGCATAAATAAATTATATTTCATGTATGCTAGTTTCAGGTTAATTTTTAGCAACATCATTCACTCACTATTGTAGTATAAATCTCATTTGCTTAAGTTTGTGGGGCAACAGATACAATATATGTATTGAACGAATTTCAAAATTTGTCGTTTTTATCGCAGTGCATTTGATAGCGATAAAAATATTATTGATTTAATTTATCTAAGTGATCAACCTGGCTTAGGAACATAATTATGTCCATGCAACACAATAGCAAGATCGCATCAAACTTGTTGCTCAAAACAAAAGTATGTAACAGGCAGAAGGAGACATGGCAGACCCCATAAACTATATATCGTATATTCTTGCTGAGGATCAACAGCCGAGTCGATTAAGCCATGTCCGTCTGTACTTCAAATTTGAAATGCCACGTCCACCGACCACGCAAATCGATAATTTTTGAATGTTAAGGAAAGTATTAAGATTACAGCTTTGGAACACGTAAAGATGCTGATAATATGCACCCGACTCACCAATTACAATCTGATCGGACAATAAACACTGGAGTTATTGAAGAAAACGTTTTTCATAGTTCCGTTGCCGCGTCATTGCAGCATATCGTCATGCATCGTTTTAGCCTTTGTGTGTGTGTCTGTATATGTGTGTGAGTACGGGTTAGTACTAGTTAGTGCAACTACGAAGTTGGTCAAATGGTATCTTACGGTCGGGCGCGCTCGACTGTAGCTTTCCTTACTTGTCTTTGTTTAAATATTTTACTAAAGTCATCATTTTGCATCTAGATATCCTGGTTGACGCAAGTCCCAGTTACAGAGCCTGCACCAGTCGACGACTTTCGTAGCCCACCTTTATGCAGAGGCTTCTGCTTGACCTCGGTGTGGGCTGCATTAAATCGAATTTCGACATTTGGAAAACCAAAAGATTCACCTGGAGCACTCAGCGCTGTCGTCAAATTCTGTTTCACCGAACAGTCTTGGAGTCTGTTGTTGCAGAAATATCCACCGTTGGACACCTTTCGAAGAGTGCATTGCCTCTCCATACACTTGGATCGAGCTTTACCGTGCCTCACCCCCCTTGCATCGCAAGTGCAGATGCGCAGCCACTAGAAAGCTTTCTAGCATCTGCTTATCTCTAGTTTTAGTTGTTAATTTTCTTTTGTTGCACTCGGTCAGTGTAAATTCATTTTTTAGACCATGGATTTTAAAAAAATACATGGTCCTTTGTATTATTTATTTCTTCGGATCCATACATAACGTTGCTTTCAAAAGACTCAAAAATCTCCTCCAAAAAAGAAGAATTATTAGATAATGATGCTATTAGTCTTATATTTTATAAATATAGCAAGGAAGACTACTTAGATGAAGACTCCTCAGATAGCGAGAAGGGCAATTAAATTCTGCTGATATTAAAAAAAATAAATACAAATTTTAAAAAATTCTAAAAATTATCTATAAGTTTATTATTATTTTTGGCACATTTATCTACAAAAGAAAATTATTCCAATAAAAAAAGATTATTTTTCTAGAAGGTATTAATAAATCACCGCTAAATCAGCCATTTCTCCCACGGTGCGCTGTATACATGAACCTCCCGTTTACGAACTACAACTATATTACAGTAAGTATTTAATCTCGGTAAAGGCTAAATTGAATTTTTATACCATTCGACTATTGAAAATGGTCAAAAATGGTATACCAAGTTTGTGCAAATGTATTTAATAGGCAGAATGAGACGTGGCAGACCCCACAAAGTATATAGGTTTACTAGTTTGAACGTCAGGATCTTAGCTATTACAAAAGCTAAAGACACCGATTTTTACATGAAGGTTCCTGTATCGAATTTATTTTTAATTGTTGATGTCACGCTCAACGCCCAGGCAAATTGATAATTTATGATTTTTAAGAAATGTATTGAAGTTACAGCTTTCTACTTGGTATGAACATAGATGAATGCAATACAAATCCATTCCCCAAATAACAATCCGATCGGATAATAAACAAAGAAGTTATTTAAGTAAACGTTTTCAATAGTACTGCTGCTCTCGTCATTGAAGCTGATCGTGACGCGTCGCACAGTTGCGCCTTTTGCCATATGACATATGTATCTCAAAGATAATTCTCCATAGATTTCAAAAATGCAACAAATTGTGGTTAAGCCGTTAAAAAGATATAGGCTTTCAAAGTTGACCGGTTTCCATGTGTCGGGGAAAAACACAATTTTTGGTATTTTTTTATGTTTCAGGTTGAATGTCGTAAAAAGTAGGTAAAGGATTGACTCTTTTTTTGTTTCAATTGAAAGATGGGTTTATTAGTTGTCGAAAGGGATCATAAATCATTCAAAATTTTAACGGGTTTTCAGCTAAGCCTGTTTTTACAATGTGTCCATTTTGGCAATATTTTTCAACTTAGGGAGCGATTTAAAAAAAACACCAAAAATTTTTTTTTTTATATTTTCATATTATGTTCTTTGAACACTTTACTACCATTATAAAAAAAATTGGCTGTCCCAATCTGCCTCTGCGACATCTAAAAGTAAAAAAGTGTAAAATGACAGGTCCACGCAGCGCGTGCAGAAGTGTACATGTTGCTTGGTAAACGTGCCCAAGCTTTTACTGAATGATCTGCACTGAGGTAATATTTTGGCAGGTACATGACTTTTTGATAAAAAAAAACATACCTGGAAAATTTAGAACAGGTAGACTCTTTCACAATATAATGAGAAGCATTCTTAAATCCGTGATAAGTCTATGAATGCATCTTGACAAGACAAGTCTTTTTTATCCCCATTAGAAACTTACGCCAACAGTCCATAAAATCCTAGCCCATGGCAAAGACATTATAAAATACTAGTCTTTGCCAATAGGAGAGTTGTCCAAAGAAGCACAGGAGTTCCTTAATAAAATTTAGAAGAAATATAGATTGCTCAATACCTTGATAGTATCAAGGGTTAGGCAAAATGAGGACCTCTTTAACATGCTTTCGGCCTCTTCTGATCCTTTCAGTGGCGGGCACCACGCACACATTTAAACATTTCTTTGTATTTGTGAGCAGTGAAACACGAAGTTGAGAAGCAATGCACTAAAATAAATAGGGACGCACAAACATTTCAAAGAAAAATATTATTCGTCTGCATTATATGATTTAATTATATTTTCTAAATCTATTATAACCCGGTCCTTTATGCGTAATAAATTGGACACATATCGGACATTTTATTTCTAAGTTTGGTTAATTATAATTTAATATAAAAAAATAATCATTTTCATATTCATCTGAAAACATTTTTCCAGTGTATTTCTTTGTTCTTTCGCGCAACAATCTTGCCGTTGTGAAGTCTGAACATCGACTGAGTGGCGCGAGCAAGCGCACAAATGGCCGTTACCTCGACCCGTTACGCTCTCGCTCACAAATTTCGCTCTCATTGTTTTACTCTCGGGTACCGTACGAATGGGCTTCGTGCTAATTTTTGCACGCTCGGGCAGCACCCGAACTCGCTTACGCTGTGCGTGTGCCGACTGCGCTGCGGCAGAATTTTGTGTCCTATACTCGCGAGCTATGGAAAATGAGAGACTGCCCGTCACTGCTGTAATTTCTTCCCTGCGACATGTGAAGTCAAGGAAAGAATTAGAATCTAGTAATTATAGTCTAGAAATGTTGTGTTTATTGGATTTACCATCTGAAATGACTTATGAAAGCTACTTTGAAGAAAATAAAAAAAATTTTAATAATAAATAAAAACAATTTTTTTTTAATTTGAAATAATAGTTTAAAAATAATTAATACCCATAAAAACAATAAAAAAATAAAAAAAAACCAAAATAACATTTTTTTTGCATGTGAAAACATGATTTAATAAGGTTGGAAACAAAACTTGACTTTGACGCAATATTACAAAGGATCTATTTATCGTACAACTATGTTCAAGCATTCATTTTAAAGCAAGAGTTCTCTGTTATATGCAATTTAAATTATGAAATTATCTCTTGTCGTTCAAAAATTATAATTTTTGCCACCTCAAATGACAAAAGGTGCCACTGTGCGTAGTTTTAGTTTTTGTTTGTGTGTACCTTTGCATTGGCGCCATCTATTGACATTTCTGAAAGTTCGATTCTGGCGGAGAAACTTTGGTGGTGGCTCCCTTGTGGTATGGTGTGCAATTGGCGCAACCAGTAGATCTCCGTACTAGAGAATGATCTTCTAACATTTCTATAAGGAAGTAGAGAAAGACCATTCATATTCATGTAGGACTTTTTTTTAATCTATTGTAACATGGTGTTACCTAATAAATAAATAAATTGAAAACAAGTAAGGAAAGCTACAGTCGAGAGCGCCCGACAGTAAAAAACCATTCGCCCAGGCTTGAAAGAGATTATCACACTTTTATTTCCATCAAAAAACACTGCACAAATTCATTTGCCACCTTTTGTTTAAATTAGATCTATGTGTCTTTGAATAGCGCCATTAACACATGAAAACTTCGTAGCAGTCAGCTTAAAACACGCTACGGCTGAAACGAAGCATCGGGACGATGACGTCACGTTATGCTGCAAAAGCGCAATCAGTGGAACTACAGCAAACGTTAACATGGATAACTTCTGTGCTTATTAATCTGTCACTTCAATACTTCTCCTGATAATCGTAAACTATCGATTTGCGTGGGCGGTGGGCGTGGCATCAAACATTTAAAATAAACTTGATCTACCTATGGTATACAGGAACCTTCATGTGAAATTTGGTGTCTCTAGCTTTTATAATAGCTGAGATCCTGACGTTCAAACGGACGGACAGACAGACAGACACGGCTCAATCGACTTGGCTGGTGATCCTGAGTCAGAATATACATATATATTTCTGCCTGTTACATTCATTTGCACATACTTAGTATATCATTTTTGACCATTTTCAATGATCGAATGGTATAAAAACTTAACTGTCGCATAGTTTGATACAGTTGTAACTACATAGAAAAGAAACCATTTGCATAAAATCTAACGGTACTCTTTCAAGAGACGACATTGTGGTGAGAGCGAAAGTTGTTTTTTCATTGAATTTTTTTTTAATTGAATTTGGGAATTAATGTACATGTATTTTGTTGTTGGCTGAATCTCAGTAAAACGTCACTATGTTGCACACAGTGTTCCATCATGACAAATTTGGTGTCTGCAACTGTAATACTTTCCTTAATATTCGTAAATTCTCGATTTGCGTGGTCGTGGCAAACTTGTACGGGGATAACTTGAATCAAAAACTTTAAAAGAATACCAACTTACGACTTACGACTAAATATGCTATAATCACAAAATATTTATAAACTGTTTAAAAATATTCAATTTGACTTACCGGATTTTTTGATTGACGTACCGTATCGGCTCTCTCAAATGAGCATAATGTGGCAATCGGTTCCCTGCTTTATTGCTTGTACAGCTACGACATGCCGCGGCCAGACGTTAGCTTTCCCGGGACGTCAATGTTGGCCACATTTGCTGATGACGTGTGTGTCACCTATAGGTCCCGCTGCGAACACGATGCTGTTGACCGAATCCAGGACTTCGCATCAACATTTGCGGAATGATCGAGGCGCTGGAACATTGGTATCAATGGTAACAAATTTCTGAATGTGTGCTACACGCTTAAAAGAAGAACACCACCGGTCGTGTTTATTGATGGACAGGGGTACTGTCCTTCTAGAAGTAGTCGTGGATCGGAGACTCACCTTCTCGAAGCAAGTGGGTGTGATGAGAATGCGTATACGTGCAGCGGCGTCAAAGCACTTTTGGCTTATAAATTCGTCAAGTAAATTGTCGCTCTCCAACAAGGTGACAATTTACAAGCAAATCATAACTCCAATATGGAGGTACGGTTGTCAAATTTGGGGCTTGGCTTGCGACAGCCAGGCTGCCTAAAGTAGAATCGCCAGGATAATTACCGGCTGCGAATGGTTCGTAAGGAACACAACCCTGCACAAGGACCTCAAGCTGTCTCACTGTCTTCGAGGCAATAAACATGCACTCTAGCTGGTATCACGACTGGTTAAAGCCTCATAGACATCGCCTAGCCAATGCACTAACCAGAGCCCGCCCACCGAGGAGGCTCCACAGGAGACAGCCGAAGGACCCCATCCTACGGTCTTCCTTGACGAGAGCCAGGAGATGAGGATCTCAAAATTGTTATGTAGAAAATTGTTATTGTTATCATTGATATTGTTACAGCTAACCATCGTTAGCCGACGCAAGTTACCACTACGCCTTCCCCACTCCCCCCCGAAATCGTCCAGACCCCGCTGAATGATAAAGGCATTAAGGGCCACAGCAACAACAGCTCAGCAGTCCACATATTCTAGGGACCTTACACGAACAACAACATATTGCGAAATAAACCTATGCACATGTTGACACACACACTTTGAGCGTACATGGTCTCGAAAATTCTAGAAATAGATTTCTTTATAATGGTAATGTTGCATCAGCCCCTAAATATGCAAACTCGGCGTCAAGCAAAAAGAAATTTTTGCGACGCACTTCAGTTGCATTTTGATCGTGCACATAAATAACCACGAACATTAACTATATATCATAAATGTAATTCCCGAATAAACGAGAAAACAGAATATGGTAGAAACATTTGTTGTCATATCTCTCTTGCGGAATTTAAACATCAACATACCATTAAGCAAGTGACTATGTGGAGCTACGGCCCATCTATAACTCGCGTTTGAATTAATAGCGGCCAAGGTCACAAAGGAGTTCTCAGTTACCCCGTATGCCCTAATAAAATTAAATTATAAAAAAAACAAGTAAGAAAGCTACAGTCGAGTGTGCTCGACTGTAATATACCCGCTACCCAGCTGCTCGTACATCATTTATTTGCGGAACAAAAAAACGGCTACAATCATATTTTGACCGTAAAAGGCTATGGATTTACAATATTTATGCAAAGTCAAAATATAAAATAAAAAAAAAAAACATTTTTGCACACATTTAATTTTTGATGCGGGCGGGACTCGAACCCGTAAATGCATAATAGTACTGTTCGTTTTGCAGTCCACAACTTAAACTTATGGAAAACGTTAAGCTGAATAACTTCTGTGTTTATTATCCGATTGTTACCAAATTTTCAGAGATCATCTGGCTAGCTTGTAATCAATGTTTTTTCGAATTACGGGGGCGGAAGGGGGCGTGGCCAAAATCCAAAATAAACTTGATCAGCGTGCAATAATAACACATATTGTCACCAAATTTGGTAGTCCTAGCTCTTATAATAGCTGAGATCTAGACGGACAGACGGACATGGCTATATCGACTCGGCTGTTGATCCTGAGCCAGAATATATACACTTTATGGGGTCGGAGGTGTCTCCTTCTGCCTGTTACATACATTTTCGGTTTGAACAAAGTTATAATACCCTTCTACTCTATGAGTAGCGGGTATAATTAGGCGACGACAATTACGACGTATGGAGCATTTTAATGTGTAGTGTGTTTATAACAGCAGATCTATGGAAAGTCGTTTGTGGCCAATATGTAAAGCCAGAAGATGGCTCTGAAGATTCCGAAATCCATCTTTCGGATCGATTACGCTCGATCAAAAGGCCCTGGCAAGTTTGTTTTTAAATTTAAAAGCAACGCAGTTAATGCATATAAAGGCATGCACAACAGCAGCAGACGCATGGAAAAAATTGTGTGATGTACATTTGCCAGGTGGCCCGATCAGAAAAGTGCAGTTATATCAAAAAATATCAAGGCTGAGAATGCTTGAAGGGGATAACGTTGTTCAATATGTCAATAAATTTTCTGAAACAGTCGACAAATTAGCTGAGATGGACATAACAATTAATGATGAATTAAAAAGCATCATGTTGTTATCCAGTTTACCAAATTCGTGGGAAAATTTCGTCGTAGCGATCGAAACACGCGACACGCTGCCGACGTTCGAAATGGTAAAAGTGAAGCTTCTGGAAGAGGGAGCGCGCAAGCAAGAGAGGGACGATCGCGAAGGTTCTGTCCAAGCCGTGTATGTACATACAAAATTACATGGAACTGAAAAGCAAAAACAACGCGAAGAATGTCACGACATCTGTGCAACGACCGTGAAAAAAACCTTAAAAGCGTAGTTTCAAGGGCAAATGCTACATTTGCGAGAAATTTGGTCACCAAGCACGAGAATGCCCGAGCAAAGAGAGGCATAAAAAACTAGGGGAAAGCAAGGAGAAATCAAACTGCTTGATGCATATTAGTGATACCACTCAAAGGAAAAACATATGGTGTTCCACGTCGCATATGTGTTGGACTATTTACATCTTTCATTAATAAGGAAACATGCTATCAGCTGATAAGTTCGTGAAATCGAGCGGCATCGGGACTGTTATGCTTTAATCACAAAATGTAAACATTGAATTACGAGATGTAATTTACGTTCCATCATTGCATATGAATTTTTTATCAGTGAGCAAATCCGCGGAGTACGAAAACATAACCACTTTTTATAAAAAGGCGGCGCTGAAAAAAAACAAACAAGGTGAAGTGATGATGAGACCAATGCAAGAAGAAAATTTGTATTTATTTACAAGTAGCTCTAAAAACAGTGCGAATCATTTGTTGGATGATTCTTCTCGCATGGCAACATGGCACAATCGGTTTGGTCATTTAAATTTTCAATGTTTAAAAGAAATCAAAGAAAAAGAGCTAGTAATTGGCATGGACGTTAAAAATATGTCGGTGAATATTAATTGCGACACATGCAATATGGCAAAAATACACGTATTGCCATTCCCACAGAAAAGCGAGAGAGCTACACAAAGTGTACTGGAACTAGTTCACAGTGACGTGTGCGGGCCAATGAATGTTAGTTCTTTAGGCGGCAACAGGTATTTCGTCACGTTCATAGACGACTATACACGGAAAATATTTATATATTTTATGCATGCGAAAAACGAAGTGAAGCTTTGCGAAGTGACATAGGGACAGTATATGTAAACCGGCAGTTTACAGAGTATTTGAACACGTGTGGCATAAAAAGGCAATTAACGGTTCCGTATACACCACAACAAAACGGCGTCGCGGAACGCGCTAATCGAATGATCGTCGAAATGGCCAAAAGTATGCTGATTCATGCGAAATTAGAGGAGTTTTTGTGGGCCGAGGCCGTGTCCACAGGTTCATATTTGTGAACAGGTGCCCTTCCAAATTACTCATGGGCGCTACACCCTTCGAAATATGGCAAAATAGGGAGCCATCTGTTAAACATTTGCGAGTGTTCGGATCTCGCGCGTTTGCACTGGATAAGACAAGAAAACGCAAGTTCCAGGCAAAGGGAAAAGAGTATATATGTATTTGTAGGATATCGTACTCTTCAACAGCTAAAGCTTACCGTTTATATGATCGGGAAAAACGTATCATTGTTGCACGTCGTGATGTCAAATTTGTAGAGGGTGAGTTTGATAACGCTGAATCTGAAAAATGGACTATTTCAGAACAAAATAATGACTTCGCTACAAACATCATTCACCTTGAGTCAAACATCTAAGTACCAGAGCAGCAGCGGCAGGCTATGCCCATGGTGGTCGAGCAGAGCAATAATTCTTACGACAGCTATGACTCCGGTGAAGAGGAGGAGGAGTTTGTAAGCGCAAGCGATGAAAAGCAAATTCTCACTGAGGAGGAGACGGTACCAGACAAGAGGAGGAGACGGTACAAGAGCAAAAGAGCAACGCACCTCGACGTGGACCCGGCAGACCAAAAATTATTCGCAGTGGTAAGCCCGGTAGACCCAGAAAACAATACAATAGCCTCAATTACATTGAAGACATTGAGACGCAACAGTGCGTTGGAGACGCTTTACGGGGCGAGCATGCCCAAGACTGGAAGATGTCAATGCAGAAAGAATATGATGCTCTCATTTCAAATAACACATGGACATTGTGTGATTTACCTCCAGGACAGAAAGCCATAGGATCCAAGTGGGTCTTTCGCGTCAAAAAGGATAAAGAGGGAAATATACAAAAGTTTAAATCAAGACTTGTTGCTCAAGGTTGTGAGCAAAAGATGGGCGTCAACTACTCGGAAACGTTTTCTCCAGTAATCCGCTACGAAACCATCAGAATGCTATTTGCTATAGCAGCAGAAAAACAGATATGCATGCACCAGGTTGACATATCAAACGCATATTTAAACAGCAGACTTCAAGAAGAAGTGTATATGAGGCAACTACAAAACTTCATTGATGAGAAGCATCCAAACAAAGTATTAAAGCTTCAAAAGGCGATCTACGGACTTAAACAGTCAGGGCGTGTCTGGAATGACACATTGGACGAAGTTTTGAAGAGCATTGGTTTCAAGCGCAGCAAAAATGAGGCGTACCTGTACGTGAAGCAGCAGCAGCAACAACACAGCTACATTGCAGTATATGTCGACGATCTAATCATCATCAGCTACGACGAGAACGAGATCAGCGCGATTAAGAGGAAGATCGCAAATAAATTCGCCCTACAAATTCGCCCAACGAAAAAGTACAAGAGGGTAGATTTCGCTATGCCAGAAGCAGTTCATCATAAACCTATTGAATGAATATGGCATGCAAAATTGTCGTCCCGCAGCTACGCCGCTAGATCCTGGTTATAAGATGGGTTGTAGAAATGGGATTGTGTCAAGGTAAATATAACACAATTTCAATCATTAATCGGTTCCCTTATGTATTTAGCAGTCTTGAGCCGACCAGACATTTTGCATACAGTGAGCAAACTGTCGCAAAGAAATATTGATCCACACAGTGAAGACGAGACTGCAGCGAAACATGTTTTGAGATACCTTTCAGCCACGGTTGATTTCAAAATCACATACAGCAAGTCCGGCGAACAGGTAATGGGCTTCGCTTCGCCATATGTGGCGACAACATACACTGCCGGTCACCTGAATGGGTTCAAGAATATTTGCTTGCTTTATTGCTATTTTCTCAGTTTCTGTCACCGTTACAATTTTTTTCTTTTTATGCTTTGCACCTTCATTTGTTTACGCATTGTATTGGAAATACAAATAACGGAATCTTTCCAGCATTAATTCAGAGTAATGCTTGCGCTGTCACACCTACTAAAAATGATACATTTATTCGGGTCATCAGATTAGGTTCAAGTGCAACTATTTCATTTTGCAGCCAACATCAAAGAGTAAACATATTCAATTGCAACAATTTGCATAAATAAGAGTATTTAAAATCGTTTTTTTTTTTTGAAAAATGGGTCGCGGAAAACAATTAAACGACTTCGAAAAAGGACAAATTAAAAGTTATTCAAATTGTGGATTAAATCAGCGTGAAATCGCTCAAAAAATTGGCCGCAGCCAAAACGTGGTAAGCAATTACCTTCGTAATGAAGCGACGTATGGTCACAATATGAAAGGTGGTGTTCCATACGCAACAAACGTATCAGACAGGCGATTAATCATCAGAGCCGCATCAAACTCGCGTCGTTCTGCTGCCAAAATCAGGCTAGATAGTGGTGTTAGCGCGAGTTTGTCAACTGTAAAACGTGTTATTCGGAGAGTCAAATGGTTGAAAAGAATGAAATTACAAAAAAAAACCACCTCTCAATGCCGCTCGTAAGAATGCACGACTTCAGTTTGCACTCAGGCATGTGACATGGGCAAAGGAGTGGAATAGTGTTGTCTTTTCTGATGAAAAAAAGTTCAATCTTGATGGACCTGATGGCTACAATTATTATTACCATGATTAAAGAAAGGAAGAATTATTTTTGAGTCGTAACCACAGTTGCGCGGGTGGTGTAATGGTGTGGGGCGCCATTTCATATTATGGAACATGCGAGTTGCAGTTTCTTGCACCAAAGATGAATGCAAAAGCTTACAAGACTGTGCTAGAAAAGGCATTTCCATTCTTTTCAAATATTTTTGGACCACTCCCATGGACATTCCAACAGGATAATGCCCCCATTCATACAGCAGGACTGGTAAAGCAGTGGATAAAGGACCAAAATGTTCAGTTGCTTGAGTGGCCGCCATACTCGCCGGACCTGAATATTATTGAAAACGTTTGGGGATTATTGTCCCGTAAAGTCTATGAGGGCGGTAGACAATATGAAGACAAGGAGTCCTTAATAAACGGTATTAGAGCAGCCTGGGACACTATTTCGATCACAGTCCTTGAAAATTATTTCAAGTCCTTAAATGATCGAATGTGTGACGTAATCTCAAAAAATGGTGGATTTACAAAATATTAAATTATAGTTTATGAGTATACATTCATGTACACTGCCGGTCACCTGAATAGGTTCAACATTTGTGCCAAAGTAAAATTGCCTTATCTTTGCCGATTTTAACAAAACAATTTTTTATTGAGAAAAGAATCAGTTCGCAACAAGAAAATATAAACTTGGCTTTTTTCACATTCGTATTAAATTAATTGTAATTTCTTTACCAAATTAGTACAAAACAACAGCCATTTTATTTGGCTCAATAGAATAGGTTCAAAGCCTTTGAGCAAAAAAAACAAACATGTAACATAATAATTAGATAATTTTGTTATTTTTTACATATATATAGCTTAAGAGGAAGTGTTGAAATTACGTTATAATTTAAATAAGCTTTATATGTTTTTGATCTGGCAACGTTCAATTATAGCTTATATGTTTTTGATCTGGAAACGCTCAATTATAGCTTAAGAAGTCATTGTGAAATTCCTATTACTCAGTTTCAATTAAACCGTCAACTACACCACTACGTTCTTGTGTTTTTTTGTTCGGTCGGTCTAGAAGCACATAACGGCTGTCCTGTTCGAACGGTAAATCACTCACATTATCCGCTATTCCTAAAATTTTGGAAAAAATCTTGACTGCACAATTAACACATATGTGTAAGTCCGTTCCCCTTATCAGCATGGATTTGTCAAATTTAGATCCACAACTACTAATCTTCTTGAGTTTTCCTCAATTATAACCAAAGGATTTCGGAGGAAAATGCAAACTGATGTGGTCTACACTGTAAGTAAGGCATTTGACTCCGTTAATCATAACTTATTGCTTCATAAATTAGATCTCATTGGTTTTCCTCAAAAACTTATTTTGTGGATATCCCATTATTTAACTTAGAGGACGCAAAGAGTCCTTTTTAATTCTTGCCAATCTAAGCTTATATTTGTTACATCTGGGGTTCCTCAGGGTAGTCATCTTGGCCCTCTACTCTTAAAACTTTTTATTAATGACCTACCTTCTGTACTAACACAATCATCTATCCTTATGTACGCTGATGACGTTCAACTTTGTCTGACGTATAATGACATAACTTTAAACTTTCTTCAAATGGATCTTGACAAGTTTTTTGCCTGGTGTAGTCATAACCTGCTACATCTTAATTGTTCTAAATGTAAAGTTATGTCATTTATAGAGGAAACCATCACGTCATGAACTACTCCTTTAAATTAACTCAACTTTTAAGAATATCTGAAGTAAATGATCTAGGTATTCTCTTTGATCAGAAATTGAAATTTGAGCGACACGTTACACACATTGTTAACAAGGCTTTTCGTGTACTTGGTTTCATTAAAAGATAGGCCAAAGATTTTAATGATCCCTTTACAACCAAGTTACTTTTTAATTCTCTTGTACGTTCTTGTTTTTGTTACTTTTTGTTATGTTATGAAATTAATTTTAACCCTTTATGCGGTCGGGATGCATATATGAATCATACCGATTAAAAGCTAATATTTTTCAATATACACCGCGCAAGTGATAAGTTTTTATTTAATGTAGATCTGTAACAAGCATTTCACGCATTTAATGGTCTGGCAACACTCTACTGTGTGTTGTGCGAAAGATATGCTCACTTTCCCGCCAATTTTGTGAGAAAGCGAAGTAGTTTGCTGCAGGCATTGAAATTTACGTTGTTATTAAAGTGAAGGTTATTTGATTTAAAAAACTAGACTATTGGAAAGGTAATGTGATCTATTTTTCATGTTTTATCGAGTTATTATCTTTCTTTTTTTATTTTACCCGTGAATTGTGAATATTGTTGTGTTGTAGGTATGCATCAAAATACATTTCTGAGTACAATTTTTGCTCCTCATTTTTGATGCAGCCATGCAACACACATATGTTTTCGTGTTTACTATATTGTATTGTGTCGTCATTTATATGTTATTTGTGTATTATCATCTGTGTTACTATTATTATCTTGTGTCGTCTTTTATATGTTATTTTTGTATTATCATCTGTGTTTTCTCAACGAGTGCAGACTTGCCTGCGGATCGACAGCAAATTGTTTACAGTTTAAAGTCCCGTTACCCGTGCCCAGCCACTTCGCGTCGCGTGATTTTGTCGCGCGTTTTGATTGGCCCAGCCAACGAACTTAACGGTTGTTCCCACCAACACCATCGCACACTCGAGTGTGCGTGTTATCCGCGCAAAAAACCCAGTGCTCGAAGCAGCGGTACTTTTGCAAAGCAGCAGCCACGTGCTGCCTGGCTCACCGGCTAACGGTGCCCAGCTTCCCCCCCTCCTCACTCCTTACCAACGTTGGAGAAGATGGACTGGCAGGCCCCCCCGCGCACCCACAAGCATGGAACAACACCATGCAAAAAGGCTCTGAGAACACGCAAGAGCAGCTCCAGCAGCGAGGGAAGCACCTCGCATTCAGAGCCGGGCGAGATAAAGCGAAAACCGGCAAAGAAAGCGCAAGGAGAGGAGCTTGACGATTAGCCAAGCACTAGCGCAGCTCTGCGCAAGAAGCTGGCCAACAACGCCTTCGCTTTACTCTCGAGCGAAGAAGACGATGACGACCAAGAGAGCTCTGATGACGAACCCGGACCTGAAGACGATTCTAAGCCCAAGATCCCCGAAAAACCAAAACCCACCCCGAAGACCATCAAGCCACCTCCGATTTTTATTCTCGATGTGACCAACATCTCGGCACTCGTCAAGATGATCACGACGCTTGTAGGCCCGAGGAACAATTTTACCTACAAGACCGTGAATGGCAACAATGTACGTGTCATGATGCCGGACAAAGAGTCCTACACAGCTCTGCGTCTCCAACTTGTGGCCCAAAACAAAAGGCATCGGACTTTCCAGCCGAAAGATGAACGTGCCCGTGGCATCGCCAAACGTCACCTCTGGCAGAAGCTACCGAGACGCCCTCAATGGAGTGCACGCAACGCCGCAGAATCCCACAACCCCAGTACAAACCCAAACAGAAACCCCACACTCTAGTCAGATAGAAGCGATGTTCGCTCGTATGGAAGGCATGATGGAGAGGATGATGGAGCGAATGTTCGCCCAGATGACACAGCTGGTGGCCACCATTCTCAACAGCAAGTCATGCAATTAAAGCTCCACCTAGTCGTCTGGAATGCGAACGGCCTGCAGAACAGCAAGGCCATAGTCGAGCACCATCTGAAGACCCACCAGATCGATATCCTACTCGTAGCCGAAACCCATTTCTCCCCCAGATCCCACTTTAAGATCAGCGGATACGACCTCATCCATGCAGACCATCCTTCTGGCAGAGCACGCGGAGGAGCAGCCATCCTCATCAGGAGCGGTATTCAATACCTAGAGCTGCCCGCGTTTCAGCAAGACTGGGCACAATGTCCTGTCATCAGGATTGCCAGCCCGCAAGGAGACTTAGACATTGGAGCGGTCTACTTTCCCCCCAGATACCGCATAACAGCATCTCCTCTCAGTGAGTTCTTCGAGCATTTTGGGCCCCGCTTCATAGCAGCTGGAGATTATAACGCCAAACATTCTTGGTGGGGATCGCGCCAACAACCCCAAAGGGAAAACTCTGTTTGAGTACCTGCAACGCCACCGACTGGACTGCCACTCCACTGGCGAGCCCACTCACTGGCCAACCGATCCCCTCAAGACTCCAGACCTGCTGGACTTTGCTGTGTCGAAAGGCATAGGGCATGCGAAGATTAGCTGCACAACAAATGCTGATCTCCTGTCAGACCACTGTGTAATAAACGTGCTAATCAACACGCCAGTCCTCAGGAAAACCCCGCTCAGGAGGCTCACTGGAAAACACACCGACGCCGCCAAGTTCGCGTCCGGAAATTGCGGCACTCGTGGCTGAGAAGAGGCGTCTCAGGAGAGTTTGATTCTTGACGCGCAATCCGAGAGACAAAACAGCGCTCAATCACGCCACAAAGGAGCTGAAGGACAAGATCTCCCGCCTACGCCAAGACTCTTTCCTCAGATTCCTCAAGGAACTCTCTCCCGGGGATCCGGACCATAACCTGTGGAACGTCACCCGCCACATAAAACCGACCAGTCAAAAAGGTTTCCGCAGTGCGCAAAGTGGATCCTGGTGCCGATCAGACGCCGAAAGAGCAGAAGTTTTCGCCGAACACCTCTACAACGCCTTCTCACCGTTCGACTGCTGCGCTGCCGAAGAACGTGCTGAAACCGCCAGGTTTCTCAATAGCCCAAGCTCTCCCGGTCCGCCGCAGCAACCAGTCAACCCTGAGGAAGTTGCGCTGGAGATTGCCCTACTGAAGAACAGCAAATACCCGGGCCTGGATCGTATAGATGCGGCAGCCCTGAAAATGCTTCCATTCCGCTGCACACAAATGCTGGCCAGAATTTACAGCAGCTGCTTCCGGCTAGGGTACTTCCCGGAAGAATGGAAAAAAGCAGAGGTCATTGTCCTCCTTAAGCCTGGTAAGCCTGAAGCCAACCTAGCCTCCTGTCGTCCGATCAGCTTACTGGCAATCCTCTCCAAAATACTCGAAAGAGTCTTTTTGCGCAGAGTATTGCCTGTACTGGACGAGGACGGTTTGATCCCCGATCACCAGTTTGGCTTCAGACGCTGCCATGGAACACCGGAGCAGTGCCACCGGCTTGTCGAACGCATCCTCGAGGCATTCGAGCAGAAGAATTACTGCTGCGCTGTAGCTGCTTGACGTGAAGCAGGCATTTGACAGAGTTTGGCATCCTGGACTCCTCCATAAACTTAAATCCTGCCTCCCAAGCCTCCATTTTACCCTCCTTAAATCCTACACTGAGGGAAGAGCATTCCAAGTCAGATGCGGAAGTGCAATAAGCCTACCCAGACTGATCAGAGCTGGAGTTCCGCAAGGCAGTGTGCTCGGACCAATCCTTTACACCCTTTACACCGCAGACCTTCCCATAATCCTCTCCAGGAGTCTAACGATAGCGACATACGCAGACGACACTGCTTTCCTCGCCTCTTCATCTGACCCACGAGAAGCCTCCGAAACAATCCAAAGGCAAATGGACGCGCTACATCCCTGGCTCAGCAGATGGAATATCGTAGTGAACGCGGAAAAATCCACCCAAACAACGTTCTCACTCAGAAGAGGAGACTGCCCATCGGTTACGCTGAGCGGAGTCAACATTCCCAACGCGCCCGCACCCAAATACCTAGGACTGACCCTGGACCGCAGGCCCACATGGCGTCCCCACATTGTCAGCAAACGCATACAGGCCGATGCGCGCCTGAGGCAGATGCAATGGCTCATTGGAAGAAGGTCCAAGCTGAGGCAGAGCCTCAAAATCCTGGTTTACAAGGCAATTCTCAAGCCCATCTGGACCTACGGGATACAGCTGTGGGGCACGGCAAGCCACACGAATCGCCTGCGAATACAGCGGTTCCAGAACAGGTGCTTGAGAATTGCCTGTAATGCGCATCCCTACCATGAGAATGTCGCCATACACAGAGAACTTGGAATCCCGCTAGTCACAGATGAAATCTCCAGGCTCAGCGAGAGATACCTGAAAAGGCTCGAGAACCACCCCAACCACCTCGCCATCAACCTGTTGGACAACAGCCAGACAAGCAGACGTCTAATGAGGAGACATCCCCTTGATCTACCACAGCAATAACAAGCAAATTTCAAACCCGCCCCAAATACATGTACAATAGTATCCCTTAAGTCAATGTTCACCCGCAAAACCATTTAATTATTGTCCACTAGGACAGATTTTAAATAAATAAACGCACGCTACAAAAAAAAAAACAAAAAAAAAATCTGTGTTTTGAGTTAAACTATGGTGATTACATTCGTTCTTAGGAAAAATGTCAAGAAAAAGCTTATCGTCGTCGCAAATCGCCAGTATTTTGAATAGTGTGGATAGCGAGGATGAGCTTGACTTTTCTGCTGATGAGGAAAGCAATTATTCTCCAGATGAGGAAGATTTGGATACCACAGGAGACGAAGACATCGGTGAACGTCAAGGTGAACGTCGTAGAGATTTCAATATCGTTAGCTCTGACACCTTGGATGACAGCCAAATCAATATGAAAAGGAATCTGCTGTGGAGGAAACGGAGTTTGATCTTCAGTGAGAAGCAACTTCAGCTGCTTGCAAGTACTGCATTGCCTCCAGAACTGATGGAACTTTCGAGCCCTATACAATTTTTCTTATATCTGTTTCCGAATCAAATTTTTGATAACATTTGCAATGAAACGAACATTTATATTCATCAAAAGAATTTAAACTCAAATATCCATTTCATCTCTGTGGATATTCGCCAATTTGTTGGAATTTCATTATACATGTCCATTTCACGCCTTAAATTAAATAATTAAATAATACTTTTCCTAAAGTACCTAAGGAGCAGTTTCTATGCGTCGATGAACAGATTTGCTCTTCAAAAGCTCGATGTCATTTAAAGCGGTACAATCATAACAAGCCTCATAAATGGGGATTTAAAGTATATGTCCTAAGCGGAATTTCTGGTTTCTGCTACAAGTTTGAGATAGACTCTGGTAAAGAAAATGTTCAAATCTCTAACGAGCCAGATTTGGGTGCAGCATCGAATTATGTAGTAAGATTGGCTAGAGGGGTGCCCAGACATCGAAATTTTCGCCTTTACTTCCACAACTATTTCAACTCATTGCCTCTTTTAAAGTACTTGGCGGAAGGTGGAATCCTACCTTTGGGTACCATACGGAGAAACAGAATTCCGAATTTTAAAACAATTGACATCGGCTTAAAGAAAACTCTTCGTGGTACGTCTACAGAATATGTGGCTGACTTCGCTAAAGTGGATATATCTATAACAACATGGGTTGATAACAAAATTGTTACATTGACATCCAACTATGCGGGCATAGTTCCCAATGACACTGCGCGTCGGTACAACAAAGCCCAAAAACAATATGTTGAAATTGATCGTCCATTCGCAGTAGCGCAGCTATATGGGTGGTGTTGATTTGATCGATAGTATAATCGGCAGATACAAAATTTTATTGAGAAGTAAACGTTGGAATGTCAGAATTTTTTTAGCATTTACTGAACTTGACAGTCAGTAACGCTTGGCTATTGTACAAAAGGGTTCAAAAGCAAACGGATATTCTGGAAAAATGTTGGGATCATCCGATTTTCGACTTAACATTGCAGAAGTGCTAACAAAACTGGAAACTAAAAGTAAATTGGGAAAACACGCTTTATGATTGAAAATGAGTTAGAACAAAAAAAGCAGAGAGGTCCAACCCAACGCGTTCCAAACCAAATGGGTACGACAGGATCAGATTGGACATTGGCCAAAATAGAATCAGGTGCAAGAAACCAAACTCTGTTGGATATGCGCAAGTTATGTGCCACAAATGTGGACTTGCTTTATGCTTTAACAAAAGAAACAATTGTTTTAAAGATTTCCATTTAAATTACTTTGTTATAATTACATGGAATCATTTGCACCTATTTCATTTGAATTTGTATTCGTTTTTTTAACATTTTTTATATGAAAAACCTATAGTTAAGATAAGTTAAATAATAATAGTCCCATATAAGTTATTTTGGATACAACTTTCTGTTTAAACTATGTTAAAATAGCAACTTTCTATTTAGTAGTATTTTCTGGATATATTTGGATTTTTTCCCCCGACAACGTATTTGATGCATATGTGCAACAAATATATATTCTTCAATAAATCGGCTAAAAATCAAAATCTTGAAAAACGAAAAGGAATTGTATATTTAATTTTCGAATACCTATCGAATAAAAAAAACCGCATCAAAATCCGTTTTTATGCCGGATAAAGGGTTAAGTTTTTTTTTAATGCATAATAGTTCTTAATTCTATAATTTATAATATATAAAAAAAAAAAATTTGAAAAAAATTATAATTTTGTTAATAAAATAAGGCTTTGAACTCAAATAATTGTTGGATTATACCCTTTGCGCGATCGAACTCTCGCAGTCTGCAGACGTGCCAGCGGACGAATTCACGACGACTTCTTGTGTAACGGAGCACCTTTCTCGCACCGACGCCGAGCGATCTGATTGGCTACTGATAATCGACAGAATAACGGAAACTTCAACACACGCAAACGCTGCCTGCGTGCGTGTGTTTGTTCTCGAAGCTTCGAGCGACTGCAACAGTATTGTACCGGTTGGCTGCGCTGCCGTCGCCAAGCAACGGAAAATACTTCTGCGACAGTTACACACACATACACATACAGAAAAGGAAACATTTAAACGACACGTGCTCTTGCACGCTGTTGCCATGGGCAAAGACGCTATGGAAGTGGATAATGTGGCTTTGGCCACTTCGAAGAAGAGTGGTTGGCAAGCGCTTGTGCCCAAGAAGAACCCAGGCAAGCGCAAGGAGCCACCTAATGTACCCACAACTTTGAACGCCAAAGTACCCAAGGTACTTAAAAATACCATGAAGAAGACATCGGCCATTGACAGCTCCAACTCCAGCTCCAGTGAAAATGAAAGAGGTAATGATACGGACAACGAATTCCTAGAGGCCGGCGAGATTAGACAGTTCACCGTGCCCCATAAGAAAAAGACGGCTAAGCTGGCCAAAGTCGATGAGGTCAGTGATGCAGAGGAAAATACCAATCGATTTGCTGCACTGCCAGTCGAAGAGGACGTAGCTGCCAAGGAACCAGCTAAGCCAGGGGAGGCCGCTGTACCCAAGCCCCTCCAATCATAGTACCTGGGGTGCACAGCATCGTAGACATGCTAGCTGACTTTGGAGAAGTTACTGAGCAAGGTAGCTTCGCTTATAAGGTCACCAGAGGAGGTTGCGTCAGAATCATGCCGTAAGACAGCTCGACGTACCGAAAAATTGTTGACCACATGGACAAGCATAACATGGCCTTTAGGACATTCCAGCTAAAGGAAAATCGTGCTTTCCAGGTGTTTATCAAAGGGCTTCATGCAACAACGCCAGCTCCATACATCATCGAAGAACTGAAAAGGCTCGGACACATTGTTCGAGACCTCAAGAACGCTGCAACCAGGGCTGCCCCCAAGCCAAAGGCGAAGGCAATGGCTCCACCGCCGAACGTGGCCCATTCAACACCCGTGACTACCAACAACGCCACATGCTCTGGCTTCCGCTACGCTGACATCACCAGGGGAGGGAACCCTCAACAGCAGCAACC
Organism: Zaprionus ghesquierei; assembly: GCA_018904095.1. Classification (NCBI taxonomy): domain Eukaryota; kingdom Metazoa; phylum Arthropoda; class Insecta; order Diptera; family Drosophilidae; genus Zaprionus; species Zaprionus ghesquierei. The sequence goes on from JAEIGP010000841.1 coordinate 283,100, forward strand.
CAAGAACATCTTCAACCAACAAGGTCTCATCGACCGGGAGGCAGCGTTGGAGGAGAGAATAATGAGGCGCATGGAGAGTATGATGGCCTCAATGTTCTTCCACTTTAAAGATATGATGATGGCCATGTTCTCCTGCCAGAGAACCACGCCATGAGCACCCAGATAGTAATCTGGAATGCTAATGGCTTGGCGAGGAACAAGCCAGAAGTGGAGCTCTACCTGAAAACCATCCAGGTGGATGTGATGCTGGTCAGCGAGACCCACTTTACAACGAGGTCATATTTCAAAATCCCTGGCTACGAAGTGGTCAACGCCCTGCACCCGGCTGACAGGATCAGAGGTGGAGCCACAGTAATCGTGAGGAGCGGGTTACTGTACGAGGAGATGGAGCCGGTGCAACTGGACTGGATGCAATGGGCCAGGATTTAGCTGCTGACACATGCAAGCACAATGTGTATTGTGGCAGTATACTTGCCGCGTTACACAATTAGCCATCCCGAATTGTCATCGCAGCTGAAAAACCTGGGACCTAAGTTTCTTATTGGCGGAGACTTCAACGCCAAGCATACATGGTGGGGCTCCAGGACCAAAAACCCAAAGGCAGCGCTCTGCTGAAGTGTGTTAGAGAGTTGGGCTGCAATCTGCACTCAACTGGGGAGCCAACATACTGGCCCAGCGACCCTAATAAGATACCGGACCTCCTAGATCTAGGCATTAGTAGAGGCATTAACCCGGCGAAGGTAACTACAGTTGGGTGTTACGACTTGTGCTCCGACCACAGTATGGTCAAGGTACTGCTTAGGACCTCCCTTCTTAGGACTCCCGGAAGCACTAAGCTCATAAGGCGAAACACCGACACAACTGTGTTTAGAAGTTAGCTAGAGGAAAATGTTGACCCACATCCGGCCATCAGCACTGGAGGAGAAATCGACGAAGCCGCTGCTAGTCCCACTGGCAAAATCCAGCAGGCGGCAAGGATGGCCACACCCACACCTCGTACCAACAGTGGGAGACTCCAAGTGGCCCGCAGGGACAACCACCTATTGTCGACTGAACTGGCGTCGATGGTTTCTGAGAAGAGGAGGTTGAAGAGAGTCAGGCAGTCCAGCAGAGCTCCATCTGATAAAGGGGCATACAACAGAGCCTGCAAGCAGCTCAAACAGATGCTCCATGACACGAGGAGCAAGGCGCTTGAAGAGTACCTGATGGAATTGGACCCTGGGAAAGCTGAGCACAACATCGGGAACGCCACCAAATACCTGAAGAGGCCTGCGCGGAGGGTGCCACCTCTTAAAACAGCTGCAGGTGTATGGTGCCGGACGAGCCAGGAGAAAGCGGATGCGTTTGCCGACCATCTGGAAACCAGTTTCCAGCCATTCGCCTTGTGTGGTGATGAAGACCTAGAAGAGACGACGCAGTTCGTTGACGCAGCCTGCCCTATGGACCTGCCTATCGCAGAGATAGGTAGTCAGGAGATTCTGGATGAGATCTTGTGTTTAAAGCTCACTAAATCTCCTGGCTACGACAAAATAGATGCAACTGCCCTCAACCAGCGAATTGCATAGAGTACCTCAAGGATCTGCTGAACCAGTGGTTGAAACTGAGACACTTCCCTTTCCAGTGGAAGTGCGCTGAGGTTATCCTCATCCACAAGCAGGGCAAGCCTGAAGCCGAGCTAGGCTCATACAGGTCCATCAGTCTGCTCGCCATTCTGTCCAAAATACTGGAGAAGCTGTTCTTGAAGAGGTTGCTGCCCATCCTGGAGGAGAAGAGGATCATCCCCGACCACCAGTTCGGTTTCAGGCATGGTGCCATTCAGCAGTGCCACCGGATCGTCACCAGGATTCTGGATGCCTTCGAAAACAGGAAATATTGCGCAGCAGTATTTCTTGATGTAAGGCAGACTTTTGACAGGGTGTGGCACCTAGGCCTGCTATTCAAACTGAAGCAGCAGTTGCCAGCCCATACCACACGTTCCTCAAGGCATACATAGAAGAGAGGAGGTTTTATGTGAGGAGCAGGTACTTCGAATCACCCCAACACGTTGTGAGAGCTGGAGTTCCCCAGGGCAGCGTACTCGGTCCTGTGCTGTACAGTATATTCACTTCAGATATGCCGGTATCTGAAGATAATAGAATTCTGACATGCACCTACGCGGACGACACAGCGCTCCTGTGCTCAGATTAAACTCCTGCCTTGGCAGCGCAAGGGCTGCAACACGAACTAGACAGGATTCAGCCATGGCTGAAAAGTTGGAACATCACCATCGCTGACAAGTCCACCTATGTCACGTTTAGGCTCAGGCCAGGCACCTGTCCACCCGTCCACATCGACGGTACCAGCATACCGTCCAATTCGAAGGCCAAGTATCTGAGGCTAACTCTGGACAAGCGTCTCACGTGGAAGGACCACATAGGGGAGAAAGTTAAGCTTATGAGGCACGAATGCCCCGCAATGACCTGGCTCCTGGGCAGACGAAGCACGCTACGGATTAATCTCAAGCTCCTGCTTTATAAAGCCATCATCAAGCCGGCATGGAGGTATGGGGCCAATTTATGGGGCTCTGCTTCTTTCACCAACATCAAAAAGATACAAAGAGTAGAATGCCGCATACTTCGGTTCATACTGAACTCCCCTTATTACGTCCGAAATTCCACCATAAAAAGGGACCTCAAGATGCCTTCCGTCGCTGAGGAAATTGCGAAGACCAGCAGAAGGTACCTGAGTAAGCTGGAGAGCCACCAGAACCATCTTGCCATCAACCTACTGGATTACAGTACCCAACGCCGCAGGCTGAAAAGGTTCCACTAAATGAATCCCCCGATGACTCCAGCATCCACACATAAGATCTAAGAGCTTACTCCACTGTCAACGTACGAAAAACTTTAATTGATTGCTCTCTGGGCAGATGTAAATAAAGATTACGTAATACTAAAAAAAAAAAAAAAAATTATACCCTTTGCAAAGAATTAGTTGACACACTGTAAGTGTTGTCATTAAATTTGGTGGCTCTAGTTTTTTTTAGTTTTTGAGATATGCAGACAGTGGCTCACAGCGTATTTCAACCAGCATATATTCAAAACTTTAGAAACGTATAAAAAATTAACCAAAAGCGATATCGCAATAGTTTGAACGCACGATACCTTGTTAGGGTCAAAACATATTATTTATACATTCAATACATTTTTAAATATTTTTAAAATATTTTTTATTGGAATAATAATGAAAACGTATCCAAAAGCAATGCAACAGCTTATTTCAACCAGCTACTTTGCAGCTATGCAAAGTTCCGTTATTTTGCAATGTAGCGGTCTTTTTTTTTGGCTATGCCTTTTTCCTTATATTCGTAGCAGATTTAAATTTAGTTTTGCTCAATTTCGTTTGAAGAAGCTGCACAAAAATTCAATTGGCAAAATGGGACCACGTACAACAATAGAGCAGCGCGAACTCGTCTTAAAACATTTTAAAAATGGACATTCGCGTAGGAAAATTGCTGAAATGGTTTCGTTAAGTGATTCCACGGTCCAGAGCATCATTTATCGTTTTGTTCGTGAAAATGGGACTCATGACAAGGGACGAACTGCTCTGAACAACATTTTTAATCAAACGGACGAGCGCTATATAATTAGGAAAATAAAGAATAATCCAAGATTATCGGCTCCAAAAATTGGCATTGAGGTAGACGCCGAGTTGGCAAAGAGTTGCCACCCAGAAACATTTCGGCGTGTGCTCCGTGAGCATGACTTTAATGGCAGAGTTGCTCGGAAGAAGCCGTTTATAAGTGCTAAAAACATTAAGAGCCGTCTACAATTTGCAAAAGAGCACTTAAGCAAGGACTCTGACTTCTGGAACACAGTTATATTTGCTGTCGAGTCCAAATTCAACATTTTTGGCGCAGACGGCGTTTCCTACGTGTGGCGTAAGCCAAATACTGAGCTGCATACCAAAAATTTAAAAGCCACAGTAAAGCACGGTCATCGCGATCGAACACCCAACGAATGCAGACGTGCCTGCGGATCGACAGCAAATTGTTTACAGTTTAAAGTCCCGTTACCCGTGCCCAGCCACTTCGCGTCGCGTGATTTTGTCGCGCGTTTTGATTGGCCCAGCCAACGAACTTAACGGTTGTTCCCACCAACACCATCGCACACTCGAGTGTGCGTGTTATCCGCGCAAAAAACCCAGTGCTCGAAGCAGCGGTACTTTTGCAAAGCAGCAGCCACGTGCTGCCTGGCTCACCGGCTAACGGTGCCCAGCTTCCCCCCCTCCTCACTCCTTACCAACGTTGGAGAAGATGGACTGGCAGGCCCCCCCGCGCACCCACAAGCATGGAACAACACCATGCAAAAAGGCTCTGAGAACACGCAAGAGCAGCTCCAGCAGCGAGGGAAGCACCTCGCATTCAGAGCCGGGCGAGATAAAGCGAAAACCGGCAAAGAAAGCGCAAGAAGAGGAGCTTGACGATTAGCCAAGCACTAGCGCAGCTCTGCGCAAGAAGCTGACCAACAACGCCTTCGCTTTACTCTCGAGCGAAGAAGACGATGACGACCAAGAGAGCTCTGATGACGAACCCGGACCTGAAGACGATTCTAAGCCCAAGATCCCCGAAAAACCAAAACCCACCCCGAAGACCAGACCATCAAGCCACCTCCGATTTTTATTCCCGATGTGACCAACATCTCGGCACTCGTCAAGATGATCACGACGCTTGTAGGCCCGAGGAACAATTTTACCTACAAGACCGTGAATGGCAACAATGTACGTGTCATGATGCCGGACAAAGAGTCCTACAAAGCTCTGCGTCTCCAACTTGTGGCCCAAAACAAAAGGCATCGGACTTTCCAGCCGAAAGATGAACGTGCATACAAGGTTGTCATTAAAGGACTCCACCGATCGTGAGAAAATCATCGAAGACCTTCGCAGACAAGGGCACGCTGTAAGAGATCTGCACAATCCCATTGGCAGAAGAAGTAAGGGACCTCTGGGAATCTTCTTCGCCAACCTGGAGCCTTCCAGCAACAACATGGACGTGTATCAGGTCAAGCGGATCTGCAGGTCGGTAGTAACCATTGAACCGCCGCAGAAGTTCAACGACGTGCCTCAATGCTACAGGTGCCAAGGATTCGGTCATACACAGCGTTACTGCTTCCTGGAATACCGATGTGTAAAATGCGGAGGCCCTCATGAATCGAGGGTATGTGAGAAAAAGGAGGACGACAAAGCGTGCTGCTTCCACTGCCAAGCGGACCACACTGCGTCATTTAAGGGATGCCCTGCATACAAAAAGGCCAAAGCACTCGCTACTCCGAAAACAAGGCCCGTCGCTAATGTTAACAAGGCGCCGCCCGTGGCATCGCCAAACGTCACCTCTGGCAGGAGCTACCGAGACGCCCTCAATGGAGTGCACGCAACGCCGCAGAATCCCACAACCCCAGTCCAAACCCAAACAGAAACCCCACACTCCGGTCAGATAGAAGCGATGTTCGCTCGTATGGAAGGCATGATGGAGAGGATGATGGAGCGAATGTTCGCCCAGATGACACAGCTGGTGGCCACCATTCTCAACAGCAAGTCATGCAATTAAAGCTCCACCTAGTCGTCTGGAATGCGAACGGCCTGCAGAACAGCAAGGCCATAGTCGAGCACCATCTGAAGACCCACCAGATCGATATCCCACTCGTAGCCGAAACCCATTTCTCCCCCAGATCCCACTTTAAGATCAGCGGATATGACCTCATCCATGCAGACCATCCTTCTGGCAGAGCACGCGGAGGAGCAGCCATCCTCATCAGGAGTGGTATTCAATACCTAGAGCTGCCCGCGTTTCAGCAAGACTGGGCACAATGTCCTGTCATCAGGATTGCCAGCCCGCAAGGAGACTTAGACATTGGAGCGGTCTACTTTCCCCCCAGATACCGCATAACAGCATCTCATCTCAGTGAGTTCTTCGAGCATTTTGGGCCCCGCTTCATAGCAGCTGGAGATTATAACGCCAAACATTCTTGGTGGGGATCGCGCCAACAACCCCAAAGGGAAAACTCTGTTTGAGAACCTGCAACGCCACCGACTGGACTGCCACTCCACTGGCGAGCCCACTCACTGGCCAACCGATCCCCTCAAGACTCCAGACCTGCTGGACTTTGCTGTGTCGAAAGGCATAGGGCATGCGAAGATTAGCTGCACAACAAATGCTGATCTCCTGTCAGACCACTGTGTAATAAACGTGCTAATCAACACGCCAGTCCTCAGGAAAACCCCGCTCAGGAGGCTCACTGGAAAACACACCGACGCCGCCAAGTTCGCGTCCTGGATGCTCTCCGTCGTCAATCCAAACCCCATCCTCAACACACCCAGGGACATTGACAAAGCTATCGGGAATCTTACCAGGCAAATGCAAAACGCTGCGGAATTCGCAAGCCCACCGCCACCAAAGACTGCGAGAACACTTAGCAGAGACCTCCACCTCTGGTCCCCGGAAATTGCGGCACTCGTGGCTGAGAAGAGGCGTCTCAGGAGAGTTTGGTTCTTGACGCGCAATCCGAGAGACAAAACAGCGCTCAATCACGCCACAAAGGAGCTGAAGGACAAGATCTCCAGCCTACGCCAAGACTCTTTCCTCAGATTCCTCGAGGAACTCTCTCCCGGGGATCCGGACCATAACCTGTGGAACGTCACCCGCCACATCAAACGACCAATCAAAAAGGTTTCCGCAGTGCGCAAAGTGGATGGATCCTGGTGCCGATCAGACGCCGAAAGAGCAGAAGCTTTCGCCGAACACCTCTACAACGCCTTCTCACCGTTCGACTGCTGCGCTGCCGAAGAACGTACTGAAACCGCCAGGTTTCTCAATAACCCAAGCTCTCCCGGTCCGCCGCTGCAACCAGTCAACCCTGAGGAAGTTGCGCTGGAGATTGCCCTACTGAAGAACAGCAAATCTCCGGGCCTGGATCGTATAGATGCGGCAGCCCTGAAAATGCTTCCATTCCGCTGCACACAAATGCTGGCCAGAATTTACAGCAGCTGCTTCCGGCTAGGGTACTTCCCGGAAGAATGGAAAAAAGCAGAGGTCATTCTCCTCCTTAAGCCTGGTAAGCTTGAAGCCAACCTAGCCTCCTGTCGTCCGATCAGCTTACTGGCAATCCTCTCCAAAATACTCGAAAGAGTCTTTTTGGGCAGAGTATTGCCTGTACTGGACGAGGCCGGTTTGATCCCCGATCACCAGTTTGGCTTCAGACGCTGCCATGGAACACCGGAGCAGTGCCACCGGCTTGTCGAACGCATCCTCGAGGCATTCGAGCAGAAGAATTACTGCTGCGCTGTAATGCTTGACGTGAAGCAGGCATTTGACAGAGTTTGGCATCCTGGACTCCTCCATAAACTTAAATCCTGCCTCCCAAGCCCCCATTTTACCCTCCTTAAATCCTACACTGAGGGAAGAGCATTCCAAGTCAGATGCGGAAGTGCAATAAGCCTACCCAGACTGATCAGAGCTGGAGTTCCGCAAGGCAGTGTGCTCGGACCAATCCTTTACACCCTTTACACCGCAGACCTTCCCATAATCCCCTCCAGGAGTCTAACGATAGCGACATACGCAGACGACACTGCTTTCCTCGCCTCTTCATCTGACCCACGAGAAGCCTCCGAAACAATCCAAAGGCAAATGGACGCGCTACATCCCTGGCTCAGCAGATGGAATATCGTAGTGAACGCGGAAAAATCCACCCAAACAACGTTCTCACTCAGAAGCGGAGTCAACATTCCCAACGCGCCCGCACCCAAATACCTAGGACTGACCCTGGACCGCAGGCCCACATGGCGTCCCCACATTGTCAGCAAACGCATACAGGCCGATGCGCGCCTGAGGCAGATGCAATGGCTCATTGGGAGAAGGTCCAAGCTGAGACAGAGCCTCAAAATCCTGGTTTACAAGGCAATTCTCAAGCCCATTTGGACCTACGGGATACAGCTGTGGGGCACGGCAAGCCACACGAATCACCTGCGAATACAGCGGTTCCAGAACAGGTGCTTGAGAATTGCCTGTAATGCGCATCCCTACCATGAGAATGTCGCCATACACAGAGAACTTGGAATCCCGCTAGTCACAGATGAAATCTCCAGGCTCAGCGAGAGATACCTGAAAAGGCTCGAGAACCACCCCAACCACCTCGCCATCAACCTGTTGGACAACAGCCAGACAAGCAGACGTCTAATGAGGAGACATCCCCTTGATCTACCACAGCAATAACAAGCAAATTTCAAACCCGCCCCAAATACATGTACAATAGTATCCCTTAAGTCAATGTTCAAGGTACTGCTTAGGACCTCCCGAGGAGCAAGGCGCTTGAAGAGTACCTGATGGAATTGGAGCCTGGGAATGCTGAGCACAACATCTGGAACGCCACCAAATACCTGAAGAGGCCTGCGCGGAGGGTGCCACCTCTTAAAACAGCTGCAGGTGTATGGTGCCGGACGAGCCAGGAGAAAGCGGATGCGTTTGCCGACCATCTGGAAACCAGTTTCCAGCCATTCGCCTTGTGTGGTGATGAAGACCTAGAAGAGACGACGCAGTTCGTTGACGCAGCCTGCCCTATGGACCTGCCTATCGCAGAGATAGTTAGTCAGGAGATTCTGGATGAGATCTTGTGTTTAAAGCTCACTAAATCTCCTGGCTACGACAAAATAGATGCAACTGCCCTCAACCAGCGAATTGCATAGAGTACCTCAAGGATCTGCTGAACCAGTGGTTGAAACTGAGACACTTCCCTTTCCAGTGGAAGTGCGCTAAGGTTATCCTCATCCACAAGCAGGGCAAGCCTGAAGCCGAGCTAGGCTCATACAGGTCCATCAGTCTGCTCGCCATTCTGTCCAAAATACTGGAGAAGCTGTGATTGAAGAGGTTGCTACCCATCCTGGAGGAGAAGAGGATCATCCCCGACCACCAGTTCGGTTTCAGGCATGGTGCCACGTAAACGTATCCAAAAGCAATGCAACAGCTTATTTCAACCAGCTACTTTGCAGCTATGCAAAGTTCCGTTATTTTGCAATGTAGCGGTCTTTTTTTTTTGGCTATGCCTTTTTCCTTATATTCGTAGCAGATTTAAATTTAGTTTTGCTCAATTTCGTTTGAAGAAGCTGCACAAAAATTCGATTGGCAAAATGGGACCACGTACAACAATAGAGCAGCGCGAACTCGTCTTAAAACATTTTAAAAATGGACATTCGCGTAGGAAAATTGCTGAAATGGTTTCGTTAAGTGATTCCACGGTCCAGAGCATCATTTATCGTATTGTTCGTGAAAATGGGACTCATGACAAGGGACGAAATGCTCTGAACAACATTTTTAATCAAACGGACGAGCGCTATATAATTAGGAAAATAAAGAATAATCCAAGATTATCGGCTCCAAAAATTGGCATTGAGGTAGACGCCGAGTTGGCAAAGAGTTGCCACCCAGAAACATTTCGGCGTGTGCTCCGTGAGCATGACTTTAATGGCAGAGTTGCTCGGAAGAAGCCGTTTATAAGTGCTAAAAACATTAAGAGCCGTCTACAATTTGCAAAAGAGCACTTAAGCAAGGACTCTGACTTCTGGAACACAGTTATATTTGCTGTCGAGTCCAAATTCAACATTTTTGGCGCAGACGGCGTTTCCTACGTGTGGCGTAAGCCAAATACTGAGCTGCATACCAAAAATTTAAAAGCCACAGTAAAGCACGGTCATCGCGATCGAACACCCAACGAATGCAGACGTGCCTGCGGATCGACAGCAAATTGTTTACAGTTTAAAGTCCCGTTACCCGTGCCCAGCCACTTCGCGTCGCGTGATTTTGTCGCGCGTTTTGATTGGCCCAGCCAACGAACTTAACGGTTGTTCCCACCAACACCATCGCACACTCGAGTGTGCGTGTTATCCGCGCAAAAAACCCAGTGCTCGAAGCAGCGGTACTTTTGCAAAGCAGCAGCCACGTGCTGCCTGGCTCACCGGCTAACGGTGCCCAGCTTCCCCCCCTCCTCACTCCTTACCAACGTTGGAGAAGATGGACTGGCAGGCCCCCCGCGCACCCACAAGCATGGAACAACACCATGCAAAAAGGCTCTGAGAACACGCAAGAGCAGCTCCAGCAGCGAGGGAAGCACCTCGCATTCAGAGCCGGGCGAGATAAAGCGAAAACCGGCAAAGAAAGCGCAAGGAGAGGAGCTTGACGATTAGCCAAGCACTAGCGCAGCTCTGCGCAAGAAGCTGACCAACAACGCCTTCGCTTTACTCTCGAGCGAAGAAGACGATGACGACCAAGAGAGCTCTGATGACGAACCCGGACCTGAAGACGATTCTAAGCCCAAGATCCCCGAAAAACCAAAACCCACCCCGAAGACCAGACCATCAAGCCACCTCCGATTTTTATTCCCGATGTGACCAACATCTCGGCACTCGTCAAGATGATCACGACGCTTGTAGGCCCGAGGAACAATTTTACCTACAAGACCGTGAATGGCAACAATGTGCGTGTCATGATGCCGGACAAAGAGTCCTACAAAGCTCTGCGTCTCCAACTTGTGGCCCAAAACAAAAGGCATCGGACTTTCCAGCCGAAAGATGAACGTGCATACAAGGTTGTCATTAAAGGACTCCACCGATCGTGAGAAAATCATCGAAGACCTTCGCAGACAAGGGCACGCTGTAAGAGATCTGCACAATCCCATTGGCAGAAGAAGTAAGGAACCTCTGGGAATCTTCTTCGCCAACCTGGAGCCTTCCAGCAACAACATGGACGTGTATCAGGTCAAGCGGATCTGCAGGTCGGTAGTAACCATTGAACCGCCGCAGAAGTTCAACGACGTGCCTCAATGCTACAGGTGCCAAGGATTCGGTCATACACAGCGTTACTGCTTCCTGGAATACCGATGTGTAAAATGCGGAGGCCCTCATGAATCGAGGGTATGTGAGAAAAAGGAGGACGACAAAGCGTGCTGCTTCCACTGCCAGGCGGACCACCCTGCGTCATTTAAGGGATGCCCTGCATACAAAAAGGCCAAAACACTCGCTGCTCCGAAAACAAGGCCCGTCGCTAATGTTAACAAGGCGCCGCCCGTGGCATCGCCAAACGTCACCTCTGGCAGGAGCTACCGAGACGCCCTCAATGGAGTGCACGCAACGCCGCAGAATCCCACAACCCCAGTCCAAACCCAAACAGAAACCCCACACTCCGGTCAGATAGAAGCGATGTTCGCTCGTATGGAAGGCATGATGGAGAGGATGATGGAGCGAATGTTCGCCCAGATGACACAGCTGGTGGCCACCATTCTCAACAGCAAGTCATGCAATTAAAGCTCCACCTAGTCGTCTGGAATGCGAACGGCCTGCAGAACAGCAAGGCCATAGTCGAGCACCATCTGAAGACCCACCAGATCGATATCCCACTCGTAGCCGAAACCCATTTCTCCCCCAGATCCCACTTTAAGATCAGCGGATATGACCTCATCCATGCAGACCATCCTTCTGGCAGAGCACGCGGAGGAGCAGCCATCCTCATCAGGAGTGGTATTCAATACCTAGAGCTGCCCGCGTTTCAGCAAGACTGGGCACAATGTCCTGTCATCAGGATTGCCAGCCCGCAAGGAGACTTAGACATTGGAGCGGTCTACTTTCCCCCCAGATACCGCATAACAGCATCTCATCTCAGTGAGTTCTTCGAGCATTTTGGGCCCCGCTTCATAGCAGCTGGAGATTATAACGCCAAACATTCTTGGTGGGGATCGCGCCAACAACCCCAAAGGGAAAACTCTGTTTGAGAACCTGCAACGCCACCGACTGGACTGCCACTCCACTGGCGAGCCCACTCACTGGCCAACCGATCCCCTCAAGACTCCAGACCTGCTGGACTTTGCTGTGTCGAAAGGCATAGGGCATGCGAAGATTAGCTGCACAACAAATGCTGATCTCCTGTCAGACCACTGTGTAATAAACGTGCTAATCAACACGCCAGTCCTCAGGAAAACCCCGCTCAGGAGGCTCACTGGAAAACACACCGACGCCGCCAAGTTCGCGTCCTGGATGCTCTCCGTCGTCAATCCAAACCCCATCCTCAACACACCCAGGGACATTGACAAAGCTATCGGGAATCTTACCAGGCAAATGCAAAACGCTGCGGAATTCGCAAGCCCACCGCCACCAAAGACTGCGAGAACACTTAGCAGAGACCTCCACCTCTGGTCCCCGGAAATTGCGGCACTCGTGGCTGAGAAGAGGCGTCTCAGGAGAGTTTGGTTCTTGACGCGCAATCCGAGAGACAAAACAGCGCTCAATCACGCCACAAAGGAGCTGAAGGACAAGATCTCCAGCCTACGCCAAGACTCTTTCCTCAGATTCCTCGAGGAACTCTCTCCCGGGGATCCGGACCATAACCTGTGGAACGTCACCCGCCACATCAAACGACCAATCAAAAAGGTTTCCGCAGTGCGCAAAGTGGATGGATCCTGGTGCCGATCGGACGCCGAAAGAGCAGAAGCTTTCGCCGAACACCTCTACAACGCCTTCTCACCGTTCGACTCCTGCGCTGCCGAAGAACGTACTGAAACCGCCAGGTTTCTCAATAGCCCAAGCTCTCCCGGTCCGCCGCTGCAACCAGTCAACCCTGAGGAAGTTGCGCTGGAGATTGCCCTACTGAAGAACAGCAAATCTCCGGGCCTGGATCGTATAGATGCGGCAGCCCTGAAAATGCTTCCATTCCGCTGCACACAAATGCTGGCCAGAATTTACAGCAGCTGCTTCCGGCTAGGGTACTTCCCGGAAGAATGGAAAAAAGCAGAGGTCATTCTCCTCCTTAAGCCTGGTAAGCTTGAAGCCAACCTAGCCTCCTGTCGTCCGATCAGCTTACTGGCAATCCTCTCCAAAATACTCGAAAGAGTCTTTTTGCGCAGAGTATTGCCTGTACTGGACGAGGACGGTTTGATCCCCGATCACCAGTTTGGCTTCAGACGCTGCCATGGAACACCGGAGCAGTGCCACCGGCTTGTCGAACGCATCCTCGAGGCATTCGAGCAGAAGAATTACTGCTGCGCTGTAATGCTTGACGTGAAGCAGGCATTTGACAGAGTTTGGCATCCTGGACTCCTCCATAAACTTAAATCCTGCCTCCCAAGCCCCCATTTTACCCTCCTTAAATCCTACACTGAGGGAAGAGCATTCCAAGTCAGATGCGGAAGTGCAATAAGCCTACCCAGACTGATCAGAGCTGGAGTTCCGCAAGGCAGTGTGCTCGGACCAATCCTTTACACCCTTTACACCGCAGACCTTCCCATAATCCCCTCCAGGAGTCTAACGATAGCGACATACGCAGACGACACTGCTTTCCTCGCCTCTTCATCTGACCCACGAGAAGCCTCCGAAACAATCCAAAGGCAAATGGACGCGCTACATCCCTGGCTCAGCAGATGGAATATCGTAGTGAACGCGGAAAAATCCACCCAAACAACGTTCTCACTCAGAAGCGGAGTCAACATTCCCAACGCGCCCGCACCCAAATACCTAGGACTGACCCTGGACCGCAGGCCCACATGGCGTCCCCACATTGTCAGCAAACGCATACAGGCCGATGCGCGCCTGAGGCAGATGCAATGGCTCATTGGGAGAAGGTCCAAGCTGAGGCAGAGCCTCAAAATCCTGGTTTACAAGGCAATTCTCAAGCCCATTTGGACCTACGGGATACAGCTGTGGGGCACGGCAAGCCACACGAATCACCTGCGAATACAGCGGTTCCAGAACAGGTGCTTGAGAATTGCCTGTAATGCGCATCCCTACCATGAGAATGTCGCCATACACAGAGAACTTGGAATCCCGCTAGTCACAGATGAAATCTCCAGGCTCAGCGAGAGATACCTGAAAAGGCTCGAGAACCACCCCAACCACCTCGCCATCAACCTGTTGGACAACAGCCAGACAAGCAGACGTCTAATGAGGAGACATCCCCTTGATCTACCACAGCAATAACAAGCAAATTTCAAACCCGCCCCAAATACATGTACAATAGTATCCCTTAAGTCAATGTTCAAGGTACTGCTTAGGACCTCCCGAGGAGCAAGGCGCTTGAAGAGTACCTGATGGAATTGGAGCCTGGGAATGCTGAGCACAACATCTGGAACGCCACCAAATACCTGAAGAGGCCTGCGCGGAGGGTGCCACCTCTTAAAACAGCTGCAGGTGTATGGTGCCGGACGAGCCAGGTGAAAGCGGATGCGTTTGCCGACCATCTGGAAACCAGTTTCCAGCCATTCGCCTTGTGTGGTGATGAAGACCTAGAAGAGACGACGCAGTTCGTTGACGCAGCCTGCCCTATGGACCTGCCTATCGCAGAGATAGTTAGTCAGGAGATTCTGGATGAGATCTTGTGTTTAAAGCTCACTAAATCTCCTGGCTACGACAAAATAGATGCAACTGCCCTCAACCTACTCCCAGCGAATTGCATAGAGTACCTCAAGGTTCTGATGAACCAGTGGTTGAGACTGAGACACTTCCCTTCCCAGTGGAAGTGCGCTGAGGTTATCCTCATCCACAAGCAGGGCAAGCCTGAAGCCGAGCTAGGCTCATACAGGTCCATCAGTCTGCTCGCCATTCTGTCCAAAATACTGGAGAAGCTGTTCTTGAAGAGGTTGCTGCCCATCCTGGAGGAGAAGAGGATCATCCCCGACCACCAGTTCGGTTTCAGGCATGGTGCCACGTAAATGTATCCAAAAGCAATGCAACAGCTTATTTCAACCAGCTACTTTGCAGCTATGCAAAGTTCCGTTATTTTGCAATGTAGCGGTCTTTTTTTTGGCTATGCCTTTTTCCTTATATTCGTAGCAGATTTAAATTTAGTTTTGCTCAATTTCGTTTGAAGAAGCTGCACAAAAATTCGATTGGCAAAATGGGACCACGTACAACAATAGAGCAGCGCGAACTCGTCTTAAAGCATTTTAAAAATGGACATTCGCGTAGGAAAATTGCTGAAATGGTTTCGTTAAGTGATTCCACGGTCTAGAGCAGTCATACTCAACCTGCGGCCCGCGGGCCGCATGCGGCCCGGCGAGCTTTTTTGTGCGGCCCGCCGAGCTTTTTTGTGTTGCTATTGCACACGCTAGATTTATTCCCAAAAAACAAACATTTGACAGACAAGTATGCGCACAAATAATTTTTCTTGTGGCGACACATAAATGTTTGACAGCTCCAGTGTTGTAAAATATAATATTGTATTTGTTACGGTGTCTAATAAAATCTACTCCTCATACGAAATCAACCATCACAAAAAATGCTACCCTGCAAATTTACATGGAATTTGCCATTTCATTATATTGTAAATTTATAAATTCTTTCCCTTTATATTTCGGCTTTGAAAAGCCAAGACGAAAAATTTTATAATTCTGTTCGACCCTTGGAATCAATTAAATTTAAGAAGAACACAAGTGTAAGCTTAAAATAAGAAAAATAGCTAATTTGAAATATCTAATGAATAAATTAATTTTGCAGATTTTAGCTGCTATAATTTAATTATCCATAATGGCGGGAGTGTCTTCTAAATGTAAACGAAAAATATCTGATGAAAAGAGAGTGTTTCAAGACAATTGGGAAGAAGAATATTTCGTTGTTGCAAATAAACATGGTTCGACCACATGTTTGATCTGTGGTGAGAGTGTTATTTTAAAAAAATATAATATTCTTCGTCATTATACCACAAAGCACAAAACATTTAATGTAACTTTTCCTCGTGGCTCCTTAATTAGACGTGAAAAGTTAACATTCTTCATGAAGTCTTTACAACATCAACAAAATACCATATCAATGGCGGTATCACATGACGCAGCGGTGACAAGAGCGTCGTATGAAATTTGTTACATACTTGGTAAACATATGAAACCATTTACTGACGCAGAGGTTGTAAAAGAATGTTAGAAATTAAACATCTACCACGAAGAAATAGCGAACCATGTATTCCATAACTTTCCAACTATAATAAAAGCTAATCAAGAAGGTATACATGTTTCTGAAGAAAACTATACGATATTTTTAAATTATTTAGCTGCCTTAGCTAAGGAATTTAAGAGCAGATTTCAGGACTTACGTTGTATCAAGAATTGTTTGTTACTCATAGAAAATCCCTGGCACCTAGAAACAGCCACTATAACAAATTTAGCTGAATTGGGATATAATTATGCAGAGCTTTTTGACGAATTTATTGAATTTAAGAACGATACTAATCTGAAAGCTATTTTTGAAGAAAAAAGAGAAGGAAAGGAGTACATCCATTTTTGGAAATTAGTTCCAGAAAAATACAAGACTGTAAAAAATTGTGCCTTCCTGTTCCTCACATTGTTTGCATCAACATATCTTTGTGAATCATCATATTCCAAAATGAAATATGCAAAAACCGTATACAGGAATCGACTTACTGATTCTCACCTTGATGACGTATTGAGGGTAGCATGCAGCAATTATAAGCCTGATTTGTCTAAAATTGTTGAAAGTTTATCACAATATCAAATATCACACTAATTTTGTAATAAACGATACAAGTTACTTTTGAGTTTTACTTTTATCACTATTTTAATATTTAATGAACCGTATGCTGATAGAAGTGATATATACTATTACACGACAACCCAACACCTCCCCCCCTCCGACGCGGGTTTTGATTTGCCAAGGTATCACTTGCGGCCCGCGAAGCTTTACAAATATATGTATGTGGCCCGGAGTCAGAAAAGGTTGAGTATCACTGGTCTAGAGCATCATTTATCGTTTTGTTCATGAAAATAGGACTCATGACAAGGGACGAAATGCTCTGAACAACATTTTTAATCAAACGGACGAGCGCTATATAATCAGGAAAATAAAGAATAATCCAAGATTATCGGCTCCAAAAATTGACATTGAGGTAGAAGCCTAGTTGGGAAAGAGTTGCCACCCAGAAACAATTCGGCGTGTGCTCCGTGAGAATGACTTTAATGGCAGAGTTGCTCGGAAGAAGCCGTTTATAAGTGCTAAAAACATTAAGAGCCGTCTACAGTTTGCAAAAAAACACTTGAGCAAGGACTCTGACTTCTGGAACACAGTCATATTTGCTGACGAGTCCAAATTCAACATTTTTGGCACAGACGGCGTTTCCTACGTGTGGCGTAAGCCAAATACTGACCTGCATACCAAAAATTTAAAAGCCACAGTTAAGCACGGTGGTGGAAGCGTTATGGTATGGGCCTGTATGTCGGCTGCAGGAGTTGGGAGCCTTGAGTTCATTGAGACAACAATGGACAAAACTCTTTACCTAGAGATTTTAAAGGCAAACTTATTGAACAGTGCCGAGAAATTGGGCATACGGGACAGTTTCCGATACTACCAGGACAACGACCCAAAACATAAGTCGGGCATTGTTCAGACCTGGCTAGTATGGAATTGTCCACATGTCATGCAACCGCTAGCGCAGTCACCGGACATGAACGTTATTGAAAATTTGTGGGCTATTTTGGATACACAGGTTCGCAAGCGCCAAATTTATAACAAAGCGGACCTAAAAGCGGCGTTGCTAGAGGAGTGGTCCAAAATTGCTCCAGAAGTCACGTAAAAGTTAGTTAGTGGACTCCATGCCAAAAAGGCTTAAAATGGTGGTGGACAATAAGGGTGGTGATACAAAATATTAGCATAATTATAATTAGTTCTAAGGATAAGATAAAGATTGAAATTTGGAGCTGGTTGAAATAAGCTGTGACTTTCATTTTTGTTATTATTTCATTATAAGTTAAAAAAAATTTAAAGGAATATTAAAATTAAATTAAGCATATTAATAAAAATTTAAGTTGAAAAAGGAAACGCTGTGCGTTTGAAAAATTTTCATAAAGTGTTTAGTTTAGCTGTGACAGTCCATTAAAGTCTAGGATAGGCACTGGTTGAAATAAGCTGTGAGCCACTGCACATAGGCGTTCATACAGACGGACAGACAGACATGCTGACACCAGCCGGTACATACATACAATATTGTGCTGGCAACAACAAAATGCATGCTATTTTTAATGAGAAAGAGATAGAGCCAAACAACGGCCAGTACATACAGAAATTATTGTGCTGGCATACATGCTGTTATTCATGAGAAAAGAGGTAGAGGCGCATACAGGCAACAACAAAATACATGGTATTTCCCAAACTTTAACATACTGTAAAAAAAAAAACTACGCATTTCCGGAAGAAAATCTCTCCGTTAAAATTCTGGATAAACCTAGCTCTTTCCAGAAAAAAATAAAATTAAAAAAATCAATTCACACGAGTAGTTCTTTAACAATTACCTGTTCAACAATATACTTTTTGCAAAATCACACAAGCGAAATGGGATCAATAAAAGATTGTGCGCAGAAATACCTTTGCATTCTAGCATGGAGTCGGAGCGGGTATTCAGCAAAGCTGAGTGTATAAATATAGAACGCCGTGCGGCCTTTAAGCAAACAAAAATATTGAGAAGTTAATTTATACGAATAACCAATGGATTCTCGAAAAAAAAATACGTTGATCTCAGAAACAATTTTTTCGATTAAATCGATGTTTATTTTACTTGCCAAAAAAACTATGCGTACACACGCAACTCAAAACTTTGATGGCAAAAAAAGTGTAGTTGTATTAAAGATACCGACTTGGTTTTTTTTTATTTTCTAAGCACATTTAATATTATTAACATTCATAAGTTTGCTTAGCTCTAAATGTTTAACTTATCCTATTAAAAATAAAAACGTAACAGTTCATATGATTTGGCACAAGAAAAAGTATACAGCTGCGGTTAAAGTAATAGCACGACTGCAGGTGAAAAGGTGATTTCCTAAAAAAAAAATTGAATGTTTATTTTTTTAAGTCAGATTGCATGAATAATAATTACCATATGTTATCGCAAGAAATTTTTACTCTCAATGTAACGGTTCTTTTTGTTTTTGGGCACTTGCTGCAAAAGCGCGCGAAATGAGGCGATAACAAAAATAGCACTGACCAAGTGTTTGCTGAATAAAATTAATAGGAGTGATTGCTTTGGGTTTTTTCGACAAATTTTGAAAAATTGAGTTGCATTAAAGGTTTTAATTGAATTTGTTCCAAACGAAGACAAAAAATTCTCTAGTCATGGGTCGCGGATAGTATTGTACCGTCGAAAAAAGAAATTTGATTAAAAACATGATCTCTGAAGGTAAAACCTACGCTGAAATTGGTCGCATTGTCGGTTGTTCAAACAAAATGATCCGCAACAAAAAGAACGAAACACATGGAAGAAAGCCCTCAATGTCCAACTTGAAGATCAAGCGCTTGGTTCGGCAAAGCAAAAAGGAGCCTTTTAAGCCGGCGACGGAACTGAAGAAGGAGCTTCAGATAGCTGCAAGCATGGAAAGAGTTCGCAAACGCTTAAGGCAAAACAACCTTAATGCGTGCAGTCCCAGAAAAGTCCCGCTTTTGACTGTGAAGCATGTGGCAAAGCAAATCAAATATGCCAAGATACACAAGGGTTGGCCTGTGGAGAAGTGGCGCAACATTTTGTGGTCAGATGAGAGCAAAATTGTGTTGTTTGGTGGAAGAGGGTCTCGGTCTTATGTTCGGCGTCCACCACGAACTGAATATAATTCTAATATAATCATATTTAAGATGATAAAGCACGGAGGATCAAACATCATGGTATGGGCGTGCTTTTCATAACATAATAACAAACTATGGAGTAGGTCCGATCCATTGGATTCAAGGCATCGTGGATCCGCACATTTACAAAAATATCCTGGAAAATGTGATGCTACCATATGCCGAGGATGAAATGCCGTTGGTTTGGACATTTCAACAAGATAACGACCCAAAACACACGAGCAAGACAGCTCGAAAGTGGTTTGAGCAGAAATCGATCCGAGTAATGAAATGGCCTGCTCAGTCACCCGACTTGAATTCAAACCTTTGGGCGGACGTGATAAAAAGGTTTCTGAAGCCAAACCCAATAATAACGAGGAACTTTGGGTGTGGTCAAGGATTCATGGAGCAAAATTCCTCAAAAACAGTGACAGGACTTGGTGGACTCCATGCCAAGACGATGCGCAGCTGTCATCGCCAACAAAGGTCACGCAACCAAATATTAAGATTCTTTAAACATAGTTCTTAAGATATAATCCATTTGTTGAATTCTTTTTTTATTTAGTTTTAGCAAACTACGAAAAACAATGCTATTTTTGTTACCGCCTAAATTTGAAGGTTTTTTGTTCTGCCAATTTTTTTAAAATATCCATTAGATCTGTTACTAGCTTTGTTATTTCGATTGAAAATCATTGTAGTATTTAAGTTTAGTGAGTCAAATGATTGAGCGCATTCGAGCACTTCTTGGGAAATGTTGAACCAGGAGACCCCCAGCATGACCTATGGCAGGTAACCAGACATATCAAAAGGCCAATCAAGCGAACCGCTGCAGTCCAACGAGCAAACGGGACTTGGTGCCGCTCTGACGGCGACAGCGCTGAGGCATTTGCCGACCACCTCTGTGATGCATTCACCCCCATTATGAGATGCACTGAAGAGGAAGAAGAGGCCACGCTACGCGCAGTTGATCAGCCCAGTCACAACCAACTACCTATCGAGCCGACAACATTCGAGGAAGTTGTATCTGAAATTAAAGGCCTCAAAAATAAGAAAGCTCCAGGTGCAGACGGCATTGAAGCTAGTGCAATCAAACTCCTTCCTCCCCCCTGCATCCAACTGCTTGTTAATAGTCTCAACAGATGCTTCCTGCTAGGCCACTTCCCCACCCCATGGAAACGAGCAGAAGTGATCCTCATCCCCAAGCCTGGCAAGCCTGAAGCCAATCTTGCCTCCTACCGTCCCATTAGTTTACTGGCGATACTCTCCAAAGTATTCGAAAGAATACTTTTGCGCAGAGTGTTGCCTGTACTGAACGAGGCTGGTTTGATCCCGGATCACCAGTTTGGCTTCAGGCGCTCACACTCCACCCCGGAACAATGCCATCGATTGGTACGCACTATCTCCAATGCCTTCGAGGAGAAAAAATACTGCCGTGCCGTCTTGCTTAACATCAAACAGGCGTTTGATAGAGTCTGGCACCCTAGACTTCTTCAGAAAATTAAGAACTGCCTACCACAAGCGCACTTTGATCTGCTGAGATCATACCTCGAGAACAGGACCTTCCGAGTGAAGTGTGGCGAAGCTACACTCAGCGACAGCAAAAAAGCCGCACTTCAAAAAATTTTGAATTTTTGACTTCTCTAACCTGGGGTTCCCCTAAATGTCTTTCTATGCATGCAAATATTTTTTTGGGAGTCCCCTTAAATGTTTTCTACAAAATTTTGGTAATTTTGGAACAACACAGTTCACAGAATTCTTCAAAGGGATCATTTCTTTGCGCTGGTACGTCAGAAATCATGCCAAAGGGGAAACAGTTGACCGTGCAAGAAAAATCGAAAATTATTGCATTATCTGAGCAAATTGTGTCGAATCGCGAAATTGCAGCTCAAACACAATGCAATGAAAGCTCAGTGCGTCGATTTTTAAAAAAATATCGTGAGACCAGGGTGGTAGATCGAAAAGAAGGATCAGGAATGACCAGGTGCACCACTACTCGGGAAGATCGTCATATTGCGAAAATGAGTCTCCAGGATCGTTTTAAAACTGCTGTAGAAATAGCATCTGAGGTAAACCAAGAATTTGTGGGAACGAAGTGGGCTTTCTTCAAGAACACCTGCAAAAAAACCATTTCTGAACAGTCGAATGAAGAAAAATCGGTTAAATTGGGCAAAGGAAAAGCAAAATTGGGGTGCATCTGAATGGTCAAGAGTGATGTTTTCAGATGAGTCCAAATTCAACTTATTGGACACGATGGCTTCTGCAGAGTCAGGCGTAAAGTGGGTGAGCGATATGACGAAAAATGCTGTGTGGCCACCGTCAAGCATTCACCTTATATTATGATATGGGGGTGCATATCCAAATATAAATGTGAGTCAATTTTAATGCTCGAGGGTATGGTCAATGCAGAAAAATACAAGAAGATTATTTTGGATGGAGTCGTGCCTTCCATAGAATCAATTTCCGAGCACGAAAACGACCCAATTTTTCAGGACGATTCCGCACCTTGCCGTAGGGCACGTTCTGTAAGTAACTCAATGAGATTTTGTTGTTCTAATGCATTATTTATAAAATTGAATAACAATTTAATAAAATTTTAATGTTTTTTTAAATTAAGGGTACAATTTTCAAGGATAATTTGGGAATTAAGTCGTTGAATTGGCCAGGAAACAGCCCTGACCCTAATCCAATAGAAAATGTATGGGCCCTTATGAGCAAAAAATAGCAAAGCGGAAGCCCAAAATTATGGTAGAATTACGGGAAATCATAGAAAAAGTATGGTACAAAGACATCACAAATGAATATTTACAGAATTTATATGATTCGATATCAAGAAGAATAAATAGTGTTATAAGGGCCAAAGGCGGTACTACGAAGTACTAAAAAAAATAAAAAAATATTAATTTAATGTTCCTTCGCAAAGAACTTTGAATATGTAACTCACCTTTGAAGAATATCAATGGAAAAATTATCATTTGTTGAATAAAATTTTTTGTATGATTTATAAAATTAATTTACTGAATATTGTCGTACTGGCAAAAACGTAGCAAACTAAAGAGGGCACGGGAAAAAAAATAATTTCCAATCATGTTACTTGTCTACCAAAATATTTGCTATAAAATTATGTTTAAAAATATACTAAATACCTCTAAAAAATTAAATTAGACCAAAAGAATCATTTTTGAAAGAACCCCAGGAACGCAAACTACAAAATACGTGAAAAATATCAGTGCGGCTTTTTTAATGTCGCTGAGTGTATGTCGGCAATCAAAAGAATCAATGCCGGAGTGCCGCAGGGTAGCGTCCTTGGCCCGATTTTGTACACCATTTACACAGCTGATCTCCCAATCATTCCCGACGAACGGCTTACAGTGGCAACTTTTGCCGACGACACTGCCTTTCTCGCCACAGCAGAAGCCGAAATGAATGCGTCAGAATGTATTCAAAATCAGCTGGACGTTATCGAGCCTTGGCTACGGAGGTGGAATATCACAGTCAACGAAGATAAATCTACCCAAACTACCTTCACTCTGCGCAAGGGAGACTGCCCACCCGTCACCCTCAACGGTGTGACCATCCCAAACGAACCAACGCCAAAATACCTGGGCATGACGCTGGACAGACGTCTCACCTGGAGGCCCCACATCCTGCGCAAAAAGAAACAAGCCGAGGAAAGGCTGAAACAATACTTCTGGCTCATAGGCAGGCGCTCTAGGCTGAAAAACCGACTCAAGCTGCTGGTCTACAAGTCCATCGTAAAACCTATATGGACCTACGGTATACAACTGTGGGGTACGACCAGCAACTCCAATCGGAGATCCATCCAAAGGCTCCAAAACAAAGCCTTGAGATTGATTTCAGGAGCCCATCCCTACCATGACAACAAAACCATCCACAAGGAACTAGGCGTGCCGTGGGTTAAAGACGTCATCCAAAAGGTCAGCTCTAAATACATAGAGAAGCTGCACAGCCACCCGAACTCATTAGCGCTAAACCTATTGGACAACAGCCAAAGCATAAGGAGGCTCAAAAGAACCCACCCCCTGGATCTCTCATTGGAGGAGGACCACTGAAGCCGCCATCTCCTAGCCCCCGTCCCCCAATCCCCTTCTCCTAATCCCCTAACTATATGAGATTACAATGTCTTTTTGTTCATTTTGTACCGCCAAGTTATTGTCCAAAAATTTAATTATTGCCCAAAAGGGCAGCTTTTAAATAAACAAACAATAAAGAGAAAAAAAAAAATAATTAAAGTGTCAGAAAATACAGAAACGCTGGGACAAACACGAAATGTTCTTATGGTGCTATTATTGTTACCGCAACTGTACGTACAAACAACAAACTCTAATGTATGTGCTTGTTATGCAGCTTTTGGTACCGTTAGATCAGAAGTAACGGTGAATTTATTTGATGCGCGTTGTTTAGGCAAATTTCATCGTTCTATGAAAAAAATTGTAATGGGCAGAAAGGAAAAAGAAATTGATCCCGATTTGAGGAACACGATTGTTAAACTTTGGAATGATGGAAAATCATTGCGGGAAATTGGAAAAATCGTGTGCAGAACTCACTCTACTATACAAGAGTGCTCGAAGATTTCAATATAACCGACTCCGGCAATTGTCTATTAGTGGACATCATCACCGATTTTCTTAATTTTTTTTATATAGATAGAGCTAGATTTATCCGAATTTTTGGTGAAAGAATTATTCTTCGGTCTCTTCTAGTTTTTATACCCGCTACTCATAGAGTAGAAGGGTATTATAACTTTGTTCAAACCGAAAATATATGTAACAGGCAGAAGGAGACACCTCCGACACCATAAAGTATATATATTCTGGCTCAGGATTAACAGCCGAGTCGATATAGCCATGTCCGTCTGTCTGCCCGTGTGAAAATCTAGATCTCAGCTATTATAAGAGGTAGGACTACCAAATTTGGTGACAATATATGTTATTATTGCACGCTGATCAAGTTTATTTTGGATTTTGGCCACGCCACCCCTTCCGCCCCCGTAAATCGAAAAAACATTTATTACAAGCGCAATTTTGATGCCATATTGTTCATTTTCGGTTTACATGATAACTATAGCTAGCCAGATGATCTCTAAAAATTTGGTAACAATCGGATAATAAACACAGAAGTTATTCAGCTTAACGTTTTCCATAGCTGTCGGCAGCGCTGCCTGCAGCATTGTGCCACACATATAGTGTGTGCGTGTACGTTGGTGAAATGGCTTAAGTTGTTGACTGCAAAACGAACAGTATTATTATGCATTTACGGGTTCGAGTCCCGCCCGCATCAAAAATGAAATGTGTGCAAAAATGATTTTTTTTATTTTAGATTTTGACTTTGCATAAATATTGTAAGTCCATTGCCTTTTACGGTCGAAATATGATTGTAGCCGTTTTTTTTTGTTCCGCAAATAAATGATGTACGAGCAGCTGGGTAGCGGGTATATTACAGTCGAGCACATTCGAATGTAGCTTTCTTACTTGTTTTTTTTTTAACTATTTAAAATTTTATTTTTTTTACATGTACTTTGTTGTTGCCCTTTTGTGCGAGGCGCCGGTATGTCGGCACGCTCGCGGTGCACTGTGTCCCACAACTGTTGTACTTCAAACGAAAAGTACGCAGACAAAAAATGTAACGATGAAAGGGTTTGTTTTTTGCGCATCGTCCCACTAAATTAACTGTAATTTTGTCTGTTGATCGTCGCTTATGCAGAATTTCGGCGCCTACCTAAATAGGCGCCATGCAGATGTTTCATAGATTTAAAAACTGTACGAAAGTCACTTCTTGTGTGACTTTCAAAAGTGCAAAGATGTATTGCAATAGTTCCTCATATACCAATAATCAATTTTTAGCGCTACTGGAGCGCGAAAATGATTTGATAGAGTTTCTGAGTCACCATAACGTGATAGCGAATGCAAAATTGTGCCCGAAGTGCTGAAGAGAGTGCAAGCTGTATTTCAAATCATCAAGTTTGATATATTTTATATGCTATGGCTCTGTTAGCTCTTCAAAACTAAAAAGAAAGAAATCTTACATTCAAGTGGCTGCGTAGTTTTCACTTAAAATAAATTGCTTTTGGCACACTGCAGCGTCACGAAAAGTGGCCGACATACCGGCGCCTCGCACAAAAAGGCAACAACAAAATACATGTGAAAAAAATAAAACTTTCTATAATTTAAAAAAAAAAAACTAGAAGAGACCGAAGAATAATTCTTTCACCAAAAATTCGGATAAATCTAGCTCTATCTATATAAAAAAAATTAAGAAAATCGGTGATGATGTCCACTAATAGACAATTACCCCGGCTCCGTAGTGTCGAAACCACGTTCTGGAAGGCCGCCAAAGCTGACCGTTCGTGAAAAAAAGGGATGATTTGAAGATGGTGAGGCTTAAGCCTGGATTAACAGCTTCGCAAATTGGCCAGGATATCAAGCAGAAGATTAATAAAGAGCTACATGAAGACACCATAAGAAAAATTTTAAAAAAGAACCACCCGTACTGCACGGAAGAAACCCCATATATCGCCGGTCAACAAAAAGAAGCGGTTAGTTTTTGCCAAAAAGTTTATCCAGGAGCCTACAACTTTCTGGAATAATGTGTTATTCAGTGACGAGAGCAAATTCTGCATTTTTGGCATAAAAGGGCGAAATCTAGTGTGGTGTAAAAGCGGGACACCCTTCGATGTGAAAAACCTTGCTTCAACGGTTAAGCACGGTGGTGGCGGAGTGATGGTGTGGGGCTGTTTGGCGGCAAATGGAGTTGGCAATCTTGTTTTTATTAATTCCATTATGGATCACAAAGCCTATCTTCAAATTTTAAAAGACAACTTGCAGGGAAAAATTGGGGTTGGCTGACGACTTTTGGTTGATGATAATAACCCAAAGCATACTGCACATAATGTAAGGCTTTGGCTACTCTATAACCTCAAAAACCAATTGCACTCGCCAGACTTGAACCCCATAGAACATCTGTGGGATTGTCTTGAGCGCAGGATTCGCCAAAACACAATAACTTAAAAAAAAAAATTTACATTTAGGGCTAAGCAAACTTATGAATATTAATAATATTAAATGTATTTAGAAAATAAAAAAAAAAAACCAAGTCGATATCTTTAATACAACTACACTTTTTTTGCCATCAAAGTTTTGAGTTGCGTGTGTACGCATAGTTTTTCTAGCAAGTGTAAATCGAATCGTCGTGCAGCTAGAGTCTAGCTAAATCTATTGTACCCCGGTACTCCATTATGCGTAATAAATCGGATACATGGACATCGGAAATTTTATTTCTTAGTTTGGTTAATAATAATTAAATATAAAAAAAAATTATCATTTTCATATTCATCTGAAAACATTTTGCCAGTGTATTTTTTTGTTTTTTCGCGCAACAGTCTTGCTGTTGTGAAGTCTGAACATCGACTGAGTGGCGCGAGCAAGCGCACAAACGGCCGTTGCCTCGAGCCGTTACGCTCTCGGTCATAAATTTCGCTCTCATTTTTTTACTCTCGGGTACCGTACGAATGAGTTTCGCGCTAATTTTTGCACGCTCGGGCAGCACCCGAACTCGCTTACGCTGTGCGTGTGCCGACTGCGCTGCGGCAGAATTTTGTGTCCTTTACTCGCGAATTATGGAAAATGAAAGACTGCCCGTCACTGAGCTAGACAGACGACGCGTCGTTGTCTCCCCGCTCCAACGGTACTTGTAAGAATGAAGAGAAACAACCACAATGCAACGACGCAAAACATAAAATGATGAAATAATTCGAGTTTATGCGAAATATTTACACTCTAAGAAACCAGTAATCTTTATACACCGACATACAGTGGCTCACACTTTATTTAATGCAGGAGTAATTTCAATGTAGTTAGTGCTTTAACTTGAAAACTTCAAAGTTTAGCATAAAAATTTAAACGCATGACTTTAAATTAAAATATATATTTTATTAAAGGCACATTATTTGTTTCAAAAATACAAGTCTTAATAGTTAAAAAATAAAAAATAACAAATTACTTCTAATATTTGGGTCACAGCTTATTTGATGCAGTCTCCTTTTTTGCATGAGAACTGCCTATTTTATAAAATATATTAAATATTAATATTTAGTATGATACCACTTTACTAACCTCGTTTAGACGAGAGGGCATTAAATCAACCAGTTTTTGAGTAGTTTCTGCTCCAATCTTGCTCCACTCCTCAGTAAGGGCCTTTTTTAGATCTTCTATGCTGGTAATGTTGTGTTTTTGGATGTTATTGTCCAGCAAAGCCCACACATTCTCGATAACATTCAAATCGGGTGACTGTGCAGGTGGGGTCATGAGGTGTGGGCAGTTGTAGTCTAGCCAGTACTGAACAATCGCTGCCTTGTGCTTCGGGTCATTGTCCTGATAGTAGCGAAAGCCCTCTCTAACTCCCAGCTTTTCGGCACTTTGGAGCAAATTGTTTTTTAAAATATCAAATATATTTTGTTTTGTCCATTATACCCTCGATAAACACTAAATTTTCTACGCCGGCAGCTGACATACAGGCCAAACCATAACACTTCCTCCTCCGTGTTTGACAGTCGGTTTGAGGTTTTCTTTTTGAGGCTCTGTATTCGGTTTCCGCCACACATAGGTCATGCCATCTGATCCAAAGATGCTAAATTTGGACTCATCGGCGAATATGACATGGTTCCAATAGTCAGCTGACTTTCCACGTTCGTCATGTGCAATGAAAATTTTGTTGGGTGCACTCCTACCCTTGTTTTCGATGCGATTTTCATGAACAAACCGCTCAATTATATGTTGCACTGTTGAATAACTTAAATCAACTAATTTAGCAATTCCGCGTTGCGAAACACTATCTTTGAAGTGTTTTATCACCAGTTCTCGCTTTTCAACTATGGTTCTAGGTCCCATTTTTATACCCGCTACTCATAGAGTACTTTGTTCAAACCGAAAATGTATGTAACAGGCAGAAGGAGACACCTCTGACCCCATAAAGTATATATATTCTGGCTGAGGATCAACAGCCGAGTCAATATAGCCATGTCTGTCCGTTTGAACGTCTGGATCTCAGCTATTACAAAAGCTAGAGACATCATATTTCACATGAAGGTTCCTGTATACCATAGATAGATCGAGTTTATTTTAAATTTTTGATGCCACGCCCACCGCCCACGCAATTTTTCGATTATCAGGACAAATATTGAAGTTACAGCTTTCTGCATTGGTATGAACATAAATAATATAAATCTATTCCCCAAATTACAATCCAATCGGACAATAAACACAGAAGTTATCCATGTTGTCGTTTTTCATACTTCCACTGCTTGCGCCTGTGCTGCGCGTCGTGACGTCATCGTCACGATGCTTCGTTTCAGCCGTAGCATGTGGAAAGCTATGCAGTTTTCACATATAGATGGCGCTATTCAAAAATAGATCTAATTTTAACAATAGGTGGCGGATAAACGTGTGCAGCGTTTTTTAATGGAATTAAATGTGTGATAATTTGTTTCGAAACTGGGCGAATGGTATCTTACTGTCGGGCGCGCACGACTGTAGCTTTCTTTACTTGTTTTTTTTTTATTTTAGATTTTGACTTTGCATAGATATTGTAAGTCCATGGCCTTTTACGGTCAAAATATGATTGTAGCCGTTCTTTTTTGATCTGCAAATAATGTTGATGTACAAGCAGCTGAGTATCGCGTATATTACAGTCGAGCACACTCGATTGTAGCTTTCTCACTTGTTTTTAGTTAATTATATTAAATCGAGTAGACGGAAAATCAACAAACTTTAGGCGTCAAATGACTACGAATGTAACGAACAAAAAACCGTGTTGAAAAAGGGCCATCCATATTTCTGATATAGTGTTGCAAAGGTTTTGCATCATTTAAGCTGTGACCAATAAAAGTTGAGTATTTTTCATTTTATTTAGATAAACTTATCATACATGTCTTCCTAACAATTGTAAAGTTTTTAATATAAATGCAAACTATTATTTTACCATTAACCATTTAAATTTCCGAGATTGCACCTTTATTTTTCAAGTTTAAGCATAATAAGATTTAAAGAAGCTGGTGCATCAAATAAGGTGTCAGCCACTGTAGCTCATCTTTTCGCAAATCGTGATAATATTGAAATCCATCAGGGCCATCTAAATTAAAACGTTTTTTATCAGTAAAGACAACTGAACGCCAATCGTTTAGTCGAGTGTCAGATTGGACAGTCCACGTCATGTATTCTTTCGCGAATTGAAGCCGCTTTTCCTTGCGTATTTCATTCAAATGGGGCTTTTTCTTGATTTTTAGACGCTTTAGGTTTTATGCATTTCTGATCGTACGCTGAACAGTTGAAAGGCTTGCTTTTATTCCGGCCAATTCCTTGATTTTAGCAGCATGTTTAGTCGAATTGGAAGCAATTCTAACGATTTGGCGTATTGCTTGTTAAGATAATGCCTTTTTTTTCCTTTGAAGTTATTTCCATATGCCTCTGGATCCTTCAAATATCTGTCAACAGTTCTAAGGCTTCGATTTATTTGTTTGGCAATGTTCCGATTGGACAGTCCTTGCCAGTGAAAAAAGTTTAATTTGTTTACGTTCCAAAAAGCTCACAACAGCAGCTTTTCCCATTTTTTTCTTCAAATGTAGCTGGAAAATACTTTATTTGTTTGTTTTTGATATTATTTCAAAACAAAAGTTTACACTTGTCTACGCAATACGAAGAAATTTAAGCTGCGTCTAATTCAATGACCAACCGAAAACACGTGTGATTGCCATAGAAATTTCTAGAATCTTCGAATGTACAGTTATTTTTTTTCGCAAATTAACCAGCTGTGAGCATTTGTTTTTTTTCGAACAAGATTCGAACTTTGATAAGAAAAGCATTTTGGATAATTAGAACAAGCATGGTAATAAATAATCAATTTTGTTTAACCCTTTCGCGCCCAACGTTGCTTGTGAGCAATTTCTATGTTTTCAGAGCTAACTGTAAGCATGCCTTTTGTTTTTATCTGCTCATTCTTTATGATAACGGTGCTTTTATGTGTCTACTCTAAATATGAAAAGCAAAAAACGCATTTGGAGATTAGTTGCAGAAAATATTTGCAATAAACAGCACGCGCATCACAATAATTATTGTTTCGATATTCGGTGGAACTTTTGAAATTAGTAATTTACTTTTATAATACTTTAAAAAGAACCTAAAGTATAAACAAATAATTATTTAGCAAAGAGTTAACTAGACAGTGATATAGTCAAACTTAGTTAATAGTGAACAATAAGTAAGTAAATAATTTTCAAAGTTGCTTGTGAGCAACCTTGGGCATTCGTGGTAATAATTTTTGTTTGCATTTAGATATGAGACCGAAAGTGAAAGGTTTGTCTAACGAAGAAATTGAACGGGCTTTAAGCTTCGATTGGGATGTTTCTACTGACAAAGAAAGTGGTGATGAGATGAAAGACATTTCTACGGTACTGGAGAATAATTTAGAAGGAATTCTTGAAAGGGGAGAAAGTATCGAGATTGACCTTCTGGAAAATACAGTGAAGGATGTGAACCTGACTTTTGCGTTGTTGTTGACAGTTGCTTGGAGAAAATTGATCCAAAGACGCTAAAGTGGAGAACAAGGCCGTTTGTAGCTCCAGAGAGTATTTGGGAAGATGACAAAACTTTTGATGTCGGGGAGATAAAGACGCCAGTGGAGTTCTTCTACACATTTTTTGATACTCAGCTAATTCATTTAATGGCAAAGCAAACTGATATATATAGTTTGCTGGAGCATAGTATTGAACTTAAATGTACTGATGAGGAAATCAAACGCTACATTGGCATTTTATTGTACTTGGGTGTTTTAAAACTACCGCAACTCAGAATGGCATGGTAATAGGATTTAAAGCTTACCGCAATAACTGATTCAATGCCGCGTGGGAGATTTGAAAAAATAAAACAATGCTTACATTTCAACGACAACGCCAAACAATTAAAAAAAGGAGATTCCAACTATGATAAACTCTACAAGATCCGCCCTTTGCTCAGAATTCTCAAAGAAAATTTTGGAAAACTACCTCAGGAAGAGCATCAAAGTGTCGATGAGCAAATAATTGCATTCAAAGGTACGTTTTTAATTTTCTTTTAAATTGGCTTTATTTTTATTAATTGCTTTTTTTTGCAGGTCGATCCACGTTTAAGCAATATAATCCAGCTAAACCTCATAAATGGGGTCTTTAAATGTTTACGCGGGCTGGAATATCTGGATTAGTTTATGATTTTATGCTATATGTTGGAGAAGGCACTTGTCCTTCTTATGGCTTGGGAATATCTTCTGATGTTGTCTTATATTTGGCAAAAAGTCTTCCCAAAGACAAAAATTTTAAACTATATTTTGATAATTGGTTTACGTCTGTAAGCCTTCTGATTTCGTTTAAGGAAATAGGAATCTTTGCAACAGGTACTGTACGTAAAAATCGCATAAGAAGTTGGCAACTGCTCTCAGATGCGGAATTAAAAAAACACGGAAGGGGGTCTTTTGATATAAAATGCGAAATGAACCATAATCTTGTGTGTGTAAAATGGTTTGACAATAAGCC
The DNA here is from genome assembly GCA_018904095.1 of Zaprionus ghesquierei. NCBI lineage: Eukaryota > Metazoa > Arthropoda > Insecta > Diptera > Drosophilidae > Zaprionus > Zaprionus ghesquierei. The sequence continues at coordinate 315,276 of JAEIGP010000841.1, forward strand.
TGTTCAACTAATATCTTCGTGTGAAGGTGATCAGCCTGTTGGAATATGCAAACGTTGGAGCCCAAAAGAAAAAACTTACATTGATATTTCAAGGCCAGCTATTGTTACTTCATACAATAAAGGTATGGGTGGAGTAGATTTGGCAGATATGCTGATGGAGCTCTACAAAATTAACCACCGATCAAAAAAGTGGTATATAAGAATTTTTTATTGGTGCCTGGGAACATCCGTTACAAATGCTTGGCTACTGTATAGGAAACAATTGAACTTGGTAAACCCAAACCAAAAACATATTCCCCTTATAAAATTTCAATCGGAAATTGCCCATGAACTTTTACATTCCACTGACGCTACTTCATTTCAAAAAAGGAGAGGTCGACCAACAAATGCAGAAAGAGAAAGCTCAGTGGTATCATTGGGATCCCCAAGCAGTGTTTCTTCGCATCAATCAAAGAAGTACAAATTTCAGACAAATCCTTCAGTGTCACAACGTTATGAACATTGGGTAGTTTTTGGAGAAAGGACGTTGCAGACTGTGCAAAACTGCAACACCGATGACCAAATGCCTTAAATGCAAAGTCCATCTGTGCTGCAATAACAATAAAAACTGTTTTTTGTCATACCACACTTAAATTGTCATTATAAAGAAGAAAATTTCATATTCTGTGAATTATAAAAAAAACAATGCTTTCACACCACTACTGCCCAATGTTGCTCACAAGCAACTTTCGCTACCGCCCAAACTAATGGGCGTGGCATACTAAAATTTGTTGCTAAATTTTTCTAAAAATATATGTAAAAACATTAATGATAAAAAAAAATTTTAATTTCACGGGGAAAAAGTTGGGCACGAAAGAGTTAAAAAAAAACGATGGTGCGTCTAACCTAAGACCAGCAGTGTATGTACATGTGTGTTAAATAAATATACAGAGGTGGTCAAAAGTATTTACACAACGTGCTTTTTTTCAATTGTCAACTTTGATCGCTTATTGCTGCTGCTTTTGTACTCAGAAACGAACATAACGGTATTTGTCGTGCTTCTACATCTATTCAGAAGCACACGAAAGAAGAAGTGGAAAAAATAACTGTTCATGGGATAAAAATCGAAGCATTGAACTGATGCTTGTCTGTTGTCGAAAGTATTTACACACAATTTTTATGCGTCAAAATTATTTACACAGTGCAAATTGAATATTAGTCTTTGATTTGCATTGAGTAAGTGAAGTTCTAGTTGATGTTGAACGCTTAATTCGAACTTAAACTAACTGTTAACAGTTAAGTTAATAGATAAAATTAAGCATTTAATTTGTAAAATGGCAAAAAAAAGGAGCTATCAGTTGAGCATCGAGCCGAGATACTTCTGTATCCAAATTAGCTGAGTTGTACAAAATATCACGTAAAACTGTGTGTAATTTAGTTAAAAACAAGTAAGAAAGCTACAGTCGAGAGTGCTCGACTGTAATATACCCGCTACCCAGCTGCAGGTACATCTTTTAATTGCGGAACCAAAAAAAAACGGCTACAATCATATTTTGACCGTAATAGGCTATGGACTTACAATATTTATGCAAAGTCAAAATCTAAAATAAAAAAAAACATTTTTGCACACATTTAATTTTTGATGCGGGCGGGACTCGAACTCGTAAATGCATAATAGTACTGTTTGTTTTGCAGTCAACAACTTAACCCATTTCACCACCGTACACGCACACACGATTCGGCACAATGCTGCAAGCAGCGCTGCCGGCAGCGCTGCTTACAGCAATGGAAAACGTTAAGCTGAATAACTTCTGTGTTTATTATCCGATTGTTACCGCATTTTCAGATCATCTGGCTAGCTATAGTTATCATGTAAACCGAAAATGAACAATACGGCATCAAAATTGCGCTTGTAATCAATGTTTTTTCGATTTACGGCGGTGGAAGGGGGCGTGGCCAAAATCCAAAATAAACTTGATCAGCGTGCAATAATAACACATATTGTCACCAAATTTGGTAGTCCTAGCTCTTATAATAGCTAAGATCTTAGTTTTCACACGGACAGACAGACGAACAGACGGACTTGGCTATATCGACTCGGCTGTTGATCCTGAGCCAGAATATATATACTTTACGGGGTCGGAGGTGTCTCCTTCTGCCTGTTACATAAATTTTCGGTTTGAACAAAGTTATAATACCCTTCTACTCTATGAGTAGCGGGTATAAAAAGGACACACTGGGAATTTGGAAAATAAAAAGAGAACTGGCCGAAAAGTTGCATTGAACCAAAGAGACTGCAGACACATTATAGGAGTTGTACTAAGTAAATCCACCTTAAGTCCCGTTAAAATTGCCGCAGCTTCGAAAAATTTAATTGGGAAACATATTAGCGATAGTACACTGCGTCGCAGAATGAAGGAAGTTGACATCAACACCTACAGTTGCGAGCAAAAGTGAGTGCATGTTCACGAGACTCGACATTCATCATCCATAAACAAAACAAAACCAGATAATCCAATGACCTTTTTTTATTTTGTTTAACTATCTTATTTTTAAGAAATAGGAGAAAAAAAAGGTAATTGTTTCAATTCAGCAAAGAGTAAGAAAATAAAAAGCAAAAAAACTCGCATAAACTCACTTTTGCATGTTTCACATTTACAGCTATTATCGCTCACCCACTTCTCTTATCAGTAGATCTTTGCGGTAAATTCGTTTGTTTTGTATTCTTTTTGTTCGAAGATCAATGTAAAACATGTTATTGCGATTACACAAAATTTTATTGTGAAGTTCAGTAATATTAAAAAAATTGTTGTTAATGTCTCCCATAAAAATGAAAAAAATTAGCGCTGAACTGGAAAATAGTGTTGTGTGTCTGACAGAGAAGGGCTGCTCTTCACAAGCCATTTCTAAAAAGCTTCGTTAACGGACTCACATGATCGAGTGCAATAACTCCCACAATATTTATAAAAAATAAATTGTGATTTGCTCTGGAACAGATCAAGAATCAAGATCAAGAATTTTTAAAAATAAAATTTATTGATTGGGCTTCTTGCCTTTCGAGATTATTACTTATGTATCTATAATAAGTGAATTCTGAAAGTGACATTGAAAAATTATTCAAGGAATTAAAGGATAAATGTCTTCCAAATCAATTAACAAAATTATCAAATAAAATTTTTAAATTTTTTTTTACGATTTGCCTGCAATATGGGCAGAGCATTTCGGACTTATTTTTTTAGATTTCTCAATTAAAGTTGTGCAACACTGGCCACAAATTTTAAAATGATTGCATGGGGATAGCAAGATATCTCTTGGGTTTTCGGTGCACATAATGCACATCAAGACATCAATCATTTGACTGAGTGCAAAATTATCGTCCGGATTCTCCAAGTCGTCCTGTGCGACGACTTCACTTGCATCGACTTTTTCGTTTTCTTTAGGTAGTTTTAGGTTCCACTCCAAAAAATCATTTTGCCTGTTGGTCATGCACTTAAAAAAATATTCAAGTGATATTTTTCCCACCATTAGATCTGCTGTTTAGCTTTGTAAGCGCTTTTCCCGGGTCTGTTGCATTTTTCGCTTTTTAGGTAGCGCATCCATTACCCCATCTGTTGTGTTCTTCAGTTTTTCTGCTGTACACAAATCGGTATCCTGCAAAGCTTTTAGAAATTCAAAGAAATTGCCATGTTTTTTACTTTTTTGGCTAATATGGAATTAAAAGACTTCAAAGATCTGGTTGTTTTCATATTTTCTCCATAAATCGAAAATGCGGAAGGTGTAATCCAAAAAGATTTAATGTTGTATTTTATGTTATATTTAAAATTTTTTTCTTACCTTAATCATCCATTCCTTTTCATAATAATTTATAAATTCTTTTAGATCACTGTGGCAGAGCTTTGGTAGATTTTGAAAATAATTTTTAAGTTTCAAAACCATTTCTTCAATTTGGTTTGGCTTAACCAATGGCAAAATTTGAAAAGACCGGAACCACATGTAACATTCCTGATTCTTTTTTAACAATTTTCCGAATCCTTTTATTTTTAAAATCTTTCTTCTTAAAGGTTGGCAATAATGGAACCAGCAGCCCTTTAGAATCGCAGATGGGAATATGGTTTTCAATGCCTTTCGGAGGCCCAACTCGTAGTCAGTCATAAAACTGTGCGGCTCCAATTTTAAAATATTTTGATTAATGAAACCAAAAAGGTGTTGATAAGCTCCTGCGGATTTGTTGGACATCAGAATAAAGATGAATGGAAAAGACTTAAAAAATTTCAAAATGTTATATGATGATAAAAACGGCATTTATATTTACTTACCTGGTGAAGAAATCGAAAATGAATTATAAGCAATTGCTAATATCCGCATGATGGCACTATATCAAAAGTTCCATCAATCAAATAACACCGTTCGCCCTCAATTTTCGAAATGATTTTCAATATACTTGGTGATGCAAACACAGAATACGCGAAATCATCTTCCACAATTGTATGTTATAGAAAGGTTGGTTGTTGTACTTTGATAAGCCATATTCCGCAAGATAAGCCTTATTTTCAAAAAACTCTTTGGTTTCGACAGGTGTTGTTGGATTTTTAGGCATTTTTAATGTAGACTATCGCACATCTCGGTAGTGTCTTTAGAGTGGTGTTGCAGATATTGTCATGCCCTGGAGCTTTTTTGGGGTTTTGTGTTGCGATGACGTCGGCAATTTCGCTGGGGATGATCGGTTTTATCGGCAGGTCCATTTGGAGCGCTTGAGACAGCTGGTCATTAGTCGCGTCAACATCCTGCGGACTGGCGAGGTTCAGTGGTTGGAAGCGCTCAGCAAGGTGAACAGCAAACACTTCGGCTTGCTCCAAATCAGTCCGGCACCATGCACCACTATTGTCAGCCAATGGCGCTTTCCTTGCACAGCGCCTTTTAATAGCGCGCGTAGCATTCCATAGCGAGTGCGTCGCATCGCATTCGGTACCAGTGTTAGCAAGCCTGTCGTCGAACCAAGCTGATTTATGTTCGACCAGGGCGCGATGCAGCACACACTTTGCTCTGTTCCAATCCGCTTTGTCCAGCGGGTGGCGAGACCTCATCCATCTTTTGCGTAAACGCCTCTTCTCAGCTATAAGGAGCAGAATCTCTCTGGTGATCGGGATTTTAGCTGCTGTGGGCCTCTGCACCGGGTTACGAGTGGCCAGTCTGGCTGCAGCCTTTATATTATGGGTGAGAGTGTCAACAGCTTCTTCTATGTCCCTTTCTGAGTTTATCGCCGTACTCAGGTTCAGAGAGGACTCCAGATGCTCATGGAATCGTTCCAGGTCAGTGTGCCTTCCGATTAGCCGCTCCATCTTGGGATAAGCTGTAGCTGTTGCATCCAGTGTTATTATAAGCGGTAGGTGGTCGGAGCTCAGCTCAGCAACCGACCGTATCTCAGCATGCATATCCAGTATGCCCCTGGTGACAGCGAAATCAATGTAGCCTGGGGAGCCTCTACTGCCGTACGGGAATCTTGTAGGACCTCCGGTTGCTAGGGAGCTCATATCTGAGCTTAGGATCAGGTTCGCTAGCGCACGCCCTCTTCGGTTGCATCTCCCCGCTCCCCATAGCCAGTGGGATGCATTCCAGTCGCCCGCGACGAGGAGCTTGGAACATTGTTGATCCAGAATGCATTTAAATTCGTCCGTATCCCATATGAACCTTGGAGGGCAGTATATCGCACCAAAATTGACAGGGCCATTTCCCGTCTCGATGGCAGCAGACGCAACGTGCAACTTGTCAGTTGTTATTGGTGTAAGAGGGAAGTGGACTAGGCTGGATTTGACCAGGATCGCTGCACCACCTTTGGCGTTACCGTCGCTCGGGTCGTTGGCAGTGTAGGACTCGAATCCAAATATTCTGGGTGCCTGTGTCTCCTTGCAATGAGTCTCACTGAGCAGCAGGACATCGATCTCGTAACGCTGCACAAAGCATTCCACTTCGGGCAGCTTCGTGGACACACCATCGGCGTTCCACACTAGGATGCGCAGCGGCATCATTATGGCGCTTGACGCGCTTGGAGAGCAGTGGGCAGATTGATGATCTGCCCCTGCTGTTGTGATTGTTGTTGCTGTTGTTTCATCATCATCATCATTAATTCCATCTGCTTCTCTTGAATCGAGCGCAAAGAATTAATATTCTCGTTCAGCGTCTGCAGGATGGCTTCAATGCTGCTGCTGGGATCCGTTGGGCGCTGAAGTGTGCCCCTAGACGACCTTATCCGGCTGCGGCTCCTTTGACGGCTAATGCTTCTATCCTTGGGCTGTTGTTGTTGGCTATCTTGTTGGTGCGTCAGGCTCAGTGGTTGCTTGTGGTGAACGGACCCTTTTGCAACATCTGCATACGAAATACCTCCTCGAGAAGAGGGAATCACCCTTCCTCCAGATATGCCCTGTGTAGTTGGTCGCTCGTTTTTTCCTGCCACTTCACTTCTGGGTCTAGATCGCTGCATGAATGCTTGTAGTTTGGTGCAACCTTTATAATTTGCAGGATGCTGTCCACCACAATTGTAGCAAGTGCACAGCTTGATGCGAGGCCTAGTACAGTCCTTGGCTGGGTGTTCACCGGCTCATTTTACACAAATGTGGGCCTTACGGCAGTATTTGGCTGTGTGGCCAAACTGCTGGCAACGATGACATTGCACTATAGCGTTACGCTTGCGGAGAGGCTCAATGACTACTCTCATGTGACATAGTGTCTTCACTGCCAGGATCTCCTTGTTGTTTGCCGCAGCAGCAATGTTCAGGAAGAACATGTTGACTGGCAACGCTTCTGAGGTACCTGGTTCATTTCGCCTTAGCGGTGTATGCATGTCAAGCACCTTGTGTCCAATTTTTTCAAGCTCTTCCTTGATCTGGTAATGTAGAGTACTGTGATGCAGGCCTTTCACGCATACCCTGTAAGGCCTGTCTTCTTTTAGCTGATAACAGTGGAACTCATACTCTTCGTTCTCGAGCCAGTTGACTATGCTGCGAAAAGTGTTGGCATCAGCAGCGTAGAGCCTCAGGAATTATTGAAAAAGTAAAAATGTACAAAATGTATTGTACACACAATTTAGTTCCTATTTGACAATTATAATTGAAAGATCGTTAGTTTTTGCTGATTTTTAACAAGTGCTAAGTAAAATAAAGTAGAAGCTCATATAATTTTGGTAGACCAATAACGGGTTAGTTTCAAATATTTAATTTTAGATTTTTGCATTTTTGATTAATAAAATATATTTTGATAGCCACACCCATGTTACATAATTCTCCTGCATTAAAAATGAGGAAAGCGATCAGCTTAGATACCAAAATCAAAATTTTAGATCAACTTGCAACGGGACAAGGCGCAACGGTTGTGGGAAATAATTTCGGAATCCATGAAGCTACTGTAAGAACAATTAAAAAAAATGAAACTGCAATTAGAGCATCAGTATGTTCTGGAACAAAATTAAGTGCAAAGTCATCATCGTATGTAAGGGATGTTGTTAAAGAGAAAATGGAAAAAGCTTTGGTAATCTGGATAGAAGACAAATCCCAAAAGAGAATACCAGTAGACGGACTTGCTATCAAGCAGACAGCATTAAGAATCTATAAACGTATCCAGGAAATTGATCCAGATACATCATCTCAGTCAAAACAACATGCATTTTCCGCAAGTACTGGTTGGATGACTGGTTTTTTAAAAAGACACGCTCTCCACAATATAAAAATTAAGGGAGAAACTGCATCCGCTGATGAATTGGCTGCTAAAGAATTTCCCGAAAAACTAAAAAAAATTATTGAAGATGGAGAATATACTCCAGACCAAGTTTGGAATTTAGATGAAAGCGGCCTTTTTTGGAAGAGAATGCCTAGAAGAACTTATGTAGCAAAATCGCAGAAAACAGCCGGTGGTTTTAAAGTAGCAAAGGACCGTATTACGTTGTTGTTTTGTTTCAATGCTTCAGGAGAACGTATTCTTAAGCCACTCCTAGTACATCGTGCCTTAAGACCACGTTCCATGAAAAGTGTAGATTTCAATAAATTGCCTGTACACTGGATGGCGAACAAAAAGGCTTGGGTAACCAGTGCAATTTTCACAGAGTGGTTTCAGAAGCACTTCATCCCAGAAGTTAGGCGCTACATGAAAGAAAAATGTCTCGAATTTAAAGTTCTTTTGATTCTAGACAATGCACCAGGCCATCCAGTTTTGGAGCACCCAAACTTACAATTTTGTTTTTTTGCCGCCTAATACCACTTCCCTTATACAGCCACTAGACCAGGGGATAATTGCTACGTTTAAAACGTATTACATAAGAAGTTCATTTCATTATGTTTTAGAAAAACTTGATAATTATGAGGAATCATCAGTCATAGATGAATGGAAAAAATTTTCTATAATGGACTGCATTAATCAAGTCAAGATCGCGTTAGATTTATTAAGGCCATCAACTTTGAACTCGTGTTGGAAAAATATTTGGCCAGAATGCGTAAAATGCAAAGATCCTGTTATCGATAATAACGCTGAACTTGCTGATATAATAACAATGGCCAATGCAATCGGTGGGGATGGATTCGATGACCTATCGTTAGCAGATGTAGAAGAATTGTTGGTAGATGAAAGCTTGAGCGAAAATGAAATTATAGATCTCACCCTTGAGACTCGTTATGATAAAGAACATAGTGACAGTGACGAAAGAGATCGTCCAATTTTGAAAGCATCTCTAATTAAAGAAGGTCTTGATCTCGCTACAAAATTAGGTAGTCATTTTGAACAACATGATCATGACGAGGAACGAGCTGCCAAATTTCAACGTGAACTGAAATCATTAATGGCATCTTACAGGGAAGTTTATAATGGGTTAACGCGAAATAAAACTCAATCTAAGATAACTGATTTCGTTCAAAAATCTACTGATGTCCCAACACAGTCGGCTAGAAATGATAATGATCAACAAAATCATTCCGGTGATGGCAGTGATATTGTAGTCTTTCGCAAACGTTTACGTTTATTATCAGACAGTGACAATAAATAAAATTGTTTAATGTTTAAATTTTTCTTATGGTTGTACTTTATGTTATTTAAGTTTTTTGGCAATGAATTTCTGGTATTATTTTTTTTATGAAATCTAAATTTTAATTTATTTTATTATAATTGAGTTTAAATTAAAACGAAAATAAATTCTTAAAATAACTACAACAATATTTTTTTATATTATTTAGTCTAATTTTAACTTATTTTTTGAGGTCTAGAACCAATCTATTATTTTTGTACTTGGCCAGTATCTTTTTTTACACGATTTTTTTTTACACGAATTTCTCGGGAACCATTCTATCGTGTAAAAACAGAATTAGGTGTACACAGGTCACAACATGTATTTTCTTTAAAAATGAACCTTAATATTGTAGAAACACAAAAAACTGGCAGCAAAACGTTAATATAAAATATTATTTCGCCAATACCAAAATGACCAAAGTAAACGCAAAAGCTAAAAAAACACGTGATGCTAAGATAGCATGTGTTCGGAAAAGCACAGTCGCATACTGATATCGACTTAATCGATTTTAATGCTATCGATTTCATAAATAAGTATTTAGGAATCGATGCCAAATCAAATTTTACTAGATCTTAACAGTTCAAAATTTGTATTTCGTTACGCTAAATCCATTAAATTTCCCACTGTGCGGCGGATCAAATATCATGGTGTGGGCTTGCTTTTCATACTATGGTGTAGGTCTGATCCATAGGATTAAAGCCATCATGGATCAGCACATTTACACAGATATCCTGGAAAATGTGATGCTGCCATATGCTAAGGATGAAATGCCGTTGGTTTGGACGTTTCAACAAGATAACGACCCAAAACACACGAGCAAGACAGCTCGAAAGTGGTTTGAGCAGAAATCGATCCGAGTAATGAAATGGCCTGCTCAGTCACCGGACTTGAATCCAATTGAAAACCTTTAGGTGGATGTGAAAAAAAGGTTTCTGAAGCCAAACCCAATAATAACGAGGAACTTTGGACTGTGGTCAAGGACTCATGGAGCAAAATTCCTCAAAAACGGTGCCAGGATTTGGTGGACTCCATGCCAAGACGATGTGCAGCTATCATCGCCAACAAAGGTCACGCAACCAAATATTAAGATTCTTTAAACATAGTTCTTAAGATATAATCCATTTGTTGAATTCTTTTTTTATTTAGTTTTAGCAAACTACGAAAAACAATGCTATTTTTGTTACCGCCTAAATTTGAAGGTTTTTTGTTCTGCCAATTTTTTTAAAATATCCATTAGATCTGTTACTAGCTTTGTTATGTCGATTGAAAATCATTGTAGTATTTAAGTTTAGTGAGTCAAATGATAAAAGTGTCAGAAAATACAGAAACGCTGGGACAAACACGAAATGTTCTTATGGTGCTATTATTGTTACCGCAACTGTACGTACAAACAAAAAACTCTAAGTGTATGTGCTTGTTATGCAGCTTTTGGTACCGTTAGATCAGAAGTAATGGTGATAAAAGCACTAGAATTTATTTGATGCGCGTTGTTTAGGCAAATTTCATCGTTCTATGAAAAAATTCGTAATGGGCAGAAAGGAAAAAGAAATTGACCCCGATTTGAGGAACACGATTGTTAAACTTTGGAATGATGGAAAATCATTGCGGGAAATTGGAAAAATCGTGTGCAGAACTCACTCCACTATACAAAGAGTGCTCGAAAATTTCAATATAACCGGCTCCGGTAATTATCTATTAGTGGACATCATCACCGATTTTCTTAATTTTTTTTATATAGATAGAGCTAGATTTATCCGAATTTTTGGTGAAAGAATTATTCTTCGGTCTCTTCTAGTTTTTATACCCGCTACTCATAGAGTAGAAGGGTATTATAACTTTGTTCAAACCGAAAATGAATGTAACAGGCAGAAGGAGATACCTCCGACCCCATAAAGTATATTTATTCTGGCTCAGGATCAACAGCCGAGTCGATATAGCCATGTCCGTCTGTCTGTCCGTGTGAAAATCTAGATCTCAGCTATTATCAGAGCTAGGACTACCAAATTTGGTGACAATATGTGTTATTATTGCACGCTGATCAAGTTTATTTTGGATTTTGGCCACGCCCCGATGCGTCTTTGGAATTGCAAAGCATTACTTGACAGCTGATTTGTCCTTGTTTTTGTTTTTGTTATTTTTTGTTATGTTATGAAATAATTTTAAGTTTTTTTTATGCATATTAGTTCTTATTTCTATAATTAATAATATATAAAAAAAAAATTTTAGGAAAATTATAATTTTGTTAATAAAATAAAGCTTTGAACTCAAATAATCGTTGCATTATACCCTTTGCAAAGAATTAGTTGACATACTGTACCTGAAATGTAATAAGTTTTTATTTTGTTACTTATTTTGTTATAGTCTCTATCACACTCTCAAAGAGTACGGTCGCGCAAACGCACAGACAAAAATCAAGATCAATAAGCAAGCCCAATAAGCAAAAAGCCAATAAGCAAAACCAATAAGCTAAACACAAAAACAACTTGCACTGAAGCATCTATAAATAGAACAAACAACTGTTAAGAGACTGCAGCTTAGCTGCTATTTAGCAGCAAAAGTATGACTTCAAACGGAGCTGGTGACAGCAATAATTTTGCGTGGCAAAAGGTGCCAACTAATCTTCCAGAAATGCTAACTATTTTGCCCTATTGGCAGACACGGATGATGAAGCACCTAACCCTACAACAACAAACCCAACACTGGATGAGGAAATGGATAAAGATTTGCCCTCCGAAAAACCACCACCAATTTTCGCGTCCAATGTGAGTGATATAAACGGATTTCTCCAATACCTCAAGCCATATATAAGCGCTAGTCATTTCACTTATAAATCACAACGAGACGGACATGTTCGAATTATGGTGAAGAGCGTCGAAAAATTCAGGGACGTAGTAAAAGTACTGAAGATAGATAAGATAAGCTATCATACATTTCAGCTCAAACAGGAAAGGGCATTTAGGGTTGTAGCCAAAAACATTCATCACTCTACAAAAGTTGAAACTATAAAGGAAGCTCTAGAATCTGAAGGCCATGCAGTTAGGGGGATTCATAACATTCAAAGCCGTATTACCAAGGAACCACTATTGATGTTCTTTATAGATTTGGAACCACAAAACAATAACACGGAAATCTACAAAATCAGGCACATTAATAATGCAATTGTAACTATAGAACCACCAAGGAAAGTGAGTGACATGGTGCAATGTTTTCGATGCCAAGAATTCGGGCACACAAAGACTTACTGCAATAAAACATTCAAGTGCGTTAAATGTGCTCAGAATCACCCAAGCGTAAACTGTCCAAAGGAAAAGAATGCACCGGCCACATGTGCCAACTGCCATGAAAATCATGCTGGTAGTTATAAAGGTTGCAGAATCTATCAAGACATCGCCAAACACCAGACTAATGCATCCAAAACCAGGCAAGCACCAACTGTAGCTCGTGATCGACAGAATCTGACAACAAATATTCCGACAAGGCCAAACCAAGAAAACGTTTACTCTAACCAACTAAATTATGCGCAAGTGCTACGAGGTGAGACTTTACCACAAGAAAAATCAGCACTAGATAGAATTGAGCAACTATTAATAAAACAATCAGAGCTTACAACCAATCTGCTCAACATGATAATGTTGCTTGTAAATAAATTATGCAAGTAGATCTTCGTATAGCCATATGGAATGCCAATGGGCTTTCCAATCTTCGAAATGAAATAACTCTATTTATTAAAACTAACAACATTGACATAGTACTTATATCTAAATTATATAGTAAATACTAATCACCCATCAGGTAGAGCACAAGGTGGATGTGCAGTTATTGTTAAAAGAAACTTAAAATATAAAACACTAGACAGCATCAGCACAAACAATATGCAAGTTGCAGCGATCCAAATTCAATGTATACATGCAAATATCTCCGTAGCTGCAGTGTACCTACCACCAAGATATCCTTGCAAGCTTGACGACTTCAATTCTCTCTTTCAAGCACTTGGCAGATGCTTTATTGCCGGAGGCGACTATAATGCCAAACACCCGCAAAATTCCTGATTTGCTGGACTTTATTGTCTACTCTGGTCTACCACAAACCAGGTTCGAAGTAGAAGAGAATTTTGATCTTGGCTCAGATCACTCGCCGATCATTGTGATCTAAGGTCAAACAGTTTGTTTTAAGCAGAAGCCTTATAGAATAATAAACGCAAAAACGAACATAAGTGCTTTTAAAAACTGGCTTGAAGACCGAACTTGTCTAGACATATCGCTTAAATCAGGTGACGAAGTTGATCACACCACCATCAAACGAAAATCAAATCAGACACACATTTCTACCTCTAGAACTGAGAGCACAAGTTGCTGAAAAAAGGAAACTTCGAAAAATTTGGCAATCTACGCGAAGTCCAGTTGACAAAAGAAAATTCAACAGGGCAGCAAAGGAATTAAAAAGCAGACTTTGGGAAATTAAAAATGAAGCAACAGGCGCATACCTAAGAAACCTTGACCCATATACAAGCGACCCTGACTATAGCCTCTGGAAAGCAACTAAATATCTCAAAAGACCAACCCGAAGAGCTACCACAATAGTCGACAGCAGAGGCCAACGGTGCAAGGGCAATGACGAGAAGGCTGAGGCGTTTGCAGAACATTTAAGCTCAGTTTTTAAGCCAAATCCGGAAAACTACCCAGACTTCGTAGATGAGGTACATCACTTTCTCGAATCTCCCTGCCAGATGAGCTTCCCAATAACCCAAACAACCTTCACAGAGGTAGAAGAAGAGATAAAGAAGTTAAATAGACAAAAGTCACCAGGATATGACAAAATCTGTTCAAACACAATCAAAAATCTCCCACCGACGTGCATCCGATTGCTGACGTATATTTATAATGCCATGATCAGACTTGAATACTTCCCAAGTCAATGGAAATGTGCGGAAGTAATTTTGATCGCTAAACCCAACAAGCCGGAAGGCTTCACCTCGTCTTACCGTCCCATTAGTTTGCTGGTGATATTCTCTAAGGTATTTGAGCGAATACTTTTGAGAAGAATGTTGCCTGTGCTGGATGAACTTAACATCATACCCGAACACCAGTTTGGGTTCAGAAGGGGACATGGAACGATCGAGCAATGCCATCGGATTACGCATACAATCGTCAATGCATTTGAGTACAACAAATATTGCACAGGGGTATTCCTTGATGTCAAGCAGGCCTTCGACAAAGTCGGGGCAGGCATTCTATAAAATTAAAAATGGCTACCCGCACCATATTTCCTCATAATTCAATCGTACTTGAAAAACAGAGTCTTCTATGTGCACGAATACGACGAATCGTCCAGGTTACACACTGCTCACGCTGGAGTCCCACAAGGGAGTGTTCTAGGTCCAGTATTATACACAATTTTTACAGCTGATTTGCCCACAACTGATGCTGTTGAAATTGCAACATATGCTGACGATACTGCAGTCATTGCTACGGGCAATGTCCCACATGAAGCATCCAATCTACTTCAAGAAGAACTTGGTCTAATTGAAGCGTGGTTGGAGAGGTGGAGAATAGTGGTTAACGCCCAGAAGTCAGTTCAAGTCACATTTTCCCTGAGACCTGGGAATTGTCCTCCTGTAATGCTCAATGGAACTCACATACCCGTTAGTAAAACAATCCTGTCAAGTAATTTTTAGGTGCTATATAATTTGCTTATTGTCATAGTTCTGAGAAAGATTGCAAAATAAATAAATAGAAAAAAAAAAAAAAACTTATTTTGTTTTCTTATTATTTTTATACCATTGCAGATGGTATATTAATTTTAGCCAGAAGTTTGCAACGCACCTTAGGAGACATCTCCGACCCTATAAAGTATATATATTATTAATAAGCATCCATAGAGGAGTCAAACTAGCCATGTCTGTCTGTTGAAACGGAAACTTGTCTCTCAGTTTTAGAGCTATCTTGATGAAACTTGGTATACATACTTCTCATTGCTGCAGGCTGTAAATAAGTCAGAACGAGCCGGATCGGACCGATGTATCGTATAGCTGCCATACAACCTATCGGCAGATTTTCGTCATTTTTCAAGATATCGCCAAGACACTTTCGCAATCTATGCGTTAGTATGTCCATTCAAAGCTGTGAAAATTTTATCAAAATCGGACCGATATATCGTATAGCTGCCATAGACCCTATCGGCCGATATTTGTAATTTTTCATGATATTTCCAAGACACTTTCGCAATCTATGCCTTAGTATATCCATTCAAAGCTGAGCAAATTTTATCAAAATCGGACCAATATATCGTATAGCTGCCATTGAACCTATCGGCCGAGTATTGTAATTATTCAAGATATCGCTGTGAAACATTTCTAATATATGTCTGCAATGGTATTAAACCTTCGGTGAGGCGAAGGTAGCCTTTCTTTCTTGTTTTTAGTTAATTATATTAAATCGAGTAGACGGAAAATCAACAAACTTTAAGCGCCAAATGACATTTGTAATGATTTACAGCTGCGGTAAAATAATAGCACTACTGCAGGTGGAAAGTTGATTTCCTAAAAAAAATTATTGAATGTTTATTTTTTTTAAAGTCAGATTGCATGAATAATAATTACCATATGTTGTCTCTCTGAGCAAGAAATTTTTACTCTCTCAATGTAACGGTTCTTTTTGTTTTTGGGCACTTGCTGCAAAAGCGCACGAAATGAGGTGGTAACAAAAATAGCACTGACCAGGTGTTTGCTGAATAAAATTAAAAGGAGTGATTGCTTTGGGTTTTTTTCGACAAATTTTGAAAAAAGGAGTTGTATTAAAGGTTTTAATTGAATTTGTTCCAAATGAAGACAAAAAATTCTCTAGTCATGGGTCGCGGATAGCATTGTACCGTCGAAAAAAGAAATTTGATTAAAAACATGATCTCTGAAGGTAAAACCTACGCTGAAATTGGTCGCATTGTCGGTTGTTCAAGCAAAATGATCCGCAACGAAAAGAACGAAACACATGGAAGAAAGCCCTCAATGTCCAACTTGAAGATCAAGCGCTTGGTTCGGCAAAGCAAAAAGGAGCCTTTTAAGCCGGCGACGGAACTGAAGAAGGAGCTTCAGATAGCTGCAAGCATGGAAACAGTTCGCTAACGCTTAAGGCAAAACAACCTTAATGCGTGCAGTCCCAGAAAAGTCCCGCTTTTGACTGTGAAGCATGTGGCAAAGCAAATCGAATATGCCAAGATACACAAGGGTTGGCCTGTGGAGAAGTGGCGCAACATTTTGTGGTCAGATGAGAGCAAAATTGTGTTGTTTGGTGGAAGAGGGTCTCGGTCTTATGTTCGGCGTCCACCACGAACTGAATATAATCTAATATAATAATATATAATATAATAAGCACGGGGGATCAAACATCATGGTATGGGCGTGCTTTTCATAACATAATAACAAACTATGGAGTAGGTCCGATCCATTGGATTCAAGGCATCGTGGATCCGCACATTTACAAAAATATCCTGGAAAATGTGATGCTACCATATGCCGAGGATGAAATGCCGTTGGTTTGGACATTTCAACAAGATAACGACCCAAAACACACGAGCAAGACAGCTCGAAAGTGGTTTGAGCAGAAATCGATCCGAGTAATGAAATGGCCTGCTCAGTCACCCGACTTGAATTCAAACCTTTGGGCGGACGTGAAAAAAAGGTTTCTGAAGCCAAACCCAATAATAACGAGGAACTTTGGGTGTGGTCAAGGATTCATGGAGCAAAATTCCTCAAAAACAGTGCCAGGACTTGGTGGACTCCATGCCAAGACGATGCGCAGCTGTCATCGCCAACAAAGGTCACGCAACCAAATATTAAGATTCTTTTAACATAGTTCTTAAGATATAATCCATTTGTTGAATTCTTTTTTTATTTAGTTTTAGCAAACTACGAAAAACACTGCTATTTTTGTTACCGCCTAAATTTGAAGGTTTTGCTTTTTGTTTTGCCAATTATTTTTAAAATATCCATTAAATCTGTTACTAATTTCGTTAATTGATTAATCATTGTAGTATTTAAGTTTAGTGAGTAAAATGATCAAAAAGTGTCAGAAAAGACAGAAATGCTGGGACAAACACGAAATGTGCTTATAGTGCTATTATTGTTACCGCAACTGTATATTAATATTAATTTGTAAGGACAAAACATAGGTTCATTTGCCCATTCCGTACGAGCCCTGACCACTATTAATTCGCACGGCTGGTGTTTTTACGCATATGCAATGTTTAGCACACAATATACACTGTGCGTCATCAGGTTAGCGCCCCCCTGTACATACTTCTTTGATGTGAAATATTTGGCAGACTGCTTAAGCTAGAGCTATTCAAATTTTTTTTCCAGATAATTCCAATCATTTTTAAAATGAAAAGTTAAAATTCAATGCAAATAGTTTTAAATGGACTTTTATATAAATAATAAAGAGAAACAATTCATAAATAAGTAAATCAAAATTGGGTCATCAGGATAGCGCCCCCTACGATAATATGAGTATATTCAGTTAATTTCGAAAAAAATGTTAAACTTAACAATTTTAAATACTAATTTTAAATAATGTGTTATCCCTCCTTTATTAACAAGGACTTCACACATTCGATTGGGAAGGGACTCATAAAGTTTTTGTAGGTAATCCAAGGAAATCATTGACCATGCGAGTTTTATCCCGGTGATCAATTCTTCTTTAGTGGCATATTGTTTACCACCCTCGTACACCTTCCTAGCCAACCATCCCTACGTTTTCTATTATATTGAGGTCTGGAGTATGGTGGCCACTTCAGAACTTTCACATTTTCTTCTCTAATCCATGATTTTACAGTACGGGCGGTGTGGATCGGCGCATTGTCGTGCTGAAAATGCCATTCCAGATTACCAAAAAGGTTTTTAAAGAACGGGAATGCCATATTTAACACGCAATTATAGTCTTTCGCGTTCATTTTTGGTGTTAAAAACTGCAATTCGCAGTGACCATAATAGGATACGGCGCCCCCCATACCATAACACCTCCGACCCGACTGTGTAAACGATCCAAAAGATGCTCCTCTTTACGCAAATCGTGGTAGTAGTAACAATAGCCGTCTGGTCCCTCCAGATTAAATTTCTTCTCATCCGAAAATACGACGTATTGCCACTCCTTCGACCATGTCATGTGTGTACGAGCAAAATCAAGGCGTGTTTCCTTTCGCAACTTATTCAGAGGTGGTTTTTTCTTTAGTTTGTGTCTCTTTGAATGTTCAGCGTTCTTTATCACCCATTGAATCGTTGATTTGCTCGCGTTAACACCACTTTTTTCTCCTCCTGGAGTATTATTCTGCGATCTGCCTCGGTAATGACTCGGTTATTGCCACCTTTAAAGTTCTTTCCATAGGTATTCTTGTTATGAGGAAAATTGGCTATGGTTTTGCGATGTCTACCGGTTTTTTCAGCGATTTTATGAAAAGATAGCCCGCATTCATAGAAAGCTGTGATTTTGGATTTTTCCTCCAAAGATAGGACCGTTCCTCTTCCCATTTTCACAAAAAATTATATCAAACTTTTAAATTAATCACCGTAAAAAATTTTATTGCTGTGCCTTTCAAATTACGGAAGATAATTACAATTGCATTTGCAGGCGCTAATCTGATGATGCAAAACACGTGTTAGCTTTTTCATTGAAATTAAGACAAAGCAGAAATAAAAAGATAACGGTTCTTCTCATGCGCTCATTTTTTCTCACAAAGAGGGACAGAATATCAGTGAACAAAAAACAACAACATTGACGAATTTGCGTGCAATAGCAAATTAGATAACATAAGAAGAAATAGAGCAAAGCAGTGGGGCGCTAACCTGATGACGCGCAGTGTATGTGAAGATAATGCAGATAACACATACAAACATATATTTTTCTGAAAGATAATTTTATTCTCTATATGATGGAAAATAATTTTTGTTGTTGTTTAGCGTACAACAACAACAGCATTTATTTACATACAGTATTCTTATTATTGTTTACAAACGCTTAACCACTATTATTTCGTATGCTGCGCTAGCTTCGCTCAAAAGTGCGAGAAGATCAAAACAAAAACAAATGGTGTAATATTATCACTAGCTAATCATCAAATGTGCACAATAAAACAAAACAGAAGGTAAAACAGCTGTAATTGCGTGAAATTATTAGAAGTTTTGCAACGATGGCACGTGGTAAACCCATTTGTGAAGAGATTCGAAATTTAATTATTAATTATCACAAATCTGGGGAGTCATTTGGTAAAATTGCTGAAACATTGCAATTAAATAAGTCGTCGGTATTTTCTATTGTAAAATATTGGAAAAAAAATGGATCGATTGATTGTAAAATCGACAAAAGAGGGCGAAAGTCGAAAATAACAAATCGTAAATTACTTTTTAGGCAAAGCAAAAGCCATTTCTCACACTTCGTCAAAAGAAGAAGCGTTTGCAATGGACTAAGCTGAGAATATCTTGGACTCAAAGGCAATGGAATACCATTATATTTAGCGATGAATCTAAATTCGATGTGTGTGTGGGTGATTCGCGGAGAAGAGTTATTCGTACAAAGGCAGAAGCGTACCATAAAGATTGTCTTAAAAGGACAGTAAAGTTCCCTGCAAGCGTTATGGTGTGGGGATGCATGTCTGCCAATGGGGTAGGAAAACTGCATTTTGTTGATGGAATTGTTAACGCTGAAAAGTACATGCATATATTGGAATAAAATTTGCTGCCATCAATACCAAAGCTGTCAGATGGTGGTGAATATACTTTTCAGCAAGATGGAGCGTCATCTCACACTAGTAGAAAAACCCGAAGTTGGCTGGAGCAAAAAGGAATTGAGCCCTTGGATTGGCCATCTAATAGTCCAGATCTCAGCCCAATTGAAAATATATGGGGAATCATGAAGAGGCGCTTGAGAAATGAGCCTCAAAGAACTATTCCAGCGCTAAAAATTAAGCTGCAAGAAATATGGGACTCTATTTCAACAGAGCAGTGCCAATACCTGCTTAATTCAATGCAGGATCGTTGTAAATGTGTTATAGAGGCTAAGGGTGATGTTACCAAGTATTAATATTAAGTATATATATTATATTAAGCCAAATAGACTGTAAAGTTTGTAGCGTACGAAATAATAGTGGTTAAGCGTTTGTAAACAATAATAAGAATACTGTATGTAAATAAATGCTGTTGTTGTTGTACGCTAAACAACAACAAAAATTTTTTTTCCATCATATAGAGAATAAAATTATCTTTCAGAAAAATATATGTTTGTATGTGTTATCTGCATTATCTTCACATATATTGTGTGCTAAACATGGCATATGCGTAAAAACATTGGCCGTGCGAATTAATAGTGGTCAGGGCTCGTATATAGTAAATATATAGCTAAACTTGAACTTCAAAATTTTAAATACACAATTTTTTAAATCGCTGTAAATCAAAGCCTATAATACTAAAATGTTCTACTATTTCTACTTTTATATAAACAATATCGCAACTTTAGCAATTTTGACACGAACGAGATCGTGTGCGGTTCGCCACATTTATAATTTGCCCTACAAGTATTAAAAACGCATTGGCTTAATGGCAACATACATACAGTGGCTCACAGCTTATTTCAACCAGTGCCTATCCTAGACTTTAATGGACTGTCACAGCTAAACTAAACACTTTATGAAAATTTTTCAAACGCACAGCGTTTCCTTTTTCAACTTAAATTTTTATTAATATGCTTAATTTAATTTTAATATTCCTTTAAATTTAATATAATATTTAATATCACCACCCTTATTGTCCACCACCATTTTAAGCCTTTTTGGCATGGAGTCCACTAACTTTTGCGTGACTTCTGGAGCAATTTTGGACCACTCCTCTAGCAACGCCGCTTTAAGGTATGCTTTGTTATAAATTTGGGGCTTGCGAACCTGTGTATCCAAAACAGCCCACAAATTTTCAATAACGTTCATGTCCAGTGACTGCGCTGGCGGTTGCATGACATGTGAACAATTCCATACTAGCCAGGTCTGAACAATGCCCGACTTACGTTTTGGGTCGTTGTCCTGGTAGTATCGGAAACTGTCCCGTATGCCCAATTTCTCAGCACTGTTCAATAAGTTTGCCTTTAAAATCTCTAGGTAAAGAGTTTTGTCCATTGTTGTCTCAATGAACTCAAGGCTCCCAACTCCTGCAGCCGACATACAGGCCCATACCATAACGCTTCCACCACCGTGCTTAACTGTGGCTTTTAAATTTTTGGTATGCAGGTCAGTATTTGGCTTACGCCACACGTAGGAAGCACCATCTGAGCCAAAATTGTTGAATTTGGACTCGTCAGCAAATGTGACTGTGTTCCAGAAGTCAGAGTCCTTGCTCAAGTGCTCTTTTGCAAACTGTAGACGGCTCTTTATGTTTTTAGCACTTATAAACGGCTTCTTCCAAACAACTCTGCCATTAAAGCACACGCCGAATTGTTTCTGGGTGCCAGCTCTTTCCCAACTCGGCTTCTACCTCAATGGCAATTTTTGGAGTTGATAATCTGGGATTATTCTTCATTTTCCTGATTATAAAGCGCTCGTCCGTTTGATTAAAAATGTTGTTCAGAGCATTTCTTCCCTTGTCATGAGTCCTATTTTCACGAACAAAACGATAAATGATGCTCTGGACCGTGGAATCACTAAACGAAACCATTTCAGCAATTTTCCTACACGAATGTCCAATTTTAAAATGTTTTAGGACGAGTTCGCGCTGCACAGTGGTGGCGCCCATAGGGAATTAATTTTAAAAATCGAAGTCAAAATATTTTGGTAAAAGGTAACCAATTTAGCTGTTAAATGTCCAACCATTTCTAGCCCAAACCGGTTTTTGCTCGAAAGCTAACGGTTCTTTCTAAAAATACCTTCAAAGTTGTGAACACGTGTTCTTTTGTAAGGCAAAAATTGCATGCATGTACATTTTGTAGTTCAATGCCAAACTTCAAAGAGTTCAAACGTAGAAAGTAGTGGTCGGACTTTATTCAATTAAAATGGAATTTGAAGCTAGAGGTATTAACTTTAAATCCATTAAGTAATAATAAACTAATATGTTAAATCGTTTTTGTAAAATAAATGTTATAAAAAAACTTTTTTTTTGTCATTTTGTGTGCGTCTTGTTCATGTTTACTTAAGCTTTTAGATGTGACCCCTCTCGCTCCCCCCAATGTGAGTATTATCAGTGTATTTACCAATGTTTTCAGATAATAAATATGTTAAGTGTAGATGCAAATAGTTGCAAATGTGCCCGTAATCTTCTATATAAAAACACCGCCTTTATATTTTTAAAGGCTAAAGTCGCGACTCGAGTTGCAGCTTTTCTTTGTGTTTATGATGTTTCTTTTGTTTTCTTCATTTGTGATTGTGTTTGTGTTTGTATACACCCTTGCATATCGCTTTTATTTTTTTAATTTTTATCTTCTGTTATTTTTATAGGAGATTCTTATAACTGTATGTTTTCACGCATGCATATATTTAGTCTTTGGTGCTCCGAAATGTTGAAGAAGTTTTATCATTATTTGTTGAAACCAATTTAACAAAACATCAATATCTTTCGATCCGATCATTTATCAACTCAAAGGACGATTTTGATTTTCTACCTAGCTGCGAAAAGATTTTATTAGCTAAAACTCAAAGTTATCCAAATAATATTAAAATACATAAGTGAATCTAAGGCTGAAGTCGAACTTTAAAGTTTGCTAAATCATACCGCAACACGATTATTGCAGCTTCAGAAAGAAGTTGTTCAACAAATCGAAGATGATTCGGTGAAGAAACTCATTTTAATAGAAAAGTGGGGATTTGATGGTAGCACTGGTCATGCCGAATACAAGCAAAAAGTGTCCGAAAAAGAACTGGCAGACTATAATATGTTTGTAACATCGTACGTGCCTCTCAGATTAATAACAAAGTCCAGTAAGCCAATGATATTTTGGAAAAATCCTCGACCATCATCGACTCGGTATTGTCGACCTATCAGATTCCAATTTCTAAAAGAAACTTCGGAACTTTCCATTGGTGAAGAGGAATATTTTCAAAACAAAATCAATCAGCTTGCTACAACTATATTTGGTATTGAAGGCCGGGAAACAGAAGTTGAACATTCATTGCAACTCACTATGGTTGATGGAAAAATATGCAGTGCTTTAAGCGAAACCTCATCTGCAAAGTATTATATATGTGAAGCAAACCCAACTGAAATGAACAATTTAGAGGAATGCCTTCTCAGAAGAATTTATGAGGAACGATTTAAATTTGGCCTATCTCCGTTACACGCTTACATAAGATTTTTCGAATATTTCATCCACATATCATATAGATTAGATCTAATTGTTTGGCAAATACGTTCCACCGAAGCAAAAACCATATTACTAAAACGTAAAGATTTTATTCACTCTGAATTTTGGAAAAGAATGGGCTTAATTGTAGGCAAACCGAAAGCTGAAGGAAGCGGAACCTCTAACGATGGGAATACCGCAAGAAAATTTTTTGAAAATCCGGATTTGTCTGCCGAAATAACTGGCCTTGACAAAAATGTACTAATTAGATGCTCAACTATATTGCAAGCCATTTCATCGGGGTACAATATAAATGCTGAGAAATTTTGGAGTGTATGCCATAGAAACCGCCAAACTCTTAATTAATAAATATCCATGGTACTACCTCTCTGCATCGGTACATAAAATATTAATTCATGGACCCCATATAATAAGAACTTGTTTGGTTTCCATTGTAGAGCTTTCCGAAGAAGCTGCAGAATCTAGGAATAAAGATATTAAATCGTTTAGACGTAAGCATACAAGAAAAATATCTTGCGTTGTAACGAACACCGATTTGTTAGATTACTTTTAAGCTCCGATCCGTTTATTTCGGGTCAAAGGAAACTTCCTTGTAAACAAAAATCAAAACTTCTTAAATCAGTAATTGAGCTCCTTGATGAAAACATTGAATAATTGAACTTATAACTTGCTTGTATAATTATAATACTTTAATTGTTAAGTTTCATTTTCAAAAAAACTTGTATGTATAATAAATTAATGTAAATTTATTTTTTTATGGCTGTAATATACTGAGTTGACTACTAAAAGTATTCTTAGACGCTTTCCTAATATAAGCGCAACCTTCATGGCGATCATTTATATGGCAGCTATTGTATATAGTGGTCTGATCCATCCAAATTTTTGATATCATTTTACGATTAAAATAAAAAAATGTTGTGCAAAATTTCAAACTTCTATCTCAACAAAAAGTATTTATGGCCACTCTTCCATACAAAGCACATACAGTAAATAGTGACCCCCAAGTCGCTATCAGTGAAATCATAGTGAAACCTAAACATT
This sequence comes from Zaprionus ghesquierei, assembly GCA_018904095.1. Taxonomy (NCBI): domain Eukaryota; kingdom Metazoa; phylum Arthropoda; class Insecta; order Diptera; family Drosophilidae; genus Zaprionus; species Zaprionus ghesquierei. The sequence continues at coordinate 339,663 of JAEIGP010000841.1, forward strand.
TTCATTTAAAAAAATAGACAGTGTAAATTTACTTAAGGTGGGGTTCCGCTGCCAAGCTGCCACGCGATCGCACAAACAGCTGTTGTTGAGCTTTAAGCTTAAACTATCCCAAGTCAAGTCTTTTTAAGTCTTGGCTAGGACCCTGGTGATTAATTCAACGGAAAATGGAAAATAATGGTCCACCGCAAAAATCATTGGATGATGAAGCAAATTGCTGGCGTAGGCCCAAGAGAGATCCGTGAGCAACTGCTGAAAGACTCTGCTTTGTCTACGACGAGTATTTCAAATACAATTTGCAGTACTACCCTCACATTAACATCATCAAGTTCAACCATCTCGTCACCGTACATCTCCACTTTCTCGCTAAGTAGCAATGTATGTTCTACCTCTGCCAGCACGACTTACAGCAGCTCTCTTGTCAGCTCAGTAGCGGATTCTCAACCTTCTGCAGGATGGCAAGATGTCTCTTTTACACCAGGTAAAGGAAGAAACAACAAGAGAGCAGGCACAGTCCTCCTCTTAAGAAGGCAGAGAAGGCAACATCTGATCAGCCTTCAATCAACTCCACAAATCGCTTCCAACCCCTAAGCAACGAGGAAGAATTCGATATGGTCGTCGTATCCACCAGTGACGATGATGAGTCTTGTTCATCGAAAGACGCCCTTATTCGTGCCTCAAGGAAAAAAATCCGTAACAAACAGCCAGCTAGTGTTAACCAAGCTAACCCCCCCACCCCGAAGCCAATCTATCACTCTAAGGTACCCAGAATGATGTTTCCCAACGTGGTGAACTTCACAGCTTTTCGCAGCGAACTGGATGCCCTTGTAGGAGATTCCTACACCATCAAGGCACTGAATTCGGGAGACTGCGCTGTTCAGTGCAACACCTCGGATACCTACAGGCAAGTGGCCCGGCATTTTCTAGAGAAAGGATCCCTATTCCATCATCACCAGCTCCCCGAGGACCGACCTTACAGAATCGTATTGCGTAACATCCACCATGGAGTTTCATCGGAGGACATCATCGCATGCCTTCAGAATGAAGGCCATAGCGTTGTACGTGTATATACTCCACGCAACAGATCGACCTCACTCCCTCTTAATATGAGGTTTATTGATCTTAAAAAAGCGGAAAACAACAAGCTTATTAAGAATATTCTTGTTGTCTGCAAGCGTCGAGTGACATGGGAGAAACCCCGTAAACAATCCATGCCTGTACAATGCCATAGATGTCAAGGCTACGGTCACACCAAGACACACTGTTCTCGGCACTTCATTTGCAGAGAATGTGGAGAAAACCACCCCACTTCGGAGTGTAAGCTCAAGCAAGACGATGCCAGTTGCTGCTATCACTGTGGAAAGCCCCATCCAGCGAATTTTAAAGGTTGCATTAAATACCTAAAAGAAGCCTCTACCCGTAAGCATCATTTGAAGATCAACGAACCCACCGCTGCTGGTCCTGTAAACAGATCCCCTACCTTTAGCGTTGGAAAGCCATATTTTGCGACCATTGTCGAAGCAATCAGCCTGCTGTGCAGCCAACTCATCCGCCTGCCGCTACTGCCTTTAATGCAAGTACCAACCTGGACTCCAAACTGGATCAGCGTTTTTCTAGGCTTGACAGAATGATGTCGTTAGTGGAAACGTTGATGCAATTACTTCTCCAGACCCGCCCTTCGCCCTCTGCATTTAAAAATGGGTCCTCTTAAGATAGCATCTTGGAATTCAAATGGGGCCTCCTCGAAGACCAATGAAATCCTCGCTTTTATTGAGCTTCACGACATAGACATCCTCCTGTTGTCAGAAACCCACTTCTCCTCCCGGTCCAACTTCAGGGCCTATGGCTTTACCCTACATACTGCCAACCATCCGGATGACAGCCAGCACGGAGGTGCGGCGATCCTTGTTAGATCAAGTATCTCTCATCAACCATTCGCCACTCTATCGCAAAATCATATTCAGGCAGTAGTTATTCAGCTGACTGCAAGCAGAGGAAACTTTAATGTTGCCTCAGTATACTGTCCAAGTGCCATCGATTTTGGGATCTCCAAAGGCTTTAGACAGCAACAGATCAGGGTGAAAGTGCTGGCAGAGCTGTCATCTGACCATCTGCCTTTGCCCTTTGAGCTAGATGAAAACGCCCAATCATTCAGAGGTGTTACAAAAATGCTGTACCCGCAAGCAGACATCCATGTCTTTAAAGAACACATCGAGGCCACTGTAGAACTCAGCATTCCCATTCCCATCTACGATCATTGAAGCTGCAAGGCAGGCTACACCAACCCCTCACCAAGTTGGTCTCACGGCCACAAGGAGGTCTCCCATTTTAAGCTTGGATGCTAGGGATCTGCTCAGCCACAAAAGACGCCTCAGAAGACAATACATCGCGACAGGAGATCCTAGCATTTACCAGCAGTATTCAAATACTACTAATCGACTGCGCCGTCTGCTAGCCAATAACCGTAGAGCAAACCTGGATACCTTATTGGAGAGTGCTGGTCTAGACAGTAATAATGAATTCTTAATATGGAAGCTCACAAGAAGCATCAAGAGACAACCCTTGTTTCAATCACCAGTTCAGGATCGAGGTGGCCTCTGGCTTAAGACGGATGATGAGAAAGCAAGTGCTTTTGCTTCGCACTTGTCTTCCACCTTCATGCCCTTCAATTTAACGGACGATACCAATCGTGAAGCCATCGCAAATTTTTTAGATACTCCAACCGCTCCGACACGCCCCATGAGACATACCTCACCGCAGGAAGTAATGATGCAACTAAAGGCTTTGCAACCAAAATAATCCCCTGGTTACGATGGCATAGACAACCGAACTGCGAAATTTCTACCACGCCAAGGAGTGCTTGCTCTTGTGAAAATTTTTAATGCTATGCTGAGATTAGGTCATTTCCCCAGGCAATGGAAGCGTGCGCGCATTGTAATGATCCCCAAAGCTGGAAAGTCACCAACACAGATTGACTCATACCGCCCGATAAGCCTGCTACCTACTTTCTCCAAAGTTTTTGAGAGAATTTTGCTTACCCGCTTGATGGAACTGCCGCAGGTAACAGAACACATCCCACAACACCAATTCGGCTTCAGGAAGTCTCATGGTTGCCTCGAACAAATCTATCGCCTCGTAAAGCACATCACGCATGGCTTTGAGCACAAGCTTTACACAGTCGGCGTATTTTTGGACGTCAAACAAGCGTTTGATAAGGTGTGGCACGAAGGTCTGCTATATAAAATGAAAGACCTTCTCCCAGCAGCCCATTATGCCATCCTCAGCTCCTTTATCGCTGATCGGACCTTCAATGTTGCAGTACGAGACTCTCGGTCTAGCCTGGAACACATTCATGCAGGGGTTCCGCAGGGAAGTGTGCTTGGACCCTTTCTGTATACCCTGTACACTGCTGACATGCCAACTCCCGTCAACAACACCGATGAAGTTTCCCCTGCTCAGCTGCTCCTGGCCACTTACGCTGATGACACCGCCATGCTTGCGTCGCACTCATCCCTGCAAATCTCTTCCAATGCAGTTCAGAAATGGCTGAACGCAATCGAGCGATGGACTGCCAAATGAAACATAGCCATTAACTGCACTAAGTCGGCCTGCGTCACATTTACCCTGCGACCTCAAACCTGCCTAGGTATTTTCTTCGACGGAAATTTCATTGACTACGTCTCATCCCACTGCTACCTCGGAGTTCACCTTGATCGGACGCTGAGTTGGGAAGCCCATATCAAGGCAGTTAGAGCCAAATCCTCATGGAAACTGAAAAAGCTGGACTGGCTTTTCCACTCAAGCAAACTCCATATGGCAACTAAGGCTCTATTAATAAAAGCCATATTAGGTCCAACACTGACCTACGCCATTCAAGTGTGGGGAACTGCTTCTAAGACTCAGCTCAATAGACTTAGAGTAGTACCATCGCGAGCGGCACGACATGCATCTGGGCTACCCTGGTATGTGAGCAACCGAGTCATCGAAAGGGACTTAAAAGTTGTCCCACTGGGAGACCAAATAAACTTCCACAGCAGCCGATTTGCCGACAGACTTACCGCCCACCCGAACACGTTGGCATATGAACTTGTCGACCCCATTTCCCTCCGACGTCTGAAGAGAATACATCCCCATGAACTCATTACACGTAAGATAGCATAATCCCTCCACTGTACATTTCTATATATTGTAATTAAGGAACATTATCCATAATATTATCTTTTAAGCTACACATTAGGTTAAGTCCAGAAGGAACTGAACGATTCCTAGTGATTTAAGATTAGTGAATAATAAATGTCTCTGGTTCTAGCTGCGAAAGCAGCGCGACAACTTTGAGTGTAATAAAAAAAAAACGTGGTTCCATTTTGCCAATCGAATTTTTGTGCAGCTTCTTCAAACAAAATTAAGCATAACTAAATTTAAATTTAAGGAAAAAGGCATAGCCAAAAAAAAAAACCGCTACTGTGCAAAATAACGGAACTTTGCATAGCTGCAAAATAGCTGGTTGAAATATGCTGTATGTATGACACCAATGTTGACGAAATATTAAATTTACTTTATTCATTTAATTTTTAACTTAAAAATGATCTAAGTAAATAATTAGCATACAAAAAATCTGTGCTGTCTTAATTCATCGTTTATTTAATTTTGAGACCTTTTTCCAGTTTTTATACCATTCGACCATTAAAAATGGTCAAAAATGGTATACTTAGTTTGTGCAAATGTATGCAACAGGCAGAAGGAGGCGTGGCAGACCCCAAAGTGACTCAGGATCACTAGCTGAGTCGATTGAGCCGTGTCCGTCTGTCTGTCCGTTTGAACGTACGTAGATCTCAGCTATTACAAAAGCTAAAGACTGTATACCATAGGTAGATCGAGTTTAATTTAAATTTTCGATTTCACGCCCACCGCCCAGGCACATCGATAATTTACGATTATTAGGAAAAGTATTGAAGTATTACAGCTTTCTGCTTTGGTATGAACATAGATAATTACAATATAAATCTATTCTCAAAATTACAATCCGATCGAACAATAAACACAGTTAAAAACTCCGCGCCAGCAAGAGCAGACGTGTAACAATCAATCCCTGAAGACGGTTACCGTTGAGTAACCGAAATATATTGGAAAATTAATAAAATAAAAAACAAATTGTTTTTTGTTTTTTTATTTTTCTACATCAAAATTTTAACCCCGAGCCAGCAACCATGAAAATAAACACAAAAGATCTAAACGTTTTCCATAGTTACACTGCTTGCGCCTTTGCAGCATATCGTGACGTCATCGTCACGATGCTTTGTTTCAGCTACGGCTGTGTGTACAGCTGATTGGTATGTTTTTACATGTAGATGGCTCTATTTAAAGATAGATCTTATTTTAACAATAGGTGGCGGATGAACTTGTGCAGAGTTTTTCGATGAAATTAAATGTCTGATAATTTATTTCGAAGCTGGACGAATGGTATCTTACTGTCGGGCGCGCTCGACTGTAGCTTTCTTAACTTGTTCTTTTCCTGATTCTGTCCTTTATTTTCATAAAATAATTAGCATCACTGATGCATAGGCAAAGCAAACTTGCAAAGTGCGTCGCGACGGCCGTGAGGCTGAAAAAGCGAAACAAGTAACGAAATTTTGAAGAACCGTTACACCCATACTAAGAATTCTCAACAACAAAGTCATTTGCCTCCTTTTGCTTTCTCGCTCTTTTACACACAAGCAGACCAGCGTTGCCGTGACAGCTTTTTCGCATCAAACCTGACTCTTTTCAATGTTCAATAAGCGGGACAACATTTTAACATACATACAGTGGGGAGCAAAAGTGATTCCACGATCAACGTTTTCATGTTTGAGCTCACATAAATGTTAAACGAGTAATTTAAATGACAAAAACTTTTTTTTTATTGAACACCTTGTATATTTTTTACAATTAGGCGTATATAGCAAAATGGAAAAAGAAAAAATGGAAAAGTAATAATTTAAAAACAAAAACAAGCGGCATGTACTCAGTTTTGCACCATCCGTTATTCGCTTATATTTTTTGCTCTTCTTTCTTTCTTATCAGCAATAGACCTGCAGATTTACCGTAAAGTGTTTTTTTCATTTATTGTTCGTTGTCAGAATGCAGAAAATCACTCTCTTCCACAAGTTTTTAGTTGATTTGTTGAATTTATAACTTAGTCTCTATTCGCTAAAAAATGAAGAAGCTGTCTTCTGATAAGGAAAATAGTATCATCTCCCTGACTAAAAGTGGGTGTTCGACACGCACTATTGCTGAGAAGCTGAATATAAGTCAATCAATGGTTGTCAAGGTGCAGAAAAGACAAAATGATTGTGCTGAACATAAGTTGAATGGTCGCCGTCGCCTTCTAACAGACTCTGACGCTCGACTTATGATGTCTAAAATAAGAAAAAAATACTTTTAACGCCAAAATAAGCATCTACAGAAATAAATAAAGATGTGAGTCGATGGACAGCTAGAAGAGCGCTTGGTAGGATTGGGTACGTCGCAGCAGAGAAAAAAAACAAACCAGCTTTATCCGAGAAAAATGTTAAGGCTCGGCTAAAATTTGCAAAAGAACACAAGAACTGGACAATAGAAGACTGGAAACGTGTTATTTGGTCGGACGAATCTAAGTTTAATCGTTTTCAATCGGATGGAAAACAGTACTGTTGGCGGAGACCTGGTGACACGCTTCAAAGGCATCATGTGAAGCAAACCGTGAAACATGGAGGCTGCAACATAACGGCATGGGGGTGTTTCACGTATTCGCACGTTGGACCGTTGCACAAAATTGACGGGATTATGCTAAAGGAACACTATTTGAACATTTTGCAAACCCATCTTCCCAATTTTCTTGACCAGTGTGCCTACCCAGAGCAGGAAATCACTTTTCAGCAAGATGGGGAAATTGTTAAAGAATGGCTCGGAAACCAAAATTTTAAGATTATTGAGTGGCCAGCGCAAAGTTCCGACCCCAATCCGATTGAAAGCCTATGGTCAATCGTAAAGCGACGGTTGGGACAGTATCCGTCAGCCCCATCCAACTTGGACGATCTTTGGGGGCGTGTTAAACAACAATGGAATAATATTCCGAAAGGAATATTCGAAAAATTAGTTGAAAGTATGCCAAAACGTATGAAAAATGTCATAGAAAATAAGGGTCTCTGGACAAAATATTAATAATGAATTTATTTTGTATTTTTTCTTAAATGGTGCAAAACTGAGTACATGCCGCTTGTTTTTGTTTTTAAATTATTACTTTTCATTTTTCCATTTTGCTATATACGCCTAATTGTAAAAAATAAACATGGTGTTCAATAAAAAAAAGTCTTTGTCATTTAAATTACTCGTTTAATATTTATGTGAGCTCAAACATGAAAACGTTGATCGTGGAATCACTTTTGCTCCCCACTGTACATACATACATACATTTTTGTTTATACAAAACATATCACTATTAACCACTATTCAGTAGAATATTACACAAAGTATATACATACAGCTATGGACGGATAATTGGCACAAAAAAATTTACGAACAAAAAACAAATTTTTTTATTAAATGTTGATGAAAAGAAACAAACTGAAATGACATTTTTAAGCCTATGTTGTGGGCTCTTAAATAAGGAAAAAAATTTCAAATTGACATAAAATTTCAAAAGATATTTTTAAAATATTCAAAAAAAATCAAAAGTTGCCTGCTTATATAATTGGCACAGATTCATTTAAATTGTTATAAAATTAAAACTATTATTTTAAATTAGTAATTTGTTCTTGGTATTTGTACTTGGTACTGTAACCATTATTTCGGAGTACTGCTTCACATCTGCTGCTCATACTCTCCACCAGCGTTTGCCACCGATCGATCTCATTTGGGTAGCACATAACCTTTGCTGAATGCAACTTCTGGTAACTTGGATTTATATCAGCATCTCTTTGCTTAGCACTACATCGCATTAGCTTATATTTGTGTTAGTGAGGCCTAAATCTATATACAGAGCCAGGGTTTCTTCTGGTGAATAAGGACTAGGCATCTTCACATGTGTGTCCAGTGACCATTTCTGGTTTTTTTTTTCTTGAAATAAGTTCTGTTGTAATGACACGATTTTAATTTTTCTGTAAGTCGGCTCATAAAACTAGTTAATTTCCTAGTAATCCTTTCAGATTCCATTTCAAAAAGCTGGCGGTTCTTTAAAATTGTACCAAATAGCAATTCTTTTAACGCGAGACATTTCTTTGCGGGATCATTTTCGCTAAGCCAAGTGAAATAAAGCACGCGCTTTGGGGCTGTCATTTCATCTAAAAAGTGCAACAGACTTTACAGTTGGTAAAAGTTGGATATAATTCCAAAACAATTAACGACACAAAGACTTACGTTACATAAATGCTAAAATCAGCTTGAACAAGACTGAACAAGGTTAGTTATAGTCCAAATATGCTAGTATCAAGCATAATGCCATACCTGGTAAAATAACAAACTTCGAACACTTTTTTTTTACTAAACATAAAAATACGAGTCACAAACATATTGTTTTTATTTAGAACAAACCTTTTCTTAAAGTTAAAAGAAATTGTTGAATCAATTTGTTTTACTTTGTTTTAGTTAAAGGTTAATCAACATACACAAAAACGTTACGCCAAATATTTTCAGACCACGCGCTAAAACATTTGTTCACTTTGACAGCTCACAGCTGTTGATGTAAACAAACAAAAGCTCTTATACAAACTCTTATATGCTCAGATGGATATTGGCAGTTAAAAAACCAAAAAAATACTGTATTTAAATATTTAAAAATGTGACTTTTGTCCCACACAATTTTTTAATTTTTTTGAAAAATGGCCATCTGGCCCATGATTGGGTTCGAGTCTGGCTTGGAGATAGCCAATCTAAAACCTTTTTTTTTCCTTCTATTTCACAATTTGGAATGCTTTGGGTCGTTTCATGCATAAATGTCCACTTAACAGGCATGTTTTCATATGCATATGGCTCCATTGTGTTTTTAAAACATCTAAATATTGGAATCGATCCATTATTCCAATGATTTGGGAGATCGGACCCACACCGTGCCGTTTTTCTTTGAAAGCAGTGGTTTTCGGCTGCTGTAGCGTCCAAAGAGCGAGGCTTCATTTATTTCCACACAGATTTCGCGAGCAGACTTAAAAGGGTCACTTCTGCTCTTTAGAACTATTGCCCTTGGTATTGTCCATGGCAAGATCGGTTTTTCGTGGCCTTTGCTTCCGAATCTTATTTTTTTTCCAAAAATATGGGATTCTCCTCGACCAGTGCAAGTGCATTGTATACCTTCTTTCGGGAGCATTCCATGATTTTCGCAATTTCACCTGGTTTTTTACCTGATTGCTTCAGTTTGTAAATTACTTTACGTTCCTCCACAGTACAACTTTTTTCACTACCCATTTTAGCTAAATCTGCTTCAAATTAATGTAAACTCAGTAAATAATAGCAAAATGTGACCAAACATGTGCTCTGTACAAAAAAGTCTGCGTTAATAGGAATGTGTGCCAATTATGTCTGTGTTCGAACAAAAACGAATGCCAAAGAAGAAACGAAAACTGTAACGGGATAAATAACGGTTATTTGTATTGCGCATTTGTACAGTCATCAGCTGCATCCAACATTTCGAGTCGAAGCCTCGAACTTTTTGTGCAATACGCAAATAAAAAAAAAATTTTTTTTTGTGCCAATTATACGCCTATGGCTGTATGTACATATATTTCACTTTTTTTGGTTCTCAATAGTTAACAACACTGAAACAGACACGCGCGCAAAGCGAGGCGTCGCGACGTTGACGTCAACTATTCGCTGCAGCGCGCATGCTGCGTTGTTCGGAGTTAGGGAAAACGGTCCAATGCATACACAGCTTGATTGGCATAAGAAGATCATTTGATGTGTAATTTTTAACGAGGAAAGATGGCAAACTACAACATCTGTAAATTTTCAAACGCAGAACTTTTTTTGCTGCTTCAGTCCGATACTGAACTTATTGACTTTTTACGCAAACACAACGTAATAAGCTATGAAAAGCTGTGAGTAAAGTTTTTTTTTTTTTGTTTTTTTTTTTTTTAAACTTTATTAAGGCATACGGGGTAGCTGAGAGCCCCTTTGTCATCTTGGTCGCTATTAATTCAGCCCTTGCAGGTGCGCCAGGCTAACAAAAGTTAGCTGTAACAAAAACAAAAGTACAAAAAATAACAAATTAACAAAATAACAAAAATGAGATCATCTCCTGGCTCTCGTCAAGGGGGATCGTATTATGCTAACGTACCTGTGTTAGGTCGTTCATTGTCTGGATTGATGGATACAGGTGCTTCAATAAGTTGTATTGGAGGAAGTTTTGCTGCAGAGATATTGCAGAGCAATTTAAACTATGTCACCGTAAATACCAATGTAAAAACTGCAGATGGAAAATCACAAAATATAATTGGAAAAAATTTGCACTACAGTTGAGTACAATGGAGTTACTAAATCCTTGACTTTCTATATTGTTCCGTCCTTAAAGCAATCGTTATACTTGGAATTGACTTTTGGACAGGTTTTGCTTTGTTACCTATGAACATTCATAAGAATATGCAGGCGAAGGGTCTTTCTGTCATTGACGTGAATATTTTCTGTTCCTTATCGAGAGAGCAGCAGGAACAGTTGAATATCACAATAAAAAAGTTTCCGTCATTCGCAGAAAAAGGGTTAGGTAAAACTGCACTGTTAGCTCATTCTATTGATGTTGGCGATGTTGTGCCGATAAAGTAAAGGCATTATCCCGTGTCCCCTGCCATTGAGCAGATGATGTACGATGAGCTAGACAGAATGCTTCAATTAGGAGTGATTGAAGAGTCCAACAGTGCATGGTCATCACCTGTCGTGTTGGTGCGAAAACCTGGAAAAGTACGATTGTGTCTTGACAGTCGCAAACTTAATCAGGTTACGCGCAAAGATGCTTATCCAATGCCCATAATTGAAGGACTTCTTAGTCGACTCCCAAAAGCAACCTACATAACGAGCCTTGATCTGAAAGATGCTTATTGGCAAATTCCCTTAGAGATCAGTTCAAGGGATAAAACTGCCTTTTCAGTGCCTGGTAGACCCCTCTATCAGTTTACGGTAATGCCTTTTGGTCTCACAAATGCCCCATCGACTATGTCTAAATTAATGGATCGTGTCATTCCTGCTTCCTTAAAGCCTGAGGTATTTATTTACCTGGATGATCTATTGATAGTATCCGATACGTTCGAACGTCATATGACAGTACTTTCGAACATAGCAACCTGTTTAAAGAACGCTGGATTGACTATCAATGTGCAGAAAAGCGAATTCTATAAGAGGGAGGTAAAATATTTAGGACACATTATAGGTAATGGAACTATAGCCATGGACCCAGATAAAATATCTGCCATATTAAGTTATCCTCCGCCACGTTCCGTTAAGCAATTACGCCGATTTCTTGGTGTGACAGGGTGGTACCAGAAGTTCATACATAACTTTGCTTCCCTAGCTACACCCTTAACCGATGCTCTTAAAAGCAAACAACGCTTTCAATGGTCCGATACAGCTAATGAATTATTTGAAGCGTTAAAGAAATAGATGAGTACAGCCCCAGTGTTGCACACACCTGACTTCACGCGTCCATTCTATATTCATTGTGACGCTAGCCATACTGGTGTAGGAGGTGTGCTAATGCAGCTTAATGACAACGGTGACGAAGTGCCAATTTCGTACATGTCAAAAAAACTTAATCCGTGTCAGCGGAACTACTCAGTGACAGAAAAAGAATGTCTAGCCGCTATATTAAGCATTAAAAAATTCCGAGCGTATGTTGAAGGACACTCCTTTACTGTAATAACAGACCACGCTTCGTTAAAATGGCTGATGTCTCAAACGGATCTGAGTAGTAGATTAGCCAGGTGGGCATTAAAACTTCAGGGATACGACTTTTAGTATTGAACATAGAAAGGGTAATAAAAATGTCGTCCCTGACGCTTTGTCCCGAACTTTTACTGAAGACTTGTCAGCGATAGACAATGGTTCCCTGGTAGACTTGCAGTCGGAACACTTTCAATCATCCGCTTATCAAGATCTAATAGCCCAGATCGAGAAGGGATCATTTAACGCCTCGGCTGTAAAAGTCGTTAATGGCTTTGCTTATCGGCGAGCTGAACATGCAGCTGAAGAGCAAATAGCAGACGATGTTGTTTGGAAGCTGTGGATCCCAAAACAATTAGTCCCGTCCGTGTTAAAAATGGCACATCAAGATGCACTAGCTGCTCATGGCGGCATAAACAAAACGCTCGAAAGAATTCGACGCTATTACTTTTGGCCAAATTTGGTAGCCGATGTGCGTAGATATGTCAATGAGTGCGAAATATGTAAAAGCACTAAGCCACCTAATCAAATACTACGACCACCTTTGGCCAAGGCAACAGAGAGTCAACGTTTCTTTCAACGGGTATATGTTGATTACTTAGGTCCATACCCGCGCTCCAAATCAGGACATATTGGAATTTTCATCGTACTCGATCATTTTACCAAATTTCCCTTCCTTAATCCTGTAAAAATGTTTTCGGTGGATGCAATTTTGAGTTACATAGAAAAAGATTTGTTTCATTATTTCGGAGTCCCAGAAACGGTTGTTTCTGACAATGGGGTGCAATTTAGATCACACGCGTTTAATTTGCTATTGAAAAAGTATGGCGTTCGACATGCGTACACTGCCGCTTATGCTCCGCAAGGGAACGCATCCGAACGAGTCAATAGGTCCGTCCTAGCTGCTATCAAAGCATATATAGACACAAAACAGGAAAGTTGGGACGAGAATCTTAGCCAGATATGTGGTTCATTAAGATCCAGTTTCTACATAGCTGTAAATAGTACTCCATACCGTTTAGTATTTGGCCAGCATATGATAACAAATGGAAATACATACGAGTTGCTAAGACGATTACATCTTCTTGAAGATCGAGCAATAGCCTTCAATAATCAGGGAGTCCGTAGATATTATGCGAGATCAAGCTGCACGTCATATGCAAAAACAGCATGTACGCAATGAAACTGTATATAACACGCGTAGTCGAAACGTTTCATTCGTAGCTGGTCAAGAAATTTACCGTCGCAATTTTCAACAAAGTAACTTTGCAAAAGGCTTTTGTGCAAAATTAGCTCCCTCGTTTATCAAAGCACGTATTAGAAAAAAATTAGGCTCTGCATACTATGAGGTTGAGGACATGCAAGGAAATTTCGTAGGAAAATATCATGCTAAGGACCATAAAACACTAGCTACACAGCGTGTATCATCCTTGATGGAATCCACCAAGTCTGATTTTAGTCGCGGGGAATTGAAGTGGCGCTTGTTTCTGGCGCAGCCTAAAAACAGGTAATAGACAATTCAAAAACTTCAGCCTAAAAGCAAGCAATAGAAAAACTTCAGAGGAATTTTTTTTTTTTTTTTTTTTTTTTATTTATTGTTTATTAAGGCATACGGGGAAGTCTGGGTACCCCTTTGCGACCTTTGTCTCTATTAATTCAGCCCATTTTGGCGCGCCGGCTAACTATGGTATAGTTTGCTTTGTCTAGTTTAACAATAACTTTAACAATAATTACATAACAATCACAGATAACAATAAAATTTTTTTGATAAGCATCAGCTTCTGCTGACCCTTGTCAAAGGAGATCTGGAGATGAGATCTCTCGGTTGCCTTCTGTTGAGCCTCCTTGGTGGGCGAGATCTGGTTAGGGCGCTGGCCAGCCGATTTTTATGGCGCTCCAACCTGTCATGGTATCGACTCGAGTGCTGATTTATCTCATCAAACACCGTCGCAAGTTTGAGGTCTCTGTGCAGGGTGGTGTTTCGCACAAACCACTCGCAGCCGGTGATGAGTCTTGTGACTTTATTCTGGATAGCCTGGATCCTTTTGATTTGGCTGTCGCATGCCAATCCCCAAATTTGGCACCCGTACTTCCAGTTCGGTGCTATGATCTGTTTGTAGATTGTCAACTTGTTAGAGAGTGACAATTTACTGCGCGAACAGAGTAGCCAGTAGTGCTTCGCCACCTTAGCACGTAAGCGCGTTCTGATGGCAGTCACATGCTTGGCGAATGTGAGTCTGCGATCCAGCAGCACTCCAAGGTACTTTGCTGCGTTCGGCTGTGGTATGGGGGCTTCCTCGATGTAGGTGGTCGGTGGCGTTCGCCGCTTTAGGGTATAGCAGACGTTGGTAGATTTACTGCTATTTATGCCTATGTTCCAGCGCCTTGCCCATGCCGAGAACCGATCAGCAAAGTTCTGGATACCATCGGCTGCGTCGTGCTCGCATCGGGACCTGTATGTGACGCACACGTCATCGGCAAATGTGGCCAACATAGATTCCCTGTATAGGCTTAAATCTGGCTGCGGCATGTCATGGCTATATGGGCAGTAGAGCAGGGGGCCAAGGACACTACCTTGTGGAACTCCAGCTGCCACATTATGTTCGGTGGAAAGTGCTGAGTGGAAACGCACAGCGAATCGCCTTCCTTCCAGATATGATTTTAGTAATCCGAAATATGGAGCAGGTAGCGTTTGTTTAATTTTAACTTGGAGTCCAATATGCCACACTCGATCAAACGCTTCTCGAATGTCCAAGAAGAGGCTGTTGCAATATTCCTTGTTGTCGTAAGCAGTCAGTATTTGCTCGACGACCCGATGGAGCTGCTCGACAGTGCAGTGGCCAGCACGAAAACCGAACTGGTGCTCAGGGGTAATCCCCTGGGCTTCCATGATCCTTACAATCCGGGCTGCAATCAGTCTCTCAAACACCTTCGAAACTGAAGGGAGAAGACTGATCGGGCGGTAGGAGGCGGGCTCCCTTTCCGGCTTGCCAGGCTTGTGGATCATGGAGATTATCCCGAGCTTCCACTGATGAGGGAAGTATTGCAACCTCACAATAGCATTGAAGACCAACGCTATGTAGAGGATCGCATGACTGGGCAATGCCTTCAATGTGGCGTTGCAGATGATGTCCTGTCCTGGTGCTCTGTTGTTTCTCTGGCGCGCAATGACATCGGCAATTTTCAGGGTTCAAAAGGCGTGATTGGCAGATCCATTTGAAGCGCTTGGGTCAACTGGTCCTGAGTTTCTTTAACCTATTGCTGGCTGGCAAGATTGAACGGTTGAAATCGCTCGGCGAGGTGCGCAGCGAATACCTCCGCTTGTTCCAAGTCGGTTCGGCACCATGTCCCGTTTCTATCGACTAAAGGCGCCTTCCTCGTACAACGCCTTTTGATAGCGCGCGTGGCCTTCCAGAGTGAGTGCGTCGCTTCACTTTCAACTCCAGTGTTGGATAGCCTTTCATCGAACCATGCGGATTTGTGCAACACCAACGCGCAACGGAGCCTACTCAGCGCTCGATTCCATTCCGTCTTGTCCAGCGGGTGGCGAGACCTCATCCACCTAGTGCGTAGGCGCCTCTTCTCGGCTATTAGCAGCAGGATCTCCCTGGTTATTGGGATTCGATCTGCCGCGGGCTGCCGATATATGCTGCGAGTTGCCAATCTAGCTGCCGTCTTTACCTTGTTGGTAAACAGATGAATTGCATCATCAACGTCCTGTTTGGAGTTTAAGGCAGTGTTGAGGGGCAGAGTGGTCTCCAGTTGCGATTGGAATACCTCCAGGTTAGTGCGCCTAGTGATTAGCCGCTCCATTTTAGGGTAGCATATTGCCCCCGCATCCAGCGTAATTACCAGAGGCAGGTGGTCGGAGCTAAGCTCAACAACCGCACTTATGCTAGCGTGGATGCCCAGCACACCCCTAGTCAGTGCAAAATCAATGTAACCTGAGAGCCTCTACTGCCATACGGGTATCTTGTTGGTCCTCCTGTTGCTAGTGAGTTTACCTCCGAGTTTAGGACGAGATTCGCTAGTGCAAGGCCTCTTTGGTTGCTCCTTCCCGCAACCCAGAGCCAGTGGGATGCATTCCAATCACCCGCAACGATGAATTTATTTCGGAACTCTTCCAGAATGTCCTTGAACTCGTCCGTAGTCCATGCAAATCTCGGGGGGCAGTATACCGCTCCAAAGCTTATAGGGCCAAGTGCTGTTTCGATAGCTGCCGGCGCCAGTTGCACCTTATCAGTGGCTATTGGTGTTAGCGGGAAATGGGCAAGGCTAGATTTGATCATGATAGCTGCCCCGCCTTTGGCGTTACCAGCACTCGGATCATTGGCAGAGGAATTGACTGAACGATTCCTTTTGGAACCCAAATAAATGAAGATATTTTGGTAAAAAAAAAAAGCGCCATCTACTTGTGAACTCAATCCACCCAGCCCCATCTATTGTGCATTAATAAAGCTGCAGCACCCCCTATCGCGAATTTCTAGGGCCGTAGCGCCATCCATTGTGAAATTTGCAGATCAGCTGATCAGAGATAAATGCAGAATGCAGTGCTGTCTATCGAATTGCATTCTTAAGTAGGTCAAGGCCCTCCGCCAACGCAGATCGATGCATATCGCCCAATCAGCTTGCTATCAACTTTCTCCAAGATTTTTGAGAGAATACTCTTAGCAAGACTGATGGAACTGCCGCAGGTAGTGAACCACTTACCTCGACACCAATTTGGTTTCAGGAAGTCCCATGGCTGCCCTGAACAAGTACATCGACTGGTAAACCAGGTGACGCATGGCTTCGAGCACAAACTGTACACGGTCGGCGTCTTTCTAGACGTGAAGCAAGCGTTTGACAGGGTGTGGCATGAGGGCCTCCTATTCAAGATGAAAGCTCTCCTTCCTGCTCCCTACTATGCCATCCTGAGATCCTTCACCTCTTATCGGACGTTCGACGTTGCAGTACGTGATGCTCGGTCCAGCCTGGAAGAGATTCATGCAGGAGTTCCACAGGGAAGTGTTCTTGGGCCCTTCCTGTACACCCTGTACACTGCCGACTTGCCATCTCCCGCCAACAATACCGAAGTTTCCCCGGCTCAGCTGCTCCTGGCCACTTTCGCCGATGACACCGCCATGCTGGCGTCTCATTCTTCACTGCAAACTGCCTCCAATGCAGTCCAGGAATGGCTGCATGCAATTGAAGAATGGACTGCCAAATGGAATGTGGCCATTAACTCCTCAAAGTCAGCCTGTGTAACTTTTTCCTGCGGCCCGCAACTTGCACAGGTCTGACTTTTAATGGAAACCCCATCAGCAATGTCACATCGCACTGCTACCTGGGAGTACACCTGGATCGGAGACTGACCTGGAGGGCCCACATCACGTCGGTCAAATTTAAGTCCCTGGCGAAGCTAAAAAGCTCGACTGGCTCTTCCACTCCAGCAAGCTACAAACGAGCTCTAAGGCCCTTCTAATCAAAGCCATACTAGCTCCAACGTGGAATTATGCCATCCAGGTGTGGGGAACTGCCGCCAAATCTCAGCTCAATAGGCTCCGAGTGGTCCAGTCGAGAGCTGCACGTCACGCATCTGGGCTCCCCTGGTACGTGACGAACAAGGTCATCGAAAGAGATCTGAAAGTTACCCTTCTTGGGGATCAGATCAACTTTCACAGCAGCCGTTATGCCGACAGGCTTGTGGTCCACCCGAACCGACTGGCAAACATGCTAGTAAGCCCCATCTCCCTCAGAAGGCTGAAGAGGGTACACCCCAGCGATCTCCCTACCCGGAAGATAATATAACCCACCTTGTAATTAATAACTAGATTAATCTTTCTGTACTTAGTAATTAAGAAACCACTTCGTCTCATATACCTTTTATATACTCAATAGGTTAAGTTCAGAGGAATTGACTGAACGATTCCTTTTGGAACCCAAATAAATGAAGATATATCAAAAAAAGGTCAAGGCCGATCGAGCTATCGATCACCATGGGCCTCGGTCTTTCTTTTTCTGATCCAGCGGCCTTCGACGACAGACGTGACTCTCTCTGCAACTTTAAAATTTTGGCACTTATTTTTCTTTTTTATATAAAAGAAAAATTTTGTTCCTTTTAAAGAAAATAATCAGTAAGTCAACAAAAATACCAAAAATAAGATAAATTCTAATAGGAGAATTTAAATTATTCCCTAGGATTGCCGAGATTTACCCAGATTGGTGAAAAATCGAACCTCGTGGCTCTTCTTCTTCGTCTCTTTTGTTGGTGCCAGACTAGGTAACAAAAAACCACCAAAAGATTCCAAAAATTACTCCAGCACCGAAAGTATATTTTTTTTTATCCAGGTTCTGGCGATATATACCGTCCTATATTTCTATATTTTAATATAGGCCGGCCGATTTTGCTGTACTTCAATTTATATCGATTGGTTACTATACCATCATCTTTTGGCGATCTACTGAACTCTACATCGAGCACCCTTGCCTCAAAAGGCCGCTGATATTGTCAAGACCGGCCGAATTTAAGCCAGTGAATATTTTATTTTGATATTGTCAAGACCGGCCGAATTTAAGCCAGTGAATATTTTATTTTGATATTGTCAAGCCAAGTGCCGTGATACCCGAACCCACGTGCTCAGAAAAAATTCAGCATCATCTATTTTACCTCGTAAAAGTGTGTCCTCCCCCTTAATTTAACGTATGCCTTACTATTACATTTTTTTTTTTGGTTCTAACAAAAAAATTTTTAAAATTGTGGTGTGACGCAATGGCAGACAAAATATAATTTTTTTTTACGTGCACTTAGTTAAAACATTATAAATAGATAAAATCAAGTGAACAAAAGAAAAACGAATCAACAACCAAATACCTATATAAAACTCAACATACATAAACAGTTAATGACATAAGTGTATCATCAACCATGATAACCACCGAACCCTAAAATACCCTACAAATAAATCTACACCAACACAAAAGATCTTTCGTCGTTTTTTTTTTCACATATTTAGTTTTCTTAAATTTTTGGTTGCATTTATTTTCAATTTATTTAGAATGCTCTTCAAGCTTTAAAAACATTACCATAGTATGTTTCTTTTTTTTTTAATTTTTCTATTATTTAATTATTTAATTATTGATTGGTAATGTTATATGCCTTCATTGTTTAATTTTTGCTTTAAATAAGTTTCCAGTCAACATTGTTTTCTTATACTTTTGTTTATTGATTTTGTATTCACTTCTTTGCACACTTTGATTTTTGCAATTATACTTTTTTTATTTTTATTATATTATTTTTTTGTGCATGAATTATTATTTTTTGTTCCAGCTGTTGCATACACATACACAATAAATAAATAAGGAACCAACTGTTTGGCTAGTTTAAATAATTTTGAATTTTGTTTGAAGAAAGATGATAATACTTGGATGTTTAAAATATTAGAACTAAGAAATAAAATTGTCTTGAATACTTAAATAGATTTTCTTTTCGGGAGTCGTGAGGGACCAAGAATGAGGCGCACAGTTAAATTACCATAGTTGCCATTAGGGATCGCCAATTTAGATATTGCACCTGGCGATCATGGAAGGGTGGGGAACTAGCCACTTCATTTATCGGAGTGCGCTACAAAGGCTGATATGACTTTTTTTTGTTGATGCTTGTGACTGACTGATCTTTTCTGTTCCTCTGTTTCCCGTTGATTCTTTCATGGTCGTTTGGCAATGCAGCACGCGATATTTCTTTTTATTTATTATATTATTGGTTGGAGCACCAGTTGATGCGGTTATGTTATGAACCCCCCAATTGCCGACACCTTTGAGCCGGATGCAAGCGCGTGCTAACCAACCCACAGCTACCCGACATCAGCTCCAGTACCATAACACGTTGAATGCTACACTACGCCAGCAGTATTGTTTACCATCTGACTGGAAACGGTTGAACTTGGACTCATAAGACCAGACAACACGTTTCCAATCATCTGTGGTCCAATCTTTATGCTCTCTCGCAAATTTTAGACGCGCCTTAACATTTTTTTTCGGATAATGCAGGTTTGTTTTTTTTTAACAGCCGCTCCATATCCAATGTTGCGCAGCGCTCTTTTGGCAGTCTACTCGCTAACGTTTTTGTTTATTACCAAAGATGCTTCTTTAGGTGTTAGCAGCCTATTTTTCCTCATCTGGGATACCATTAGTCGGGCATCTGAGTCCGATAATAATTTATGCGACCTTTCTGTTGCGTTCTGGATGTCACATTTCGGCGTTTTTGAGCTGCAATCACTGCCGATTGGCTTATACCGAGCGGCAACGCACAGTGGTTCCACTTGTACTGAGCCGCGGCCATAAATACTTCGCGTTGAGATATCGTTATGAAATTTTCCCCAAAATTTTAAAAAATAATTTGAACATGTAGTAAAAAAATTGGCTAAGTCGGACGACTATATCCTATAGCTCCCGTAGTACGGCTAATATGCCGATGGTGTGCAAAAACACTTCCAATAGAGTTGCAGGGATAAAATTCTATTATTGGCATCTATGATATGTAGGATATTTAAATTATTTTCTGTATAAATTTGTGAAAGTGTAACACCTCACTCTCTCCCTCTCCCATAAGTATAAACAAATGAAAAATCTGTAGTTCTGTCAATCATAGGTATATAAGAAAAAATTTATTTTTTTTAGTAAAAGTAAAATTAAAACGAATTTTAATATTGGTGCAAAAACTTAACAAATATCATTTAACAAATCCAATGTCGATGCAAAAAATTTAGATTTATCTCTCTTCGGTAGTTTTCTTTGACCTGTTATAAAGGGGTCAGAACGCAAAAGAAGTGTATTTATTAGATCGGTATTAGTTAATATGCGAGAAGTTTTTCGAGTATGTTGAAGCCGGCACTTTTTTATTTCCTTAGTGTTGGACTCCGCAGCTTCTTCTGATAGCTCTCCAATCGACAGCAACGTATTATCTATCACCTTCGCACCGTGAATTAAAATTTTATGGACTGTTGCTGGAAGATAATACCATGAGTATTTTAATATAAGCTGTTTAGCAGTATCCAACGCATAGCTTTCGGAATTTTGAACATTAATTGAATATCCTGACGCTAAAGCTTGCAATATCGTTGCGCATCGGGTTATGACTTCTTCATCAATGCCAGTTATCTCAGATGCCAAGCTGGGGTTTCCGAAAAATTTTCATCGTTGGAAGTTCCTTTGCCTCCGTCTCTTGGTTTATCAACAAAAGGTATAATTAATCAAAAATTCACAAAAATGATTAAACAATTCAATTAATTTCACAAGCATAATTTATTAATGTAAATACCTGGAACTTCAAAATTCATTTTAAATAATTTAAGTTGGACCTCTCTGTCGAACGTCTGACCACTTTGAAATTTACTTTTGTTGTGACGAAAAGCAATCAAAACTCCGCTGTGCTGCAAAAAGTGAACAGTTGTTTTCTCTTTACATTCTATTTTTAGAATGTCCCGTTAGAGTTAAGACAAAACGGTTTTTCCATAAACATATTTGGTCATTTTAGAGACAATCTGGTTACTTTTCGTAAACATTTGGAAATTTTTTTTTTTATTTTTGGCCTATGGGCGGATCCACTGTGCAATGGCTCGTGAAGAGCAGCCCTTCTCGGTCAGACACACAACACTATTCTCAATTTCAATGCTAATTTTTTTCATTTTTTTTAAGAAAAATTATCAACTTTTTAAATAAGCCAGAAATTTACACAATTTGTTTTGCAATCGTAATACAACGTTTTAAATTGATCTCCGAACAACAAGAAAGCAAGATAAGACAAATATAACGGAGATTTCTGCGGATAAGAGAAGTTGGTGAGCAAAAATAGCTGTACTTATGAAACGTGCAAAAGTGAGTTTTTGCGACTATTTTTGGTTTTTATTTTCTAAGTCTTCGCTGAATACATATTGTTACGTTTTTTTTGTCCTATTTGTTACGAATAGGATAGGTAAACAAAAATAAAATAAATTATTGGATTACCTGCTTTAGTTTTGTTTTTATAGATGATGAAAGTCGAGAGTTATGAACATGCACTCACTTTTGCTCGCCACTATATGTAACAGGCAGAAGGAGGCATGGCAGACCCCACAGAGATTATATATTCTGACTGAGGATCACTAGCTGAGTCGATTAAGCCGTGTCCGTCTGTCTGTCTGTCCGTTTGAACGTCTAGATCTCAGCTATTACAAAAGCTAGAGACACCAAATTTCACATGAAGGTTCCTGTCTACCATAGGTAGATGGAGTTTATTTTCAATTTTTGATGACACGCCCACCGCCCACGCAAGTCGATATATTTTGAATATTCAGGAAAGTATTTAGGTTACAGATTGATTGCTTTGGAACACGTAAAGATGCCAATAATATGCACCCAATCCCAAAATTTCAATTCGATCGGACAATAAATACAGAAGTTATTCAAGAAAACGTTTTTCAAAGTTCCGTTGCCCATGTCATTGCAGCATATGCATGTGTGTGGGAGCGAGTTAGTACTAGTTAGTGCAACTACGAAGTTGGATGAAAGGTATCTTACAGTCGGGTGCGCTCGACTGTAGCTTTCTTTACTTGTTTTTAAATATTTTCGACTACGGCGTCTTGTGTTTAATGTAGTGGACACCAAGCACACATTTAAACATTTTTTTGTATTTGTGAGCAGCGAAACACGAGGTTGAGAGGCATTGCACTGAAAAAAAGCGACCCACAAACATTTCTAGAAAAATATTATTTGTCTGCATTAAATTATTGAACTATATTTTCTAAATCTATTGTACCCCGGTACACTTTTATGCTTAATAAATTGAACATATGGACCTCGGACATTTAATTTCTTAGTTTCGTTATTATTTTCAAACTTGAATGTTATGCCAAAAATGGAGTAAAACTTAAATATTTCCAAGTTCCAACCATTTGCCCTGACTTAGCCATCGAACTGCTGTATATAGCAAAAGATCCCCATAATCAGTATCCATGCTTTCTATGAATTCTTTTAATTTTCTGTGGGTCAATGCGTTGTGGCCGCCTTTAATTTTATTTATAATTTTGACAGCTATATCCATGGTCTCCGTCATATTGGGCAATGAAACGCCGGGAAATTAATGTCATTTTGCTTAAGTACACCTGCGAGGCCTTTTTTATGTCGTTTCATCACCTGCGCTCCGTCTTTACATATTGAACTTAATTTTGAAATATCAACACAAGAGGGGCAAACATCAAAAACTTCCTAGATTAAAAGCTATTTAATCATAAGAATGAAAAAATCTAATATGTACACACTATTTCATCATGAGTCACAAATATACATAGTTTGCAAAATGGGTTAAGTCAATTGTGTAGAGTTCCTTGGAAGTGTCAAAAATGTGGTATTTAATTTTTTTTTGTTCAATATTTGTTTCAATAATTTTCTTGATAATCTTAGCTATATCAATATGGGTTATTATTTTGCATTAAAAAATGTACAGTGGTGGACTTTTATTTAGCACACTATGTAGCAGCACACTTCAACATGAATTTTTACCGACTGTATAGTGAATAGTTCACCAATTTTTTTCTGGGTGTTGCCTTAACAGTTAATAGGATGTACCGTTACTTTCAGCCTATTCCCTTTGTCGTTTTTTTTCTGCGTTGCTTTGAATGAATTAGCTATGATTTTCAGCTGGACATGAGTTTAGCACACTTGAGCAAAGTGAGCCAAAAGTTAATATACTCTCAAAGTTTTTTAAAGTTTTTGATGCAAGTTTGTCAAATTATCAATCAAGACTTATAATAACTGCAAAAATATTGAATCATTATGGCTAGAGGTTTGTTGTGCACTGAAGCCCAGAGAGAAGTCATCCAAATCATGAGATCCTCTGGAAAGTCAGTTTCTGAAATTTCCAGAAAGATGAACTGTTCTCGAAAGAAAGTGTACAATGCCCTCAGTCATATTCAAAAAAATGGAAGTGCCAAAAACGCGAGGAAAAAGCCTCGAGCGCGTAAAACGACCGAGAGAGAGGATGTTCTTATTGCGCGTATAAGTAAACCAGAAGATTATGTTTTTTTCAAAACATTTTTTTTTTCAATGTGTTAACTGTTTCTTGACAAACTATATATCCAAATTTACTCAACCATCGATCTCACAATGAAAACAAGCAAGAAAGGCTTCCTTCGGCTCACCGAATGTTTAATACTATTGGAGTTTCTCTTAATACAAAAAAAATTTTTATAGCCTTTAACGGAAATACTTCGACTTTATAGGGTCGGAGATGTCTCTTAAGATGCGTTGCAAACTTCTGGCCAAAATTAGTATACCATTTGCAATGGTATAACAATGTGAGCAAGTAAGGAAAGCTACATTCGAGGGCGCCCGACCGTAAGATACCCGCTACGCAGCTGCTCTTACATAAAAATTATTTGCGGAACAATAAAGAACGGCCAAAATCATATTTTGACCTTAAAAGGCCATGGACTTACAATATTTAAGCATAGTCAAAATCTAAAAATAAAAAAAAAATTTTGCACACCGACAAATTTTGCACAGATACCCGCTACGCAGCTGTTCCTACATCAAAATTATTTGCGGAACAATAAAGAACGGCCAAAATCATATTTTGACCATAAAAGGCCATTAACTTACAATATTTAAGCATAGTCAAAATCTAAAATAAAAAAAAAAATTTTGCACACCGACAAATTTTGCACAGATACCCACTACGCAGCTGTTCCTACATCAAAATTATTTGCGGAACAATAAAGAACGGCCAAAATCATATTTTGACCATAAAAGGCCATGGACTTACAATATTTAAGCATAGTCAAAATCTAAAATAAAAAAAAAAATTGTGCACACATTTAATTTTTGTACACGCACACACTATTCGGCACAATGCTGCCGGCAGCGCTGCTTACAGCTATGGAAAGCGTTAAGCTGAATAGCTTCTGTGTTTATTATCCGATCGTTACCAAATTTTCAGAGATCATTGATGATCATTGGCTCAATCGACTCGGCTAGTGATCCTGAGCAAGAATATATGTACATAGTTTATGAGGTCCTCCGCGTCTCTTTCTGCCTGTTAGATACTTTTGCACAAACTAAGTATACAATTTCTGACCATTTTCAATAGTCGAATGTTGTTTTTATGGTATTTTTTTATACCATGCAGATTGTATATTAATTTTTTTCCAGAAGTTTGCAACGCACCTAAAGAGACATCTCCGATCGTATACAAAATATACATATGTATATTCTTAATCAGCGTCAATAGGGGAGTCGAACAGTCGATTTGAAGTAACTTTAAGGGTATGAAAAATGATCGAAATAAAACGGACAGAGTGGGCACTATAGGAAAAAATGCCCTTTTTTTGGCCAAAATTCATAACTCGGAAACGAAACAAGATTTTTAAAATCATTTTTTTGCATTGTGTTTATAGAAAGGTTGCCGAACATTTTTAAAATATCGTATCGATGATTTTTTCGATATTAAAACAAGAAAGAAAGGCTTCCTTCGGCTCACCGAAGGTTTAATACTATTGCAGACATATACCAGAAATGTTTCACAACGATATCTTGAAGAATTACAATAATCGGACGATAGGTTCAATGGCAGCTATACGATATATCGGTCCGATTTTGATAAAATTTGCACAGCTTTGAATGGATATACTAAGGCATAGATTGCAAAAGTGTCTTGGCAATATCTTGAAAAATTACAAAAATCGGAAGATAGGTTCTATGGAAGCTTTACGATACATCGGTCCGATCCGGCTCGTTCCGACTCACAGCCTGCAGAAATAAGAAGCATGTATGTATGTTCCTGTATACCATACGCAGATCGAGTAAGAACGGGTACAGTCAAGTTTTGACCATAAGACCATGGATTTTTTAAGATTATGAAAAAACAAGTAAGAAAGCTACAGTCGAGTGTGCTCGACTGTAATATACCCGCTACCCAGCTGCTTGTACATAATTTATTTGCGGAACAAAAAATGCACACATTTAATTTTTGATGCGGGCGGGACTCGAACCCGTAAATGCATAATAGTACTGTTCGTTTTGCAGTCCACAACTTAACCCATTTTACCACCGTACACGCACACACGATTCGGCACAATGCTGCAAGCAGCGCTGCCAGGCAGCGCTGCTTACAGCTAAGGAGAACGTTAAGGTGAATAACTTCTGTGTTTATTATCCGATTGTTAACAAATATTCAGAGAACATTTGGCTACCTATAGTTATCATGTAAACCGAAAATAAACAATATGGCATCAAAAGTGCGCTTGTATATATATTCTGACTCAGGATCACTAGCTGAGTCGATTGAGCCATGTCCGTCTGTCTGTCCGTTTGAACGTCTAGATCTCAGCTATTACAAAAGCTAGAGACACAATATTTCACATGAAGGTTCCTGTATAGGTTCCTAGGTATACGAGTTTATTTTAAAATTTCGATGTCACGCCCACCGCCCACGTAAATCGATGATTTACGATTATTAGGAAAAGTATTGAAGTTACAGCTTACTACACAGCTTACAGTTATTACAGTTTCTGCTTTGGTATGAACATAAATAATTGCAATATAAATCTATTCCCCAAATTGCAATCCAATCGGACGATAAACACAGAAGTTATCCATGTTTCCGTTTTTCGTACTTCCACTGCTTGCGCCTGTGCTCGCGTCGTGACGTCATCGTCACGATGCTTCGTTTCAGCCGTAGCAAGTGTAAAGCTATGCCGTTTTCACATGTAAATGGCGCTATTCAAAAATAGACATAATTTAAACAATAGGTGGCGGATGAACTTGTGCAGAGTTTTTCGATGAAATTAAATGTCTGATAATTTATTTCGAAGCTGGACGAATGGTATCTTACTGTCGGGCGCGCTCGACTGTAGCTTTCTTTTTTATTGTTCATATTTTTTATTCTTGTTCAATTATTTATGTTCATACCAAAGCAGAAAGCTGTAACTTCAATACGTAGCATCAAAAATTGAAAATAAACTCGATATACCTATGGTATACAGGAACCTTCATGTAAAATATGGTGTCTCTAGCTTTTGTAATAGCTGAGATCTAGACGTTCAAACGGACAGACGGACATGGCTCAATCGACTCAGCTAGTGATCCAGAGCAAGAATATATATACTTTATGGGGTCGCAGATGCCTCCTTCTGCCTGTTACGCACATTTCGACAAACACAATAGACCATGTTTTTTTTTTAAATCCATGGTGTAAAAATATCGCATATTTGATATATCGTCAAAACCAATATCGCGATATCAATATATCGATTTGAAAAATATTATTCGATATATTGATATTTCGATATATTTCCGTCATTCCTAGTTTATAGCAATGAAGTAATGTTATTTAAGAAAAAAAAATGGCGTGGCACAACCCTACTTATGGACAAATTTTAGCTATAACACATAATATAGCATACTTTTTAGGGCATTGTAGGGGGTTTGTCTATATACTAATTATACCATTCGACCATTGAAAAGCCAGTTATACTTCTCTGTCCCCTTTAGAAACTCTCGTAACTTCCTACCTCTAACACTTTCTCACTGTAGGTCGAACTGTGCCTTACATGAACCTTTTAGGGCATTATGTTCGAACTATAACAACTTATATTTTATCATACCTAATTCAAATTCTGTAGACTTAAAATCTTTAATTCTTTCTCATCTGTGTAGAAATTAGTCCTTACTAGTGTATTTTCCTCTTTTCCTCGTTTATCTTTTTTCTATCCATGAATATATATATATAGAAACAGATTCAGAGTTATGGTCAAGTAAAAAACAACGATTATTTGATTTTTACTTGAACACTTTATTTACTTCCAAAGTAACTAAGGAAGAACCGGAGCCGTTAGATTATCACTTGGTCGGATAATAGGGTTTCAAAGTCGAAACGAGGCTTTGGCGAAACTATCTCGATTGATAGTATACTCAGAACTGAACGCTTGTAAGGGGACGTCTTCGCGTTTATATAGGCAAGCTTAAGAGCGAAGTGTGTTAAAGAGAGTTTTAGCTATGAGTTTTGGTTCTCTCGTGCAGAGAGGGGCTCTCTTAAAATAGGAGGTAATTTGAGAATCCTGAGACAAGTGCGTGAGCGGTGACTCGGGCAATAAGGTTTTATTATTTCAGTTGGCTTTATTATTTCAGTTGGTTCCCGTTTTGGATTTGGGGGAGATTTGTTTATCGTTAAGATATCCGAATTGGGGGAGAATTGTTTATCGTTAAGATTTCAGAATTGGGGACAATTGTTTAGTTTATGATCTGTGGGAACAGTACTTTTGAAGTGTGGGGTGACTTGAAACATGACACTAAGCATGAGCGTTAATGGCCAAAGTTAATCGAAGGGCTCTTGTTCTTTGATTACAATTTGCGCTTAAGATTAAATGTGTTTAGTACTTAAATTTTAATATGTGTACGTGAGTTTTACAATAATTCTCTTTGTTATATTCTAATGTACAATTATAATATATTTGGTTGGGGTGTGGGTGTTGAATGGATATGTTACTTCCCCATCCTTAAGAAAAAGCCTGTCCTCAGGCGTGAATTGTGGGATATAATACGGGAGAATTTACAATAGGTAAATTATTTTCTGTTTCGGGATTTATGATATTTTCGTTTTCTGATGTTTGTTTTTTGAATTTTACAATCAATTTTTGGGGTATAGTTTTGTATTTATAAATGAAGTACAATATTAAGAGTGTGACTATTATGGTTAATGCTGTAAGTGTTATTATTTGAAAGGTATTATTCGATTGGGTGTGTTGTTCAATTATTTCTTTTGCTTGAATATATTCGAGCGGTTCGAGTTTTGTTACATTATTGTTTACATAGACGGTTTGGGTATAATCTAACATCGTGTTGGTGATAAGTATTTCTTCTAATTGAACAGAACAATTGAATGCTTTTATCATATTATTGCCTTCTATTATAATTTCCCTATTAATACAATTTTGATTTAGAATGGTCTTTGGAAGGTTCCAAGTTGTGATTATATTAGGTTCAACATATTTTATTTCGAATTCAGAATGTGTTTTGCTGTATCTACATTGAGTTGTGACCTGATTTAGTATACCTGCGATACATTTATTTATGACTAAGCTTTGAGAGTTTGCTGTGTATGTTTGATTATTATGTGAAAAGTATTTGTCGTGTATTGTTTCGGTTAATATGTTATCTTTTTCGTCGGGGTATGGTACTATTTCAAATACTGGTTTTTTAATTATTGCTCTTGGAATTTGGGATATTATCAGAATCTCGTTAGTGTCAGCTTTAAGCCAAGTAGATGTTTTAATGTTAAGAAGTTTTTCAGAATTTACGTGGGTTAATGAATCATGTTTCAGAAGTTTAGGGTTAAAGATACCTAGGCGTGTCAGTTGCATACCAAGTTCTATGTCTTCTACGTATTCGGTGAATTGTTGTAAATTGAAAATTATTAAAGCTATCATTTGATCTCCGTCAAAAATATTATTTAAATGGTTGGTTAGTTCAATTCCTTCATTTATGGCTTCTATTACGTGGTTAAGCTCACTGATTTGTACATTATTTTTAGAAATGTCACCTATTTGTTGTTGTAATTCTTCCTTGTCTTCTTGATCTAACGTACCAAATAAATATTTGTAAATGGATCCCATAAAATTAACAAGACCGCGTTTACTGCGTTTTGCGATTCTTATACCATTCATTTCTCTATGGAGTTTTTCTAATAGGTACTGAATTTGTGGTAAATTTTCAAATGATTGGGCTTGTTTGATAAGTTCTTTGTAAGTGTTTTCGGTTTTGGTTAAATTAATAGATAGGTAATGATATTCGTAGTTAATAGGCAAATCAATCGATCCAGTTTGAAAAATAAGGTAACCGTTTTTGGCATGGATGGGGGTTACTTCTACGTTCTGTGTATTAACTGTCGATAGGAGGCATATCATGAATATTATGTTCGGGAGAATGCCTGGAATTATCGGTATTATATTTACTTTTATTAATTTTCTTTTTCCTTTTAAACTTAGATTTATAATGTATGATTTTTCTACCTCTATTTGTTTCTTTATAATGTTTATCATCTATTTGTCTTATGTTACCTGTCTTTTTGAATGGGGTAGTCGTTTTTGATCTAACTAGAGGGGATTCTTTGAAGTTGGTGTCTATACCGAAGTCTTGTCTATTTTCATTTAGTTTGTCGATTTTGTTTGTCTTATTTTGTTGTGTATTATATGCAGGGGTTCCTGCAAAAATGAAGATTTCTGCTTGTGTTCGACCAGTTGTGTTGTGTTTTGTTTTGTGGTTGTATACGTAAAGTATTTTCTCAAATTTGGTGAATTGGTTTTCGGGTTCGTTTTCGCTTGTTATTATTCTTAGTTTTTCATTGACAGTTTTATGAAATCTCTCAACATCAGAAATTCCATTTTTACTGGTTGTTATGTTTAGGTCTACTCCTTCTGATTCTAACCAGAGTTTAAGTGCGGTGCACATGAAAGCGGAGTCTTTGTCGGCTTTTATTTCTAAAGGCTTACCCATGTCGTTGAATATGCGCAAAATAGCTCTTTTGGCTTCGAGCCAATCTCGACTGTTTACTTCTATCAAGGAGGCGTATTTAGAATAAATGTCAATACATGATAGGAATTGTTTATTATTTATTAAGTAGAAATCCATGACATACTTGTCTCTGGGGTTAAAAGTTTCGGGGGTTGTTTCGAAGGCTAACTTTGTATTTCTATGTTCGGTTTTAGCGATGTTACAGATCTCGCATTCATTTATAATGTTTTGAATGAGTTTTTGGTAATCGGGGTAATAATAAAGTTCTTTGAACTGAAGTGTAAGTTTTTCTATGCCAGGGTGTAATAATTCTTTATGTGTTTTGAGAATGATTTCCTTGAATTGGGCGTATGTTTGAATATCTATTAGTTTAACACTAGTCTTCATAACTTTAGTAAAATTGTCGGGACTTATGATTTGAGTATACGCATTCTGAAAGACTTGAAAGTCAATTTCGTTAGGGAAGTAAATGACACTTTTTTTAGTGCAGAGGTATTCTTTGATTAGGTCTTTAGCAAGGGTATCTGTCATTTCTTTATAACTAATTTTTATTCTGGTTCTATGAAAGTATTTTATTACTTGGACTTCGTCATGATCGTCTCTTATGAATTCTAATTGTCTTGTGTAATAGTTAAGGGGTCTTTCGGTTATTGGAATATAACTCTGATTGTCTTCTTGTGCGCTATGCACTGTCGCTGCTGTAACAAGGGAAACTGTGTCGTCTTCTCCTAGAAAGTTTTCTTGAATTTGAATTCTGGATAGGGCGTCGGCCACATGATTTTCTTTACCAGGTAGGTATTGGATATTATAGTCATATTCGTTCAATTTTATTTTCCATCTCTGTAACTTCATATTAGGATCTTTTATGTTGCTTAACCATACGAGTGGTCTGTGATCACTTAGTATGTCGAATTTTCTTCCGAATAGGTAAGACCTAAAGTATTTTGTTGCCCATACTATGGCTAATAGTTCCTTTTCTATTGCCGAATAGTTGAGCTCATGCTCGTTTAGAGTTCTGCTCGCATAGCAAATGGGTTTATGCTCTTGGGATAATACGGCCCCTATGGCTATATTACTTGCATCTGTTGTAAGTGAAAATTTCTGTTCAAAGTTAGGGTATATTAGAATCGGATCGGACGTGATGAGTACCTTTAGTTTTTCAAAGGCGGATATGTAATCGTCATCCTTTGTATTAATAATTGCTCCTTTTTTTAGTTTGAGTGTCATTGGTTTTGCTATTTTTGCAAAATTCGGAATGAACTTACGGTAGAATCCGCAGAGTCCGAGAAAAGATTTTATTCCTTTTGTGGTTTTAGGAATGGGGAAATTGACAATTGCATTTATTTTATTGGGGTTTGGTTTTATACCATCTGTTGTGATGATGTGACCGAGAAATTCTGTTTCTTTCTTCAGAAATTCACATTTGTCAAGTTGTAATTTTAAATTGGCTGATCGTAGCTTTTCAAATACCTTTTTAGTGACATTATGTGTTCTTCTAACGAAGTAGAATAAATGATAATATCATCTAAATAAATAACTAAACAATCTTTATAGATTAAGTCTTCTAGAAGGTTGTTCATGCAACGTTGAAATGTTGCTGGTGCATTTTTCAGACCAAAGGGCATACGAGTATATTCGTAATGTCCATGTTTTGTTGAAAATGCTGTTTTAGGTATTGACTGTGGGTCCATTTGGATTTGATGGAAACCTTTAGCTAGATCGATGGTTGTGAAATATTGACAACGTCCAAGCTTGTCTAATATTTCATCCATTATTGGAATGGGAAATTTGTCGTCAATGGTTATTTCATTGAGACTGCGATAGTCTATGACTAATCGAAATTTTGGTTTGCCCGAAGCGTCGCTTTTCTTTGGGACAATCCAAATGGGGGAACAATATGGAGACTTAGATTTCCTGATTATTTTTTGTTCTATCATTTCGTTTATTTGTTCATTAACCTCTTGGTCAAATGCTTGGGGATATTTGTACGGTTTTTTATAAATAGGGTCTTCGTGTTTTGTTTGAATAGAATGCTTAATCGTACTCGTGAAAGTCAAATTTTCACCTTCCTTGTACTGAATATCACCGTATTCGAGCAAAACATGCAAAAGTTGTTCCCTTTCTTCTGTATTTAGATGTTCTAATCTGAATACATTGGATTCTTTTAACTCGTCATCTATTGCGTAGTTAGAAGATATTTCTAGAAGGGTTTTTTCTAGGTAAGGGGTAATAAGAGGCGTTTCCTCAAATTCAGAAGACTTGGGACACTCATAGGTGGTCTTGGACTCTTCTTGTTCAGATGACTTGGGGCACTCATTGGTAACCGTGGACTCATCTGGTTTTAAATGGGGTTTCCGCTTAATTTTCAGGAGGGTTTTCTCCTTTTTTGGGGTATTTAGAGGGGTTTCCTCTGGGTTAGATTACTTGGGATACTCATTGGTAACCTTGGACTCATCTGTTTGAATGTGGTCGTACCACATTTTGAATGGATAGCCGTTTATAGTGACTGTTTGTGTTGAATAGTTAATTTGGGTATTGGTTGACTCTAAGTAATTTCTGCCTAATAGTAAGTCATATTTTTCTGAGAAATTATGAATATAGAAGGTTTGCTTAGTAGGACAAAGGTTGCTTGGATGCAACGAAACGCTTTGAGTTAACGTTATAGTACCATTTATAGTGTGGACTTTTATTTTGGAAGGTTTTGCGGGGAAATTAAAGAAATTTTGTTTCATGATGTTAATGGAAGAACCAGTGTCTACGAGGCATTTAAGAGTTATGTTATTTATTTTAATTTTTAGGAATGGGTTTCCTCCTCTTCCGAATCGCTTTCCGATTCCGAGGCTGGTTGATGAAAATTTTCGCCTGTGTCCATTTTGTATTGGCCACTAGTACTATCTCTTTGCCGTTTGACAGGGGGGTTCGGTGCATTAACACTTTGTTGTTGATGGTTCATAGAATTTTGGGCTCTGCCTTGGCTTAATTTTTGTTTGAATTCGCTCATGACTTGCTGACTTGATTCAGCAGGCTTTGAACTATTATTTGGATTTGAGTTGTTTGAGTTATGCATTGCATTGCATTTTGCTTGAAATTTTGATATTTCCCTTTATTCTTTGAGGTTTGATGTGAATTAGTGTTAGAGTTGGAACTATTTTGAGGTTTTGTTCGGTCGTTGAAAGCTATGTCGTACACACCTTCTGATTGTGCTACTTGTTTTAGTTTGGATACGGTCGTTATGTCATGTCTAGCAAGAGTCATAAATAACCTATCGGGCAACTTCCTCATTATTACATCTTTAACTGTATTGTTTAATGCATTTGTGTATAATATGGTATTATTATGATTATTTTCTAACACGAGTTTGTTTGATATTGTGAAAGATTTAGATTCTATATCTTCAACGAACTTACGAATACTTCCAGTGAAATGTGTGTTATATAGTTGGCGAAGCAGCTCCTCACAGGGTGTTTGCGTCTTGTATTCGTTGATGAGGGCGTTCATCAATTCCGGCCATGTTGTAGCTCCAGATAATTGTGACACTCTTTGGGCGTCTCCCGCAATCTGCATTTCAATTGCGCTGAAGAATACATGCTTTTGCCTGGCATCGGTGGATGGGTATAGTTGAAGAATAAAGTTGATCCTTCTGATGAAAGAGCTGAGTTCTTGGGTGTTACCGCTGAACGAAGGCACTTGCCTAATTTGGCTTAGGGCTTGGTTGAGATGAGACTCCGACAACAATTGGATTGGTTCGGTTGCCATGGTTGGTTTTGTTTTAAATGTTGCAGAGTTTTTGTTTGTTTTTACACTTTTATTTTCCGTATGCAGTGGGTTAACTCTTGTATGTTAACCACCGACTACACGTAGTTCTTTGGCGGATAATGAAAGTCAATTGTATTACGATGCACGTTCACTTTAGCGCCGATTCGCGTGGTTCAATCTCGAAAGATACGCTTAGTCGTATAAGGATCTTTGTCACTTGATTGATATCGGTAAACGAGTCGCACAACTTACTCTCTTTATCCTACCGGCTGCGCCAGAAACAGATTCAGAGTTATGGTCAAGTAAAAAAACAACGATTGTTTGATTTTTACTTGAACACTTTATTTACTTCCAAAGTAACTAAGGAAGAACCGGAGCCGTTAGATTATCACTTGGTCGGATAATAGGGTTTCAAAGTCGAAACGAGGCTTTGGCGAAACTATCTCGATTGATAGTATACTCAGAACTGAACGCTTGTAAGGGGACGTCTTCGCGTTTATATAGGCAAGCTTAAGAGCGAAGTGTGTTAAAGAGAGTTTTAGCTATGAGTTTTGGTTCTCTCGTGCAGAGAGGGGCTCTCTTAAAATAGGAGGTAATTTGAGAATCCTGAGACAAGTGCGTGAGCGGTGACTCGGGCAATAAGGTTTTATTATTTCAGTTGGCTTTATTATTTCAGTTGGTTCCCGTTTTGGAATTGGGGGAGATTTGTTTATCGTTAAGATATCCGAATTGGGGGGAGAATTGTTTATCGTTAAGATTTCAGAATTGGGGACAATTGTTTAGTTTATGATCTGTGGGAACAGTACTTTTGAAGTGTGGGGTGACTTGAAACATGACACTAGGCATGTGCGTTAATGGCCAAAGTTAATCGAAGGGCTCTTGTTCTTTGATTACAATTTGCGCTTAAGATTTAATGTGTTTAGTACTTAAATGTTAATATGTGTACGTGAGTTTTACAATAATTCTCTTTGTTATATTCTAATGTACAATTATAATATATGTGGTTGGGGTGTGGGTGTTGAATGGATATGTTACTATATATATCTTTACTCACTATCTAATGTTGGATTTTCTTTTACGCTTCCTCCGGTCGATGTAGCGTACTAACAACTAACACCTAACAATCTTCTCTGATCTGATTGGGTTTTTCTGGGTTTTCCCCAATCCTTTTGCAACAAATGTTGGATCATTTTAAATAAATAAAATTTTTAATTATTCTTTTGTTCACCCAGACTAGTCGTTAAATTTTTGTTTTAAATTGTAATTATTTACTTCATTTATTTATTTTTTTAATCTTAAAGATAATTTAAACTTAACTATATGAAAAAAAATTTTTTTAATTTAATATTAAATCTTTTAAAATTTTGTGTCGACTGCCATTAGTTGACGTTAAATAAATAAATAAAAAAATAAATAAAATCACAGTTGCTAATCTACTCTCATTGAGATCGGTTGTGTGCGGACAAAATTCGATTGATTTATTTTGTGAACTACTGAACCTGTGCTAAAAATAGCACATCTTTTTTTGGACGCCGTCTCGTTCAGCGTCGGCAGCTTGAAGACAACAGCAAAAATAACTGTAACGGTTGTGCGGTTGCATTGCATTGCTCGCCCGCGAGGGCCAAGCCTTCCCTTCACTGCGCACTACCGCTCAAGAGAGGAATTTAAACATTCCGCTCATCAGAGAATTTGAAATGACCTTCTGTTGCCCTTGCATTGTCATTGAATTCTCATTGTGCGTGCGGAGTAGACAATCTAAGGTAACTTCTTTTGTTTTGTTTTGTTTTCTTCAATATGCAGAATAATAAGACCGTTTGGTTTGAGTGTCAAGACAGAAGTGATTTTACTTGAGTTTTGTTCTTAATGACCAACTTATGGTTTCGGCAGAATATGTTGCTGCGTAGAACTGTCGCGCAGCTCAATGTGCCGTTGCTCTGCCTAAAGCTTCATTCGGAGACGCCGGCTCGGCGCGGCTGATCATCGACACATCGTGATCTTTGCATCGAGGTACCGTTGCTCTGCCTTATGCTTCATCAGAAGACGCCGGTCCGGCGCGGCTGATCGTCGGCACATCATGATCTGGACGCCGAAGTAACGTTGCTGTGAACGTCGATTGTGTTGACTCCGACCAAGATGTTCGTATGCTGCGTCGTTACTCAAATGTGTGGTGAAATAGCTGATTTGAGTAGAAGAGCGGCTGTTGATATAAGACTTCGCTAGTCGCTGCGTTAGTGTGTGAAGGCATGGGGAGGTTTTAAGGGGGAATGGCAGCAGTCAGTGCCGGGCTGGTGACTCGAGCGTAAAGAAGATCAAGACACGCTCAAACAAAAATACATTCAATATTAATATTTGTTTGATTAAATATAAAAAATTGGCGATGGAAAAAAATAGTTTAACTAACAATAAGCCTAATGACGAGCTAAACAAGGCTTATCGAATGTTAAACTTAAAAAAAAAATGTCAGATATTGCAGGCCTTACACCAACTGAGCTGCGTGCAAAGTTAATAGAAGACTTGGGTTCACCATGCACTTTACAATCTTCCTCTACATATGTACACGAAATCACCGTTGTTCCCACTACAACTGCAGTAACTTTTTCAGTAGCCTCGACTTCTGCAGGTTGCTGTGCAACTACTTGGTCATCTGGAGGAACTTTTTTTATTAGACAGCGAGCCACTTATGGTCAGCAGCTCAATGGAAATCAACAAGCCTAATAATAAACAAGTAAGAACGGCTAAAGTCAAGTTTTGACTGTATGAGGCCATGGATTTTTTATTTATTGCAATTAAAGTTATAACGTAATAATAACGTGAAAAAAATTGTCGCCGCTTGTATTTGCTCCCGATTATCATACATAATCGGTTCCCAGGGAACACCACGGGGAGGCCACTACAAATGTAATGGGGTCAGCTATTTCCAAAAAAAATGGAATTTCGGAGACCTACCAGTCGACTTGAGTTGCTCTATGCGACCCCAATGTTCTCCAAAATATTAATTTTTGCAGTACGTGCAGTAATATTAGATAGATAGATCCTATCTATCTATCATAAAAATGGAAGACTAAATTAAAATAATTAATAATTTAAAAGCAATTTAATAACTAGATAATTCACTATTAATAATTAAAATAAATAATAAATAAATAAAAACAATAAAATAAAATATTAAAAATTTTTAATAAAAATTATAATAATAATAATAATAATATAAGTAAATCAATAGAACAAATTAAATATCTAAACCTCTGAGCTTTCGACACTAACTAAAATCCCACTATGGTGACTATAAATGGTCTCATATGTGCGCGCATTGGCCCTACCTTCCAAAATATTTCACATAGCCCAATCAATATGGGTATCCAAATTGGTTGTAGACCATTTAAAATATAGGATGGAGTTTTATAGACAATGAGAAACCCTGTAGCCTTGTATTTAAACACGACATACTCAAAAACGGCAGAGGATAAATTATTAGAGTCACTATAGTATCGACCACTGGAAATAGGACTTACATTCTCAAATAATTCATTTTTAATGAAAACAAGTAAGAAAGCTACAGTCAAGTGTGCTCGACTGTAATATACCCGCTACCCAGCTGCTCGTACATCATTTATTTGCGGAATAAAAAAAAATGGCTACAATCATATTTTGACCGTAAAAGGCTATGGACTTACAATATTTATGCAAAGTCAAAATCTAAAATAAAAAAAAAAACATTTTTGCACACATTTAATTTTTAATGCGGGCGGGACTCGAACCCGTAAATGCATAATAGTACTGTTCGTTTTGCAGTCCACAACTTAACCCATTTCACCACCGTACACGCACACACGATTCGGCACAATGCTGCAAGCAGCGCTACCGGCAGCTATGGAAAACGTTAAGCTGAATAACTTCTGTGTTTATTATTCGATTGTTACCAAATTTAGAGATCATCTGGCTAGCTATAGTTATCATGTAAACCGAAAATGAACAATATGGCATCAAAATAGCGCTTGTAATCAATGTTTTTTCGATTTACGGGGGCGGAAGGGGGCGTGGCCAAAATCAAAAAAAAACTTGATCAGCGTGCAATAATAATACATATTGTCACCAAATTTGGTAGTCCTAGCTCTTATAATAGCTGAGATCTAGATTTTCACACGGACAGACAGACGGACATGGCTCAATCGACTCAGCTAGTGATCCAGAGCAAGAATATATATACTTTATGGGGTCGCAGATGCCTCCTTCTGCCTGTTACATACATTTTCGGTTTGAAGAACTATGAGTAGCGGGTATAATAAGAA
Source organism: Zaprionus ghesquierei (assembly GCA_018904095.1). Classification (NCBI taxonomy): domain Eukaryota; kingdom Metazoa; phylum Arthropoda; class Insecta; order Diptera; family Drosophilidae; genus Zaprionus; species Zaprionus ghesquierei. Next base: position 378,101 of record JAEIGP010000841.1, read on the forward strand.
TGCCTCTTTTCGGTCGAACTCTGTTGGTTACTGACTCACAATCAAGCCGCACAACATGTGTGAAGCCGGGTATTTCAAATATTTCATTTGAAAAGATTGAAGTTTCAACGAAACATAAAAGACTTGCACATAGCATTAGCTGATCGGAGCAAATATCGCTAATATGACAATGCAAACTTTCCGTATTATGGAAGAGTGCAGAAAACCAATTGTCATTGAATAGACAGCTATAGTGAGAATAAAGCAGTTTTTCACTTCTCAAAATTCTAAACTCTTGCTCGACTAGTGACTGGGAGTCAGATTTTGGAGGTACAAATCCACCAACAATAAAAAGGCCTGCCGCGTTTGTAGCTCTACTGCAAGCTACATACAACGCTTCACGGCTCACACTAGAAGTTGTGTGGACCACTACTTTACTGTAAGTTGCTCCTTGACTTTTGTGAATAGTTATACCTTCTGCAGGTACAACTGGAAACTGATTACGGTCAATAGAAACTTTCTGATTGGAATGAAACTGAAAACTTTTTGTCGTTTTGAAAATTGGCGTCCATGAAGGTTCTAAGGGATGTCGGCCCTTGGCTCGAGCATTAATTCCTACACTTTCATCTAAAAATTGTATCCAAAGAATTTGAGGAGAATTGGATGTATTGAAACCTATATCCATAAGAATCCCTGAAGTTCCATTAACTAAACCATCAGCTGTATCTATATTGACCGTAACCATATATTTGGCAGTGGATTTTAACATCAATGAAGTTGATAGACCTTGAGTTTTGGAGGTCTTGAAAGTTTTGACTGCCTCCAGTTATCTATTTTTAACTTCAGCACTAAGATGTGGAGCTTTAGTAAAATCAACAGCTGATGATATATATTGAGCAGTCGTAATTGAATTTAATTTAGTCGTGTTAAATATGTCGCTATCCTCATTTCTATATAACAAATGAAAAGCATCAAATTCGCTGGCTGGAGAAACTCTGAAACGAAGTAAAGATATGTCGTCAGATGACATATGTCCAGATGCCATATTGTTTAAAACAACAGCAAAAGCCTGATCATCTCGCTGGCGCATAATCTCTGTGAGTTCAAAAAACATGATGGAGTCCCACAGAGAGGTCCCGTATATGGCACTATAGGGATCATGCGAATCAGCGGTAGATTTGAAAATCCAACGATCTCAAACAGGACAAAGCTGCCTGAGATTCCCAAAAACGATAACAGAGATTCCTCTGAACGGTGTCTCTCTGTTATCTAAAATTTGTTTAAGTCGGCTATCTAAATGTGAGAACATTTTTGCTCCAACCATTGATATTTTATCAATGATTAGAAGCTTAAAATCAACAAATCTTGAACGAAGTGTATTTAAAAAATCGTCTCCTAAGTTTTTGAATGCGGTGCCAGATTGGTTCACTGGAAGTGAAAACATGAAATGAAGGGTAGAACCTCCGATTCCAAATGCTGCCTTTCCTGTGGGAGCACACAAAAGAATTTTGGCAGTTAATGGATTGCATCCAGGGCGACGTAAATACAACTGGGAAAATTGCTGAAATTAGCCGACTTTTGGCCACACCAGCCCCGCCCCCACAAACTCATAAAGTACCTTATTTTGCTAGGCATTATGCAAAACATGGGTAAAGAATGTTTTTTGCCTAAGATTAAGAGAATTAATAATTATGGATAAATTAAGGGCGGAAATAAGGGGCGGTAGTTTTATAAGACGGGCTGGTTCATCCGCTTCCTGATTTGCATTAACATCCAAAACATTAACTTGAGAACTTATATCAGGTAAACCTAGCACTCTAAACTCATTATCTACCTCATAAGCGCGTCTTCTTAGTCTTCTAATACATTATACTTCTTAAAATTAACCCTAATTATATCCTCATTTTCAATGTATGTATATCTCCTCGCAATTTCTATCTATTAGTTCTTCCTGTTCATCCCTCCAAGGTAAGTAAAGCATAATTAATTCCCTAAAGTAATTTGGCCTATCTTTATTTATATTAAAACTCTTAAACCGAATAATTTTAGGTTTTGTTCTTTCCCTAACAAAACCACTGCCATCAAGAAGAGGAAGAGGCTTACCATCTATGACTTCATTTACATTACCATCCTCATTGTCAATATCCTGACGAGTCGCTCTAGTCGACTTAGAAAAACTAAAATTTGCTTCAAAATCGGCTAAGCATGTGCCGTGTAGACAGTGGGGTCGTTGAACGTAATGCTCAATCAACCCACTACAAATATGTCGGTTGAATCGGGGGGCATATTTTTCAGTAGTTGCTGAGGCTTGAGCATTTTAAGCCTATGCTGCGGTAATGAAGTATTAATATTGACGTTGCTGGCCGCAGACAATCGGACTCCTAGACAACAATTGGCGGCTTCTTCAGCAGAAATCTCAGTGCCGGAAATAATTTAATGTCCAATATATTGCAATTTTTGCCTGATTGTGAGATTGTTATGGCGGATCTCGTCCACGCCATCCCGCATCAATTTGGAAATCCCCCTTTGGGACTTATTTATATAATTGATTATATAGCTGCAGCAAGCATAAAGGTCCAAAATGAATTGAATGTCAATATTGGCCCGTTGCACTTCGAGAATATATTTATTATATGCATTTATATTAATAGCATCAAAACTTCTGTTCAGAAAAATTTGTGGCTTTTTAAGCCAAATCTAAGAGCATATTTATATTCCTCGTAACTGAGGCGCACTTGATTGTGAGATAAAAAGTTTTCGAAAATGCTCAAGTGACTGACATTTTCAGAATCGAATGGAGGGCTTAATACATTTTGTATTTTTTTTAAATTTTCTCGATGAAGGGGATAATTATCAGTCACTTCTGGAAGAGGCCTTAGAATTTCTGTTTGCGGCATTGGGAAATAGGGAATGCCAAAGCGACAAAATGACGTTCCCCTCAATTCACGTTGACATGAATTCCCATGCTTGTGCTTCTGGTACTCTATATACGGAGCGAGTTCTTCATTGGTTACATTTTTGGTAACAAACTGATCGATAAATTCGATAACAGGGGGAAGAGAAGATTCATCCTCAAAATCCACTTTCGGGGCGTTTTTCAGTCAAAACATTCCGTGGATATGAGGTGAACCTCTTTGCTGGAACTCAACTCTCCAGTAATACAGCACAACGTTGTGTCTTCCAAAGTAACCGTAACTTCTTGCTTGTCCACAACCCTTTTCAGCAGGACAAGAAGCTCTTTCCACCTACTTTCAGCAGCCGACAAAGTTATAAAGAAAGTTGGCAGACCAATTTGCCTGATCATTGCCATCACGTTCTTTTTTTCTACTTCCCAATGAGCAGGAGACGTTCGTATTCCTTTGAGAACCCTGTATCCATCATCATATCTAATAAGATTTTCGAGTTCTTCCTCATTAAGGGCATTAGAGGCAGTAATTGCTCGAGATAAGCTATGCTTTCGTAAGCATATTGAAGCATTATTCCTAATTTGAATCAGCTCTAATTTCTTATAATTGAAGAACAACTTATCAATTCTACAACCTCTCCTATCATAATTTCTAAGTTCTGATTTAACTATGGTTGTAAAAGTTTGAGAAGTTTTTCGCTTGATTCCGGCATACAATGTTGGGAATGCTAATTCCTTCGAATCGGCATCCAGAATCATATCAAGGGGTCTTTGGCCTTCGCCAGGAGCAATTATGGCAACATGATTATTTTTAAGCAGAGTTTCTTGACCCCCCAAGTTGAGCTCCTCCGTTTCAATGTCGTCATCGGGACGAATTGGTTTTTGAAATTCTTGAATTAAATTGTTTACTAATTTAGTTTCTGCTTAAAAAGCAATGAAGGGAACAGTATCGAAAGCGAAATTTTATATAGCTCACTATCAACTAAAAATCTAATAGCTTCTGCAATTTTCAACGGCCTGATGGTTTCCGCCATGAAATCATGGTTATATTCCATCGCACGCCTGGTGGAGCTGCACAACCTTTGCTTCGTGGAAAGCTCGTGGTAACGATGTTACAATATTGGAAACAGGAATGAGGACATTAACCACAGCTCCTTTAATGGCGTTTTGTCGGCCAATACCTAAAGTCTTAATCACCATAAATGGAAGGCGAGGAGAAACCAGTCGTTCCTCTAATGGTGTAAGCCCTTTTAGACATTCGGGCAAGTCTGGAAAATCTAAGCCATTTGTAATGGAAAATTTTGGCTTTCTACCAGCTTTATTAGTGCGGCTGCATGTATTGCAAAATTTAAGTGTTGTCAGGAGATGGAAACTGACTGGAAAGACTTCAAATATCCGCACTATATTCATTTCTATTCTCAATAAAAGACCTAGTCATTTTGGTAATCTGAAAGGGGAACCAAAGGCTTTTGCAACAAAGGCAAACCTGATCAGGACCCAGCGTAACCATTCTATTGAAAATACCTATTTGAGTCTCTAATGTTGTTAAGCTGGGGGAAAAATCTTCAAAGTTATTTGAACGCTCCTCTCTCATACGCTCAGCATTTCGTAGGTTTTCTGCTTCTCTGTTCTGACTATTGCTTCTATTTTACTTACTCTTAAGCTTAAACGCCTAAAAGAGTCAGTAATTGCTTGACGCTGTAACAGTCTTGCACTTCGACGACGTGCAGTGTCAAGAGCCTGATCGACAATCCTCCGTGCAAGATTGTCCCTAGCTTGAGACCTTTGTATCGTGTCTCTCTCCCTTTTAATATACGACGCTCAACATCTGCGCGTCTTACAGATCTAAGATGACTATTCCTTCTCGGCTCATTAGTCCTACATACATACATCCTACATTAGTCATACATACATCTATACACAAAATTTCGTCGTCGTGCTGACCTACGTAATCTATCGGTTGCTCTCTCCCCTTGCCGATAACCTATATGTCAGAATTTTGTGTACGGGTGAATCTACGCAATCTATCGGACCTTCGCTCTGCCTGCCGATAGTCCTTTTCCGTCCGTCTCTGCCTCCTATTTTATGTGTTAACGTTGTCCGTATTTCCGTGATCTGTCTTCGGGTAGATCTACGCACTCTATCGGCCCCTCTCTCCCCCTGCCGATATTACTCTTACATCCGCCTCTACCTTCTAATTTGTGTGTTAGCCTGCCGCTTAGTTGTCTCTCCGTTAGTATTTTGTCTACGAATAGATCTACGCAATCTATCGGCTTCTCTCTCCCTCTTCCTATAGTCCGCTCCTGTCCGGCTCTGTCCTACATTTTGAATACCCTCATGCTGTTCGGTTGGCGGTCAACATTCTGTCTTCGAGTAGATCTACGTAGATTCCTGACACCCCTTTCCCCTTCTACTTTATCACTACGTGTAAATCTTCTATTTTCTGGGTTCTCTATAGTTTCATAATTTCTAATGTCTAAATTTGGTCCTCTAGATGAGCTTCGACTAATATTCCCAATCTGCTGAGATTACCTATTCTCTTCATTTCCTCAGCAATCTCTCTGGGCTCTAGCATTTTTATCGTTTTCTGCCTGCGAATAATCCATTTGGTCCCTATGCGATCTATTTCTTCGCCTCTGATTTGCCGCTCGTTGAGCAGCAGATTTTCTTTTGCGAGGCATAGCCAACAAACTTTCGCAAAAAGGGTCAATAAAAAGTACTATCTAAATTCCAATTGAAAAAATTCAAGAATATATAAAACGAAGAATTTCAAATAATATAATAATATAAAGAAAATAATAAATATTAATTATTCGATAAACACAGAAAAAATATAAAGTAATTATTGAAATATATTCATAAATAAAAATATAGAAATAAAATTATTTTAAATATATAATTTTATTAAATATTATTTCAAATTATTAATATTATTATGAATATTATTATAATTTTTTTTTGTAAACTATTACAAGTGCTATAAGCAGCAAAATTAATATTCAATCAATTATAGTTTTAAAATTCCAAAGTCTTAAGGAATTATAAATAAGTAATAAATATTTGGAATAAAAATTTAATTGACTGAATTAATAATTATAAATTAAAAATTTTGCTTATCTGCTTATTACTCCCACTGTGCGCAGAGCATAAAACACGCGTTACGCAATACGTTACGTCATGAACCGAACACGAACCGAACGCGTGTCTAACGCTTTTAACAACAACGTTTAAGTACACGCATAAACATATGTATGCATGAAGTTATATTTAAATGTTTATATTTTTGTATGCATGCACAAAAACATGAACCCAATAATAATTATAATAAATATTATATTTGTACACGTGTATATTTAGTCACACGAAAGTTTAATTTAGTCACGTTAATTAACTTTAGAAATGCGCTAGTGCAGTGCACGAATTCAGCAAGCACTATAAACACAAAACAAAATGCACTTAGGCGGGAACACAAACACACGCTGCGATTATATATATTACTAAATACTAAAATTATTGTTAAAACGCACAACTAAACTGATTAAATTGTAAATTAAATTGTAGCTGATCAAACGACGCACTCAAATTAAATTAATGAAGCAAAGAACAAGAACGCCGCGAAAATGCAAAATCGAATAGACAAGTGCAATAAGCATTGGACAGAAAGAGAAAACGATAAATGTATGTTTTGAAGCGTGTGCACAGTGGTTCCGCTTGTATGGAGCAGCGGCCATAAATACTTACAGTATAGCTAGAAACCTGAGATTTCGTTTCAGGCAACTAATAGAGCTTAATAAAACATGCGAAAAAAATTTTTGAGATTGGGGCCCTCCAACCCCATTTTTTGGGCAAACAAAATATTCTTCCCCCCCCGTAGAAGTATGCAGCATTTTTTTAAATCAAATATAACATGATTTTATCAGTCTTCTATCATAACTATCATAACTAATGGTCTAAAAAAATATTATTAAAATGTGGTAAAAACTTGAATATGATTTGGCGTTACATACCTCCCCCAGGGAACCCACAAACTCCAACATAACCAGAAACAAATAAAAACAAAGTGAGGAAATGTTAAATTATTGTAATTATTATTAGTTTAAGTTTATGATAATAAAAAATAGGATAATAATGATTATCCCTCCTCTAGTAAGGCATATACAGACTCAATAATTATCCCTCCTCTAGTAAGGCATATACAGACTCAAATAACGCTGACTTATCCTTTTTTGCCAGCTTTCTGTATTCGCTTATAAATGGGTCGGACCTTATTAGAAGTGAATTCATAATGTCTGCATTTGTTGTAATGCGTGACATCTTCCGGCTGTGATTAAGTCTACATTTTTTTAATTTTTTATTGTTAGATTCCGCAGCTTCCTCCGAAAGTTCTCCAATTGACACTAACGCATGCTGTATTACTGCAGATCCATGAATGACTGTATGGACTGTAGCTGGCAAATAGTACCATGGATACTCATTGATAAACTCCTTGGCTGTATCGAGGGCATATATATTAAATTTGTTAACATTAATTTAATTTTTTATTTCTTTTGATACAGCCATTCACATTGGTACTTAAGAAAAAAAGCTTTTTCCCGATTGTAGCAAGTCCAAAAATAAACAATTTGTTTAAAAAATTTTTCAACACATTTAGTTAATTCAGTTACTATAGGCATGTGTCCGCTATTTTCAATATTACATTGTACAGTATTGATAATTTCTTGTAATTTTTCTCCGTGTGTACCCTTCTTTGGGCATCATAGATCAAAACAAGTAAAGAAAGCTACAGTCGAGCGCGCCCAACAGTAATATACCATTCGCCCAGTTTCAAAGCAAATTATCACACATTTAATTCCATCAAAAAACTCTGCACAAGTTTATCCGCCACCTTTTGTTTAAATTAGATCTATCTTTGAATAGCGCCATCTACATGTAAAAGCGGCAGCACAGGCGCAAACAGTGGAAGTACGGAAAACGGAAACATGAATAACTTCTGTGTTTATCGTCCGATTGGATTGCAATTTGGGGAATAGATTTATATTGCAATTATTTATGTTCATACCAAAGCAGAAACTGTAATAACTGTAAGCTGTGTAGTAAGCTGTAACTCCAATACTTTTCCTAATAATCGTAAATCATTGATTTACGTGGGCGGTGGGCGTGACATCGAAATTTTAAAATAAACTCGATCTACCTATGGTATACAGGAACCTTCATGTGAAATATGGTGTCTCTAGCTTTTGTAATAGCTGAGATCTAGACGTTCAAACGGACAGACAGACGGACATGGCTCAATCGACTCAGCTAGTGATCCTGAGTCAGAATATATATACTTTGTGGGGTCTGTCACGCCTCCTTCTGCCTGTTACATACATTTGCACAAACTTAGTATACCATTTTTGACCATTTTCAATGGTCGAATGGTATAAATATATAGGTGTGGAAATACACAGAGCTCTGAATCGTCTTCAGTAAGCAAAATTAAATTTAAAGAAATCAATATAATTACTTATTTAATATAATAAAAGTTAAATTAACATGGAAGATAATAAACAAACACAAAAGACAAAACGACACAAACGCGAAAAACAAAAACAAAGACACAAAGGGACTTCACTGGGCAAACTTAACCTAAAAATTACAAATATTGGCGTTTAGTAGATTCAATATATCAAGTACATCCGCAAGTTTCCGCAGCTGAACTTAAGACTTTTATTATCTTAAAACTATGCTTAATTTAATATATAAGGAGTCTAGCTCTGCAATTTTAAGGAACACAACTAAAAGTTTAAGTAAACATGAAAAATATGCACAAAAAAAGACAAAAAAAAGGCCATTTGAAGATATTAATTTTACTTAACTTAGTTAACTGATTAGTTAATTATTAGTTTGTGGTTACAAAGTAAATACCCTCTACTTTAAAATCAATTTTAAATTATTTAAATCGAAGCTCCTCACTGAAAGTTTGACGGCTTTGAAGTTTGCTTTTAGAATGCAGAAATTACTATGCATGCAATTTCGCTTCACAAATGAACACGTGTGCATAACTTTAATTCTATTTTTAGAAAGTACCGTTAGGTTTGAAGCAGAAACTGGTTTTGGCTGGAAATATTTGGACTATTTGGAGACAATTTGGTTACTTTATGCGTAAATATTATTTTTATACCCGCTACTCATAGAGTAACTTTGTACAAACCGAAAATGTATGTAACAGGCAGAAGGAGACACCTCCGACCCCATAAAGTATATATATTCTGGCTCAGGATCGACAGCCGAGTCGATATAGCCATGTCCGTCTGTCTGTCCGTATGAAAATCTAGATCTCAGCTATTATAAGAGCTGGGACTACCAAATTTGGTGACAATATGTGTAATTATTGCACGCTGATCAAGTTTATTTTGGATTTTGCCACGCCCCCTTCCGCCCCCGTAAATCGAAAAAAAATGATTACCTCTGAACCTCTAGATCTCAGCTATTATAAGAGCTAGGACTACCAAATTTGGTGACAAAATGTGTTATTATTGCACGCTGATCAAGTTTATTTTGGATTTTGGCCACGCCCCCTTCCGCCCCCGTAAATCGAAAAAATTGGTTATAAGCGCAATTTTGATGCCATATTGTTCATTTTCGGTTTAAATAATAATAACTATAGCTAGCCAGATGGTCTCTGAAAATTTGGTAACAATCGGATAATAAGCACAGAAGTTATTCAGCTTAACGTTTTCCATAGCTGCCGGCAGCGCTGCTTGCAGCATTGTGCCGAATCGTGTGTGCGTGTACGGTGGTGAAATGTTTGGTTAAGTTGTGGACTGCAAAACGAACAGTACTATTATGCATTTACGGGTTCGAGTCCCGCCCGCATCAAAAATGTTTTTTTTTTTATTTTAGATTTTGACTTTGCATAAATATTGTAAGTCCATAGCCTTTTACGGTCAAAATATGATTGTAGCCATTTTTTTATTCCGCAAATAAATGATGTACGAGCAGCTGGGTAGCGGGTATATTACAGTCGAGCACACTCGACTGTAGCTTTCTTATTTGTTTTTTTTTTTATTTTTTTAATTGTAACTTTGAATTAAATTCTATAGTACAATAGAATAGCTGATTGAAGGCCTTCAGGCTGTGTTTGTTTATGCTATTTTTCTTAATTTTAATTTTAATTTATAATGTTTTTGGGGTTGGCCTCTGTAAGGAGTTGGTTAGGGGTAGGGATGTGCAAATATTTTTTATAACGTTGCATTGGTTTATGAAGTGCTGAATGGTGAGTGTTGTACTGCTGCAAAATGGGCAGACTGGCGCGGGCTGTTGATTCAGAAGATGTTCGTGAGTTAGACTTGTGTGTGTCAGTCTAAAAGTCGTGAATATTATTCCATGATTCCTGTTTGTTGTTTTTGGTATGTTAATTGGCTGTCTTTTTGGGTTTATTGTTTTGTAGAAGTGATTGTAATTGTTCCAGACTGTGTTCAAAATTTCGTTTGTGTTGTGGTTTATATATTTGTTTATATCTTTTTCATTGTTAGTGTTGTGTAGTATTAATGGTGCAAGGGAGGCATATTTGGCTGCTCTATCCGCTTGCTCATTTCCTCTTATCCCTGCGTGACCTGGTGTCCACAGCAGTTTTAACTTTTTGTGATTTGAGGTAATAATTACCCGTATTTTTTGTACTGTGGGCTCGTGGTTTTTGACGTTTCGTATTACAAGGAGAGTCGAGAGCGAGTCGGAGCATATGATTTGCTTCTTCCGTTTTATTTTGCTTGCCAGCTCAGCCGCTATTAGTATAGCCTTCGCTTCTGCAGTGAAGATTGAAGTGTATGTTGGTGTGATAGCAGCTTTCAAAACGATATTTTGTTCGTTAACTACGCTAAGGGCAGTGACATATTCCGTTTTTGAGCCATCTGTGAAAATGAAATTCCATCCAGAGTATTCGCTTCTAATTTTGTTGAAGTAGAGTTGGTATGCTTCATTGGATGTCGTGTCTTTTTGGTGCTTTGCTAGATGTAGAATGACGGATTCATTGTTGAAGAACCATGGTGGGAGTTTTTCTTTGTGAGTTTTTTTTGGCTGAATGAGTATGTCAAGTTCTCTTGCTTTATCAATAATTAGTTGCAGGCTCTATGTCTTTCGCGTTCTCGTTGTACGTTTGAGTTGGTTAACTAGTGTTTCATGTGAGGATGAGTCGGGTGTTTTAGTGATTCTGTAGATTTGTTTGCCAACGCTCCATTGGAATCTGGTCGCTAGATTAGGAAGTCCAGCTTCTGCAAGCATGTTAAAGATTGGGGTGGTTCTAAAAGCACCTAGAGAAAGGCGGATGAACGTGTGATAGGGAGTGTATAATTTTTTCATATTAGATTTGTTTGTTTTTCCATATATACAGAGGCCGTAGTCGATTTTTGATAATATTATTGATTCTAAGATATTTACAAGAGATGTTGTGTTACACTTTAGATTTTTACTACTAAAACATTTTAGTATATTTAGTCTAGAGTTTATTGATTTTATTAAAGTTTTAATATGTTCGTTCCAAGAAAGCTTTGAGTCAAAAACTAATCCTAATAATTTAAGCTGTTGTACTTTTGGTATGCTAGTGTTATTAACTATTATTTCTATGTTTTTACAATTGTGTTTCTTACATATATCTAAATGGGATGATTTTTCAGTTGAAATTTTTGTTCCAGTGAAATTGCACCATTGATTTATTTTGTAAAAGAGATTATTAAGTTTGTTAACGTAGCACGATTTTAGTAGCAGACGCATGAGGCAAATCGCCATGCCTGATAGCCGGGGATTTTAACGCCTGGGCAACCGACTCGGGGTGCCCAAGTACCAACAGCAGAAGCCAGGCTGTAACGGACGCAATGTCTACACTGGACGTTGTCCTCTTGAACCATGGAGACCGCCACACCTTCTCGAGGGGCAATGCTGGGTCAATTATTGATCTGACATTTGCCTCTAGTAGCCCGGCACCGAACACCACCTGGACCCTGTGCGAGGACTATACACACAGGGACCACCTGGCGATAGTCATCGAGATTCGAACGCGAGCACACCAGACGGTCATGCCAAGGAAAAGACGAAGGAAAAGATAAAGTGGATACACTCAACATAGAGGTCTTTAAGAGTATACTCGGCGATTTCAATGGCAGAGGCAACGCCACAGCCAGAACCGACCAGCTTATGACGCAAATAGTGAGAGCGTGTGATGCCTCAATGCGCAAAACCGGAAGGGGAGCCAAGCGTCGCTCAGTCCATTGGTGAATTGACGACATTACCAGGGCACGGGCTGACTGCTTTCGAGCAAGACGGGCTTACTAAAGAGCTTTTAGACGCAGTGACCCAAGAACAGAATCCTTCATGAAGTTACACAGAGCCTAGAGGCTATAAGTCAAGCGCTCAATAAAGTGCGGTAAGAAGAGAAGCTTCCTGGAGCTGTGCGACAAAGCAGACGCCGATCCCTGGGGACTGACGTATAAGCTGGCCATGAAGAGGCATTCAAACCGCCGACCCCAGCGTGCCCGACGCTAATGCAAGAAATAAGGCACCTGTTCCCAGAGCATGGATTGGTCTTAGGAAGGACCCAGCACACCAACATGGAATGCCAATTCAATGAGGTAACCACTGATGAGGTCGCAAGTGCCGCTCAGAGGATCAAGGTAGGAAAAGCCCCGGGCCCAGATGGAATTCATAGTGCCATAATTAGGATTGCCATGGAACGGCAGCCTGGTTACTTTGCAGACGTGTTCAACGCATGCATCAGAGAAGGAGAGTTCCCCAAGCGCTGGAAGAGGCAGGAGCTCGTCCTGATCCCTAAAGGAGGTAAACCACCAGAGAAGCCATCCGCCTACAGGCCAACCTGTCTGCTGGGAAAGCACTGGAGAGAATCCTATGCGACCGTCTCAACAGAGATCGACGAATGTGGAGGCCTGTCACCGCTCCAATTTGGCTTTCGAAAGGTGCGGTTCACTACGCAGGCTATCCAGGTGGTTATGAATTTGACAGAGAAAGCGATAGAGGGTAGGAGATGGCTCTGGGAAACTAAACAATGCTGTCTTGTGCTCACCCTAGATATCCGGAACGCCTTTAATTCCGCTAGATGGGACAGGATTATGGATTCACTAACCGCCAAGGGAATCAACCGTTACCTGATAGGGATGATGCGAAGCTACCTCAAGGGAAGAGTGCTTTGCTACAGGACCAGTGCAGGAGAGTCGACGTACCGTGTTTCCAGTGGAGTCCCACAGGGATCAGTACTGGGTCCAACATTATGGAACCTGATGTACAATGGGATTCTGAGGCTAGCCCTGCCAGAGGGAGTGAAGATTGTGGGCTTCGCGGACGACGTGGCTATCGTAGCTGTAGCAAAGCAAGTCCAGATGGCAAACTCAGCCATCAGGATGACGCGAACATGGCTCTCTCAAGCGGGTCTTTCGTTAGCGGAGCAAAAAACGGAGGCGGTGTTAATTAGCTTGCGAAAAAGGATGGAGACAGCTAGCATCATAGTTGGTGACACAAATGTACGCTCGCGACCCTCACTTAAGTACCTTGGAGTGGTTCTAGACCATCGGCTCAGCTTTAAGGACCACATGTCTCATGTCGCCCGGAAAGAGGCAGTAGCATGCACGGCACTGGCGAGAATCATGCCCAACACAAGGGGACCGAAGCAGCTAAGGAGACGACTCCTGACGTCAGTTGTCCAGTCCATCACGTTGTATGCTGCAACTATATGGACCAAAGCAACAGCGAAGAAAACGCATACGAGAGCGATTCGGGCGACCTACGGAGTGTCCGCCCTCAGAATAGCATGCGGCCTCCAAACTATCTAGGGTGAGGCGGCGCATGTGATCGCAAGCATGCCACCCTTTGACGTACTAGTAGAGTCAAGGGTAGTGGCGATGAGGAACCACGATACTGGTAATGTCTACAAGATACCATACTGTCTGGCAAGATACCTGGTCGGTCTCCCAGAAGTGCAGTTGGACGCGACGGCTTATCCCGCAGATAGAACTCTGGATAGGAAGGAAGCATGGGTAGATAAATTTCTCTCTGACCCATTTTCTAAGTGGACATGGCTGCTGTAGAGCCTACCTGCACCACTTGGCCATAGCGAAGAAATCCATATGCGCGACCTGCGGTGCAGGTTATGAAGAAGACGACGAGCACGTCATGTTCGTTTGCCCCCGATTTAACAGGGAAAGATACGCAGTGGAGGAGGCGTTCGGGGAGACACCAAAACCAGACAACCTAGTGTTGAACATGGTGGCCTGCCAGAAGAAATGGGATGCTGTAAACGCGATGGTCTGTAGTGTTATGCTGCAGCTGAGAGGAGCGAATCCGGACAACAGAAGCGAGCCTTTAAGGCTATACTCCCTCCTGTTTTAATGCCTAACAGCGGAGCCAGGAGGGAGTAAGAACGGTGTTCCAGCAACAGGCTACGGCCTGGTGTCACAAAGGCCACTTGAACGCACTGCGGTGATCAACGTCTTAAAAAAAAGACACACACACACAAAACACACACATACGGGGACGCACATGGTACACATTGGATAACTACGCAATGCGAGAGCAATCGAAATGCAAATTGATGCAAAATGATTCCCAGAAATTTAGCCAAGCCATCACAACATGACAACAAGCCTTCCCCTCCACCTCCATCACACTGTGCAACGCCATAGGAAACAGAAACAAGACAAAGTCAATCCGAACTCAGGAAGTCAGACGAGTCGATGAAGTCTCTACCCTCAAAATGCCAGACATTCCCCAGCTGTGCAGTGTGTGGCCGAGATTAAATGCCAAGGAACAATCAACGCATGCCAAGCGTCTTTCAAGTGTCCATTCCTGCTCATTCCGTCCCAAATCGCCACCGAGAACATATTATCGATACGCTGGTCAGAGCAAATTAGGAAGGAACCTCATCTCGACTCGAATTCCTAACAATACTTTGACATTTCATTTCACTCGCGATGCTCTCACCCATCCCCCTTCCCCTCATCAGGCAGCACCCAAAAGCACCATGTACCATGTACTCCTCCGGCTGCTTAGCCCCAAGCAACTTAGCCGCAGGCGGCAACTAAATCGGACGTTGGGTATGAAGCTGAACCATAGGCTAAGGATGAGACTGAGGCTGACGTTTCGCCCGCTTGGCTTGTGCCTTCGATATCTGCAGCGAATTTGCTTTCCTCGCCCGCTGCCACGCCCAGTTCATTCGTCTGGCTTTGACTGTGGCTGCTGCCATCGCATACCTTGCAGTATTTTGGCAACTTGAAAGCGGGTAACCAAGTGCTATAAATGGAATTATTCACGCCATATGGTATAGCATAATATTGGATGGCATAAAATAATTTCATATTGGAAAATATGCTATAGCGTGGAACATAAAGGATAAAGTAATATATAACAAATGTGTATATAATATAATCATAACCTATTGCTGCATAAGTTAGATCTCATTGGTTTTCCTCAAAAACTTATTTTGTGGATATCTCATTATTTAACTAAGAGGACGCAAAGAGTCCTTTTTAATTCTTGCCAATCTAAACTTATATTTGTTACATATGGGGTTCCTTAGGGTAGTCATCTTGGGCCTCTACTTTTTAACCATTTTATTAATGACCTACCTTCTGTACTAACCCAATCATTTATCCTTATGTACGCTGATGACGTTAAACTTTGTCTGACGTATAATAACAGAACTTTAAACTTTCTTCAAATGGATCTTGACATTTTTTTTGCCTGGTGTTGTCATAACCTTCTACATCTTAACTGGTCTAAATGTAAAGTTATGTCATTTTACAGAGAAAATCATCACGTCATGAACTATTTCTTTAACTTAAATGAATGGTATAAAAATGTCAACTTAAAACAACTCTTATCTTATAGGGTACCTTGGAGTTGAGCAACAGCTACGCTGTCAGGCTACTTAGTGTTTTCTCAACATTTTTCCCATTTTCGCGTGTTGTTGTTGGCCATTCTTGACTGAGTAAGCAAATTGCTTAGAATTGACAGCTGGTCGGGTGCACGCGCCCCACTGCAGACTGTACACACACATATATATGTACGTATATAAATATATACACGCCCGATGTTGCGACCGCAGAGCTTTGGCAAGAATGGATGTGATTTGAATGCCGAAATGAGGTCAGTGCCAGACGGGGCTGCCTCGGACCGGGCTGGACCGTCATTGAAATCGGCCAAGCTACCAATATATTTCAGCGCAATGATTCATCAATTTGTTGTTGTTGGTGCGGAATCGAAATGCTGCGGCATGGGAGACTTGTGGCAAGTGCACGTTTTGTCTCCGCGTTCGTGCGTTCATGCGTAGCGCGAGAATGTTGCTTCAGTTTAACTTTCTACAGTGAAAACTCTCTTGGGCGGACACTTACTGTCTTGCAACTTTTGGCGGGCCAAGTGAAGTGTTCGCACAAAGAAAATTTTAGAGAAGTGTCCATTGCATCGTTTAGGGCTTATGTCCGCCTAAGAGAGGTGGGTCTATTGTGGGAGTTCTCTGTGTATCAGAGTAACAGAGCTTCATCAACAGGTTGCACGCATGAACATTCTCAGATTTCCGTCTCGCAAGCTTGTCGTGTGCTGCGCGCCGTCCTCTCTTTTTCTCTCACCCACTTTATCTTCTTTTCATTCCTGCTTCCCATCAGCCAACTTCAGCAAGAATCGATTTTCTCAGCTTAAGGCGCGTAAGACTCAACCTTAAAAACGCGCTTAAATTTTATTGTATTCCAATCTCATTAAGTTCTTTTATTATTATTTGTATTACGCTAGCACTGTCTCGCTCACTCCTGCTCTCTTTCTCTCTTCCTAGCTGGCATAGCTTTTGCTATGTTGGCTGTGCGCCAATTTGCGCGCAGGACCTTATCGTGTAGTTGCTGCTGCCGCTGCTGCTTGCCACATGTTGCCGGCTTAGTCTGCTGCCTGTGTGTGTGTGTGTGTGTGTGTGTGTGTGTGTGAGTGCGTGTGCGTGCAAATAAAATCGCATAAAATAAAGCAATATCCTTCACTTATTTGACATTTTGGGGCAACATTAATGAGGCTTGTTGCTGCTGCCACATCGTCTTGGCCATTGCCGCATTTTGGCATCTTGGCAGCTTGACATCTTTAAGCAGCAGCAGCAGCCGCCGCACATGTAGACTCCAGATTAGGCCCAACGCTTAGGCGTTTTAAATTCAATAAATATGCCAATCGCATGGTTAATGAAACGTCAAGAAGCAGCAACAGGAGTGTGGCAGGGGACGGGACGGGGCGGGGCATGCGTTGTCCACGGCAAACAGAATCGAAAATTAAGCAGATTTGCTTTAAGCTTCGCATTAGCTGGGCGCACCATACCACACCTCCGCCCCTTTCTTGCTGCCATTTCGAAATAAGTCATCAATGGTGTTTGCTGTGGTCACAGAGCGGGAGGGGGGACGAGGCATAGGGCATAGGCGGGGACTGCCTTATGAGTTGATGTGCAAATCCGCCGCGCCCCTTCTCGTTGAATATTTTGCATTTTGATTACTGTCCTTGGCTGAAGCTGTTGCCGTTGCTTCTTCATCTTCGTCCTAAATCCCTGACATCATTAATGGTCCAGGCTCTATGCTCTCGCTTGCGGAAGCAAGAAAGGGGAAGGAGACAAGGGTTGGGCGAGACAGCCCCGATATTTGTTGCTGTTGGCCAAAAACAACTGTTTGCTGTTTGCTCCACGCCTCTCCCTCTTCCTGCCCATTCGTCATCCCGCCTTGGTTCATCCGCCCTGCCGCCTGTTTGCCTTTTGTTGCATTTTGCATGCCGTAACTGTACTTCGATTTGCATAATCTCAAGCTTCTGCACTTGCCCAGAGCCACCCCGGGGGTCATGGCAAACACGCCCAGTGCGATGAAAGGATGCCGCAAACACACACAGATACGCCCACACACACACATACACACACACTTGTGCATGCATGGGGACACTCTGTCTACATTTCAGACAGTTTCAGATTTTGCCCTTATTTGTGAGAATATTTGACATCATCTTTAACTCAGCATAAGCAACAACAACAACAACAGCAACAACAACAGCAACACCAACAACAATGACAATAACAATGTATGCAACAACAACTTCAACATGTCTGACATAGAGAAAGCGGGAAGAAGAACAACAACAAAAACTAGAACATAAACAACAGGTCGCGTTTGTTGCACAACCAAAACTTTACGAAACATACATGTACTCAAACACACACACTCATATATCTACATATATATGTATAACAAACACACATGCAGTGTACGCCGTAGAACGCGCCTGAACCGAAACTGCAGAAAGATTTCTTAACAAGCTTGGTATATTACAACTTTCTAGTGAAGTTCGATAAGGTATAATGGCATAGAAACTATCGGCAAAATTATGTGATTTTTCAAGGGTTCTCTGAAGACCACAAGTCCTTAACAATAGCCCAAACTTCCTTATTATTCATGGGCTTAGCTACAGAAACCATTTTACAAGGTGAAACAGATTATTGTCATACCATTCGCAAGCATTCCCTCTGGTATGTTTAGGATCATTATCCTGCTGAAATACCCAAGTCAAAGACTTTTTGGCATATAACATTACATAACATTTTTCAATATGTCCGTGTAAACATGTTGATTCATTATAGTTTTAATCTAACGTATTGGATCTGCTCTATGCTAAGAAAAGTAAGCACACACCACGATATTTAGGCCACCGTGTTTCACCGCCTTAAATGTTATATTTATTGTGACTTTAAATATTAAGTTTTTTTTTTAAAACTCAATCGATTTACGCGAAAGCCCTACTACTTCTGACGACTGTCCTATTTGACCGATCGATGTTTGTTAAGGGCCGATGGATTTATCCGCCCTGTGACTCTTAACTTTTAACCTCGACTGCTTTCAATGCTCGATTATTTTCCTCAACTGCAACTCTGATCCTATCGATAGTTCCCTGCTGCGTACTTACCAATTTTCAATTGCTTGCTTGCTCAATATGGCCACCTCTCACCTGACTTTCAATTTTTAATTGTAAACTTAGGCTACCTTCGGCACGCGGAAGGTTTCATACCCTTGCAAAATTACTACAAATATAAAATTGTTTTGTTTTATTGCAGCTATACGATATATAATATAAGTGCGATGTTTCTTTAATTTTTACAGTCTTTTAAGGACATAATTAAACACAGATAGGAAAAGTCTCATAGCGATATCTGGAAAGTTAACAAAAATCGATCGATATCCGTCCAGTCAAGTCCGACTCATTCCGACTAATTTACAGCGACCAAAACTGAGAGACTGGTTTGCGTGGTAACATGCATATATGTATATCGACTCGGCTATTGATACAAATGAGACTATATACAGGGCTTACCTCTTCTGCCTGTTACGCTCATTCAAAGATTTGCAGATTTCGCAAACGGATCGCAAGTAAACATCGTAATGGGATTAATTAATTGATAGCTTCTTATCGTCCCTCCTCCATTTAAAAACGTCAACTGCCACTGTCAATCTCCACAGTTATGAATTCCCAAAATCCCATTAAATAACAACCGACGGCTATATGGTCTGGGACTGACACTTGACGGCCGCAAAAAAAGATGTCAAGGTCAATGTTAATCCGTGTACGTAATCGACAATGATTTTCCCCATCTGTATTTATACCCGCTACTCATTGAGTAGAAGGGTATAATAACTTTGTTCAAACCGAAAATGTATGTAACAGGCAGAAGGAGACATCTCGGACCCCATTAAGTATATATATTCTGGCTCAGGATCAACAGCCGAGTCGATATAGCCATGCCCGTCTGTCTGTCTGTCTGTCCGTGTGAACATCTTGATTTCAGCTATTATAATAGCTAGAACTACCAAATTTTGTGACAAAATGCGTTATTATTGCACGCTGATCAAGTTTATTTTGGATTTTGCCACGCCCCTTTCCGCCCCCGTAAATCGAAAAAAATTGGTTACAATCGCAATTTTGATGCCATATTGTTCATTATTTTTGTTTATATAATAACTATAGCTAGTCGGATGATCTAAAAAAATTTGGTAACAATCGGCTAATAAACACAGAATTTATTCAGCTTAACGTTTTCCATAGCTGTAAGCAGCGCTGCCGGCAGCGCTGCTTGCAGCATTGTGCCGAATCGTGTGTCCGTGTACGGTGGTGAAATGGGTTAAGTTGTGGACTGCAAGACGAACAGTACTATTATGAATTTACAAAAATTAAATGTGTGCAAAAAATTTTTTTTTAATATATTTTTTATTTTAGATTTTGACTTTGCATAAATATTGTATAGGCCATGGACCTTTTACGGCCATTCTTTATTGTTCCGTAAATAATTTGATGCAGCTGGATAGCGGGCATTTTACAGTCGAGTGTGCTCGACTGTAGCTTTCTTACTTGTTTAATACCGGGAAATGGTTGTACAAACTTTTCAGAATAAATAAAATGGATTTTCGCTAATAACGTCGGATATTATAAAACACATGTGTACGTGTTCCGTGACATTTGCGGCTAAAGAGCCAAGCCAATTGCTGAGAAAGAAGGTGCTGGAAAACGAGCTGTACTTGCAGGTCTTAAACCTTTGTAAATTGTATTATTATACTTTACAAATCTAATGCGAATGATAGGGATATTGAAAACTTACATTCATACATACACATTATAAAAAAAAAAACCTTCTCTTTTGCAGGGTATTTTAGAGTTTCTCTCTGCTGCCATAGAATTTCTTCGTTAATATATTTACACTGCCAATTTACGAGCTCAATTTAATATTGAAATTGTGCAACCTTGACTTGGTTGTTTATAATTTTCATAATATTTCTGCAACGCTGCAAATGAAAATGCAAATGTGGCAATCAAATAGTTTTTGCTACTGACAGCAAACAGAAGGAAAGGGAAACGACAGTTCTGTCAGTCAGTTCACACTTCTGGTGAAAAATATGGGGGAAAATTCGCATGAAAAGCATGGAAATGGTAATGATTTCTCTAATTCTATGGAAAATCAGGTAACTAAAGTTGATGAAATGCGGACCAATGCCACAACTACTTGTATGTTATTTAAGACCGATTGAAATCGAATTCCCCGCTAAACTAATAAGCTCATTAGCTGGTGTCATATTTATTGGGGATCTTCTCGGAAGTCTTGGTTCCGGGAACTCTGGACTCCTCTCTTTCTCTCTCGCCACGTCTTCCTCTGTCTGGTAAAGTTGTAATTTTTTGCCATTGACATCGTGTTGAGTTCATGAAAAAACGATGCATGTTAAATAAATTACGTGCGTGCCTATAAATCGGTTGCCTTTTATTTCTTTCATTTCCATTCCGTTTCGTGCCATTCTGTAATGTTCTTCCATTCCATATTGTTTGGATTTCGCACTTCTGTTTGCTTTGCTGTGCGTGATGCCACAAGTTGCGCCGACACTTGTTGAGGCTGCAAAGGGACTTAGCGCAGTGCGGACGCTAGGCGCGCATGGCGATACGATGATGAAGAAGACACAGAAGCTGCCACATTTGTCAATGGCGTGGGGTAGACTCACACACACACACATACACACGCACACCCCTGGTTAGCTGGCAAAGCGGATTAGTTGCCCAGGGGATTGGCCAGCAGCGGGGAAGGTGAAGGTGTGAGACGCAAACCGAAGGGACTAGGTCGATTGTCGATCTGCAAGTGCGAGTACGCATGCACTGCTGTGGCAGTGTGTGTGTGTCTGTGTGCGTGTGTATGTGCGTGGGTGTGCGTGTGCCTGATTGCGGTCTGTTTGCTTGTGCAACATTGTAAAATATTTAGATGCCTCCTCCTTTGTTTTCCATTTCCCCCACTTTTTGTTCTCGTTTCTCTGCTCCCACACACGAAGGACATCGCTGTGAGCGACCAGAGGGATGGGGAGGGAAGGGGGTGCGACGAGAACAGGACGGGGCTCTGGGACTGAGGTTCGAGAGACTGAGCCCATGGGTGCATTCGGAGAATTTACTGAGCCATGCGCTGTGTTAGTTTTCAATCAAGAGTTGTTTATCAATGTTGCAAGCAACAAAAGCTAATGGCTAATAATAAGCGCACAGCCATCAACGGGCAACGTCATTGACTGCCCAAGCAGCGCCATCCCGACCCGAGTCGATCCGACCCCCTTGGAGAGCCCTGACAGCGCCCAGCGCTTGTTTACTGAAATGAAGAGCATAATACGAGCATATACCAAACTATATATGTATGTATGTACATGTATGCATGCATGTATGTATGTATATATGTATGTTTGTGAAAAATCATTGAGTAGCTAGAAAACCAACCAAACACACACACGCACCAAAACACAGACACAGTACAAAAGACACGCACACACAGAGAGAGAAAGAGAGGCACTTGAATGTTACCACACTGCGTATACGTAATGCACCCTGCATGTGATTCGATACTGCGCCCATTTTGCTGGCAGCGAACTACGATTGGCACTTGACTTCATAACCAACAAACGCACACGCACACACACACACACACACACACACGCACAAACACGCACACAATACATTGCGGCCCAGTTGGAAAATATTGGCAAAAAGTCAGACGAAAAATTTACGTACTGCATTGCCAGCGACATTTTGGGCACAAGAACAAAGGAGATGAATTCCAAAAATACATTGTTTGGCAACAAATATATTGTCTACGGCGGACCGGCGCTGCTGCTAAGAGCGTAAATGCATGCCTGCAGAGTGTAAATTCTCTTTTAACAAAAATATAGATGTTGCGATTTGGTAAATTATTACTTTTGTCGAACAGTTAACATTTAAACTTTACCGAACTAAGGATTCGTGTTAAGAAATGTGAATAGAGAAGATCTATATTTATTCCGTCACATCTGCAAATAAATGTAATTTTTCCGATTTTTGTCGTATTTTTTATTTATTAATTAATTTTATATTAAAACTGATAAGCTAAAGTTTTCTTTTGCTTTTCCGCTTTCTATTAAATAACACACTCAAATAATTATTGTATACTAAAAAAATACTTATTTTGTATTATTTAATTAATTTCTTTCGATCAAAGATCAACAAAAATTGTGCAACAATTTAGCCAGATATACCCGCCCATCACATAGCTAATGAGTAAGCAAAAACGACATCCTGAATCGAAGGCAATAAATACTTTAGCTCTGCCGGGTGGCATGTGGCATGTGGCATGTGTCACGGGCGCAGCTTGGCAAAATGTGAAATCACGGCCTCGTTTAATGTCGGCACGCACCAGTGCACACTCGCACGCACACGCACACGCACACGCACACGTACACGCATACTCAGTTATGGCAGGCAACTGTGCTTGGGCGGAGCTGTCGCCGAGACTGAGGCGGATACAATTAGGGGCCAAAAATAGAACTACGAAACCGAAACAGAAACAGAAGCAGATTCGGGCGCATTTCGTGACTGAAAGGCAACATTCAATTAATTATTGTCAAATTAAACGTAAAATATCAAAAGCTATTTATAATGCATGCGAATAATTTCATTAAGCAAATCGTGCAGCAGCAGCAGTGCCCAAAGGGGATAAACGGGGGTGGTGGGGGGTGCAGCTGAAGGGGCCGAGTCCCAGAATCAAGGCAGTTAAACGGGCACGCGCTCTCAAAAGATGTGCGAGTGTGTGTGTGTGTGTGTGTGTGTGTGTGTGTGTGTGTGTGTGTGGGGGGGGAGGGTGGTTCGGCTTGCAGAAACGGAAGCGTCATGGAAATCGTAGACATGTCGTCAATGTCACAAGCTAAACAGCACCAACAACACGCAGGAAGTGCCACAAACAACATGGGAAACAACGTGAACTGGGAACAAGAACGGGAAGATGCGTTGTTAGCGCCTCGCATTCATCATATCACCTGTATAGCAACACCTGTGGGCTATGTGCCACGCTGTGTGGCATTATGCCGCTCGCCGTCGCGTTCACTACCACCGTCCCGACACCCCTGTCTCTCCCGTCTTTAGCAACACCGTTTGCTTTGAGCTGCCAAAAGCAAGCGGCTGTCAGCGACGTCAGAAAGCGACCGCCGTTGCTGCCTGTTGGCTGTCATAAGCAGATGGAGAGACAAACTGACAGCCAGAAGGAGGGAAGCGGGCAGCCAGACAGAAGGGGAACCAGGAACAGGTGGGTAGGCAACAAACTTGCTGCTTGCGCTCATTCTGTTTCTTTCCTAGATACTCTGGCAAGCGATAACCTGATTGTGTCATTAAGTGGATGAAGCCATGGCGAGTAAGAAGTTGAGGCTGATATATACATTTTTATTGACATATATTGTTAGATTAACTTATAGTTGGCTTTTACTGATCTAACAATTTTTAATAAACCCCGTTTTTTACGTTTTTCAATTGTTTTCAATAACTTCATTATCGATTCACTTATTGTCGACTTACCGCCACTTTCTTCGATAACTTACAATTAGTGTTGCATAAATTAAAATCATAATTACGACTATCGCTTAAATAACTTTCTTATCGACTTACCGCCACTTTTCATAAATCTAAATCTATAAATCTAAATGATCAATCCTCGAAAACTTTGAGTTAGTGTTATTTGGTTACAAATATCGTTTATGAACAAAAAAAAAAATATGGCGGCAACTTTCATTTTCAATCAAATAGTTTAGATTTAAAGAAAATAAATCTTTTTTTCTTATATATTGTACATAACATACTATATAAAGGAAAGCTTTTTACGAAAAATCCTTGTGCACTTACTAATAGGCAATTTTTCTTCAAAACTCTCTACAAATCAGATTTATGATTTAAAGATACAGCAATACATATGCACGTATATATATATGTGTCGTAATATGCATCGAGAGCATGCGAGGTTCGGCACACTGTGCTCCTGCTAGCTGCGTTGCTTCTTGTCGCCAGCTTGATTGCCTCGAAAGCTGAGATGCCGCGACGCGCCACACTCGTCTCCTCGACACATAAAATCTACCTAATCCACTTAGGTACAATTAACGCTAATAACATCATGTAGTTAGAACACGTGTGCAGGCTAGCTGAGCACAACGAGAAGCGCACGGATGGCCTGGGAGTTTAACCCGAGCCCGGAGTTAGAGTTGGAAGTTTCTGTTGCAGCACAGCGAGGGGAGTTCGGTAGTCCACTGTGTGGTCTCCCTGTGTGAATGCTCCTGCGTTGCGATAGCTGCACACAGGCTTTTGCTTTGACTCCCCTTCCCACGGGGGCTTGCAACACTGTGTGTAATGTTGCACTGCTCGAGTGACAGCATCGAGTTGCTTTGCCATTGACTAATTTTACGGCCTGCCGTCACCCAAGCAAGCCTCCCTCCCCCCTTCCAAGGGGAAGTGCACCTCATCCAGTCTGTAATTAATGCAACACCCACAGTTGACGAGCCGAGCTTAGCCGAATGCAGCGTGCAATCGAATCATTGTGGAACTCTGCAGCTCCCCCATCGATCCCAATTATAAGGCGGCAAGTCAATCGCTCTCTTTAATTTCGTGGCAGTTTTCTGAACTGTCAATGCCAGGAAAATAATTAGCGTATACTTTGGCAAAGACATGAACAGAAAATCCAAGCACATTAAAGCAGCATTTCGTACTTAGCGCAAACCGCTTCCTCAAGAAAACTCTTCGTGTACTTTGCCAAATTGTTTTGCAAGAAAACGGAACGAAGCGCTGCGCTGCAGTTGATTGCGTGGCAAGGACGCTTTGGCATTTGTTGCAAGTTTGCGCCAAGTGGCTGCACGGCTGCTACTTGCATTGCATTTCATTTATCAACTGTCGGGCGACACACGCTGCGTATGATTAATGTGCCGTGCAAGGCAGCAAGGCGTCCGCCATTTAGGCGTGTGTTGCCGGTGTCCACAGGGGAAAGGTTGGGTTGAAGGCGGTTGGTTGATATACGAAGGCTGACTTGGCACTAAACGAGACAGTCAAGGGTGGCGACACTGCCAAATGGTCAGCATCAATCAGAACGCGCAGCAGCAGCCGAAGCTTTCACATTTAGCGTATGCGCGATAATAGCACCGTGTTGTAAATAATAGACCGCCTGCCAAAGCCTTGTCAGCTAGTTAGTGCGCGTGTGCGTCTGAGTGTGAGTATAAGTGGACTGAGCGCTGCTTTGTGGCTGCACAGTGGGGTCTCTTGCTTTCTGCCACACACGTTTCACGCTCGGCGAGTTTGCCGAACAAGCGAACTGAGGCAGAGGCGGCTGTCTTTGTTATGGTTCACAGGAAACGGCGCAGAATATCATTACGATGCGCCGTTAAGTGTTTGGTTGGAGGCCTGGCCGACTAATTACACATTAGCCAAATGCGTTCGCCACGATAACTGTAGTTGGCTTTGATGCCATTTGTCAACAAGTCACTTGGTATATCGATAAGTGGCATCGATTACAACACTTTGTACCATGTGCGGGGATCTTGCATAAATTTGAATTTAGCTCGACTTAACGCTATCGGTACGTATTCGATTGTCCTGGCTCTAATTAGAACACACAGTCGCAAAACAAAACAAAAATACTTCACTATTATTTATTAACAAAATCAATATGATAACGAAGCTGTTCATAAAATAACAAGAGTACATGAACTATAGAAAATCTTAATTGTATCGGTCCAAACGATTTCGATAGATACTGTTTTTCCGTGGTTCACATATTTTTAAATCGAACTTACAACATCGATTGAGGTAATCGATAAATAAAGTAATGTGTAAGTTTCACTTTTTAAAAACAATTAATCAAATTTACGATATACATTTGCATATTAAGTAATTCACAGGATGTCTGCCAGTCGTGCTGGCAAGGATACCATTTAGACTATTTGTTTCAATCTTCAAGTTGCCAACTTGGTGGGCAGCTTAAGGTGTCCGTTTGCTTTGTTTGGCCACACACACACACACACACACACACACACACACACACACACAATTGGAACAGGTAGGGTAATGCAGAGGAGCCCACAATAGGATGACGTCCGCATTGTTTGTGACTTGGTCGTGTCATGCGGCGCACTTACTGCCTCCGGCTCTGCTTCTACCCCATCAGCTTCACCCAACCTCACCTGCACCTCGCGCAAGCCCGAGTCACTTCACGTCTCCCCCTCTACACCAACGCACAGCTCCTTTGCCCGAAAGTGCCATGAGCGGTATGCAAACAGTTTTTGCTTACCTTTGAATATTTTTCACTGTTTTTGCTGTTGCTTTTCTTATATTCCCCCCTCCCCTTGTCCTCGCTCTCTCTCAGTTTCTTTGTGACTCGAAGCGAAGGCGATACCACGTACTGCCTTTCTTTCTGGCCCGTCCAACTGTCCACTGTCTAGCTGGGTGAAGTGGAAACGAGCAAAAAAAACTGCAAGCCCATGAGGATTTCTGGCCATTTTGGATCGTTTGCGTTTTGCGCTGAAACACGCAGTTTTCCCTGCTTCTTCCCAGCGTGAGCGCAAATCGCTTTATCATCAACACCTGTAAATGCTCAACTGCTCCACGCAGGAGGCGTGGCAGCTAGTAGCGAAGGAGACTAAACAGCGCAGACGGGGGGCGTTTGAGGTTGCCTGTTTTGGTATGCTGATGGTCTAGTGATATGGGTTTCTTAGTGGCATTACGGACTATTGATATGTTTACAGCCTGCAGACCGCACGCCCCGTATCCAGCACTTTGCAACTGGCTCCCTCCCCGTTCCTCCTCTGCTGCGTGCCAGCATTAAGTTTGCTCGCGTTTTCGGTTTGTTTATATGTGTGCGTGAATGTGAGTGCCGAGTGTGTGTATATGTGTGTGTGTGTGTGTGTGTATTTGGTTGTGCAAACTGTTTGCATATTTCTTATGCGCATTTCTACGCACCAATGGACTTGTGCCTAAAATAACACTACACATCCAGCACACACACACACACATACACACACGCACAATGTCTCCTCATAGCGAGTGCGAATGGAACTGGTAAACTGTATTGAAAACGAATCGCACAGAGTGTGCAATCATCCGCCAGTTGTTATACCCTGCAGTTCAGTGCAACAGCGAATAGGGTATGTCAAGAAGTCTGCTCATTTTTTGCGATCTTGTATTCTGTTTTAAAATACTAACTGCGACTAAGTTATTCATTACGTCTTGTGCAACACTTGAATTATCGATAACTAACGATAGTGTTACCATGGTCACACAAAAATATTTTATGAATGTCCTACAACCTATAAATCTATCAATAAAAATCGTTAGGTGATACAGGGTAATCTGGCGGTCGGGCAAGTGCGATATCTTGTTTTGCTTGCTATGTGTGCCGATTTTTGCCTTATTCCAAAGACGAAACGGTGGCAATTTGGCATCTTTATCGTTTATTTGCACATAACACATACATGGAGACAGTCGTTTATATGTGTGTACTTGGGTGTTTCTGAGTTCCTGCTTCTTCCGAATTCGTTTCCATGCATTTTTCTTCCCCTCATTATACCCTTTAGGCAGAAAAAAGCCCTTGTATGGAGAACACTTGGTCAGAGAGAGACAGATGCAGATTTTTTATATTCAATATATTCTTTATGAAATTATATCAAAGATCTAGAAGATTTTAAAAGTAACCTAACAATTTTTCAAGGTAAGTTTTATGTGCTGGTTATACCATTCGACCATTGAAAATAGTTGAAAATGATATACTAAGTTGGTCCAATTGCATGTAACAGGCAGAAAGAGGCGTGGCAGACCCCTCAAAGTATATATGTATGTTCTTGCTCAGGATCACTAGTCGAGTCGATTGAGCCATGTCCGTCTGTCTGTCCGTCTGTCTGTTTATTTTAACTTTGAGGTGCCACGCCCACCGCCTCTAAAAAATGATTAATAAATTTTTGAGCCTGCTCTTTGACGAAAGTATTTAAGTTTTAACGTTTTGCTTAAGCATACACATAGAAATATAATATATATATTCCAAATTTCAAGCAGATCGCATTATCAACACAAAATTCAATTAAACGTTTACCGCAACGGAACGCTTGCGCATTTGCAGCATTTCGTGACGTCATTTTCGCAAAGCTTCGATTCAGCAGCCGTAGCGTGTGTAGATTCAGCCGTAGCGTGTGTTAAGCTTATTATTATGACGTTTTCATATGTAGATCGCGCTATTTAACGATATGTATATCTAAATTAAACAATAGGTGGCAGATGAACTGCAGAGGAAATAAAAGTGTGATAATTTCATTCAAAACTGGGCGAATGGTATCTTACTGTCGGTTGAGCTCGACTGTAGCTTTCCTAACTTGTTATACCATTCGACCATTGAAAATGGTCAAAAATGGTATACTAAGTTTGTGCAAATGTATGTAACGGGCAGAAGGAGGCGTGTCCGTCTGTCTGTCCGTCTGTCAGTTTGAACGTCTAGATCTCAGGTATTACAAAAGCTAGAGACACCAAATTTCACATGTATACCATAGGTAGATCGAGATTATTTTTAATTTTCGATGTCACGCCCACCGCCCACGCAAATCGATAATTTACGATTATTAGGAAAAGTATTGAAGTTACAGCTTTCTGCTTTGGTATGAACATAGATAATTACAATATAAATCTATTCTCAATGACAATCCGATCGAACAATAAACACAGAAGATAATCATCTAAACGTTTTCCATAGTTACACTGCTTGCGCCTTTGCAGCTTATAATGACGTCATTGTCACGATGCTTTGTTTCAGCCGTAGCGTGTGTACGGCTGATTGCTATGATGTTTTCACATGTAGATGGCGCTATTCAAAGATAGATCTAATTTAAACAATAGGTGGGGGATGAACTTGTGCAGAGTTTTTTGATGGAATTAAATGTGTGATAATTTGTTTCGAAACAGAAGGAATACCATTCTCTTGCTGTCGGGCGCGCTCGACTGTAGCTTTCTTTACTTGTTTTTAAATACGTTTATTATTATTTTACGATATATCATACTTTTAAAAATCGCAATCACTACAACTCACTCAAACCAGCTAAAATATCTTGAAATATTCCGAACCAAAACTTGCATAGTTTAAGTCCAGTCACGTACGGGGTATCATGCGGTTAACTTCATTACAGCTCGCCTCCCACGCTCTTTCATTTTTCTGGAGGTATATTTATTTAGCTTGTTACTCTCTGACAAAGCCTTTGAGTAGTTTATTGCCCGATCTGGGGATGCCCGGGGAGGAAGGTACTGGCAGGCGAACTGTCGCATCAATTTCAGCGATTTACCAAATTTCGTGGGGAATCAAGACGAAGAACGAAGTCAAGTTCACGTCAAACAATCGAGCATGGAGCAATTTGTCTGTGACTGGAGCACAATTTGCCCGTGTCGGAAGAGCTCAAGTCAGACGGCGCCAATGAAGGAAGCCGCGATACGTTATCGAACTCTTTTTGTTCCCGTCATATTGAGATAATCCTGCAGTATTTGGCATTTACTTTGGAGCTGTCTGTTTATTTCACTTCAATTAAAGAGAGTGAGGAAAAGACAAAACAAGCTTCTCTTGATGATTCAATGCCCTAGTTCTATCCCCCTTTTGGGTGATTCGTCATTTACTTTGTTTACCACTCTAGGCTTAAAAATCCGCGCCGCAATCCAAGCCCAAAAGGGAGCGCTTTCCGCTTTCGAGACTTATGGACATTTGCCATTAGCAGCTAGCTTGACGTTGGCCCCTCAGCGCAGGTCAGGTCAAGTCAGGTCAGTTTAGTCAGGTCGAGCCGGGTTAGGTCAGGTCTTGGCTTGGGTCGCGCCCGTACAGGGCACACTCGCATTAGGCATGTTGAGAGCCGATGCTGCGCAACGATAACAAACCATTCCTTTGCCCGCCCACGTGCAACTTCATTGAACAGGAAACTCGTAAAATGGCGAACTTAAACACACACACACTTAAAGTCACAATTCGGGACTGAGAGTTTGGATTAGGATTAAGCTGGCTGGCAAGCGGGGTCAGGGTTAAGGTCACAAGACAAGGCGCACAACGTCGACCGATGAGTTGTGCGTCTGCCGTACCGTGGACCGTAGGGCTACAAGTATATACATACAAACATTCTTTCACTTCGTGCACGGTTGGCACTTGAAAGTTTTTTAATATGGGGCAGCTCCCCCACAACGAAAGTCCCTACCCGACTGGCCCTCTCCTTGTAGCAGCCTCGCAGCATCGCACACCAGCAAGCAGTAGAACGGATGTTTGATTTGGGTGCAAACGCGTTTTGCATATTTCGTTTATTTTCCTACCTGTAGCAAGAGTCAAAAATCCACGCAGCATGGCTGGGGCAACTCTGACAGCCTCTCTTACCCCCTTACCCACCTTGCTCTCTCTCACTCTTACTCTCCCTCTGTCTCTCCCTCTCTTCCATTTCTCATCTGGCACTAGCAATACAAATGTTGGCGCCAGAATATGCCATTTATTTTTTTCCGTTGGCGTCCTTCGCAGCGTCTCCTGACCCAATGACTCCGTTTCCACTCGCAGTTCCATATATTCCGCTCTCACTGTATGTGTGCGCGCAAATCATGCCGCAGACTCCGTGGCGCTGGAATGACGACTGCTCCACTTGCAGTTGTTGCAGGTCGCCGCCGTCGCTCAGCTTCTACGTGTCCATTCTCTTTATTTTTGGCAATGCAACTGAGCCACGTCCGAAAGTCCTTAAGTGCTGCTCCAATGCTGCGTAAGCATGCTTAACATCATCATCGCTATCGTCATCGCCGACGTCATCATTATCTGCCCCATCTCCATCTTCGTCATCGTCTTATGCCAATCGGAGCAACTAACTGTTTAGGTTTAAGGCGTGCGGCTGTTCTTCTCGCAAGTCGTTTAAGCGGACCTTACCATCAACTCTTCTCCGCTAGGTGGGGAAGCAGCAAACTTGTCTAAAGAGGGGAACACAACCGACAAACACATCCAGCTTCGCGTTTTCCCTGCAGAAAGCTCGCCATGTGCGAACTTATTCAGCGCCAGCTTCAGACAAAGCTTAAAGCTCTAAATCTCCCCTTTGGGTGCGAAATTTTGCTAAAAGCACGAAACTCGCAATACCGTAACGTTGTGAAATATTTGGTAAGGAAAATTGCAAAGGAACTTGGGAAAAGTTAATACTAACCATACCGATTCCAATAAGATTGAAGAATATTTTTTAGGTTTTTACAAATGCAGATACAGATATAACGACCATATGTTATTGATCTTGAGCATACGCATTAAGCTATTGAAGATCATAAATCATGAAAGTATCACAGTAATATCTTAGGATGTAGAAAAAATCGACTAATAGGTTCTATGGTAGCTATACGACAAATAGGTTCGATTTTTTTAAAAATAAAAGCATACTCAGACATAGATAAAACAAGTAAGAGAGCTACAGTCGAGTATGCTCGACTGTAATACACCCGCTACCCAGCTGCTCGTACATCATTTATTTGCGGAACAAAAAATAACGGCTACAATCATATTTTGACCGTAAAAGGCTATGGACTTACAACATTTATGCAAAGTCAAAATCTAAAATAAAAAAAAAAACATTTTTGCACACATTTAATTTTTGATGCGGGCGGGACTCGAACCCGTAAATGCATAATAGTACTGTTCGTTTTGCAGTCCACAACTTAACCCAGCTGGCAGCGCTACTTACAGCTATGGAAAGCGTTAAGCTGAATAACTTCTGTGTTTATTATCCGATAGTTACCAAATTTTCAGAGATCATGTGGCTAGCTATAGTTATCATATAAGCCGAAAATTAACAATATGGCATCAAAATTGCGCTTGTAATCAATGTTTTTTCGATTTACGGGGCGGAAGGGGGCGTGGCCAAAATCCAAAATAAACTTGATCAGCGTGCAATAACAACACATTTTGTCACAAAATTTGGTAGTCCTAGCTCTTATAGTAGCTGAGATCTAGATTTTCACACGGACAGACAGACGGACATGGCTATATCGACTAGGCTGTTGATCCTGAGCCAGAATATATATACTTTATGGGGTCGGAGGTGTCTCCTTCTGCCTGTTACATACATTTTCGGTTTGAACAAAGTTATAATACCCGTCTACTCTATGAGTAGCGGGTATAAATATCGAAAATCAACCAATAGGTTCTATGACAGATATGCAAAATATCGGTCCGATCCTGCTCGCTATTACATCGACTTACATCTTAAATCTGAAATTGAGACTAGTTTACGTTGCAACTTGCAACAGGCAGTCTCACATTGCTCGTTTGACTCCCCTTTTAATACTGATCGAGAACACATATACAGACTTTTTAAGATTCTTGAGATGTCTACTAATTTACCCACTTTACAAGGGGAAAGAACGTCATATTTGTTATTTTTGCCATAACAGTTTCGTCCCCTTATTCTTTCTTTTTATGTCAAACCATACCAATATTTCCCCTTAATCCAACTATTATAACATAAACTAGACATTGAAACGAATATTAGAGTTGGGCTTTTGGAATACAAATTTGCAGTATAAATCAAATTACAGTCCCAAGCTCATCCACTTCTTTACCTTTACCCTTACTAGTACTAAATAAAATATTATAAGTTTATGAATTGATTTTGATTATGATTCTATTGCAAACATTAGTTTAATTTCCATAGGTAGAAGTATACGTGTAAGTGTAAGTATAGACTAAATCGTCATCTGTGCTCAACAGTCGGTGTCGTACCAGGCAGCCAAGTTGTTGTTGTCGTTGGGTGGTGTCGGCATGGCATCCAAGTCGAAATTCATAGCGCCAGCGTCTATCTCACCAACGTCCATGTCCATGGAGTAGGGCGATGTTGGTGCCCCGCCTGGTGGCATTGTGTTGTTAGCTGCAGCCCCAGCACCACCGCCTACTGGACTGCTGATCTCCAGTCCTTGCATGGAATCTATTGGTAGAGTATCATATCCTGATAAATAAGAAAAAAGAAGAATCACATAAGTCAAAAAAGTATGACTTAAATTTGACAAGATATGTACATATATTGTGTAGGTATACTTATTACATATATTTATAGTATGTATAAAAAAGATATCATTCAACACATGCATTCTAATAATATATGGCATATATTTATAAGATACTCATATTCATATTCATACTAGCTACAGATCGCAACATAATGCATGGAAAATCATAAGTCATTGAAACATATTTTATAACCAGAATAAAACAGAAAAAAACTATACTCAATAATAAAAAGAAAGGAAAACATAAATTGGAATAAAATCGTTGTGTAAAATGTTTGAAATCAAATTCTTATGATCCGTGGCGTGATGTAAGATAAGGGTATATTCGCTAATCTTGGGACAAAATATTTATGATGGAAGAAAAAATTAAAAACCTTTTAATATGTATTTTACATTCATGTCTTTCCTTTTGGTTGGAAAGATTCTTGTTCCTCTTAAATACGTTAAGAAAATAACCTGAATTCGATATAAAAATAGTTATTTTAAAAAACACACTACATGCTTGGGTTACCTTGCAATAAGGGCTTTCGTGGGTCGTGAGGGAAGATAAAACCCAAAAAAACTTCACGTTATGTATCTAAAAAGGTCAGGTGTGAGTTATCGATAGAATGCGTAACGATCAACTGAGTAAAGAAATGAGATTGGGTACTTTTTATTATTGTGGTGAACTCATAACTACAGGGGGTAGGGGTAGAAAAGGGATAAGATTAAACTTTGATTCACTAATCGCTTTGGTCTTCTTTCTCTAGCTGAAACAGGACTTATGCAGACATTTAAACATTAACATGAAGGGGAAGGTGGGAGCGCCTACTTAATGCTGTAGTAGTTGTAGATCCTTACAGTCGAATGTAGAAAGGACAGCGAGCATACATACCTTGCTGGTGGAATGCGCGACCTCCGTGCGAACTGTGCACACTGGGCGGACCTTGTCCGTAAAGGCCCTCATATGCTTCATCGGGTCCAAGCATATCCTGTGATCGTGTACGTGATCGTGTACGTAATCATGTTATCGATTCGAGTAAGTGTGCGTGTGTAGGTGTGTATGTGTGTGATTGAATAGTGGGTTGATCGGTATTATGTGATTTCATTTTGGATGGATCAGAAGTGAAAAGTTGTTAGGAAAGAAGAGACACACAGCCACAGAACACAAGTTGTTGTGTTGCATGTTTATAGAGGGATTTACAGGAGGATGTGGTCGTTGGTGGTGTTTGGTGTTGTTGTAGGTGGTGTTATGTGTCGATATATGTGCATGATGCGTCGATGTTTGTTGTTGTTGTTGAGTGATACATTACGGGGTTTGAAGTTTGGTTTGTTTCATTTTGCACATAAAGAAAACATAATGAAAGAAAAAGAAGCGAAATCAAAATATAAATTAATAAAAAAATCAAAGCTAATCGTTAAGTCATTAACAACATTTTACAGAACAAAAGTACATAAATTTTTAAATTATTCGTACAGGGTATCAATTGATTAATTACAAGAAAGGAACTAGAGATTAAAGTAATTGCAGGTCGAATTATACTTTTCCTTCGCCTACGGCCAAATGCTTCAATCAATTGCTACTTAAACTAACATTAAAATTACCGATTCCGAGGAGAACTGATAAGAATCAATAAGTGGGATAAGATATAGTAGAATGTGGAAAACAAGTTGACAATTTCGAGTTACAGTATTTACATAATTAAAGACTTAAAGGTAGTTCATATATGGTACTCGTATTGCTACTCAAACTGTATGTACAAACTCAAGGAGTAAGAGGGCAAATCAGTCTAAGGTGATGCTACGCACCTGTAAGTCCGGACCCATGCCCAGGTCGGCGTTGGCCCAGATGTTGTTCTCCTCGCGCAACAGCGAGTTGGTCAGCTCGATTGAGAGCCGCTTCTTGTAGTCCTGCGGCTTGTCCTCGCTCATGCGGAACAGCACGGCAGCTGCGTAAGTGGCCACGCCCTCGTTGCGCGAGTGCAGCAAATCGGTTAGCGGACCGGTGGCCCCCCTCCTGCTCGATTATTTCAGCCCCCTCCTTGTCGGCGGCCAGCTCGCAGAGCACCCCGGCTGCAACACGCTATAAGATATTGGGAGAGGTTGGAAACAATTCTCACACACTATGGCGGGTCTCAACCTGACTTACCTGAATGTTTTCGATTTCGTTAAAGAGCAAACGCACAAAGATCGGAATAACAGACTGCTGACGGATGAGAGCGCGATTGTGAGATTCTCGCGCAAGGATGTGCAAGGCGCCGACAGTCCCCTCTACGATTTCCTCCATTCGCACTCCGTCGGCGTATGCCGAGGGCTGCTGTGACCCAGTTGTAGCAATAGACGAGCGTTGCTACAAGAAAAATGTTTAGGTTTTATACTGCGCATATTACTCCCCTCCCTTTTTAGGCGATTTCCCATTACTGATTACTATCAACTTACGCGCTCTGTATCCTGGAATGCGCGCATCAAAAGACGCACTAGATGGTGTATGGCACCGTGCTCCCGCAACGGTGCATGATTGGCCGGGCAGAGGGCCAGATTGCGAATAAGTCCAATGACAGCCTTGATCAAAGGCCAGCGAGAGGGAGGATGCAAGAGCTTCACAATCACGGAGAGGCCGTAATTGAGACGCACCGCATTCTGGGCCAGCTCGGAATCGACGTGGCGCGAGGTAAGGTGTCGCAGAGCGCACACCGCCGGTTCTGTGATCTCCTCGCGGTCACCGGCATTGATGATGGTGCGAACGAGAGCATCCACGCCGCCCACTTGGCAAACAGTCGCTTTATTGCGCTGATTGTTGCAAGTCAAATTCGAGAGTATGCCGGCGGCACAGGTGACCACATTGACATCTGTTGAGGCCAGCACCTGGACCAGCGATTGCAGCAGCGCCTCTAAGCCTTCCACCTTGGTGGCTGCGTCCGACAGATTGCGTAGAGTCCAGAGACAGTTCTGCACCAGACGCGGCGACATGTTGCCCAAGTGCATGGCCAGAGCCTGCATGCCTCCAGCATCGACAATCGCCGGCTTGTTGCTGGAGCACACTGAGAGAACCTTCAGCACACGCGATGTGGTCCACAAAAGCTTCTCGTAGTCGTAGGAGCGCATGATACGCACCAACTCGTTGGGCCCGCCTGAGGCCAGAATGATGAGTTTGCTTTCTTGATTGCCGTAGGCCAATATCTGCAGGCAATCGGTAACAATGGCCAAGAACTTCACATTGTTGCGCTGCAGCAGAGTCACCATCTTCTGCAGGCCCCCGGCCAGCCGCACGGCCATCTTGGAACCATCCTGGTGGAGCAGTAGATTGTGCAATGTGGTAATCGCG
The DNA here is from genome assembly GCA_018904095.1 of Zaprionus ghesquierei. Lineage (NCBI taxonomy): Eukaryota > Metazoa > Arthropoda > Insecta > Diptera > Drosophilidae > Zaprionus > Zaprionus ghesquierei. The sequence goes on from JAEIGP010000841.1 coordinate 415,150, forward strand.
TAGAATAGTACGCTTTCGACGGGCGAAGAAAGCAGCTTCACCAAAGCCGGAATTCCGCCGCTCTTGAAGATGGCCAAGAGGCCCTGGCGATGGTGCGACAAGTTGTGCAGCGTACCCACGGCGGCCTTGGTACTCTCAAGATCGTTGCTGTTGGAAATGGCGCGCACCAACGCTGCCACCATCTGAGGGCTGTTCATAATGGCGTGGCGCGATGCCTCCTTCTTGGACAGCTGGTGCACCATCATAGCTGCCTGCGAGACGACCACCTGATCCTCGTCGTTGAGCAGCTTGATCAGCTCCGGTATGGCCCGCGTGGCCAACTCAGCGTCGTCTTGATAATTGATCAAGTTGACCACCGCATGCTTCAGCATCTGTGACGGCTCGGACAGACGCTGCACAGCGGTTGGCTGCCCTGGATCAAATTGTGTTGACGGTATCTCAATACCTTCCTCCAGGGTCTCTGGAAACATGGCGGCGCGTACGCGCTGCGATCGGGTCTGGCTCAACTGTTGGTTCATGTCGTCCACCTGATCTTGTGTAAAATTCTGTGGAAACCCGGTGTCCAAGTCGAACATCAGCGGATCACCCTCCATTTCATCATCCTCCTTGCCCGACAGCGACGGCACCTGGGTTACCGCACCCGAGTGGATGCCGGAGTCGCCCAAATAAGAGTTCTGCTGCCACATCAGCGTCTGCTCCTTGGCCGACACCATAGGCGGCAAATCCGGCGGATTATACTGATTGTTATGGGACACTGCAAGCAACAGATACTCCAATTGATATCAAAGAACAACAAAAACATAAAAACCCCCAACCAACTACAGAGTTTAGTTTGTACCCATCTCATTCATTGATTGGACTAAAGATAACAGGGCTGCATTATAAGCCAGGGTTGCAACTTCTCTTTAAACTCAATGGCTTTACTTTGCGGTATTAAAAAACTGGCTCAAATGCGACATTTGAAATAATGCACTGCGACAGCAAAATGACAGCAAAAGGAAACAGCAATGGGAACTGAAATAGGAACGTGACAGATTGGACGCTGCAGGACATATTTGCATATAAAGAACACACATGGTACATCTCTTAGTACATAAGTGTGTATATATGTACTTACAAACATATGTACATAGATGTCTCAACAAGCAATCAAAGCCAAAACAAGAACCGAGTGCAGCCAGAACAGGACACGACGTTCTAAGGGGGAGTGACTCCCAGCTGTGTGTGCAAGTTACTCGGTGTGTGTATGTGTGTGTGTGTGCAAAAATCGAGCTCCAAATACGTTGGGCGTTTTGTTTGCCACTTTGCTTTAATTATGCTTCCTCAGCGATTCGGCTTGTCCTTTGTCTTTGATTTGCGCTGCTTATGCGCTGCGGCAACTGCCAACTGCCAGTCGGCAAAGCAGTTGCTCAAGTGCGTTGCGTGTTTTATTCCCCTGATCGATTAACGCATCTTGTGCCTTATTCTCGGGCGGATCAAACACCCCAAAGACCACGAAGCATCAGTCAGCATCCACTGCCGCGCTCTAATTAAATTTTGAGTAAAAATGGGATATGCACATAAAGGCCGAACGAACGTGTGCCGGGAGTCGACATGGCGCAAGACCAGACCAACTGCAGTTGAAGTGTGTGCGCGAGGGAGATGGGACACGCCCTCAATCAACGGATTGAAGTGAGGCAGCAAGAACAACAATGCACACACTTTGCACAGCCAGCAGCAGCACAGCAATGATGAGAGGCAGGGCAGGGGAGAGAGGAGAACAAAATGAACAAATCGCTGTAGCAGTCGCAGTCGCAGGGATGGAATAAAAGAACTGTGGCAGAAGGAGATGCATTTTAGCTAAAAGCAGACAAAAGAACACAAACAACCGAAGCACACTGTAATCGATCGAGATTACAGCAACTGCGCCTCTCTCTCCCTTCTTTAAATAATCGTTTGTAAATGCGCATTGGAGCGCATTACGGCCATAAAGCCCCTCCCACCCCCACATATACTGCCATGGAGTCGGGATACGGGAGACGAGATACAAGGGCGTAAAACCAAATGTTGAAGACATCCTTAAATAGGTTTAGCCGAAAGATAACTTAAGCATTTACTTACTTGTACGATTTTGTGCTGGCATGTAACTCATCTTGGTGATTTAGGCGCTTTACACCACACCTGGGAAAGAAAATTAAAAACAATTAAGACAATTAAGTTTAACTTGTATGTTGTTAATAATAATTTTATTTGCCCGGTTTGCTTGTCCTTTTTGCTTTGGAACATTTCTTATTTCAGTTGAACACAAGCATACGTACTATTAACATTGACACTGTTAAAACAGCTAAAATAAAGCGAGGGTAAACTAAAGAGTCGGGTTTAAAAGAAAAGAAGACAAAGTGAGATGAGGGGTACTCCCTCTCTCCTACTCCTTCCGATGGCAGGTAACATGAGTACGCAGTGTGTACATACCACCACGCACACACACACACACACACACAAACAAGTATTTCCGTTTTAAGCCGTCACAATACAAACAAACTATGTTGAGGTGCACACTCGAATATGCATGCATGTATGAGCATACAAACATACTTGTGCAAAAGTAGGGTATCGAAGAAGTTATATATATTCTTGCAACAGACTACACACCTAACGTAATTTAAATCACAAAAGTGAACTGCGGGTTAATTTAACGGAGCTTCCTTTTTCTGTTATTCGTTTTGTATCTGGAGCACAGTACAAAAAAAATATAATTGAGTTTCCTCTTCGCGGTTCCACTCGGCTTTTGGGCACACGCAGAACAACGAACAACCAACAACCTCGAAACGAAATAGGCAAGTAACTGAAAATCAACGAGAACGGAGCCGTGCGGCTTCGTTGCACGAATATACATATGTACATACAGATCACACATACACATTTAAATACGTGTTGCAACTTGCGCGAGAGAGCGAGAAAGATAGAGTACTGACTACGCTGAAAACAAAAACTCCAATGTAGCTCGTTAGCGTTGCCAGATGGTAAGATAAAAATATTTAAGCATTCCACAAAACAAATTTAAATTAAAACATTGGATTCGTATTTCTAAGAAACTCACACTACGTATGGTAACAACAAATATGAATAATATATAATATAAAAGTATATACTGCAAGGCATATTTTATGTTGCGTAGAAAACTGGCAGCACACATTTCTTGACATATGTACGTTTACACGTACGTTATGTATGTATGTTAATAAACATACTTATGTATATGCGTATAAGTATGCATGTTTTAATCACAGTTTAAACAAATGTTGTTCACCAAACAAATATTGTTTATTATCTATTCATGAATTTAAGTCGCATCAGTATGTGTGGATTTGTTTACAACAAATTTAATTGAAATGAAGCACAAACGAATTCACTCATATACATACAAGTAATTTAATGTTTTTAGCTACCACACCCCCTACAGGGCTTCTTCATTTGGCTACGGATGTGCTTAAATGCTTTTCTTACCTACCGTGTCAATTATAACTTAATCTGCTTTACAGCAGGAATTATTTATTTTCACCCACTAAATACGCGAATTTAACAACAAATTTTCCAGCGAAAACTAAGTGTGTGTGTATTAGAGGTGGAGAAACATCGATGCTTACATCGTTGTTTTCAAAACATCTGAATAATCGATGTTTAATTACCTAGCATCGATGTTTTCCATTGCTACTCTGTGCATGGTGGATTTACAGCTGTGTTCAAAAAAATAGTAGTGCAAGAAATGCAATCAAGCAATGCGATTTTTTTTCAAGTTCCGTTACGAATATTTCAACTTGTACGCATTGTTATTGTAGAATGGAATGTGTACAAGGAAGAAACGAAAAAATCCCGTTAGATTTGCGAGAATTAAGCAAATGAACAACTCTTTTTGCTAGAAGCATCAGTCTTCGGCTGCTCATTAACATAGCAGTGCGTATCTTGATAAGCAAAGAAGCATTTTTTTAGACTTTTAATTGATAAAAAGTAAGTGGTTTCGTGTTAGTGACTATTATTAACATTAGAAAACACTAAAATAAATTAATATTTTTTAACTTAGTGGGCAGGGGCAAAAATTGTACTCCTGAAAAAAGAAATATCATAGTGCGGCTCAGAAATCTGGGAAAAACATATAAAGAGATCCAGGAAATATGTGGATGTTCTGCTAAAATGGTTTATAATGCTTTAAACTTTCAAGAAATTCCCGAAAATCGTGGTCCCCGACGTAAAACCACGCCTAATGAGGACCGATCTATTGTGCGATATAGCAGGGCGCACCCTTTTGCATCGTCCAGCAAGATAAAAAATGAGTTAGGCTTGAATGTTAGTGGCCCTACTATTCGGCGACGTCTTAAGGAACAAAAGCATCATGTCAAAGCACGTTTGGAGTTCGCCAAAAGTCACCTTAATTGGCCCGTTACAAAGTGGCGAAATATTTTATGGAGTGACGAAAGTAAAATTGTGTTATTTGGTGGAAAGGGCTCCAGACTATATGTCAGACGTCCACCTAACAAAGAGTACGATCCTAAGTACACTTTGAAGACAGTTAAGCACGGCGAATTGAGTATTATGGTATGGGCATGTTTTTCTTACCGTGGAGTAGGCCCTATATTCATGATTGATGGGATCATGGATCGATCTGTATATGTTAACATATTAGAAAATGTTATGTTGCCTTATGCCGATTGGGAAATGCCACTAAAGTGGACGTTTAAACAAGATAACGACCCCAAACATACAAGCAAACTGGTCAAATGCTGGTTGGCATCAAAGCGGATCGACCTTATGTCGTGGCCTGCACGGTCTCCGGACTTAAATCCCATTGAAAACCTATGGGGAGATGTTGAACGATATGTTGCAAATGCAAATCCAACATCTCGATCACTGCTTTGGGAGGTTGTTCAACAATCATGGAAGCGGATCCCTGTAAAGCGCTGCCAGGACTTGGTGGATTCTATGCCTCGCAGATGCCAGGCCGTTATAAATAATAATGGGTACACGACCAAGTACCAACCAACAAATTAAAAAAGTTTTTTGAAGTTCTACAATGTTTTTTTTTTGACTACGAGGGTCGTTATATATGATAAGTCCGTGACTTTTTGAATAAAATATATTTTTTTCGTCAAAGAAGCGTTTTATTTCTCAACATAATCTCCTTTTAGCTCTATACATTTAGTCCAGCGTTTTTCCAATTTTTTTATTCCTTCCAAATAATAGGTTTTCTCAAGGCCCTCAAAATAGTCGTTTGTTTCTGTGATGACCTCTTCATTTGACCCGAATCTCTTACCGCCGAGCCATTGCTTCATGTTTGGAAACAAAAAATAGTCACAGGGGGCTAAATCTGGAGAATATGCTGGATGGGGTAGCAGTTCGTAGCCCAATTTATGAAATTTTGCCATGCTGACTACACACGTGTGCACCCGTGCATTGTCCTGATGGAACAGCACTTTTTTTTTCGCCAAATGCGGTCGTTTCTGCTTCAAATCAATATCGAATCTGTCCAAAAGCTCTGAATAATATTCGCCGGTGATCGTTTTACCCTTTTCAAGGTAATCGATGTGAATGATACCTTGTGCATCCCAAAAAACTGTGGCCATGACCTTGTTGGCCGACAGACCCACCTTGGCCTTCTTTGGTGCACGTTCACCCTCTGTCTCGGTCTCTGGTGTGGTGTGGTGGATCCATGTTCCGTCTACGGTAACGAAACGGCGCAAAAATTCGTTTGGATTGCGGTTGAACATCGCCAAACACTCCTTTGAAATGGTCACACGGTTGCGCTTATGGTCGTGTGTGAGCAATCGCGGCACCCATCGCGCGGAAAGCTTTTTCATGTCCAAATATTCATGTAAAATGTGATGTACCCGTTCAGTTGAGATGCCTACAGCCTCAGCTACCTCACGCACTGTCATTCTCCGATCATCCAATATCATTCCATGGATTTTGTCGACGATTTCTGGCATGACGACCTCTTTTGGGCGACCTGAACGTTCGGCATCACTTGTACTGGTACGACCACAACGGAACTCAGTAAACCATTTCTTAACCATTGAAATTGATGGTGCAGAGTCCCCATAATATTTATCAAGTCTTTCCTTGGTTTCGGTGATGGATTTTTTACGCAAAAAATAATGCTTAATTAGCACACGAAATTCACTTTTTTCCATTTTCGTTAAAATTCACGAGATCGTCTGCTTTCAATGCCTATAAAACGCAAACCAAAAAACGCAGCTTTCTCAAAATTTTACAGTCAGCTGTTAATCGATAACTGCTGACAGGAGCAGTGTTGTATTTAGAGCAGGTGCGCGGCAAATACAAAAAGTCCACTGATTTCGTTACTCACTGCTATTGCTAAGAACAGCTGTAAACAGCACTTTTTTGTTTTAATTAATAATGTAAAAAAAATTAACAACACTTTGAATAATAAATTGATTTGTTTTTGTTTAAAATAAACACAAAATTTAATTTGTGAACATTCATTTACTTTTTGATATATAAAACTAAGTTTAAAGTTGCAGCTAATAAGCACTGCTATTATTAAGAACACAGCTGTACATTTTTGAGGTTGCTTTGTGACGAAAGTATTAAAGTTTCAACATTTTGCTATAACACACTTATAGATTTATACTATATGCATATATGTATATTCCAAATTTCCAGCCGATCGGATTATAAACACAAAAGTTATTCAGTTAAACGTTTTCCGTAGTTCCGCTGCTTGCGCCCTTGCAGCATGTCGCGACGTCATCGTCGTGTTACTTCGATTCAGCCGTGGCGTGTATAAAGCTGATTGCTATGACGTTGCTATGGTACATGAACTTTTGCAGAGGAAATAAAAGTGTGATAATTTCTTTCGAAACTGGGCGAATGGTATCTTACTGTCGGGTGCTCTCGACTGTAGCTTTCCTTACTTGTTTATATTGACATATAATAATAATATATTTCCATAGACCGCGTCAATGCAACATATCAGGACGCGTCGTTTAAGGCTTTGTGTGTTCGAAAGCTAGTAAGCATAGCTGATTACTATGAAACCTTTGTAATGGCTCCATCTATTGATATTCGGAAGCTCAAATGGTATCTTACTGTTGGGCTCGCCTGACTGTAGCTTTCCTTTCTTGTTTTGATTTTGCGCTATTAATTATTTCTGGATTAAAAATACCCGAATGATGCCACCGCATATAATTTATACCCAATTTAAAAACAGAAATAGATTAAAAAAAATTGTGTTTAGTTTTTATTTCGATTGCAAACATTTGTTTAATATTGATATTGTTGACAACTTTGTGTCATCATAGTCGTCATCATCTGTGGTCAACAGTCGGTGTCGTACCAGGCAGCCAAGTTGTTGTTGTCGTTGGGTGGTGTCGGCATGGCATCCAAGTCGAAATTCATAGCGCCAGCGTCTATCTCACCAACGTCCATGTCCATGGAGTAGGGCGATGTTGGTGCCCCGCCTGGTGGCATTGTGTTGTTAGCTGCAGCCCCAGCTCCACCGCCTACTGGACTGCTGATCTCGAGACCTTGCATGGAATCTATTGGTAGAGTATCATATCCTGTTAAATGAGAAACAAGTTGAGTCCATTATGAGCCAAAGGGGTCACTCCAATTGTTGGCATAAGTTATAATTATATATTTTTGAAAATTCTAAATAAACACCAAGTTCATCCTAAAGATATCTTCCGGCACATGCATCCCAAGTATCTATGAATCTGCACATAAACACAAATCAGAACATGCAAATCTAACTTTGGCAAGATTGTAAAATAAGAAGAAGAATGCATATAAAATAGAAATCATAAATTTAAAGAAATAAATCTTGGGATAATTAACTTGAAAATTATTTTTTAAAATAATCCATTTCAGGGTGAATGATTGTATCTTCATCAGTTTGTTTTCCAATATCAATTCAACATATTTTAAAAAACAGGATAGATCAAAATATTATACTCTTATTTGAATATTTGTTAATTTCGTTTCCCTTATTGTATTGGGTTTATTTGTTTAGAACAGAATATAGCATTGTGATAACAGGGGCTTAAGACACTATAGTCGAATTTCTTTGTATGAATTTAATTTGTGCATGCATTTTTCATGACAAATTGATACCCTTTGACCGGGTTGTGGTGGGGTGTGATTGGAGATAAAACGAGCGACTCGAGCAAAAGTATCACAGATAATAGTTATCGATCAATTATATATGGACCGATAAACACGGGTGAGTCATGAGATAGGGGGTAGCTTCAGGTGATTAGAGAACAACAAAGGGTACAGAAGGAGGTCATGTTTCATTTTGTTTCCACAACACGATTTTTTCTTTAAAGCTGAAACAGTACTTATGCAGACATTTAAACATTAACATGAAGGAGAAGGTGGGAGCGCCTACTTAATGCTGTAGTAGTTGTAGATCCTTACAGTCGAATGTAGAAGGGACAGCGAGCATACATACCTTGCTGGTGGAATGCGCGACCTCCGTGCGAACTGTGCACACTGGGCGGACCTTGTCCGTAAAGGCCCTCATATGCTTCATCGGGTCCAAGCATATCCTGTGATCGTGTACGTGATCGTGTACGTAATCATGTTATCGATTCGAGTAAGTGTGCGTGTGTAGGTGTGTATGTGTGTGATTGAATAGTGGGTTGATCGGTATTATGTGATTTCATTTTGGATGGATCAGAAGTGAAAAGTTGTTAGGAAAGAAGAGACACACAGCCACAGAACACAAGTTGTTGTGTTGCATGTTTATAGAGGGATTTACAGGAGGATGTGGTCGTTGGTGGTGTTTGGTGTTGTTGTAGGTGGTGTTATGTGTCGATATATGTGCATGATGCGTCGATGTTTGTTGTTGTTGTTGAGTGATACATTACGGGGTTTGAAGTTTGGTTTGTTTCATTTTGCACATAAAGAAAACATAATGAAAGAAAAAGAAGCGAAATCAAAATATAAATTAATAAAAAAATCAAAGCTAATCGTTAAGTCATTAACAACATTTTACAGAACAAAAGTACATAAATTTTTAAATTATTCATACAGGGTATCAATTGATTAATTACAAGAAAGGAACTAGAGATTAAAGTAATTGCAGGTCGAATTATACTTTTCCTTCGCCTACGGCCAAATGCTTCAATCAATTGCTACTTAAACTAACATTAAAATTACCGATTCCGAGGAGAACTGATAAGAATCAATAAGTGGGATAATATATAGTAGAATGTGGAAAACAAGTTGACAATTTCGAGTTACAGTATTTACATAATTAAAGACTTAAAGGTAGTTCATATATGGTACTCGTATTGCTACTCAAACTGTATGTACAAACTCAAGGAGTAAGAGGGCAAATCAGTCTAAGGTGATGCTACGCACCTGTAAGTCCGGACCCATGCCCAGGTCGGCGTTGGCCCAGATGTTGTTCTCCTCGCGCAACAGCGAGTTGGTCAGCTCGATTGAGAGCCGCTTCTTGTAGTCCTGCGGCTTGTCCTCGCTCATGCGGAACAGCACGGCAGCTGCGTAAGTGGCCACGCCCTCGTTGCGCGAGTGCAGCAAATCGGTTAGCGGACCGGTGGCCCCCTCCTGCTCGATTATTTCAGCCCCCTCCTTGTCGGCGGCCAGCTCGCAGAGCACCCCGGCTGCAACACGCTATAAGATATTGGGAGAGGTTGGAAACAATTCTCACACACTATGGCGGGTCTCAACCTGACTTACCTGAATGTTTTCGATTTCGTTAAAGAGCAAACGCACAAAGATCGGAATAACAGACTGCTGACGGATGAGAGCGCGATTGTGAGATTCTCGCGCAAGGATGTGCAAGGCGCCGACAGTCCCCTCTACGATTTCCTCCATTCGCACTCCGTCGGCGTATGCCGAGGGCTGCTGTGACCCAGTTGTAGCAATAGACGAGCGTTGCTACAAGAAAAATGTTTAGGTTTTATACTGCGCATATTACTCCCCTCCCTTTTAGGCGATTTCCCATTACTGATTACTATCAACTTACGCGCTCTGTATCCTGGAATGCGCGCATCAAAAGACGCACTAGATGGTGTATGGCACCGTGCTCCCGCAACGGTGCATGATTGGCCGGGCAGAGGGCCAGATTGCGAATAAGTCCAATGACAGCCTTGATCAAAGGCCAGCGAGAGGGAGGATGCAAGAGCTTCACAATCACGGAGAGGCCGTAATTGAGACGCACCGCATTCTGGGCCAGCTCGGAATCGACGTGGCGCGAGGTAAGGTGTCGCAGAGCGCACACCGCCGGTTCTGTGATCTCCTCGCGGTCACCGGCATTGATGATGGTGCGAACGAGAGCATCCACGCCGCCCACTTGGCAAACAGTCGCTTTATTGCGCTGATTGTTGCAAGTCAAATTCGAGAGTATGCCGGCGGCACAGGTGACCACATTGACATCTGTTGAGGCCAGCACCTGGACCAGCGATTGCAGCAGCGCCTCTAAGCCTTCCACCTTGGTGGCTGCGTCCGACAGATTGCGTAGAGTCCAGAGACAGTTCTGCACCAGACGCGGCGACATGTTGCCCAAGTGCATGGCCAGAGCCTGCATGCCTCCAGCATCGACAATCGCCGGCTTGTTGCTGGAGCACACTGAGAGAACCTTCAGCACACGCGATGTGGTCCACAAAAGCTTCTCGTAGTCGTAGGAGCGCATGATACGCACCAACTCGTTGGGCCCGCCTGAGGCCAGAATGATGAGTTTGCTTTCTTGATTGCCGTAGGCCAATATCTGCAGGCAATCGGTAACAATGGCCAAGAACTTCACATTGTTGCGCTGCAGCAGAGTCACCATCTTCTGCAGGCCCCCGGCCAGCCGCACGGCCATCTTGGAACCATCCTGGTGGAGCAGTAGATTGTGCAATGTGGTAATCGCGTAGAATAGTACGCTTTCGACGGGCGAAGAAAGCAGCTTCACCAAAGCCGGAATTCCGCCGCTCTTGAAGATGGCCAAGAGGCCCTGGCGATGGTGCGACAAGTTGTGCAGCGTACCCACGGCGGCCTTGGTACTCTCAAGATCGTTGCTGTTGGAAATGGCGCGCACCAACGCTGCCACCATCTGAGGGCTGTTCATAATGGCGTGGCGCGATGCCTCCTTCTTGGACAGCTGGTGCACCATCATAGCTGCCTGCGAGACGACCACCTGATCCTCGTCGTTGAGCAGCTTGATCAGCTCCGGTATGGCCCGCGTGGCCAACTCAGCGTCGTCTTGATAATTGATCAAGTTGACCACCGCATGCTTCAGCATCTGTGACGGCTCGGACAGACGCTGCACAGCGGTTGGCTGCCCTGGATCAAATTGTGTTGACGGTATCTCAATACCTTCCTCCAGGGTCTCTGGAAACATGGCGGCGCGTACGCGCTGCGATCGGGTCTGGCTCAACTGTTGGTTCATGTCGTCCACCTGATCTTGTGTAAAATTCTGTGGAAACCCGGTGTCCAAGTCGAACATCAGCGGATCACCCTCCATTTCATCATCCTCCTTGCCCGACAGCGACGGCACCTGGGTTACCGCACCCGAGTGGATGCCGGAGTCGCCCAAATAAGAGTTCTGCTGCCACATCAGCGTCTGCTCCTTGGCCGACACCATAGGCGGCAAATCCGGCGGATTATACTGATTGTTATGGGACACTGCAAGCAACAGATACTCCAATTGATATCAAAGAACAACAAAAACATAAAAACCCCCAACCAACTACAGAGTTTAGTTTGTACCCATCTCATTCATTGATTGGCTAAAGATAACAGGGCTGCATTATAAGCCAGGGTTGCAACTTCTCTTTAAACTCAATAGCTTTACTTTGCGGTATTAAAAGACTGGCTCAAATGCGACATTTGAAATAATGCACTGCGACAGCAAAATGACAGCAAAAGGAAACAGCAATGGGAACTGAAATAGGAACGTGACAGATTGGACGCTGCAGGACATATTTGCATATAAAGAACACACATGGTACATCTCTTAGTACATAAGTGTGTATATATGTACTTACAAACATATGTACATAGATGTCTCAACAAGCAATCAAAGCCAAAACAAGAACCGAGTGCAGCCAGAACAGGACACGACGTTCTAAGGGGGAGTGACTCCCAGCTGTGTGTGCAAGTTACTCGGTGTGTGTATGTGTGTGTGTGTGCAAAAATCGAGCTCCAAATACGTTGGGCGTTTTGTTTGCCACTTTGCTTTAATTATGCTTCCTCAGCGATTCGCTTTGTCCTTTGTCTTTGATTTGCGCTGCTTATGCGCTGCGGCAACTGCCAACTGCCAGTCGGCAAAGCAGTTGCTCAAGTGCGTTGCGTGTTTTATTCCCCTGATCGATTAACGCATCTTGTGCCTTATTCTCGGGCGGATCAAACACCCCAAAGACCACGAAGCATCAGTCAGCATCCACTGCCGCGCTCTAATTAAATTTTGAGTAAAAATGGGATATGCACATAAAGGCCGAACGAACGTGTGCCGGGAGTCGACATGGCACAAGACCAGACCAACTGCAGTTGAAGTGTGTGCGCGAGGGAGATGGGACACGCCCTCAATCAACGGATTGAAGTGAGGCAGCAAGAACAACAATGCACACACTTTGCACAGCCAGCAGCAGCACAGCAATGATGAGAGGCAGGGCAGGGGGAGAGAGGAGAACAAAATGAACAAATCGCTGTAGCAGTCGCAGTCGCAGGGATGGAATAAAAGAACTGTGGCAGAAGGAGATGCATTTTAGCTAAAAGCAGACAAAAGAACACAAACAACCGAAGCACACTGTAATCGATCGAGATTACAGCAACTGCGCCTCTCTCTCCCTTCTTTAAATAATCGTTTGTAAATGCGCATTGGAGCGCATTACGGCCATAAAGCCCCTCCCACCCCCACATATACTGCCATGGAGTCGGGATACGGGAGACGAGATACAAGGGCGTAAAACCAAATGTTGAAGACATCCTTAAATAGGTTTAGCCGAAAGATAACTTAAGCATTTACTTACTTGTACGATTTTGTGCTGGCATGTAACTCATCTTGGTGATTTAGGCGCTTTACACCACACCTGGGAAAGAAAATTAAAAACAATTAAGACAATTAAGTTTAACTTGTATGTTGTTAATAATAATTTTATTTGCCCGGTTTGCTTGTCCTTTTTGCTTTGGAACATTTCTTATTTCAGTTGAACACAAGCATACGTACTATTAACATTGACACTGTTAAAACAGCTAAAATAAAGCGAGGGTAAACTAAAGAGTCGGGTTTCAAAGAAAAGAAGACAAAGTGAGATGAGAGGTACTCCCTCTCTCCTACTCCTTCCGATGGCAGGTAACATGAGTATGCAGTGTGTACACACCACCACGCACACACAGACACACACACAAACAAGTATTTCCGTTTTAAGCCGTCGCAATACAAACAAACTATGTTAAGGTGCAGACTCGAGTTAGTTTGTATGTATGTATATACAAACATACCTTTGCATAAGTAGGGTATCGAAATAGTTTTTGATATGTTCTAGCAGTCGACTACGCACCTGAAATAATCTTAATCACGCAGATAAACTGCACGGTATTTTAATTCAGCTTTTTCAGTTTTTATTTTTCCTTTTAGTACATAACAAATATTAGTATAATAATTTCCTTTTCACGGGCCCTGCCAAACACCGAACAACCAGCTCCGAGCAAAACAGACAAGTGACTGGCGATGAGAACGAATTCGTGCCGCCGTGTTGCACATACATATATACATAGCGTTCCCATATACGTGAGAAAGAGCGAGAAAGATGTTGAAGTGTACAAGTGAGACACTCCAATGCAGTTTGTCAGCGTTGCCAGATGTTTTAATGTCAACAATAACACAAAATTATTATTTACGCAGATATATGGTTTTTAAACGGAGTTTATATAATTTCCAAAGTTTATGGTTTCTGTCACATACCTTTTACATTTTTCACTGCGAAGGCAGCACACGAAATATTTATGTTCATATGTAAAAATGCACATGTGTCTTTCGTTTGCATTAATGTTCATAGTTTAGTGCACAGTAAATTCACCTGGTTTAAAAAAAACTGCATTGGATTAAAGGGGATAACATATAAACCACTTGAACACTTGGCGTTGTTTATGTTTATAATAAATTAGATTAAGCATTGACAACACAAACATACATCTACACTTATACACATGCAAGAGCAAGAGCCACACAATATTTAGCTGTATGTGTTGCGTTACCACACCCCCGCTCTTGGCTTATACCTTTTGCTCTAATAACTTTCCTTCGTTTCCTTTAATGTTCGAGGCTTTGTACTTCACATTTTGCTTGGGTAGCTCATTGCAAATTTATATTATTGAACATATTAAAAACACTTTTAATACTTACCGCGTCAATTATAATTTTATCTGCTTTAAAGCAGGTTTTACTTTTTTCCACACACTAAATCCACAAACCGTAAAACAAATTTTCCAGTGAAAACTAAGTGTGTGTATATACCGAAGACCTGCGAGACTTTCGATATTATCGCTCGATTAACTTTTGTTATCGTTTTGGCGAGAAAATCTACCGATAGAATATTATAGCAATTGAATTATATTAAAAATGATTAAAATTATCAAAATTTAAAGACATTTGGCATTATTGCTTTTTAACGACGGATTTGTATCTTAGTTTAGGACATATAGCCTCCGATAAGTCCCTGATTTTTATACAATTTGCAGGCAAAAATGGCTAGTGTGACCAGATTTCAAAAACTATAATCCCTTATATTTTGACCGCGTAAAGATGCATGGCTATGGTCTCACTCTTTCACTGACAGTTTGTTTTTAAAAACTGATAACGTTTATTTTAGTTGGCGTTTTCCTTTATGAAAATCAACATTTAACTGTGGAAAGTAAAGTAAATATGTAAAGTATTTTTGTGGACCTTTTTATTAATTCACGCACATCCGCTAAGACTGCATGCGCCCAAGCTTGCATGTAATTCGCTAAAAAAATATTTAAAAATTTAGTTCTTAGTTAAAAAATAAAACGCCCGATTAGAACAACTTTAAAATCAAATGGCAATTGCAGATTTTACATTCAATTTAAATAGGTTGGGTTGGGCAGCCCTTATTCGATAGATTTCGCAACAAGTGGCAAAAAATCGACTTTATTGTGATGAAAATACTGCATGCTGTGTGGCATTTTTCGCTCGGCTCACGCGGAGCAGGGCGAAGTCAATGCATTCACTTGCATGCGCTAGTAATACCTAATACTAAACTAAAATTCAAAAAACGATTTATGATCAGATCCCACCTTTAATCAATGTGTTTTATTTATTTATTTCTTTTTTGATATCAAGTGACGTGTAACTGTATTAGGTGTCGTCAGTCCCAGATTGCAGTCGACAACGCGTCGTTGCGGACCCGCAACAATTAATAACGGCGACATTTATGGGCTGCGAATTGTATGAGAGACCGAAGCTCTAAGCCGGCAACCGCAAAATGTCATAAAGCAGATACGAAGCAGTACAAAGAGAACAGCAACAACAACAACAAGGGCACTTAACGAAATTGGGGGAAAAAAACAATTAGAGACAAAACAAACAGAGATAGATTTAACAAAATATAATTTGTATAATTAAAGAAAAAGAGCGCGCGACGATGTTTCGCACGTCGCGACGTGTCGGCAGAAGCGCACAGCACAGTGGGCAGCAGAAAACAGGATGGCGGATGGAGGCGTGTGCTGCGGGGGACTTCAGGCGTGGCAGGGTCATAAAAAAAAAAAAAAAAAAAAGAGCACAGAATGCATTCGTCGCACACAAATGAATTGGATTCTCCGCGTCCAGCCGAGTCGCACTTGGGTGTCTGCTCTGTCTGTCTGTTGTGCCGATGAGTCGTGGGATCGTGGGATCCGTCACAGCAACAACAACAACAACTAAACATTTCTAAACGATTCAGGTTCGGTTTTTGAGTAATGAGCATTTGCAGTTCGCGAGCTGCTCAAAATAAGTTGTAAAAAATCTCCGTTGTGCACCCAACACACATAATCACGGTCGGTCCCTCTGTCTGTCTGTGTGTGCGTGTGCGTGTGTGTGTGTCCTCAGCTTCTCCAAGTAGAGTATAAAACAAATCGGCGCAAATGCAGCAAGCAACAGTTTAGCAGCAACATTATCCCCGAGCGTTTAGCTTCATTGATCAGGAATTATCACGCAAACCGTTTCCAAACATGGTAAGTATTCAAGGATTGTTTACAGGGCTAACATGCGCACCCATTGTATCCAGCAGCCTTTATTTCACACTCTTTCTCTCTTCTTTCCCTCTCTAACTTGCTTTCTTCTCTCTTTGCAGAACTACATTGCCATTATTTGTGCTGTGATTGTCGTCTCGCTGGCTCTATGCTCTGCCGATGTGTCTCATTTGGGTCTCTCACGCACATATTTGCCACCGGTGAGCGGCACCGGCGTGGGCTACCCCTCGTATCCCACGTACACGGGCAGTACCTACTCCAGCCGTGGCGCAGGATACTACTCGGGCTCAAGATTGGGCTACAATTTAGGCTCGGGATTGGGCTACAACTCGGGCTACAACTCGGGCTACAATTCGGGCTATGGCTCAAGCTACGGCAGCGGGTCGGGCTACAGTTCAGGTTACCCGCAGGTCACATCCGGCTACGGCGCCGTCGTGCCGCAGTATCAGAACTATGCCACGCCCTCGCGTACCTACCTGCCAGCTGTGGACACCAAATACGGCTCCAACGGCGGATACATTTACTAGAGTGGAGCCAGAGAACGCATCTGCCACATACATATATCCCTATGCCTCTTGGACTAACCTGTTAGCTAACTCACTTTTTTTTGTTGGATAATCTAAGTTTCTTTTTATAAACTCTGCATATGTAAAATCGAGTAATCCTTTCTAGCTTTTTGGGCATCCAAACGTAAGCTAAGTTCTGAGCAATGTATCAATCTTTATTGCATGGAGAAGCGGCAAGACTTTGATCATAGATTCATACGTCGCCAGAACTCCTGACTGTGTGACAGCGATGGACTGGTTGATCTGGTGCCCGATGGCGAGAGCGTTGGCCCAGCATGCCCTCGCATCTGGTCATAGACCTCGCCGACGGCGACACCCACATCCAACCCAATGCCATGGGCGGCTATGGGACGATTGTCCAGGCTGGACAGACTGCTGGAGTTGGCTGTCGTGTCGCTGCCATCACTTAGCCCATCGAGCACACCAAGTAAATTAGGTGGACCTGCCGTCGTTGACGCCGCAGCTGGCAAAGGGGCAGACACCAGGTCTGTCAGGCTGCTGGGTGCCGTGTGCGGACGTGTGGATGGGGGCAAGAAGTTTGTTTGAAATTTGCTTGTGGGCGCGCTCCACGGACGCAATGACGCCGGAGCTGAAGCCTTGGCCAACTGCTCCTGCAGTTGTTCCCGTTGCTCGTCATGCTGTGTATGGTAACCGAAAAGTTGCTGCATTTTGGCCATGGAACGCTGCAACTTACGGCTGGCCATACCATCACCAATCCTCTCCAGCGATGTGTGCGTTGGTGCACTGGGCGGATCCAGTTCCAGCTGCAGCTGCAGACTGGGTGGCTTCGAGACACGCGCCAGTGTTGCCTCCACGCGATGCAGCAGCAGCTGCGTCTCGCTCTGCACCTGATCCAGCTCGACAAGCTTGGAAGGCCTGGTCGTTCGCAGTGGCAGTGACTGCGATGCCGCTTGTGGACGCGTCGGCTGTGTCTGCAGCTCGGAGAGCAGCTTGTGGCGAGCCTCCGCGATGGCATTGGTGAACCTGTAGCTATCCGGTTCCGATTCCAGCTGCATTTCCAGCTCCAGCTCCAGCTCGGTGTCATGGTAGCGGCTTGTGCCCGCTAACTGTGCAGGCGGTGGCTGTGGCTGTGGCGCTAGTGGCTGCTCATTATCATCATGCTGGCTGGGACACTTCCACTCGCGAAAGTTGTCCAGGGTGCGATGGAACTGCTGCCGCTCACGGGCGCAGCTGGCGCGCATGTTGTGTCGCTGCTTCTGGGCGCGCGCACGTTCCAGATAGCTAAGAAAGCTCTCCTCCAGCAGATTGCTCTCCTGCTCCAGCTGCACCATACGACTTCTGGAGAGGAAGATGCATTAGTAAAATTGCTAGGAGAGGATGTAGCCGGGACTTACTTAGCACTGAGCAGCGCTTCATTAAAGCTGGGCGCGGGCTGAGCAGATGGCTTCACGCGCGGCTCGGGATTGAGCCAGGGCTGCGTGTTAGTGGCCGCGTTGTGCATGCGCGGCCTAGCGGCAGGCTCCCAGTTGCCAGCTGGCGGATGATGGGCAGGTACATGAACGGGCACAACAAATGCGGAGGTGGCAGCAGCAGCAGCAGCAGCAGCGGCGGGCGCGGGAACGGGAGTGGGAGCAAATGTGGCAGGTACTGGACGAGCGAAGGGACGCGCCATGGGCGGCGGCGGAGCAGTTGGTGGCGCAACAAATGCTGAGTCAGCTGAAGGTGCAAACGTTGCTGTTCTACGCTGCGAAACTGATGTGGAGCTGGTGGTCGATATGGGCGTCATAGGACATGGACCAGGTGCAGTGTCCTGAATGGAGTCGTCTGTCCAGATGGGTTGAATGCGCGTCGCATGCGCTGCCGCCTGCTCGGTCTGCTGAATCTTTTCCGCCAGCAGGCGATGATGCGCCTCGTAGTGCTCCAGCAGACGAAAGATCTTGTGCACTAGTTCGCGTGCCTCCAGCGAGTGCGAGTCCCGTTCCACATGCCGGCACAGCGCCTGCGGAAGGGAGAAAGGTTATCTTTAAGGACAAGAAAGGGATTTCACATGGATAACTTACGCGCCAGGAGTTCTGCCTGCGACTCAGACGAAGCAGCTCCGCATGATGACGCAGCTTGATGTCGTAGAGCTCGTCCAGGCGCTGCTTTTGCAGCTCCAGCGCCTTGTTTAGTGACAGTTCGACGCGCTCCAGAAAGATTTGCCCGCTGCGGCTGTGCAGCATCTCGTAGATCCATTGCTCGTAGCTGCGCGCTGGCTGCGGCGTCGGCTCCGGCATGGCCGCCGTTTGACACGCTGCATGCCTGACCAGAGATGGCAGGGGATCCGTGCTGGTGCTTCTGTGCCGGCGCCGCGTCATTTGCGTTTGACTGACCACCGATCTCATCTTCGCTAGCGGCGGCTGCAGTTGCGTCTGACTGGACGTGCTCTGCACTTGGATCTGCTGCTGCTTCTGTTGCTGCTGCTGTTCCCCGGACTGAATGCCCTCCTGCATGCCTATGAAGTGTCCATGGGCGAATCCCTCGCGGTAGCCCAGCTTAAAGCCCTTGTGCCTGCCCACAGCGTATTCCTGCTCCATGGCTAGATTGAGCACGTTGCTCAGCGTCTGAATGCAGCCCGCAAGTTCGCCCACAAACAGCTCCATGCGCTCCAGCGCCGCCTGCATGGTGTTGGGCGTCTGCTGCGCTTGGAACTGGTGCAGCGCCTGCTGCACCATGGCCAAGCTGGCCACCTGCTCGGCATGCAGATGCGGCAGCTTTGGCACCGCGCTGGACTCCGTTGGCAGTTGAATGGGACCGCCGGGTGAGAGAACTGTCTTGCCGTCCAGTTTGAGTGGCGGCTGCTGCTGCTGCGACTGGGACAGATACTGCTCCGGCAGCTTGATAGTCATCTGTCCCGGCGGCAGCGGTGTCTGCAAACGTTGCCGCTCGCTCAGCTCCTGCTGCAAAAGCTGCTCGAACGCCGGCTGCGAGATTATCTCCACGGGCGGTGCACAGGATCGGCACAAGTCGCGCATGTGACGCATCAGTTGTCCCAGCTGCTGCTCCACGCCGTGCAGGGACTGCGAGATGCGCTGCCCCACGTACACTGTTCGTCCATCGCCGGCGACAAGCACATCCTCGGCCTGGAAGAGACGACTGGTGTCCAAGTCGGTACGCATCTCCAGGCAGACCGTTGCCGGCGTCTGTGTTGACTCCGATGCTGCCACGGCAGGCTTTGACGGCGACGTTGCTGCCGTTGCCGATAACGAGGTCAGCTCGACCAACGCTTTAAAGAAGTCCAGCAACAGCGAATCCTGCTGCTCGGCGTAGAGACGCAGCACGTTCTGCGCCACTGGCGGCTGCTGCTGCTGCTCCTGCTGCTTCTCGCTGTGATCTCCCAGAACTGCCTGCAGCACCTGCTGCAGCTCGTCGCGACTGAAGCGAAACTTCTTGCGTCTCTCGAAGTCCGGCAGCGTGTGGCGATGCGGAGTCTCACTGCAGAACACGGAGAGCGTGTAGTGGCAGTTCTGCACATAGAGAAACTCGGCGACGAGCGTGTGCAGCGCCAGCGTCATAGGCGACAGCAGCAGGCAGCTGTTCTGCTGTGCCATCAGCGCCGATGCCGACGCCGATGTCGATGCCTTGCGCAGCAGCTGACCTGACACAAGGGAAAATAAGTAAATGCTTAGAGCAGAGCGGGAGGCAGTAGGGCGAGCGGAAAAAGTGCATCATGCGGCGGCTACTTACCCAGCGCTGTCCTGTGGAAGCTCTGCATGAGATCCATGCGCAGATGAGCCTGGATTTTACCCTCAACGCCCTCTTGGGCCATCCATTTGCGGAACTCACGCTCGAAGTCGTGCTCCGACAGCTGCGCCAAGTGCTCCAGCTGCAGTCGCAGCTGCGCCGCCTCGTCAAGGGTGTCGGAGCTACCAGAGAGAGACACAGGAGGAGCAGGAGCAGCAGCATCAGGAGAGGAGCTTTTCGACTGACGCTGCTGCTGTTGCTTTCTTCCTCTGTCTCGCTCACTGGCAAGCCGCGACGCTGCGCCCGACATTGACGTTGATAGACGGGCCGATGCTGGCGTCGCTGTCGGCTTCCTTCTCAGCTGCGCCTGCGCTTCTCTCTCTTTGCGTGCGGCCTCATGCTTGCGTTCGCGCTCGCATTGCGTCGGCTGCGTTAAGTCTCGTCGCTGCCACAGCCTCGTTGAGTCATCTTCTCCTCTGCTGCTGCGCTGCTGGCGTGCGCTCAGGCTGCCGCCGCAGTTGGCGGCACCAGTTGGCTTTTGTTTTGTTCTCATTTCGTTCTTTTTTTTCGATTTTTTTTAACACTTGCAATTTGGTGCGCATCGGTATAGGTTTCAGTCTCAGCTTTAGTTTAACGCTCTTGCTACAATCATAATAATTTTCCTACTTAACTGTGCACATTTTCTGTGTTCTTTTGTTTTTGCCTTTTGTTTATTTTCGTTAATTCTCTATTGTTGCTTATCTGTTTGTGTTATTGTCGTTGTTGATGTTGCCGGCGCGGCCGCTGTTTGGTAAATAAGTTTGCAGCGCGGCAGTGAGATGCAGTCCACGAACCACCCTTATGGGGTCGTCAGGTGGCTGATTTTGACAGCTAAGGCAGCGCTGCCTTAGCCGACACGTCGGGCAAAAGCGTTGGAAGACAACACGTTCAGTGGCGGTTGGGCACTCAACCGAAACGTAGCAGGTGCAGTTTGTCAGATGAAATTTGTAACAATTGAAAACATTTCTTTGCATGGAATTTACAGCACGATACATTTTGCAACTTTTTCATTCTTATTAAAGTCTTTTTTGTTTCCGTCAAAACAAAAACAGAGCAGTAAATACAGATAGTGGAAAAATAAATTTGAAATACAAAACGAAACGCAACGATTGCGTGCAACGTCTTTGGCTGCTGTCAAAAGCTGATAGCGCTTGTTATCGATGTTTCGTCATTGAATTTTCAATATCGATTACACTGCTACCACAAACTAAACAAAGCAAACAATATATTTATGTACGTTGGAGAAATGCAAGCAATTTACCTATCGTTGAGAAAACTGTTAGAAAACATTTCATGTTTAGTTGCGCGCTTGTGTGTGTGTGTGTGTCTGTAAATAAATTGGAAATTGGTAAACCAATCAAGGCAAGTTTAACTGCAACTTTTTGAGGTCTCATTCCAATTCTGTCTGCTGTGGCAATCGATGAAAATATCGCGTGTATCGATACTGCCACTGGAATCAAAACAAAAACGCAATACTTTTATCAAAACAAAGAGCAACAATTGGTAAATAAATGTGTGAAATAAATGTGAATATGATTACATATATTTAAATGTACGAGTTGTCTTTGTGAAGTGTCGTTCCATTCTAGAGCTACAACTTCCGCCATTGCTATTGCAGAATTTCACAATCGCCGCTGCACAAATTCGATAGAGAGAGAGACGGAAAGACTGATAGGCAGAACACAAAACGTGCGCAGTCATCTTCCATCCTCAGTCAGCCAGTCACGCAAACTCGCTTCCTCATGTCACAAATTGATAACATATTCAACCAGTTGCGTGCGCTGCTGCAGACGCAGGGCGTCAAGCTGTGGGAGGAGCCCTACTACTCCGAGGGTCTTGGTAGCATTGAGGCATCCATTGAGGTGAGAGAGAGAGTCAACTACGCAGGATTTCGTGTGCTCTAACTCCTTTCTCTTTCAGCTGCTGGCCAACGAGTACAGCGCGCAGCTAAGCATCGACGTAGCACGCTGCAAGTGCGCCCTAACCGAACTGCAGGACAATGCGCTGCGCAAACTGGCCGCCAGGCGCGAGTTTAACGAGACTGGCCTGGCCACGTTCAAGGTGCGGCGCATCGACAATCGCAACGGCACCATTAACATACTGGACATTAAATGCGATCTGAACGAGCTGGGCTCCACATTGCAGCAGGCAATTGCCAGCAAGCTGCAGGTCAGCGATCCAAACCACGTGAAATGCATCTGCGCCGGACGCATTATCTCACCCAACGCCACGCTCGCTGCCCAGCAGCTGAAGAACAATCAGCAGCTGATCGTGATCATCGGCGGGCAGGGCGACAATCAGAACGGGGTGCTGCACGAGCGCATTAACAAGATCAAGGCTGATGTGGAGAAGGTAGCCTCATCGCAGAACCAGTTGATGGAGGTGAGTCACATGTTCCGTTATGATAGGTAGTGATAAAGTGGGTACCGCCCTCACTGGGTGCGACCTCAATTCCCCATTGCTCCAAGCAGTGTTGTGTTCCTCGATTACTCACTCTAATCTCTCATTATCTCTATTTTTAGATGGAGGACCAGGACGGTAATCCGGTATTCCTGCCGCCTGACGAGAATCGCGCCCTGCTCATGGGCATGGGATATTGCGAGAAGGCGCGTTCGGCCATGCACCGTGAGGATTACGAGGAGGCGCTGCTGCTGCTGCTCGAGGCGGACGAGCACTTCAATTCGTGCAATTCCAAGTTTTTGGAGACTGTAGATAACTATGCCTTGCTCAATCTGGATATCGTCTGGTGCTATCTTTGCCTTAAGAATGTCTCACAGCTGCCTGACGCAGATCGCCGTTTGGGCATCTGTGAGCGCAGCTTCCGACGCAGCTACGGCGAAAACTATTCCCGCCTTTACGCGCTGAAGGGACGCGGCTGCCCGGAGCGTGCTCTCATCATGCGGCTGCATTTGCTCCAGGGCGTTGTGCTCTTCCATCAGAACCGTCGTGACGCAGCCTACGAGCGATTCGAGGCGGCAGCTGCTGTCCTCAGCGAGCTGAAGGTCAACGACGAGCAGCTAATGCTGCTCGTCGAGATGGGTTTCGAGGTGGCCGAGGCACGCCTGGCTCTACGCTCCAGCTCGGGCGATGTGGAGCGTGCTGTGCAGTTTATACATCAGCGGAAGAAGCAATTGTCAGACGCGCGCAAGAACTCTAAGGCCGAGCGAGCCATGCATCGGCGCTATGCCAAGCAGGCGACCAAGGACAGCGATTGGGTGAATCCGCGCAGCGTTTGCACGCTTACCGAGATGGGTTTCGAGCGTCGTCTAGCGGCGGCAGCACTGCAGCGCACCGATAACGATGTACCACGTGCGGTATGGATAGAACACCTTTCATTTAGCCTCCAGCTTGAACTAATCCATTTGTCTCTTCTTTCATCAGCTTGAACTACTGCAGTCAAACGCTGCGGAGCTGCGTGCCTCGTTGCCGGAAACCGAAAGTGCCGACGACATACAGCTTGCTGCACTGCTACAGCTGGGCTTCACGGAGCCAGCGGCACGTGCTGCATTGGAGAGCACACGCAACAATCTGGACCAGGCCACCGAGTATCTGCTAAAGGCCATGCAAAGCGAGGAGGAACTGCTGCAGACTGTCGAGCGTGTGACCCAATTGGCTAGCAGTGGCGGCGACGGCGCCGGCAGCGATGCAACTGCATCCACTTCGCAGGGTGCCAAGTTGTCCGGTTCGCTTATCGACGTTGTGCTGCACAAGGCCAAGGCCGAGGTGGAGGCCTACCAGGCGTACAAGCGCCTACACGCCGATTTTCAGCACAACGATCAGGATTATCTTGATCTTCCATTGCAACAGGAGGAGCAGCTCCTGGCCGAGTACCGCAACCTGCTGGAGCAGTAACCGTAGTCGGGTTGGGTTTATCATCTCACTTGACCTCAGACGATTTAATAGAATTTATTATTTGATGGGCTTCAATTCGACTCGGTTAGATTTGTTGTATTAAAGTTTAGTTTGTAACAGCAGCTGCGTCTCGAATTTGTCAGCGGAGAATAAAGAGAACGGAAAAAAGATAAACAAGCCAAACGCGAAACCGGTTTATCGTTTGCGGAGAGATAACTGTAATCATGACTTGTGTATATTGCAAATCGTAATCGACTTGTAATCGGACTCAAGTGCTGTCTCTCTCGTTTTCTACTTTTAATTCCTATTTCCGATCACCCTGCCCCTTCTCACCAACAATCGTTCTCTCTTTCTGACTCACTGAGCAGCCAACTGTCGCATTGCGCGCACTTCAACATGACAGCAGACGCCATATAAATGCGTTGCTTGTTAACTGCAAATTACCAACAAGTAAATAGCTGACTTACTCCCTGCTCGCCAATCGTTTTGAAGCTTTTGTCAATTTAAATTATTTATTTAATTTGCGCACAAAGTTCGCATTCAATTCGAATTCGAACTTGTACAGCATGTGCATTGCCTCACAAAAGCTTCTTGTTGTCACATTATCCAGGATATCGATTAAAATTCACACGTCTGCGCAGGATTATCGATAAGAGCAGCAAATGCAGCTAAGCAGGAGTTGCGTGCCAAAAATGGCGGCAAACGAGTTTGAAATTTAAAAATTCAATAACAAAGCGCTCCAAACTCGCAATTTAATAAACAATTGGTAATCATCAATGTCATCACATGGCAATCATTTTTGTTTCTATTCCTATTGCCATAGTGATTTTGGCAAAAATAACATCAACTATGTGTACTATGATAATTAACGTAAAATCCGCAACGATGCGAAGCCCTTAAATCCATTCGTAAGCTCGCTTTTTAAATTTGTATTTGTATCTGGTATTTATCAGCAAAACTCAAATTACGAGAATTTGTTGTCAGGAGTTGTAATTAAAACGCGTTACCTACCGAAATACCCAAATACGGCAATTAACTACTTGATTAGAAATCTTAGAACAGGTAAGAATGATAATTGTGATCAATTTGTGGGGTATACCCTGTACTAAAATAATATGATTCCAAGACACCTTTATAATATCGCATCTCTATTATACTGTTTATTATACTATTATTTATACTATTATTATTAAACTGTATTCAGCCACCAAATATTTGATTCGTCATACCCTTTTTGATGAAACTTTGCAGGGTAATAAAATAATTGCTAAAAACAAAATTGCGTCAACTTTAAATTCATAATCCAAGATTATAATTTAGTATACATTTATGTATATGTAGTATCTATATAGTATCCATGTATTTTGTATGAATGTATATAAATAAAGCAAGTCTATAGCATAATAAATGCTTAAAAGTTCTTTGCTTTGTTCTTAGCCTGGCTTAAATTGCAGATTGGCGTCGTTTACTGCGTTTTGTTTGTTTAATTAATCAGCTTTATAGATAGTGATTCCCGATACCCTGTATTGTAGAGAATGCAGAACTACAACGGGGTATATAAGTCTCATTGAATTTGTGAGCTTATGAAATTTTCAATTCTATAATATATATTTTTTATTTTGCAAAATATAGAACCAAATATAAATAATTAATATCATGTAGTTCCGCTTATTTTTAAAATTTTTTAACATGTTTTAGATCTTAGAACCCGAATGGAAGTGTATTTCTACTGCTTTTCCCACGACTGATTACTGTACCATTAGGCAGTTTACTGGGCATCCGCTCGTCTGATACTACCTTCCCAGGGTTTCGGGGTTCCAGCTTGGTTCTGGCTTTTGCTGCGCTCTTTTTTCGCCACTTACTCGCAGTATTTGGTTTTTTTTTTAATGACTTTGGCAATTATGCGCAACTGGTACGCAGCGAAGCGAAACTTTTGGCCATTTTCAGTGAGTGTCTCGTTGTTGTTGGTTAGAATGGTTCTGGTTTTCTGATTTTCAGTACAAAGACCAAACAGATTTTATCTTTACTGGAGTCCAATTGCTGCTCTGTCATATCATGTCAATTGATCCTAAGTGGAAGCCAAGCTATTTCAATTCGTTTCTTATCTTTAGCTTCTTTAGTAATTGGAGTCGGTAGGGGTGCATCAAAGGCGATGCCTGTTTGTATTTTTACCCAAGCCGTCAATGGATTGTACCCTTCGGCAACTGGTTACCTTCTGATTCAAGCCGGAGCGGCTGTCGATATGCAGCTGGTTGTACAACTGTTTCTTCGAATTAATGAGGAAAACGATATTGAAGATTATTTACATATTCCGAATCGATTCGAATCATTAAAATCATTTTCCAACTTTCCTGCAGCTGTTTTCGATCGCTTCATTACCCAATATTAACCCAAAATGTGGGATCTTGGCTTAATGTACATATTTATAAAACGGAATGTTGTTTTGCTCAAGTATTGAAAAAAAAACAACACTTGATTTGTTGGCTGCGAATTAGTTTACTTAAATTGTTTTAAATATTAATATATGATAATAAAATAATCTCTCCAAAAAAAAAAAAAAAAAATAGATAAAAAAAATAAATGTTTGTTATTATGTACATATATTGACCTTTAGTTCTAAAGCGTTTTTAATTTGTCAGAACATTATACAAATGTACACAAAAATAAAAAATGTCAATTAAAACAGTTTCCTGTACAATTCAACCCAAAAATATTGAAGATCGTTAGGTTTTAAGGGAAATTGCTGACCGATAAGGATCACGTTAGTCTGATGATTAGACCCTAATCACAGCTAGTAGTTCCGTGCCATTAAACTATGATTTGCTGTACAAGGTACAAAAATAGCATAGGTACGAATTTGGCTAAAGTGTAGCTTGTGGGTACCTGTGTATGAGTGTCCCCAAAAGGGTACCTGGGGAAACTAATTATGTACCTAAGGCAGTTTTCATGAGAGTACCTTGGTGCATGCGTACTCGTATGTCGATGTAGTTGTGGTGTACCCATTGTATTTACCCATTGGATGCACCTCTGTAGGTACCAAGTGTACTCTGGCAAATACTCAATGTACCTAAAATTTTACCCATGCAAGTTAGCGAGTACCCAATGTACCCAGCATTGTACAGTGGGCCTACACGCCTGACTTGCTCGGCTATGACTTTCAGTTTTGTTGTCACAACAAATGCACATGTAAAGAGAAGAACTCTAATGCCAGGCTGCGGATCGGCCCTAATATAGGGTATTAGCTTCTAAGTACATAATAGGAAATGATGCTGTTATTAAAGCCAGACGACATGTTAATTAGTTGCGTGCCGCACCACAGTGCATAGTTGTTTTTGTTTCTGTGCGTTTTTTTGGCCTAAAGTTCAGACCCTACGGTAGCGACGCCACGCAACCTGTGCTGCCTATTAACGAAATAAACAGTTAGAACTGATCACGGAAGAGATGTTCGCATGGAGCAGAGTGCGAGTTGAAGTGCTGCCCGGGTGAAAGGGGAGGGGGAGATGTCTAAGCAACGGCGGCG
Source organism: Zaprionus ghesquierei (assembly GCA_018904095.1). NCBI lineage: Eukaryota > Metazoa > Arthropoda > Insecta > Diptera > Drosophilidae > Zaprionus > Zaprionus ghesquierei. The sequence continues at coordinate 443,005 of JAEIGP010000841.1, forward strand.
TAGCAGCGGCGGCGGCGTTAACCGATCAATGGAGTCGTTGAATCGTCGAATTGCCGACGTCGCTAGCGTCGCGTTGCCGGCGGCGTCGCTACCGGTGCTGCTGCGGAATTGAATAATTTTCCGTAAGCGCGCGTTGCTAAGCTCAGTTCAATTGCGGCCAGCGCTGACAACGGACGTCTCTCTCTCTCTCGAAAGCTTTTGCGACGCAACTTTTAATTGTCTCAAGCCTCAAGCCTCAAGCCACAAGCCACACAACGCAGGCGCAGCAGCAGCGGCAGAAGACGAAACAAGCCACATCGAAGCAAAGGGAGAAGGAGAGCACTAGCAGCAGCAGCGACAGTGGCGGCGGCGGCGGCGGCGGCGCTGGAACGGATGCAAATGCTGCAGTTCGAAAAGTAAACAAAGAATTCGAAACCGAAGTCGAAGCCGAATACAAAAGCAAGGAAGGCGAAGAGAAGAGATGAAAAAAACCTGTGTGCTTTGCTGTGACTGCGTGCGGGACGTGTTCATGCGTGTACAACAATAACAACAACAACAACAACAACAAGAGAGCAAGAGCAGCAGGAACAGCAACAGCAACGGTTTCTTGCGTCGCGATCACAACAAAATGCGCAGAAAGTAAAACTCGAAAGAGCAAAAGCCAAAAATACCGACGCAGAATACCAAAGAAAGCAAAAGTAAAGCAAGAAGTAATAACTGCAACAACAACAGCAATAACAACTACAGCGACTACAATAACAAAATAACGGGCTCGCATCGTGGCTTAGTTTCAGTTTAGTGTGCCGTGCGCCCGTGCGTGTGTGTATGTGCAGTGTGTGCTCTTTTTTCTTTGTTTTTGTGTTCGTGTTTTTTTTTTTTTTTGTCTTTGGTGCGTGCGCAACAACAAAACGAGGCGAGAAACCAATAACACAAACACAGCGGCGTCTTGACGGCAAGTGAAGCGGGGGTTCGTACCAAAGCAAGTTAATCAAATACTTTTTAAGGTTAGTTTAAGTCACTAACAAGCAAACACACGCACACACACACACACACACACACACACACACACACATACACAAATACACACACACTCATGCAACTGCTATTGCATCAATCGAGCCAAAAACAAAACCGAAAAATGAAGCGGCCACAGTGCTGGCAAATTTTTGGCTTGTTTCCCCCCAAACTTTGCACGCTTGCAGCTTGAATTAGACTAAAGTTAGTACATATCTGCATGTACATATGTATAGGGTGTTATATTGTGAGTGCTGTATGTATGTGCGTGTACATAGCCTACATACGCATATGCCAAGCTTATAGAAAATTACCGCTATTTTTCGAGCTTTGATTGAAAACGTCCGCAGCACTTCGCTCGGTTCGACAGGTGTTTTTAATCGCTATCGCTTTAAACTTAGTTGGCACTTCTGCTTCTCCCTCCCAATCCCGCCCCTCTCTCACTCCCCCTTTCCCTCCCCCCCTTTCAACGCTCTACACTCCTACAACTCTTGTTGGTGTGTTGTGGTGCAACTGCAAAGTTGGCCCATTGTTCGATCTGTCCGTGGGGCCGCAGGGCCCCGTTTGACAACGAGTTGGAAATAATGAAATCGTCAGTTGGCATCGACCAAGCAGCATAAGAACAACAACAATAACAAGAGTGGAATTCATTTCGTTAAGTAAAAAGCTAAAACAAATCGGATATGCTTCAATAACGCGTCACTTCATCGTCGCGTCGCGTCGCATCGTAGAAGCTGGTCACACTAAGGGCCCGCCATACAATATGCCAATAACTAGCCTACGAAATGGTATCCTATATCAAACTTACGTATAAATGTATATTGCATGACTTACTAGCCGACTGCCCGATTATTATATCCAGTTAGCCGAGCGACAGCTTCGATTTTCATTGATTATACATTATATAGCTAATTAGATAGTGCTTCCTATATGTAACTTGCTTGACAATTTCAAATCATGACAAGTTAGACATTTCTATATAGAAATTGTTCTACAAATTATGGCACATGCATATTTATAGCGCTATTCTATTTATAATAATATTTAGCTATATATAACTTTTCACTGCATAATCTTCAGATTAAAATCAATTAAGGATCGGTACTGTCAGTTAGCTTACATTTTGACTTCACCCATAGCCATAACTATATAGCATTCTTCTATCCACACACATGATTTCCGCATCTGTCTGAACCACTTTGAATACAAATTCGATCTGAATCGCTAGATATGTCTAGACTATGCTTTTGCGATTATGCAAAAGCTGTGTCTTTGATTCAGAAACTACATTCTGACTAAAGTTCGAATAGTAAGTTTAATATATAATGACCTTATGGCTTGATCTGTGCAATCACTCGCACAGATAACGATCGCATGCTATGAACGCGCTTAATCTGCCGTCAGTTAACCCCATCATACATTTTGAAGTCTAGTACATAGTAAACTTATAGTACCCACATAGTATGTGGGATATAACCAAATTGATGGCCTTGCAACTTGCTGAGCAGGTGCGAAATGAAGAAGTAAATGAGAAGCCAAGACAGGCAGAGAGAGAGAGAGAGAGAGAGAGAGAAAGAGAGAGCGAGAGAGAGAGAGAAAGAGAGAGAGAAAGAGAGACAGAGAGAGAGAGAGAGAGAAAAAAAGAGAGAGAAGGGGAGATAGCAAGCGAAGTAGAGAGTAAACAACGCTCAAGCATTTCCGTTGCATTCAGCTTAAAATGTAAATACGCGGTCGTATCTGAAGAATGTGGATACTAGGTAAGCGTCGAAAGGTGCTTATAGAAACGGACGGTAAAAATAGCCAACATTGCGATCGGTTCTGCAAGATCATCATTATAAGCGGTATTTGGTATCCAGTTTTTTTTTTGTCGTTTCTTTTCCACAATCCGATTGCCTCGACTAATTGTGGAAATACTAAGTATTATTTTATTGTCGCATGTATATAGTAAGTCGCAGAGTTCAGACAGTAGTATCTATATTTATAGATCAGCTACTTCTACTTCTGTATACATACATATACAGTCGTATGTTACTGCACTCTCTGGTTGAGAGCGATGTAAATTTAAGCGGGGATAATAATCAAAATAAAAACGAATTATATGACGCTCGTATTATTATTAAAAAACGAGAATCTCTCGGTCAAGGAAAGGGCGACGGTGGGGGGACGTTCGGAGGGAAACGAGTTTACCGGATGGCTTGCAAATTGACAATGACTAAACGAGTTTTCTATTCATTTACTTTTATAAGCCCTCGTTTCACCTCTCTAAAGCTACCTACCTTAGTGATCTCTCTCCCGCCGATCTGTCGGCGATCCAACTCTCCGCTGTCTATTTAGCATTCGCGTTTCTTCTATCATGATTGCGAATATGTGACTTTTTCGTTTGTTTTCTATTAGTTTGTACTTAGTAGATGCTTTTGAAGACTCATGGCCAAGGTCGCCGTAGAGCTACTGATCACAGATATTGATATTTATATTGATAAATTCTCGGCGTGAAGTGCCCCACTCAGGCGTTTATTGCCAGTTCTTGTCCGACTTCGGCTGAAGTTTGAGTTTGTTAGTTGATCTTTTATAGCTCGCCTGTCAGTCGCAGCTTTATGTTTACGACTTGTTGTGCGTACTAAAACATACATACATATGTACATATGTGCATGAACACTCATATTTAATATGTACGGAGCTATGCTAGTTGCACTTTGGGGGCGTCGCGTTGTGGAGCCAAGGTGCTCTGTCTGTTCTTATCGCAATTAGTGCAATTGTTATTCGGCACCTTTTCTAGGTCGTCTAACTCATTCCAGTTTACTGATAATATAAACTTTGCTAAGCTTGAACTGACACGTAGTGTCATCTCAGATTTGAGCTGACAAATGATACAATTTCAAAGATATATGTAGGTTTTGGTTTAATAAATGTATGTATGATATTACATTATATACTGATTAAATATATAAATGATATACATTGCATATATATTGTAGTTTACATTTCTTTAGATTGTTTGAAAAGAGGACTATACTTGATGTCGACTCACGAAATTAGCCTGTAATTGCATCTACATGAACTTAAATGGAGAAACTACTTGCCACGGAAATAATGAGAAAACTATAAGCTGGAGATTACAGAGAATGGGAGGGGCTGACGCTAGATAGCCGACAAGTGCTTGCTATTATCGGGAAGAGTCGATTTGCCCTCGACCGCTGAAGCGTGTGAGCGGCTAAATAAAACGAGATTACGACGCTTTTATAATGAGATCTAACACTTTCGATTCAAGGTTCTTAGATAGACTGAGTGTGAGAGAGACCACAAGAAAGCTGTCATTGCGTTTTTAAAGATTGTCTACAATTTGCTTGTCTTGAAACCAATTTGAATTAATTAAAATCTCAGTTCGCTGAAAAGCGTGAAGAACCTACAAAATGTCTGTGCCAACAGGTTTGACAGATAGACACAACAAGTCGAGGGGCCTTTGGCGTATACGAATATCCCATTCCACAGTTCTGGACTGGCAAGTCTAGAGTCTACCGCAAAGTCTTTATGAATGTCTGGAGTAAATCAAGCATAAACAGTTATTGTCGATGGTTCTTACGCAAGTATACCAAACCTGATGATAAAACCATCTTTGCTTTTAGACTCAAACAATGACTTGCTCTTTGTGGGTTAAGTTTCCTAATGAGTTTTGGCTTTGTGTTTGTACGAATGGGATTTATAATTAGTCTCAAGCGTGACTAACTTAACCTCGCCAAAGAAGTTTTTACCAGGTAGTTTCCTGACTCATTCGATATTTCCTTGAGAATAGCACTTAACGCTTTGGTAATATTACAGCTCGAAGAATTCGTACAGCAACTTGAACTCAAATTTGAATTCTGGCGAGCTCTACGTGCCGTGCCTGGCTAATTGTAAGTGCGAGATCTATAGCTCCGATTTCAAGTTGCACTTCTTCCGCATACAAAGTTAGGTTGCTTGGTTAATAGACTAAAAAAAAGGGAAAGAAAGAAAACGCCGGGAGTGTGTGGGAAGTGTGGGAGGAGACATGGAAGCTGGGAAGTAAACAAGAGCCTAACTAATGTGTTAATTATAGTAAGCTTGTTGGGTTTGCCTGTAATTCATTAGCAAGATATTACTAGTTGTTTGGTGCTCTTCATATGAAGCTGGGGTGTGCCCTGCATGCTGCTATCGATAGTCTTTTCGATAGTTTTTGTGTGTGCTTAAGCTTTTCAAATAGTTAATTTATATCGGAACTAACGATTACTTTGCTGCTTCGGCCAGTGAATTGCTTGCAATTATTTGTTAGCGCATTAGTAGTTTTCTTAGTTTTGGTCGGGGTAGATACTGACACCTAATTGCCTTGTAATTATCAGCGATAGTTCCTTTCTCTCTCTCCCTCCCGCTCCTCCCATCGTGCTGTTAACTGATAATGCCACAAACTTGCGGCTGGGGATCGTTTACAAAACAATTGGCATAGTTTATGATGGGAGGAAAAATAAACTTGTTATGGCACTTGTGGATCGCATAATTACGCATCATTCATTCGATTCTTGGTATTCGCACTCGGCGTCCAGTTGATTGCAAGTGGAACGATCGCTTGAACGATCGCGCCAATTGATCAATGAAATACACGATTATGTCATAATGTCATTAGCTGCTTGTGTCATTTGAATGAGACGAAAATCGAGTTGCACACACACAATCACAAACTCAAACAGACACACACATTCATATGCAAGTGTGTGCTAATAACTGGTTCAACAATTGCGGAGAAGTGAGAAGGAGAGCTGCAGGTGCAACGAGCTGAGCGCAGTTGCTTATAAAGCTAACGCAGCTGTCTGAGGGATTCAAATCAATGAAATCAATTTAATTATGGTTATATTGAAAGTGCTCTTTGAGTTCAAGGCCTAACCCTGATATTATGCTAATATAATATAATAATGTACATATATGATTCTTGGTTAAGATAAGATTTATTGGTAGAAAGAGGCGAAGAAAGATGATCTTCTGAAATTCAATGAGCTGTAACCTTCAATTGAAAGGCTAATCGATACTCGATCTATGTATAGTATTTTATAGCATCATAACACTAGAGATTCACTCAGCGCAGCTTTACAGCCTTGTCACGGTGTCAATGACACAGAAAACATCGGTTTATCGGGGTTTATTGCCAACATTAGAACTCTTATTATTCTTTTGCCTAGGCACATAAGTTACATCACATCGCGTTAAGTCGAATCATGCACTTTATGCGCAAAAAAACGCTTGATTAAACTTCGGATTGGACAAGCTTGCCAAACCCCTTTCGACTGGAGAGTACATAGACGTATCTATTGCTTGAAGCGGGGCAGGAATAAGGTTGATGGCAAAACCCAACCAGTTGGTATCAAAAGTCACAAGTCAAGATTTGCATACAAACAAAAAACGTAAGGCCCTAACTGGTTTTTCAGTTCTCCCTGACATTCTCAGACCCCCGCAAGTTGCTGTTGTCCCGTCTAGGGTTTCGCATTGTTCTAGTAATTAATCTGATATATAGTTGCTAGTTGCTAATGATGGGCTCATTAGCTAAACCTAGCGCACATCGCGGGGACTCTATGCGATCTACGCATACCCTGTAATCTCTTTGTGTGATCACATCAAGTGTGATCGGGGCCGGCCCTAACGTTTTTTTGTAATTATATTAAACCCTCTTTGAGCAAGCGTGTGATCGATAAATGCGGAAAACTGCAACGTCAACAATAACTTAGCAATATATTAGAAAAACCTGCGGGAAATCGTTGTCATGTCAGTACGTAGAGTAATAAGGGGATAAGATTTTATTAACTCTTTAGTACGCATTGCATATGTCAGCTGGGCAGCGCCTCAAGGTCGCTTCGGCTCGGAACTAACTGGCGAGGAACGAACTAACGATTCCCACAAGTCGTGACTAAGCGTGCCACAGCATCGCAGGGGCGCAGCCAGGTAAAGTGCAGGCCCAATTGCAACTTGCAACGTTGGAAAACTCTGTGCAAAGCGATCAACCTCGAACGGCGACAAAATAAAACATAATTGTTTTGAAACTCGTTTGACTCGCTTTGCGGGGCTTTCCTGGGTATTGTCTCGATTTGCGAAAATGTCAAGTGTAAAGATGTATACGGTTGATTGACAGTTAGATGTAGACACTCTAAGAAAGGTCATACCTACAAAATACTAAACTTCTTCTTTCTTTACAGCACATTGAAAGCCCCAAAATGTGTCACTGATTTTGGTGGTTCGCAGAAACGAGTTGAATAGAGTGCCTAGCAATCAACGCTTAAGTCTCTTGTCTACGACAATAAACGCGAAATCGCAATGTCCTTTAGAAAAAGTGAGGTTAGATCGCTGCTGCGCAAGGATCTGTTTGTGCTGTGGCGTCAAAAGGGTCTAACCCTAACGCTGCTCGCATGGCCCGTGATGATCTTTATGCTCCTGTATATTATACGACTTAAATATGGCTCGGAGCAAATGGAGGCCTGTCAGTTTCCTACCCGTTTGATGCCAACCAAAAATCAGGTGGTGCCCAGCGCATTCTCGTACATCTGCAGCATCGAGAACAAATGTCTGAGCACCAAACCCTACGAGGAATACTCCAAGTGGCTGAACGCGCCGTAAGTGCAAAGTAAATATACGATTTGAAGATTCACTGACGTTCTTCCGTTCTTCCGTTCACAGTTTGCATTCAGTTATCGATATTATTAACATATTTGTAACGGATGATCGTCTGTATAATGCAGTTATCGAGCTGCCAGAGAAGGCGAGCTTTGTGGGTACAGTGACCACTCTGGTGACGAGCAAACACTTCGATCTCATTCGCAGTAAGAAAGACCTGCAACTATGATATTCTAATCCCATTAAGTATCGATAATATCCTTCGTTGTTTTCTTGGCAGGCAACATAAGCGAAATAATTTCACTGGTGCCACAAATCGAGCGTCTGATGAACTACAGTTTTGATATCACAAAGCTTTTTTCGAGTAAGTTGGCAGCTCCTTTTTTGTATAGCTTCGCACAAGGTATACTCAAACTATCATTTTTTCTTTCTTCTTTGCGTAGATCGCGAGACTTTCGTCAAGTTTGGCGTGTTGCTCTGCGGACATCCCTTTCCCAGCACAGATAGCATACCCCTGGTCAATGATATACTCTACTCCGAGGACTTTAGCGAGGTTAACGATGTAGAGCTGCAGGCTATGCCAAGTAAGTGTGTTCCTGATCTTCAAGTACTCAGTTTATTACGTTCAATCTTGATCTTGATCATTAGCCAAGTACTGCAAGCGCTTGTATCTTGATGTGACCTCAACGAATCAGGGCAAATTGACGTGGAACACAATCAAACCGATTATACAAGGCAAGATACTGTACACGCCTCGCAATGCGGACACCGAAAGCATTGTCAAGTTTGTAAGATCAACCCGAAAGGTACCCCACTATATATGTTATAATGCAGCTTTGATCCTCAGACCAATGCAACATTCGAGGAGTTGGAACGCCTGAAGAAGCTATCGAAGGCCACGGCGGCTGTGCTGACCAAGCTGCACACGAATACCACGTTCCAGGAGGCCTTCGAGAGTCTGCTGAAACTGGCACGATCACCGCTGGTCAAGAGCCTGGTGGGCGATGACTTTGATGTGGAGGAGATCGAGCACATGTTAAACTATGTGCGCAACAATCAGCTGATTTATGACATACTGACAACGGTCAGTGATCTTCTCGAATGTTTGTCGGTGGATCGCTTCGAGTCAGTGGACAGTGTGGAGCAACTGAGTCGTCGGGCCTATGAATTGAATCAGCAACGTATGTTTCTGGCCGCTCTTAACTTTGAAAATGTTGGTGGCAAAGAGATCACCTACAAGATCCACATGGATACGGACAACACGCAGCCAACGTTCGAGAATAAGAATCGTTTTTGGTTTCCGGGTCCAGCGGCTAGCATGTTGGTGGATCTAAAATACCATCGTGGCTTTGTGCAGCTTATGCAGCTGGTGGATTTGGGTATCATTAAGCACAAGCGCCTGGAACAAGGACCACTTGAGGAACCCGAAGCGGTTACACCAAAGCGACCAAATATACAATTTCAGTCGGTGGATGGAAGCCTTTTCGACAAAGATGATGATGATGATGATGATTTTGCTTTGAACCCAGCGGACAGTGTAGAACAAAATGAGACAACAACTGTAGAGCCGGTAGAGCGAATAACAACAATTTTTCGGGATGCGCCAGACGGTGAGACAACAACGGAGCCTTCGGACGTAACCAACGCGCCAGACATTGCCTTCCTGTCCGACGGGGCTGATGTTGCTGAGCGTGCCGAGCGTGTAAGACGCAGCGATTTACCGAACTTGCTCAGTTCCTTTGGTATTCAGGCCGAGTCCGCAGTGCGCAGTCAGCGTGTCAAACGGCAGGGCTTACTAGATTTGCTTACCAGCTTCACCGGCGGCTCCAGCGATTCAAAGGAACTCAAATTTGATGTGGACGACATGCAATTCTACACTAAACAGTTTCCCTATCCCGCCCACGTCAGTGATGAGTGAGTCTTGAAGTTGATTGTTTAACTGATCTGCCAAATTGTTAATCGATCGGCTTTTTAGCTTCAAGCGTGGTCTCTATTTGGCACAAGCCGTGCAGGTTGCCTACTGTCTGGGCCTGGTCGTAGCTGTTGCCATCTGTGTGCGTGAGCGTATCTGGATGCGGGAGAGCCGCAACAGCATGGTGAGCGGGAGAGTTTAACAAGCGAATCTTCTGGCTTGAAGCATTTCAAGAGCAGGAGTCTGAATGCCTTTGTGCTTGCAGCTGATGCGTTCGATGGGCATGCACGCGCATTCGGAGCTGGTTGCCTGGATACTGGTGAGCTTCCTGGAGCTTTGTGCCGTCTTTGTGCTGGTCAGCATTGTGCTTTATTCTGGTGGAATTTTGGCGTACACCAATTGGTTCTTCGTGATGTTCTACTGCCTTGTCTTTGGTGCATGTCTCATCTCGTTTTGGTAGGAACTTTGTCTCTCACTTTCTCTTTCTCTTTTTCTCTCTCTACAAGCCTTAATTATTCCCGTTCACTTCCCTAATTATTCCTGTCAACTTGCAGCTACATGTGCTCTAACTTCTTTATATCGGCTAACATTGGAGCCGTTGCCGCTGCGCTGCTGTTTTTCATCACGCTCTGCCCGTACATCATTGTGCTGCTCTTCGATGCCAAGCTCAATCTGCTGGAGAGTTTCCTGGTCGATTTGTCCTTCACCACCGCCTTTGCCAAGGGCTGGAGCGAACTGATGCGCATGGAGCTGCAGGAGCAGGGTCTCAGTTTCGTGCAACTCTGCCAGCTGGGGCCGGCGGGTAGCGAATGCGCCCTGGCACTGCTCATGTTTGTGCTGGATCTGCTGCTCTACGCCGCCATTGGCTATGGCTATCAGCATTACAAGCAGAGTGCGTATTTAGCTAGGTAACGCTGCCAATCCCCTACCGACTTATCTCCACATCTCCTTCCAACAGATAACTACATGTTCGTGCGCGTTACGCGCGCCCATCTGGACGCCAAACTGGGCGCCTCGCTGAGCAGCGTGACCAAGATGTATGGCAGCAAGTTTGCCGTTTCGAATCTAAGCCTGGACTTTGCGCGCAACCAGGTCAGTTGCCTACTGGGCCGCAATGGCGCCGGCAAGAGTACGCTGATCAAGCTGCTGACGGGCCAGACGGTGCAGACCACGGGGCAGGTGTTGCTCTCGGGGGAACATAATGTGGGCGTCTGCTGGCAGGACAACATACTGATACCCAAGCTGACGGCACGGGAGCATTTGGAGCTGTATGCGCAGCTCAAGCTGGATGCAAGTGCGGGTGCCTCAGCTGGTGGTGGTGGGCAGCAGGATGGCAATGAACATGTGACTGCGGAGCAGGAGGTGCGACGCACTCTTAAGAGTCTCAACTTTGGCAAGCACGAGGATTACTTTGCTTATCAATTGTCCGGCGGATATCGTAGGCGTTTGTGCGTGGCTATTGCTTTTATAGGTTCACCTAGTGTGGTCATTTTGGATGAGCCTTGCAATGGAGTCGACGCCAAGGCCAGGAAGGATATTTGGCAGCTGATCGAGCAGTTACGTCAAGGACGCGCCGTCATCTTTGCCACGCACTTTCTGGACGAGGCGAAGTATCTGAGCGATGCGCTCTTTGTCATGCGACAGGTGAGAGCAGAAAGGGGAACTCCCTTTTTACTTTCTCCCACTTCGCTAACTATCTCCCCCTCTCTCTCTCTCTCTCTCTGCCTACAGGGCCGCATTGTGGCGCAACACAGTCGGGACTCACTGCAGCGCTTGAGCACCTCGGACTACAGCGTGGAGATGCGCTGCATCGATCCCAGCATTGCGGCCGAAATTGTGCACCTCTCGCAGCAACTGCTAGCCGATAGCCACGTGATGCCTGGCCGCCAGCCACAGCAGTTGATCATCAGTGCTAGCTATGCGGAGAATCTCACGGCAAATGCGGTGCAGTTCCTCGAGCAGTTACAGGCCAAAGAGGCGGCGGGACAAATTATCGATCTGGCGCTCAACAGCAGCGGCAGTTTGGATCAGGAATTCGAGCAACTGAATCGCAGTCATGAGACGCCTCAATCGAGCTTCCAAGTGCCAAGTTCGTTAGCGAGCATTGTCACTGCCGGCTCAGATGTGACAGAGCAACCACCAGGCTGCTGGACACAGTCCCGCCTGCTGCTTGGCAAACGGGCGCGTCATTTGGTGCGCAATTATCGATTGCTGCTCTACGTTCTGTTGCTGCCGGCAATCTTCGAGCTATGCGCCATGTGGTTTGTCAGCTATCGCTTGGAGGATGATTTCGATACAGTGTTACCCATAAGTCGTTCCCTCTATCCACACTCTGTGGAATTGCTGAGTCAGGAGCGCCTCACGCGCGACTTTGGTGAATCACTCTACGAGCGCCTAAGCACGGAATGCCAAGCGGACTACGATGAGTGCAAAGTATTCAATTCGTCCAAGCAGAGCTTTGACTGGGTGCTTAACACATTGGACATGTATCGAGGACGTCGCTACGGTGGCTACACGCTAAATGGCAGCGGGGCGACAGTGTGGTACAACAACAAGGGCTACCATGCCATGGTCGCCTGGCTGAATGGACTCGATACGCAACTGTTACGCACCACGCTGAACAGTTCCGACTACGAGCTGCGTGCTTTTAATGAGCCCTGGAAACTAGGATTCGCTGAGCTGAGCACCAGCTCAGTGCTGCGTCAGGCAGGTGACTCCTGCATGGTGTTTATCCTTTTGATTGCCTTTGGTTTGGTTGTTGCCGCCGGCGCAGTGTATCTGGTCAACGAACGTGTGCAAGGAGAAAAACTGCAGCAGCGTCTGAGTGGTGTCAGTGCGGTTACCTATTGGCTGGTTGCCTTCGTCTGGGACTACCTGATCATGGTGCTGGCACTGTTGGTGTTTCTGTTCATTGTGCTGCTCTTCAACATGCCCGTCTTTGTCAATCGCCAGCAACTTTCGGGGATTGTGGCGCTTTCGCTGATGTTCAGGTGAGTAAGGATTGGGGATGGTAAGGATCAACTCTAATCTTGTTGGTTTCCCCTCTCCCATTGTAGCTTCGCCTGTGTGCCAGCCGTGCATGTGGCAGAGAAGATCTTCAGCGACTCGAGCATTGCCATCGTGTCCATTTTCTGTGGCAATATCATCATTCCGCTGATCACCATGGGCATTGTGCTTATCCTTGGCGTTGTGGGAGAAGGCAGCAGCTGGGACAGCTGGCGTCATGGACTGAACACAGCGTTTCTTATTTTTCCACAACACGCACTCGGTGATGGTCTGCTGGAGCTGTGCAAGAACTACATGGTTGCTGTGGTCTTCAAGCGCTACGACATTGATTCGTACAAGCAGCCACTCGCCAGTGATCTCCTTCAGCGGCACTACACCGCCCTGGGGCTGCAGGGCGTGGCCTTTCTGCTGCTCAATGTGCTGATCGAGTGTCATCTGCTCAGCCGGATGTGGCATCATGTCTCCACGCTGCTGGACTGTCAATATCGACGCGAGCTACGCAAGTTGGGGCAACTCAAGCTGGTCAACATTCAGAGCATCTTCAAGAGCTGCGTTGCCGGCGCTGGCGAAGCGCTGCGTGTCGAGAATCTCTGGTTAGCCTATCGCCGAGGACGCTATGCGGTGCGACAGGTGCATTTCGGAGTGCAGCGTGGCGAATGCTTCGGGTTGCTGGGCAAAAACGGAGCAGGCAAGTCGACCATCTTCAAGCTGCTCACACGGCAGCTGCTACCGGATGTGGGACACATTTACTTTGAGCATGTGAGTGTATTCCCTGTAAATTCTTGAAACGCTTACTACAACTGTTATGCCCCCTCCTCTCTTTCAGCCTGGCATCTCGTATTGCCCGCAGACTAATCCACTGGATCCACTGCTGACCGTGAGTGAGTGCATCCGCCTGTATGGTCGATTGCGCGGCATCAGGCAACCGGAGCAGCTGCTGGAACGCGTGCTCAGCACCTACGAGCTCGGCAGCTATCGCGATGTGCAGGTGAAGCAGCTAAGCGGTGGCAATCGTCGCAAATTGACCGTGGCCATCAGCTGCTGCGGCTACACGCCCACCGTGCTTATGGATGAGCCAACTAGCGACATGGATCCGGTGACACGTTCCTTTGTCTATCGCACCATCGAGCAGCTGCTGGCCGCACAACGAGCTGTGCTGCTCACCTCGCACTCCATATCGGAGATCGAGCATCTGTGCCAGCGTGTGGCGGTACTTAAGGATGGTCAAATCGTGGCCAGCAACAGTCCGGTACAGCTAAAGGCGCAGCATGGCGGCTACTATGCAATCAGTTGCTTCTGTGCGCCCATTCAACAGGCGGCGCTGGTCAAGATGCTGCCAGAGCGGTTGCCCGGCGCCATCGATCTGCAGCATTATGCGCACAGTTTGCGTTTTCTGGTCAAGTTGCGACAGGCAGCACCAGTGGCACCAGCGGCGGCGGCGGAGGTGCCTAATGGTGCCGGCCCAGCTAGGGGAAAGCAGCAGCAGCCAACGTTAGCTGAACTGCTGCAGGCGGTGCGTGACATGTCCGTCAGTCTCGAACTGCCGGCGCACTTTGCTATCAGTCGCTGCCGCTTCGAGGCGGTATTTGAGCGCATCCTGGACAACTGCGAGGCCAACGGAAGCAGCAATAGCGACCTGCCGAGCAAGTCGGCTGCGGTCAGTGGCAGCCTGCAGACGGGCTACGTGCACTGTGGCTACGAGGAAACCAGCACCTGAAGCTAGTCTGATCTGCCAGATACATCTGTGTGTTAGTTGTCCTTGTCTCCCTCTCTCTCTGTCCGTCTTACTCTCCCTTTCACTCTTTCTGTATGTGTTTTATGTTTGTCTCGCTTGGCGCGGGCAAGTTTTAATTTGTGATAAGTTGTTTAGTTTCCAGTTATAGGTTAATGGTAATTTCTTTTTAGTTTTTAGCGGTTTTCTTATGTTATTATTATTATTTGTGCGGGGTCTTTTATATTTTAAATCTTTCGTTTCAGGTTTTTTCGAGCACCTTTTCTTGTGCTGGGTTAGACGAATTTAGAGCTTTAATAGCAAACACTCCTAGGCTAAACGCATTGTGTCTTATCTCGTTTGTCTTTTCTGTTCTTGTTCTTGTGTGTGTGTGTGTGTCTTTCTTAATTGTGCCTTAGAATGCTAAAAGTACTTATCCGTAGAACATCTAGTTGAATACCCATACCTCTCTCCACACTACACAAAAAACATACATACATTTACCAATATCGAACTATAAACCTATTATATATATACATACAATTTTTATATGCTCTCGACACTTGAAAACGTATGTACAAGTTTGAGTACAATAATTGAATGAGAATACAAATAAATTGATAAATTTTGATGTAAATAAAATTTATATTGGGCTTTTAATATAATTATTCAGTGCGGCGTTATAAAATTAAATGCGAAAAAAGCTAAAATCACAAAAGTTTAAAATTTAATTTCAATTTAAGTTTTGTGGTAAGTTTCATAGAAAGTTAGGCAATTTAGAAAAAAAGCTAACTATTCATAAAACAAGAAGGGCTACTTTAGCCTTGCCGAAGATTTCACACCCTTTCAGTTACTCTAAATATAAAATTGTTGTGGATAGGTTTTATGGCAGCTATACGATATATCTTTTCGATTTTAATAAAATAGAAACAGCATAATAAGAACATGCTTGTACAGATAAAGGGAAAGCGATAATTTCTTTGGCAGCTATACGATACATCGGTCCGATCCGGCTCGTTGCGACTTATTTACAGCGAGCAGCAATGGGAAGCATGTTTCCCAAGTTTCATTAAGATAGCTCTAAAAACTGAGAGACTAGTTTATGTTGCAACAGACAGACGGACAGACAAGGCTAGTTCGTTTTCCCCATTGTTGATGGTTAAGAACATAAACATACATACACTTAATAGGGTCGCAGGTGTCTCATAAGGTGCGTTGCAAGCTTCTGGCCAAAACTTATTTACCCTCCGCAAGTGTGTAAAAAGGGCAGAATTCCCGCTGCGCGCAATATGTTTTTAACCTGGTATAGCAACCTGGTATATTAACGTATTTTTTTAAATTACGATTAACAGATTGCGCTAAATATTTAAGATAAGGCAAACTCAAAAATGTGGTTAGGGTGAATAGAAAACGCATAATTTATTTTTAATGAAGCAGCTAAAATCGCCATGCTATCCAGGCAGTCGGAGCACTTTTCTGCATTGTGGAAAAATGTAATTATGGCAAATTATAGCAAATGATGTAACATTAACTAAAACGTGCCCTGAAACTCGAACTGGGCGCTTGCTTTCTCACTCACAGCAGAGTATGTGTGTCTATGTGAGTTGGTGTGTGTGTTTATGGTAATTGTGTGAAAGCTTTTGAAGTTTTTGCTATTCTATTGTAGGGGTTTAAAACAGCCGGACAGACGGACGCATGGACGGACTAGTGGACCCAACAGCGGCAGCGGACAAGCTGAACGCCGGACAAATCCTTTGGGGAAAAGCGCTTTGTATATTCTATATTTATTCTCAGCGTTTTTTTTTCTTTTCTGGTTTCCGGCGTGGAAATACCTAAATTTTTTTTTGCAAAGGATTAAATTAAATTCCATTTGGCTTGGCTTGGAAAAAGCTTCAACGGGCGAATTAAATCAGCGAAAAAATCAACATAATTAAAACAGTTCGGGACACTTTTTTGCATCAACTCTGCGAGCCATAACCGAATTAACATGCGCGCCGCGTGTGTAACGGACTGTGCCCTGCTGGGTCTGGCCAGGTGTATTTGTGCCCGTGTGTCTTTGTGTGTGAGTGTGTACATGCAAATAAAACTGGGCGGGGGGTCTGCGCGAAGGGACTCGCTGTGCGATTGAAAAGAAATGCAAGAAAAAAGGACAACAACAGCGGCAGCAGCAGCAGCAGCAGGCAACATGAACGACTACAGCATACCCTGCAAAGGGCACTGCGTGGATTTTTTATTTCCTTCTTTTTTTCTTTTTACAGAGTATCTGGCGAGTCGAGCAATTACACTCGATGCGCAAAAATTAAATTTGCGCATTTTTTTTTGTTTGTCAAATAAAGCAAGCGGAAGCACAAACAAATAATTGCAGAATAATTAAAATAATTTATTAGGATATTTTGCATTACATTGCAGTGCACGGCGTAGGGCAGTGGGCGTGGGCGTGGTCGCCTGTGTGTGTGTGCACGACAGTTAACAGCAGACTAATTTAATAATTGTTTCGCAAAGTTTTTACCTCGAGCTGTTTACACAAATTGCCAATTGCAGTCACAATCACAGTGAAAGCTGTAGTCACACTCGGAGTCACAGTTACTGTGGGACTCGGAATCACAGTCTGCGTTACAAGCACGTTTAAAATTGTAGACGCTGTCACTGTCACATGTCTTCAGTGTTGCCAACTTCTAGCTAAAGAAAATGCTTAGATTGGTAAAAAGAGGCTAGAAAATGGCAAACATTTTTTTATGAAATTATATTCATATGCGCTGTTTTGCTAGAGTAGAGGGCTTAAGTCTTGTGTATTTTTTTGGCGTCGTTTGCGCGCAGATTTGGTAATTTTAAGAGGAAGTCAGCTTATACTGTAGCGATAACATTAGCTCCTTTTGTCCGGGCAAGGAGAGCGTCCGCTCCCCTCAAAAAAGGGCACCAAGGGGTTACAGTAACGACTTCTGCCTATTTAGGCTGTAAAAATCTACGCTACGATTGGTTAGTCCAATAGGATAATTAGCCTATTCAAATAATGTCAATTTTGTTTGTTTTTCTTTTTAGCAATTTATGCAAAATATTAAAATGCTTATCTAAAGGCAATGTCAAAAGAAAAAATGGTCAGAAAAAAGGCTAGGGCTAGATTTAATTTTTTCTGGCATTTGCAGTTAAAAAATGGCAAATCTGTCTCTAAAGAGGCTGATCTGTCAACACTGCATGTCCTATTCCTTTAGCTTTAGGGCTGCACTAAGCTAATATTATACGATTATTTAATTACTCGTTTGTGCAGCCCTGCAATAGCGACTACGTCAAATTGAATTTATTTTTGGCATAGTTTTCTTTCTCCAGCCGACTTCAGTCGTTTTTCTGCGAATCAAGCGATTTTCGAGTGTGATTTTCCAAGTAAGTATAAATACAATACTGCAAATGTGCTTCTAATTATATATTCGCATAGTCCTAACCCTAGCTGCAGCTCCACAATATGGACGGTCCCGGCACTGCGGTGCGTCTTAACAAGGATGGCAACGTAGTCTACGGCTACGAACGGGGCCTTAATCTGCGCCAGATCGAGAAGGCCTTCAAGTTCAACAACGAGGTGTGGCTCCTGGTGCTCTGGGATGGCTACGATATGCTGGAGGCTGTGCCAGTTAAAAATCTCAATGGCAAGTTCTCGTCGAAGGTTATCGAGTTCTTTGAGCAGATAACCATCACAACTTAAAGCCGGAAAAAAGTTTTTCCAAAAAATACATTTATAAATATTCCCTTAGCCAAATATATAATATAAAATATATAAAGAATTAAGAATTTTTACTAATTAGTTTTTATACTTTTGCAGAGGGTATATTAATTTTTGCTAAAAGTTTTCAATGCACCTTAGGAGTCTTCTCTGACCCTATAATGTGTATGCATATATTTTTGATCAGCATCAATAGGGGAGTAGAAATAGCCATGTCAGTCTTTCCATCTGTCCCTTCGTCCGGATGGATGACAATTGGAATACACGCTTATTATTGTTGCACGCTGTTAATAAGTCGGAACGAGCAGGATCGGACCGATATATCGTATAGCTGCCATACAATCTATCGGTCGAATTTTGTTATTTTTATACCATTCGACCATTGAAAATTTTCATACTAAGTTTGTGCAAAAGTATGTAACAGGCAGAAGGAGACATGGCAGACCCCATAAAGTATATCTATTCTGGCTCAGGATCAACGGCCGAGTCGATTGAGCCATGTCCGTCTGTCTGTATGAACGTCGAGATCTCAGCTATTACAAAAGCTAGAGACACCAAATTTGACATGATGGTTCCTGTATACCATACGCAGATCAAGTTTATTTTAAATTTGGAGTGCCACGCCCACGCAATCGATAATTTACGAATATTAGGGAAAGTGTTACAGTTACAGACACCAATTATGGCATGATGATTCCTGTAAATTGTGCGCAGATGATGTTTTCTTCAAATATGAGGTGCCACGCCCACAGCCCACGCAAATCGATTATTTTTGAATATTGAGCAAAGTATTAAGGTTACAGATTTTTGCTTAAGAACACGTAAAGATGCTGAAAATATGCACCCAATCCCAAAATTACAATCCGATCAGGCAAATACAGAAGTTATTAATGAAAACGTTTTTCATAGTTCCGTTGCCCGCGTCATTACAGCTTATCATCTGCATCGTTTTAGCCCTTCTGTGTGTGTCTGTATGTGTATGTGAGAGCGAGTTAATACTAGTTAGTGCAACTACGAAGTTGGTCGTATGGTATCTTACAGCCGGGCGCGCTCGACTGTAGCTTTCCTTACTTGTTTTAAAAAAACGCTATGAAACCTTTCCAAGCTATGTATTAGTATGTCTTTCAAAAGCAATACAAATTTAATGAAAGTTGGACCGATTTTTCGTATAGCTGCCATAAAACCTATCGGCCGACATTACTAATTTTTCAAGATATCGCTATTCAAATTTCCTGATATATGTCTAAGTATGTTCATTAAATGCTGTGAAAATCTGATAGATATATCGTTAAGCTGCCATAAAACATATCGGCCGATTTAATATTTGGAGTAACTCAAAAGTATAAAACCTTCGGTACGCCGAAGCATTTCTTTCTTGTTATTTTTAGCTTTGCATATGGTATATTATATGGGAGTATTTTCTATGTACATATGTATTAAATTTTATCTATGTACATATATACATATGTAGCTTATCGCAAAGCTTCGATAGCTTGGTAGTTGTGCAACCCTGTGAAAATAATGGCGCTTTCTTATTTTTGGAGTTACCTTTCGTAGATTGCGAAAGGTAACTAAAAAGATGATACTCCTTATCTAGACTATATACTCTAACAAACCTTTATATTGGGTGCGGTGATAAACAATGCTTGCAGCGCTGCGAAGCGTTCTAAGAAGTGTGGCAACGAGCTTTATGTCATCAAACGTGGTATCAATTTGGACAAGGTTTACAATGAGGCCTGGTTTCTGGTGCTCCGACATGGTTGCCAGGGGCAACCAGTTGATCAAGTCAAAGAGAAGTTAGCGTTGAAGATGATCGATTTCCTTGAGCGGATGATGCAACCTTGAGCAGATGATGCAAAGAAAAATATATAAATAAACAATCTCTGACGAAAGTTGAAACTTTTTTTTAGAGCTTATCATCTTTACTTCTACCTAGGTTTGCTCAGTTTTCCAGTAGGCTAGCCGATTATCTTGCCGTTTGAAATTGTTCGATTTGATTTTGATACACTGTTCGGAGAATTGTTTCGGCTACACATTATGCGATATCCCTGTCGCAACCTATAGAGTGGATTAAGACACAGAATAAGGAAGAGAGTGAGAGTAAGAAAGAAAGAGAGAGAGAGAGAGAAAGAGAGTGAAACATTGACAGAAAGAGATGTCGAAGAACAAGAAAAACGGTGGCAAGTCGTGCCTGCATCATCGACTGCTTGTGGCGCGCGCCAATTGCTCCGCCGCTTCAAAGGAGGGCGGCGGCGATTGCCGCGAACAGGGCGTGGCGCCCCGAGCGAGCGTCTCACTGCGCTTTGCCGAGCTCTCGTTGCGCCACTCGGACGTGGAACTGCTGCAGGGACCGTTCGAGCTAAACGATCGACTCATTAGTTTCTACTATGCCTATTTGCAGAGCCGGCGTTACGTGAAGAATCGAACGGAGTTGCACTTTCTGGAGCCAGCGTTGATGCACAGCTTTCGCTATGCGGAGCCGCGCGAGTGTCGCTGCCTCGCCCGTGATTTGCAGCTGGCCACTAAGCAATTCATCTTTGTGCCGCTCTACGAGGGCGCCCATTGGTCGCTGCTGTTGGTGGCGCGACCAGATCGCAAATTCTACTACTTTGATCCGCAGGACAATCGCCACCTAAAGCTGGTGCAGGTGCTGTTTGATCACCTGCGTGGTCCGCTGGCTGCCGAGGATTATGCTTTCACTGTCGGACGCTGCCTGCAGCAGGCCAAGGATCAGGGATACGAGTCTGGAGTGCATCTCATGTGCATGACCGACAACCTGGCCGACTATGTGCTGCGTTGCGGGTATGCGACCAGCACGCTGCTCATTTCAGTGCAGGAGGTCAGCGGCATGCGGGCTGCACAGCTTCAGCTTATCCGACAGCTTGGCGGCTCTCTGCCGTCGTCCAGTTCCAAGTCGCAGTCTTCGGTCTGAGAGCAGGAGAAGAAAAACCGGGAAGAGAGAGATAGAGACCGAGAGATAGGGAGAGAGAGGAGGAGCAGGTAGTCTTCACCGTTGGAAATGGACCCGCAATTTCTTTTGTGTCACATGTTTTCGTTTATGCATAAAATAAATCTTTCCACATAGAGGAGCTTTCGGATTTGAATAAGCTTTGACAGAGTCTAGAGTGTGGGTTATATTATAAGAAATGGCATGTCAAGTGGACTGGAGCTTATAGCTTTCAGTAAGCCTTGATTAATGTGCTTTCTTGCTGTGCTCTAAAATGAATGGAATGCAGGGGCTTGACATAATTTAGTTTAAAGGCATTTCAAATTAGTTAATAAATCTAGACTAAGGCGAAATTGATGAAATTGATTTCTGCCTTCGAGCTTTTAGCATAGCTAAGCTTTATTTAATTTTTCATTTCGGGCAGGAAAGGGTTATGAGTTTGTTAGATACATTTAAAATAAGTTAAAAATAATTGGACTAAGGTAAAGCTTATGTAGCTTTAGATTAAGTGAGCTTTGATTGCTTGTTTTGTTAAATTGCCTTAAGTGTATTTACATAGGTTTATGCCCTTTTAGAGTTTTACACGTAAGTGAACCTTTAATGTGCTTTCTTGTTGAGCTTTTATCCACATTGCAGGCAGAAGCTTGCTTAATGTTCGTTTTTACCGTTAGTGGATTAAGTTCATTAGGCTTAAGACTCGATAAGCTTTTGCCGATAATTTTCTACAAATTGACTGCTTTGAGTTTATCAACTTAAGTCCATGCTGAGCTTAAAGCTCTTCAGAAAATGAGAGGTCACTTAAGCTCATCGAACGAGCTCTTTGTGCAGGCAGAGGTAGGTGTTTCAAGTAGTTGAGCATAAAATTTAAGAGACTCGATTTGTTTTACAGTTAATTCTTAGTGCGCAGGTAGCTGCACTAGGGCGGGGGCGTGGGGTTGTGAGAGCAGGCGTCGCCTTAATTTGAAGCTAAGCTCCGCAAATAACTCAATTAGTCTTTACACTGTCTTGCCACGCCTCCTGCCCCCTGCCCGAGGTAGGTTCATGTCTCGGGCGCTTATCAACCTGCAACGGGCAACTAAAGGCGTGGCCGGGCGTGTGTGGGGATGGGGGGATTTCATTTGGCGTTAACTTCGTTTCTTCTTGTGCTGTGAAAGTTTCGAAGGAGAGCGCGCGCGTTGATGAAGAAGTCCATGAAGGTGCGAAACCCAGCGGCAGCCCAAGCCGTCCCCCCCTCCCAATCCTCACCCTCCTCTTGTCCTTCTCTCTCCCTGCTGCTGTTCCTTCTTCTCACTCGGCTGCTGTTGCTGCCGTTTCTTCTTCTTGAGTGCACGGCGAAAGCAACAGCTACAAACAACAAAACGCCACTCGACGCTAGAGGGCGCCACGGCAAATGGCAAATAAATAAAAGCTGGCAACAACAACAACAACAAGGACTACACTCAAGACTTGACGCGCTGCAACAGTAAAGTAAATTTCAAAATGGCGTGAAAATGTAAGCGAAAAACAAAGTTAATTGTTGCCCGTTCACTGCCAGCTGCAGCGTCGCTGTCGCTGTCGACGTCGCCGTCAGCATTGCCTTTAGCCCAAGCAATTCATGGCACAACCACGCACACATAGACAAACACACACACACACACACACACACACTAGTGCATTAATAATGCAATCTGTCTGAAGCGCAGCGACTGCTCGTAATAGCCAAGGCAGCTAAACCTTACGGCAGCGGGAACGGCAACTAACGGTAATCGGCGCCGTCAGGTCGTCCTGTACGCTTAGCTTGCGTCTGCTGTTGCCACTTAATGACGCAACAGGGTGTACCACGTGCAGTTGACACACATGCACGCCTCACGCAGAGTTGTCCCAGCTGACGAGCGGTGCTGTCAGCTGTCGAGAACAAAACACGTAATGAAAACAATTAACAAGAGCGCCCGACTGTAAGATACCCTTCGCCCAATTCTAAAAAGCCCTTATAAAAACTCGAGCCACATTTATTTTATTTATTCATTAATTTAATGCCCTGAATACTAAGAAATCCGTATGAAGAGCACCTGATGGTCTGGGTGAAAACGCCCTGCATACTCCATAGAGAGAAGTGTTTAATAAAACCGACAACAAAATATCCTGCAATTGATGTTGAGATTTAAAATACCATTTGTAAATCATTTTTGTCACAGTAGTCTTAGTATTCACAAATATTTTCTGTCAAACCACTGAGCCGGTCTAAGAATTGTATCCAAGCCAAGAAAACATTAGCACAATAATAACAAGCAATGCGTTAAGATGTTTTATATTGTATTGATCTATGTGTAAATCAGAGCAGAGCAGAGCAGAGCAAAGCATTACCTTTAATACTTTTCCTAATAATCGCAAATTATCGATTTGGGTGGACGATGGGTGTGACAGTGAAATGAAAGTTCAATTGAAATTTGGTGTTTCTATCTTTTGTGGTAGCTGTAATCTAGACGTTCAAACGGACGGACAGACAGACGGACATGGCTCAATCGACTTGGACGATGATCGTGAGCAGGAATATGTAGACTTAATATGCTACGCCTCCTCATGCCTGTTATATATTGTACATTTGCACAAACTTAGTATTGACTATTTAAAATGGTCGCACAGTATAAAAATATGCTTTAAGCTCTTGTAAATATGTCTGAACAAATTGCCTTACAATAGGTAAATTCATTGAACCCTTAGCTCTGACTCCTTCTGACTCTGCGCTTCTAATTGATATGCTCCTGCCAATGATAAGGATGCTGCAGCTAAGCCGCAACGTATTTAATCGTTGACCTTGTCGGGCGGACAGGATTCGATAGCAAGGCCAAAACTTTCGCTCGGCCCATTGGGCGCATACTTAATTTGCGGTCCTCATAAGCTTGGTTCATTACCAATTAGCGCAAGACGTGGCTGCTGCCAAGGTCAACGGCCTGGCACGTTCCGTCTCGGTTGCGACATTTGGCGATGAGGACGGTGCCGGTGGCGGCCATTAGGCGTGCGCTTCGGGTTTAATTAATCATTGCTAAGTGAGCCAAGTCTCCTCGCTAGACGGGAAGAAAAAGAGAGAGACATGGAAAAGAGGAAGACGCGTTAGCCATAAATGTGATTTCCCTTCGTGTGCTTTGTGCTCTGATTTCGCGCTGTGCACAATGTACGTTTCCGGCTGCCCAGGCCCAGGTCCTGCTCGAGCCCGTCGAAGCTCGCACAAATTACTTAAAGATAGACGAGAGACGAGAGGATAAAGCGAGCGCTCGGACCGGAGCCGGAGCTGGATCGGTAGCAGGCAACGACGCGTTATATCCGTTTCCGTTCAACTTTAACTTGCTTTCTCCCGCCGCATTCAACATTTTTTTCGCATTGACTGATGAAGTTTCACCCGGTTGGACGGTTGTCCCGGCTATGCCCGGTCATGTCTGGGCTTGTTGTCCGGCCAGGTCTTGCCTTACGCTAACCTTCAGCGCTGACGCCTGCCCGCTCGTGTCGCCAACTTCTGACATAAGGCATAATCATTTTTTCTCTGCCCTACCTCCCTACTTCGCTCTTTTCCCACTCTCCTCCTCTGTCTGGCTTGCTGCTCCCGCTGGGGAATTGTTCGAAGCGGCGCTTTGGCAAGTGATAAAATGTTTTATGTGCTCGAGTGTCTGATAACAATAAATAACGCCATCAGCGGAACCAGGCGGACAAGCGAGTCGAGGTCCAGGCCACCAGGAGACTACCAGCCACGACTGGGACACAGTCCGGTAGGGAGCCGGCGGAGAAGGACAGGGGGGCATGTAAACAAATTGGCACTGAAAGCCCCCGTTGACGGGCGGGTCGGGGCCATTGTCAGGGCCAAAAGGAGCCGCATTGATTCTGCGTCGAATATCCCATTGAATTTGGGCCTCTTGTTTGTTTAGGTTTAACTGCCCCCTCCCTCCTCGCTACTAATCCTCTTCGTAGTGTCAAAGTTTCCCCCTTTCTCTACCAATCCCCTTGCTATTGTGGCCTATTTGCATTTTAATGATGAATTGTAATCAACATCAATTTGAGGCATTCTCCTCTCCTCCTTCGCATCTTTGGCCTATTAATCATCACGGCTTGTGTGGCCCGAGCCCCTCCCTACCCACTTTAATCCGGGTTTGTGTGAAATATTTGATTAGTTTGCGAAACACATAAGATGCCTTGGATGTTTTTATACCCGCTACTCTTAGAGTAGAAGGGTATTATAACTTTGTTCAAACCGAAAATGTATGTAACAGGCAGAAGGAGACACCTCCGACCCCATAAAGTATATATATTCTGGCTCAGGATTAACAGCCGAGTCGATATAGCCAAGTCCGTCTGTCCGTCTGTCTGTCCGTGTGAAAACTAAGATCTCAGCTATTATAGGAGCTAGAACTTCCAAATTTGGTGACAATATGTGTTATTATTGCACGCTGATCAAGTTTATTTTGGATTTTGGCCACGCCCCCGTAAATCGAAAAAAACTGATTACAAGCGGAATTTTGATGCCATATTGTTCATTTTCGGTTTATATGATAACTATAGCTAGCCAGATGATCTCTGAAAATTTGATAACAATCGGATAAAAAACACAGAAGTTATTCAGCTTAACGCTTTCCATAGCTGTAAGTAGCGCTGCCAGCTGTGCGTGTACGGTGGTGAAATGGGTTAAGTTGTGGACTGCAAAACGAACATTACTATTATGCATTTACGGGTTCGAGTCCCGCCCGCATCAAAAATTAAATGTGTGCAAAAATGTGTTTTTTTTTTATTTTAGATTTTGACTTTGCATAAATATTGTAAGTCCATGGCCTTTTACGGTCAAAATATGATTGTAGCCGTTCTTTATTGTTCCGCAAATAATTTTGATGTACGAGCAGCTGGGTAGCGGGTATATTACAGTCGAGCACACTCGAATGTAGCTTTCTTACTTGTTATGAATCGAGATGATTTTATACTGATTACAATAGATCAGCAGAACGCAGCAAGCAGCATAGAGCTATCTGTGTGGGCCAAGAATAATGGCCATCTTTTGTTATCGCAGTTTTAGCAGGAAATTAGTGTAGAGTATAATTATTTATCCTCTATTTTAGTCCTCTATTTTATACTTACATGAATAGAAATGCTTGGGCATGAAGGTAACTTATTCGGACGGACAGACAGACGGACAGACAGGCATGGCTATAAACACTCGGCCGTTGATCCTGAGCAAGAATAGATAAACTTTATGGGTTCGGTCAGTCCTTCTGCCTGTTATATAGACTTTCGGTTGGCGCAAAGTTCACCCTTTTACTCGATGAACAACAGGGTATACAAGTTGCTGAAAAATTCTAAGGGGTCACCTTACTTACGGACAGCCATCGAAATCGAAAATTTTTTAAAAGTCAAGGTTTCAATATTTGAAATGTATGATTACTAAGGCGTGTCGTGAAAATTGCTTGATTTGCCGAAAAGTTATGTTGGGTGGGAAATGAGGCTAGAGCGCGTCCTGTCAAACTGTTTCCAAGTAGATTCCTCGCTTGGATTTGGCTGCCGCTTGTTGTTACCTAAAGGGAGGTGGGTGTTGTGCCAGTTGGTGACGACGTTGTCGAGTCAAGTTGGATTTGCAGCAATTGATAGCGAAGTTGCATTTTCTGTCAATTTCTTTGTCTCCTTCGTATCTGCTGCTTACTCTTCCTCTACTGCTTCCTCTACTGCTTCTTGCTCTATTTGTTCCGCTTCATCTTGACAGTTGCCATGTTGGAGCTTGGCAAATGATAAAAGGCGTTGATACTTCCTCCAGCGAGTGGCGAGTGCGGAGTGCGTGAGTGTAGGGCGTCGCCTTGTGGAGTGGGCGTGGCAAGCAAATATGGCTCGCATAACAGACACATTTGACGGAGACATGGAGATGAGAAAGAGGTGTAGAAGAAGTCTTTTTATTTAAAAGTCGCGACGCGTTCGAGGGGACTAAATTGACAGTGAGAATCACATGAAAATGGCTAAGGCGCATTGTGCGACGCGACATTGTAAGGTCGGGGAGTGAGGGGTAAAACGAAGGGGTTAGGACTGGGGTTGGAGCTGGGGTTGGTTGAGTGGCAGCCGAAAGAGACCAAGCAACAACAGACTTAAATTCTACGCGGTGTTTTTTTTCAAGAGACAACTGAAAACGTAGCGCCAGGCAAAGCTAGCGGTAAGCTGGTGCTTACACACACACACACACACACACATACATACACACGCACACATACATGTACACATATGTTAGCTTTATGTGCGCATAAATCGACATTAAAGTAAATGTTAAATGGATAGTGTAAAGGTTTGATGTCGTGACAGAAGTTGCAACATTATTTAAAACACAAAAATATATAAATTGTTTACTTTAAAACTTGTTATACCATTAGACTATGGCAGCTAAAACGATATTTCGTTCCGATCCTGCTCGTTCCGACTTATTTACAGCGTGCAGCTATAAGAAGCACGTATACTAAGTTGTAGAAAGATAGCTCTAAAACTGACAAACTAGTTTGCTTTGTAACAGACAGACAGACAGACAGACAGATGGATAGACGGAAAGATAGACGTGGCTAGTTCGCCTCCCCTATCGAAGCTGATCATGAATATATGTATATACTTCATAGGGTCGGAGATGTCTCCTTAGGTGCGTTGCAAACTTCTGGCCAAATACCCTCTGCAAGGGTATACAAATCAAAATAATAACATTATATAACATATACCTACGAGTTACATATTTTATCTAAATAACATTCAAGATATTCAAATTATTCTCAAATTTTTCCATAGCCATCGCTTTGAAGTTAAACTGGACTGTATCCATAGCTACATATAAATCCGTATATATTATTGTTTCTGCATTTAGAGTAGCTTTAGCTTGTGTTTGGGGGTGTATTCAGCTTTGGTCAGGCGATGCTATGCAAATGATTTCCACATAATTTGCACAGCGAACGCCGCGAGTTGACCTAAATTTTAGCTAAATTAAACAAATCGAATCAAATTTGGGTTGGCAGCGGCAGGCAAGCCGGATGTAGAAGGAGGCGCAGGTTATAGGGGGTAAGGAGATGGGCCCGACATCCGTTTCCGGCTCGTAGAAAATGCCAAGAAATGGACACTCTTGGCCTCAAAATAGAGCAAAGAGGGGAGAAAAACAAGGTTAAAAAAGTAAAAGCGTCGTATTTGATGCAGCGTAAAAAAAACGCGTGACAAAAGAGAAAAAGCAAATCAAAGCACACATAACTTTTAAGCGCATTTAGCTGTTGTTGCTTTTGTTGTTATTGTTGTTATTGCTGCTTTTATTTGCAACGGCGACTCTTCACCTACGCCGGAAACTGTGCTTTAAAATTAACTCGAGACGGCGAAACGGCGTGCGTCCCCAACGCAGACGTTTCCATCCTACACTCGAGGCCCCCCACCTCCTCTTCTCCACTCTCATCCCCTTTCGACTTCTTCTGCTGTGCCCTGCGGCACTTGCCATTCGGTGGCTTCTGCTGCTGTTGTTGCCCTTTGCGCACGGCGAATGCGCACTTAATGAGCGTTTAATTGGCTCAGTGTTTACAAGGTGGCAAGCTGGGAAAAGGGAAGGAGGGTGAGTGGGGGGGGGGGGAAGTGGTGGGTGTCAGGTGTTACTGCACGGGAAACTGTGGTTCGCACTTGGACACCCCGGCTTCGATGTGCCACGCGCTTTGCGTGATGCATTGCGCTGCGGTGCAGCCGCGTAGAACTTGATTGAATTTCTTGTGGCAACTTTTTAATTGCATTCAATTGTTGTTTTTGTTGGTGCTGTCGATCGGTTTAATAAACGTTGTTTTGTTATTTGTTTATTTGTTTTGCCCTTGCAGCAGTGTTTCGTGTTAAATTGCAAAAAAATTGCTGCTTGCCTTTTTGCGCCACGCGCTGCGATGTGAACAAACGCGCACGAAATGCGCCTGAAACGCGCACAAAACGCGCCAAATATATGCGACGCGTTTTCATTTGCCAAATTGTTTTCGCCGTCGCCATCGGACCGAACATAAAGCAGGCATAACACAAATACGCTCACGCACCAATACATGCACAACAGCACAAACACACACACACACACACACACACCGCACGCACACAAAGCGAGCACTGCGCGCCGGACTACAAAGCAAACCGAAACACGTTTCTGATTTGTACGCCCCGCATCCTTTCTCCACCCGCCCCTTCTGTACGCCTCCTTCTATACTGCTATGCTACACCTCCCCGTGCACCACCTTAGCCCTTAGTAGGTCCTGTGTTCATGATTTTATTTTCAAATGCTGCAGCATTTTATGTGGCCATTAAAATATTTTATTGCTCTTGGCGTAAATTTAAGGAATAATAAAATAAACAAGTAAAGAAAGCTACAGTCGAGCACACCCGACAGTAAGATACCATTCGCCCAGTTTCGAAAGAAATTATCACGCTTTTATTTACTCTGCAAAAGTTCATATGCCACCTATTGCTAAAATTAGATCTATTTTTAAATAGCGCCATCTACATATTGAAACGTCATAGCAATCGGCTTTATACACGGCTTTATACACACATCGAAGCATCGCGACGATGACGTCACGACATGCTGCAAAGGCGCAAGTAGCGGAACTACGAAAAACGTTTAATTGAATAACTTTTGTGTTTATAATGCGATCGGGTTTGATTGAAATTTGAAATATAGGTGCATATAGTATATATCTATGTGTGTGTTAAAGCAAAACGTTAAAACTTTAATACTTTCGTCACAAAGCAACCTCAAAAATGTATTAATCAATTTTCAGAGGCGGTGGGCGTGGCAACTCAAATTTGATACAAACTCCAGGAGCTTGTGATGTTTACACACCTTCATGCCAAATTTGGTGTCTCTAGCTTTTATAATAGCTGAGATCTCTGTGTTCACACAGACGCGTAACGGACAGACAGACGGACATGGCTCAATCGACTCGGCTAGTGATCCTGAGCAAGAATATATATACTTTGTGGGGTTTGCCAAGCCTCCTTCTGCCTGTTACATACATTTGCACAAACTTAGTATACCATTTTTGACCATTTTCAATGGTCGAATGGTATAAAAAGGCGCAAGCAACAACAACAATCACAATAACAACAGAAGCAGCAAGTAAAAAACAACCAAATCAGAATAAGGAAATGTATCCGAAGATGATGATGAGGCAGACGCAGAGGCATGAGCAGAAGCAGAGGAAAAACGTGCGCCAACCTCAAAAATACCAAAAACATGAGTAAAAACAACAAGCAGCGACGGCCGTAGTTCGTATACTCTATCCCAATACCATACATTGATACACCTTGGCAAGTGCTGGCGATTCCGTTCTTTTCCCATCAAATATAGCTTTTATTGAAGGTCAGCTGCGCAACAATTAAGGAATTTTGTTTAATCGCAGTAAGTTTTTTCGTTTTTTTTTTTGTGATTTTGTAAAAATGTTCTATGAAATTTTTAGAAAAGAAGTTATCTTTTCTCTGTATTGTTTGAGTTTGTTAACATTTTCTATGAAATTTATACAACGAATTCAGAACCAATTTTTAAATTGCGGGGAGCGGGAATTCTGGATTTTTAATAAATGAGTGAGCTTTTTTCGACCTATTTTGACTTTGCGTAAATTTTTTTTTTTTATTTACACAAAAATAAATTTTAATTTATGATTTCCAAGGTACGTTTTAAATTCAAGTTTTGTAGTTTAGGATATTTTTTGAAAATAATTTATTTCGTTTTTAATTTTGTATGCAATTGCTCTTAAATTGTCCGAAATATGCCCCATGCCACCCGCTATAAGTGTAGCAACTCGAAATCAACTCAAGCTGCGTTTGTTTATTTTTTTTCTCCTGCTTCCCCAATTTTCCATTGACTTGAGTTGAGTTACGTTTGGTTTTCCTTCGTTGTGTTTTCCTTTAGTGGAAATTTAATTTGCATTTACGCATAAAATGATGCTACATAACTTGTGGGCATACCAGATCCATTGGCATACCCAGAGCCAGAGCCGCAGCAAGAACTGAAGTCAGAGCCACATCCAAAGCCAGAACTGAAGCCAGTGGCTGAGCCAGGACCAGAGTCGGTGCCGAAATTGAATCAGGTTGCTGGTGCCAGGCAGGACCACCTACGGTTCGGCAGTTTTTTTGGGCGTGCCACGCCCCGCAAATTTTGCTTACACCTTGCTGGGCAGTCTATACACACACACGTGTGTGTGAGTATGTGGGCGGTGCGGGAGGGGTAGGTGGGACAGCATGTTCTGCGCGTGCTATTTATGGCAGCAGCTGTTCCTCACCCAACCACCCAATGCTCCTATTGCAGGCCGTGAGGTAGCTTCGCCTCTGCAGCTGCCGTTGCTGTTGCCGCTTCGATGTTCTCTGTTGCCTGACCCGAACTGCCGTTCTCCCATTTTCCCCCTCTCTGGACTGCTTTGCTCCAGCTTTTTCCCCGAATGCCACGCATATTAATGGCATCCAATTGATTTACTTGTGCCAACAGTTTTTTTCGACCACCTTTTAAAAAAATGGAACTATGAAAATTCGCTTTAAAGCGAAAAGTGCACTAAAATTTCCTGGAAACTTTTAAAATCTTTGTGGGTAAATTCAATCGATGTACTATCTACTTATGCAGTCGATAGAAAGTGATACGTGGATTAGGTTATTCTGCATTGATAACCATTCAGAAATGGTACTCAAACTGCATGAGGTGGGTTTGTCGATAAGTCGATGCATTTAAAACAATTTTCATGTATAAAAGAACTCTGGGTTAACGTTTGTCTAGACAAAATGTTGTGTTCTAGAATGCTAAGACTGGTTGAACTGCTTGCTGCCCAAAGCTTTCAGCAGGCATATGTAATTAGCAATATCGATATCGATTAGTGCTGTTAAAATATATCAACAGAAAAACGTGCTTTGCCAGGTTAAGCTCCCTTTTTAGGGGAGATTTCTGTTTTGTGGTGGCAAGATTTCACAATGGTTTCTCGTAGAACTGAAAACGGCAAAACAAGACGAAAATATTAAGTCAAGTTTTTTGATTTCACGCTTAGTTTAGGAGACATAGCCCCCGACAAGTCCCCGGTTTCCATACAATTTGCAGACTAGTCATTACTAGTGTGACCAGTTTTAAAAAAGCTCTAACAGATACCGTCTTCTAATCTTGGCGCCACGAAAACAAAAATACTGCTTTCGTTCATAGCCAAGTTAGGATAATTTGATATGCAGAGTTGCTTTTTGGCACATTCAATAAACAACCGAAAGCGATTTTGGTGTTGCTGTCGATGTATCGATTTTAAGCACATTAAATTTACAATCGATGTACAATAAAATTGAAGCATTTCGCGATATCTAAACTTCATGTTTTCGCATGAAGACAAAGATATTCGTACCCCAATTTCACAGGGTAGCTTTAAGCTTAATAGTCTCTGTCTACTTTTGCCACTCGCGATATTTCCCACTCTCCTTCTCTCTCTCTCTCTCTCTCTCTCTCTTTCGCTTTCCCTCTGCCCCCGCTTTGTGCGATAATTTATTATCATTTCCATTGTTTTGTTTTGTTTGGTAAGTGGATTGCTGTTTTGGACGAGCAGCTGCGCTGTTTATCGCAGGGTTTCATGTTCCGATTGCAATTACTGTAAAATCCGAGTAGTTTTCGAGTACATTTTCGAACATATTTTACCGAAAATTGAAACGCTCTGTTTGCCTTTAATACGCAAAAACAAAAACAACAACTACAGCAACTAAAAGCCGCACACATATTTTTGTTAGGCTTTTGGCATTTTAATTTATGCAGAATAAAAAGCCGCAAATTCTTATGGCTTATCACGGGTCGGGACAGAGCAGGGGATGTACCGAGGGTGGTTCAAGTAATTTGTTAAATATTTGCATTATTTGGAAAATCCAAACAAATGACAAGCACTTGGGACGGCCAGTAAATTTGTTATAAATAAATAAAAGGCTATTAGGATTGCCGAGAGGTGTTCGTGCTGAAGTTGACAATGCCAACAGGGGCAGAGGGGTGCCACGTTGGGGTCATAGGTCGAGCTGAAACGTTAAATTGCTGTCAACATGGCGGGCCACGTTGTTTGCTTTCGCTTGCCGCTCTCTACTTTGGTTTGGTCTGGCCTGCTCTCCTCTGGTTAGGTTAGTTCTGATTTCAGTTCCCGGTTAGGTTTACTGATGAACCTTTGCGATTGGTAAAAAGGTTACAAAAGAAATTGTCGACGAATTTCGATGAATGCGAATGCGAATGCGAACGCGAAATCGTCGAAATCGTCGAAATCGCGACGCCCTCGCAAATTTGCAAATAAAGGGAATTGTGAAATGGAATTGGATTCGCTGACCCTCTCACAGTTCCCCCTTCTCCCCTGCCCTGCCCGCAATCCCATCGCCTCTGTCGACTGCTAATGAAATGCGATAAAATGTCATTCAGCCGTAATAATGCCGCCACTGCTGCCGCTGCTGCCGCTGCTGCTGTTGGCTTCCCCGTTGTGAAAATGGCGTAACTCGTTGATTCGTAAAAAGGGCGCAAGAGGATGGGGGGCGTGGCAGGTTACTGGTTCCACTGATCGATCTAATTTCGCAGTGTGCTGTGTGTTTGGTCGTTTCGATTTGATGTTCGTTCGGATTTAGCGGCGATTGTGCGGAAATTAGTTGAAAGTTTACCAAACTGAAATCAAACTGTGATTCCAATTGGATTTCGCCAGCAACAGCAGCTGATGGGCTGATGAAACACAGATTTCAGATTGCAGCACGAGTATTATTTTCCCTTAACTTGCTTGTCTGTTTCATTCCATTACGGCGCATTCAACACGATGTCCCGTTAGTTATTATTTGCTGGGATTACGATTGAAACTTGCAATTTTGCTATAAATGTTGACGGTTTAGTTGGGTCTGCCTAAATAAATGTGGTTTAACTAACTTGTAGCTTATGTGGATTTATTTTAATTGCGTTTTAAGTTTCCTTTCTAATTGAGACAGAGTGAGGTGAAATTTAAACAACGGTTTTTGTGTTTTTAATGCGAGTTAACATTAAACAAGTAAATAGTTTGCTTAATATTCGTTATTTATCGATTTGCGTGGACGGTGGGCATGACATTTTAAAGTTGAAATACATTTAATCTGCGTTTGGTATACGGGCACCAATTATGCCAAATTTGTTGTCTTAGATTTTGCAATAGCTAAGATCTAGACGTTCATCCAGACGGACAGACAGACGGATTCTGAGCAAGAATAAATGCACTTTGTGGGATCTGTTACATATGTACATTTGCACAGAGTGAGTATACCATTTTTGGCATAAAAGTAATCGAAAGGCTAAGTTAAATTGACTGTTAACTTTTAGTCTCGACAGTTTAAAGTATGCTTCACTTATTGAGTGATTGTTAAAATTTAAATGACATTCACGCGGAAACTTACTTGTTAACAGGCAGAAGAAGACATCTCCGATCCAATGTAAAGTATAGAAATTCTTGACCAGCATCAGCTGACCTATCGATATGACAACCTAAGAGCGGGACTATCGCACTTGAGGGCTATTATTGTTGTTGCAGATCAAGTTTGTTCCAGAATTTGGCCATGCCCCCACAAATCGAAAAATCGAAAAATTTTAAAACTAAAAAACATACATTTTTGGGGTGTACAATAAATATCACCCATATTATCCATTTGATTTCCGTACATCAGGCTGCGAGCGTAAAGAAATAACTTAATATATCATATGATCTAGGCAGGACCCTAAGGTAAGCAACATAAACTGCGCTACACATAAAAGTGAATGAAGATATAACTTGCTGAACAAAGTGGCTGGTAGCGGGTATTTAACAGTTGAGCACACTTGACTGTATATTTTCCCCTCGATAGCCCTTTAAAACTACATGCAACATTCAGTCTAAGTGCTAACTGTCATCAGTTAATTGAACAAAGTTTTTGAAGAGAGACAACACTTTCGGTACAGTCTGCATCGAGAAAGTAAGCGGGAGACAAGCTCTGGAGGTCAACAAGGCGACAACTTGCAGCTCGAACAATTCTCTCTCGCTCTTCCCCCATCGAATAGCCTGCCAAATAAGTCAACTGGCACTGACAACAGCAACAACAACAAGGACTAATTTCCACAACAATCTCGCTGCAATGGAGCCGAGGAATGTAAATCAAAACTTGGCCGAGTAGCTTGCTAATTAGATTAAGACCTGAGCGAGGACCAAAAACCAACTGCAGGATAAGGATAAGCGGCGGCTCGAAGCGGCATCAGCAGCGGCGGCAACAGTGGCAGCAAAAAAGGCAACAACAGTTGCAGCAACTGTGCCACCAGATCGCATTGCTGTTGACAATGTTGGCTGCCACCGCTGCCGCTGTTGCTGTTGCTGTTGCTGCTTTTTGTTCCCGCATGCAAATTTTGACTGCGCGCCAACTGCCATCGGCTCTCTCTTTCTCCCGCCTCCCCTCTTCCTCGACTCGGTTGCTGATGCTGCGCTTAATTATTTCCTTGGCCGGCAATCAACAATCAACATAATTTTGACACGCCTACTTGGGGGCGTTAGGGGGTAATGAAAAATGAGCAAAGTTTTTCATGCAGCGCTTTTTGCTGTGCATTGCGTTGCCTTGTGTTCCGTTCCGTTGCAACTGGCAACTTGCAACAGGAAAATGAGCAAGAGCAAAAAACAAGTTCAACGAGGCACTCGGATGACACTCTTGGCAACTCGCCCGCGCTTGCTCCATCTCCATCTCCATCTCCATCTCCCTCTTCCTCTCCTGCACCCGTCGTCGACAACGCGTTTCCGTTTCCTCGATATTTGTGGGCGGTTTTATGGGACAGTCCGACCTGTGCCCAGTCTGTGGCGCCAGCTCGGTCATGGGCGTGTCGCACTGATTTCTGGCTGCTTGCGCCGACATAGGCTATTAAGTTTGTCTGGCAGATGGGTGCCAGATATCTGCCACAAAGTGTGCCATGTGGAACTTATTATTGAAGGCGTTTTGAAGTAAACAAGCATTTGTGTCAGCTACATGTGGCATACATTCATATGTATGGCAACAAGCATGTCAGATATTTAAGAACATTAAGAATTCAATAAGGTAACCAGTGCCGTACCGACACCCTTGGAGGTCCTTGTGCAATACTTCTCTGGAGTCTCTTGTGTAAATACTTAACTGAACTTAGAGTTTGAAGCCTTGGTAAGGTGACCTATTTCACTGGCAAGGTGTATGGTTTCGCATGGCAAAGTTGCTCATCTTATGGTATGGTCGCATCGTAAGGTAAGCTATTTCGCTGATTAAGTGACTTATTTCACTGGTAAGGTGCCTAATAACAGGCATGCGAAGGTAACAAAATGTTAGTCGTAGAATCTGTCATCTTTAAATTTTTCGCTGTGCCATATGTATGCCACATGCCAGTATGTCATATATAGTGTTAGCAAGAAGAAGGTTAAGCACAGCTGTATACCGAATACTCTTTAACCTTCACTGCTATATGACAGACTCCTCGAACAAATATTGACGGTAAACAGGAACAAAGGGAGAGTGTGTGAGCGAGAGAGGGAGAGAGAGATATCCAGCATGTGCGAGCTGGGCACAATCAGTGTCTCTCTCTCGCGCTGTTCTAGCAGCTGCAGTCAGTGGCGTCAATGGCAAATGACACCATAAACGATATAGGGGAACATGAGTATAAATAAATAACACATCCACACACACACGCACACACACGCACACGCAGCTGTGCTCTACCTGCACAACACTTTCTCCAGCTGCCCCTCTGTGTGTATTTGTTGTGCTTCAGTTTCGATTTCGATGGGCAAAAACTGCATAATTTATGAGCCTGGGCAGCGTTTTGACTCAGCTGCCTCGTTGGGCGTCTTTAAATGCGTTCCCCCTCCCTACTCTCTCTCTCTCTCTCTTTCTCTCACTGGGTGTGTGCGTGCTCGTGCGTGGGTGTGTTGCATAGCCTTTTAAACAGACCTACAACTATCGATCTCACTTAAGCCTGGGCCAGCACATGTGCTCTTGCCCGTACTGGGGTTCGGTCCATATGCAAACTGGCAATAAAATTTAAATATTTTGCATATAAATCAAATCGATGGGAAATTTCGGTACAAAGCCAAAGCCCAAAGTCGACACGAATGTACCGAAGCGACCCAGTGGTAACATACACTGCACGTTGCCCGCTTTCCCCCTTGCCATGTTCTCCTCTTTGCCTGCCGTCCTCTTGCTTGTCTACTCAGTTGAGCTATGTCTGTGTCTATATCTCTCTCTCTCTATCTCTCTTTCTCTTTCTGTGCCTCTCCTTTTCTTTGCGTATGTGTGTGTGCGTTGTCCTGCTGCATACGTGCGCTTGTCACTTGCTACTTGCCACTTGGCAGGCAAGTTGGGGGCGCAGTCAAAGCGTCGGTGCTCAAAGGGCCTGTTTCCGTTTTGTCAACTTGAGAATCTAGCATACAGTTATACACAAGTATCACAAGTTGCTGGCGGGATGGAGGGGAAGGGGAAGGGGAAGAAGGGGGGCACAGGTCCTGCCCCCGGCTGAGTGTTTTCTTGGCTTCTTCTTCTTCCTAGGCCGTGAGTGCACGAGTCCGTGTCGCTCCGTGTCGGACGCAAATTGTGACGACTTGAGCACTTCAACTGCTCCAACTGCTTCGATTATCTGCGGGATTAGGATAGCTGCTTGGGGCGTGCAGCGCATAACGAGCCATTGTGAATCGATTCACAAAGTTTGTCTGTTAGGCTCGGGTAATTGAAATGTCATATATATGACATATCGCATATGACCGGGGCCCATTATTGACGAGGCAGAAGGTACGACAGAAGGGATCCCTGTTGACAGTGCTTAAGAACTGAAAGCGATGTCAAGTTCGTTTTATGTCTATTCCAATGCTGCAAAGTGTGTTAATTTGGTATGTTATATAGTAATTGTCATATGACATAAGATAATAAACCTCTTTCAGTGGGATATGGTAAATTTATATGGTAAGAAATAAACATATAACACAATGGTCGTCAATTCTTCTTTAAGTTTGAGTGAAAGCTGGGCAGACGGCTTTAAATATAGATGACATATTTCAAATATATATTCTGATATATATTCTTGTTCAGTATCAGAAGTGGCCCCGATCTGTTGAAATACGTATATGCATCAGTCTGTCAACTCAGTCAGCATAAACTTATAAGACCCGTATAAATATAGATGGCATATTTGAAATATATATTAAGATATATATTCTTGTTCAGTATCAAAAGTTCCCCCGATCTACACAAATCCTTTAATATATTTCATAGAGATATATTTTCTTGTTCAGTTGTAAAATTTTACCCTTTGTACGATAATCTATTTGTTATTTTCTTACATATTTTAAGTAAGTTATGTACAGGAATTATGGCCAAAAATCGGCTTAGCCAAATAGCACACCATAACCGATTATTCTGTTTGAAAATTTAAGAAATTTGCTGTGTGTTGATTTTATGCCACATTTAAATTTGGTCAATTTCGAAAATTACAACAGACTAAACGGAAGGATGTTCGGTCTGAAGGAGGGCAGAGCAGTGAAGTGGAGGGATAACTGTGAATACTGCCTGCTGCATTTCGTGCATGTCTTCTGCACTTCTTGGTCACATTTATTACACAATTCCAATAAATAACATTTCGTCGAGCTTCCTGGCAGTAGTCGCCCGTAGGCTGTAGGCATTGCTACGGCTGCCTGCCTGTCTGTCTCTGTGCTCGACGAGGACGTGGCCAGGGATGAGAACGACGGCGATTGCCAACTCCCACTCGGACTGGTACTGCTGCTGTTGCTGCACAGCGTCGAACGGGCTGGGACTGGAATTGGGACTTGGGACAACAATTTCTTTATGGTATTTACAAGGACATCGTCAGCTCGTCATCGTTTGCGCTCGACAGAGGCAAATTTTATTTACGAGTATTTTGTCAGGATTCGCATGCAATGAACTTACATATGTAAATGCCAGAGGGATGTGCAGGCTCACACACACACACACACATACTGCTGCTTGCCTGCTTTAATGCCCGCAATAAATTCGTGTTTTATTGACATTTTGTAACATTTCATTTGGCATTCCTATTTCGATTTGCGAGTTGACAGCTCAAGTGTGACGAGTTTCAATTAGTTTTATCGCCTTCCCCATGCCCCGCATCTACCCACCACCACCCACCTTCCCCCCCTCCCCCTTCCCGACTGTCTTTAATTTACTACCCCTAATAGCTTGATGCGCTTTGTGTTAATGATTTGCCTCTGGCTACGATTGAGGTTTTGTGGCCTTTTCAATTGGATTTGCTCTCAAATTTCTTGCTTACTTAAGTTTGCCGCAGTTGACAATTGTCATTAGATTTAAATTGTTTATTTGATTTGTGTTTCCTTTAAAATTGGACAACAAACCCTCCAAAGAATCGTGAAGAGATCAGTCCTAGAATGTGACAGTCGTACCAAATTATAAAGACATAATTTCTTAAAAAAGAAGTCGATAAAACAGAAACATTCCTGAAGACTTTATGGATTTTCCATTTCGATTTTTCAAATTTAAAATCTATATACATTACAATCATACTTTTATACCCTTGCAGAGGGTATATTAATTTTGGCCAGAAGTTTGCGACGCGCCTTAGTAGATATCTGCGGCCCGTTAAAGTATATATATTTCCAATCAGCATCAATTGGGGAGTCGAACTAGCCATGTCCATCTGTCCGTCTGTCCGTCCGTCTGTTGCAACACAAACTTGTCTCTCAGTTTTATAGCTATCTTGATGAAACTTGGTATACATGTTTCTTATTGCTGCACGCTGTAAATAAGTCGGATCGAACCAGATCGGACCGATATATCGTGTAGCTGCCATAGAACCTATCGGCCGATTTTTGTCATTTTTGAAAATATCGTTATGAAGCTTTTCCAATATATGTCTATGTATGTCCTTTAAAGGCTGTGAAAACTTTATTAAAATCGGACAGATATATCGTTATTATCGTTCCTATTTCTAATATATTTTCCACAAAACTTAATATCTTCATCGATTATGAGAATGAGGAAAAACTTCCCATTTATCTCTAGATGCGATAAGTGTTTTCTTGTGCGGCTCCTTTATGCCACAACTCATTGAATATGATGAGGTGCAAGGCATATTATTGATTTATCAGTGCCGAGCTGCAAACAGCTTAGGTATGGCTTGCCGCCAGCCCTCATGGCAAGCCCCCCACCTTCCCACTCTTCCCTCCCTTCCCTCATGGCATTCTGCATAACTATGGGTAGAAGACTCCGCATAGTTTGCCCGGCCAGAAGTGCACGTTGTTTGCCGAGCAAAGTTTGCTTCTCCTGCCGCCTTCACCACCACCGCCTTCGCTGCTGCTGTCCTTAATCAAATATCAATAAAGTTGCCGAACCAGGACGAAGTACTCTCATATTTATGTGGTCATGATTATGTTTAATGTGCTTTCGCTACC
This sequence comes from Zaprionus ghesquierei, assembly GCA_018904095.1. Classification (NCBI taxonomy): domain Eukaryota; kingdom Metazoa; phylum Arthropoda; class Insecta; order Diptera; family Drosophilidae; genus Zaprionus; species Zaprionus ghesquierei. The sequence continues at coordinate 483,280 of JAEIGP010000841.1, forward strand.
CCACTACACCTGCTGTTTCAGCTGCTCCGCTTCTTCCACATCGCTGCTAAACTTGTGTGTTTGGCTGACTTTAACTTTTGCCGTTGTGTTTAGCACGCAAAATGCAAAGTGCAATTGTGCCCGGCTCCTGGCCTCAGGCATGGCCCGCCTGTATGCTCTAACCTCCCCATACCCCACGTCACTGTGCACCGTTGCACCTTGATGCATATAATGGAATATAATACTGCATTTATTTGATTTACATGCGAAACTGCAGTTATGCATGCAATGTGTTTCCCCCCTTCTCTTTCTGCTGCCACTCCCTTCCCCTCCCGTGTACCTTCTGCTACTACATTTATTTGCCTGAATTTAAGCTTAATGTGCACTAAAATCGCTGAAGAGTTCAGCTTAATATTCTGGGGCATTCAAAGTGTTATTGAAACGCAGTCGTGGCGGGAAAAAAGCTAAAAATTAATAATGAGCTGTATAGCTCGCTTCATGCTGCGTATAAGTAACGTGTGCATGGCAAAAACTGAAAATGTTGATGTGACGCGTACTGACACTTGATGATGACGTCATGTTGTCACTCGCTCATGCACATTTATCGTTATCGCAAATCAAACATCAAAGTTATAATGGAATACATTGCGTATACATTATGTGCAAGAATATGTTTCAATTGCACCCGACACATTGTCACATGCTCGGGGTCATTCATCGTTATCGATATCGATATCGAATCGCCTTTCAATTGGCGCTGATTGAAATTGCCAGCCAATTTCTGTTCCCCCAAAATGTGTCGCCGTTAACCGTTATCGTTCGCTGCGCCGTTACCAAGAGTTGCCCGACATCAATCCCCCATTTGGTATTGTCCGTTTTTCCATTTCCCATTTGCCGCTGACCATTTCCCATTTCCCACTGCCAGCCAGGCAGCAGGCGGCAGGCAGCAACAATTGCCAATGTCACAAATTAAAATTTATTTTCTGCCAATTTTTATTTAAAGTTTGAGGCAGAAAAGCTGCAGCAGCTGCGACCAGGCCGAGACGGACAAACATTCAGCGATCCATGGCGCAGTTGTTGTTAGCGAAGGTGTTGTTTTTGTTGTTGTTGCCATTGCTGTTGCTGTCGCACTTATGCACATTTAATAGCAGCGACAATCGACTAACGAATGTTCTTGGCCTTGGCCAAAGCGGGCACAATGCGCAATAATAACAAGTAAGAACGGGTACAGTGGTGTGTTGACTGTATAAGACCATGGATTTTTGAAGATCATGAAAAAAATCTGATTGGGAAAACTGTTATTGGTAAACGCATTTAAAAAAAAAAAAAACAACGCCAATAAAAAACACTGCTTGGAAAAAACAGTGCTTGCTTGTTTGCTTGCAGTGGGTGCAGTGCAAATCTATTGTATATGAAACGTTGAATAATTTTTGTGTTCATTATCCCATCGGAACCAAATTTTCAGCGATCGTTTGGGTGGTGATAGTTATCATACACACCAACTGAATACTGTAACTTTATTATTGCGCTTGCTATCCGGTTTATTGATTGATTGATCAGCGTATGACCCACATGAGAGTTGTCACCAAATTTGGTGGCTCTAGCTTTTTTAGTTTCTGAGATATAGGCGTTCATACAGACGGACAGACAGACATGGCTTAATCGACTCGGCTAGCGATCCTGAGCAAGAATATATATACTTTATGCGGTCGCAGATGCCTCCTTCTGCCTGTTACGCACATTTCGACAAACCCAATATACCACGTATTTTTTTAAAATCCATGGTCTAAAAACAATAACGAGCACAACAAAAACAACAACAGCAGCAGCAACTGGGCTCACGAGAGCGAACTTCCCCTCTCCCTCTATCTATCTCTGTCTCTGTCTCTGCCTGTCTCGCGCGCCGCAGCACAGCATCCTGGGCGGGCAACTCTTTTGGTCATTTTATTTGAGCATATTGAAAAATTGTTGTTGTAGGAAAAACCCATTTGGCTATTGTTTGTCATACTTGGGCTGCCCGCCTGGTCGATTTTAACCCGTGTCCCTCATATCTACAACACATCCGCTCGCCCTATGGCCCTCTCTTCCAACCCCCTCTCCCGCTCTCTTGCCTATCTTACTGCAGTGGATTTTCAATAAATGACTTACACTGCGCGCGGAGCCAACCGCCGCGCTGTGTGGCATGTGTGGAGAGCGAAGGGAAAGGGAAATGGGATAGGGGAGAGAGAGAGCAATGGGCGTAGGTGAGTCTGCACAGCACTCTTTCCCAATTGGGGCACATCAGGGGGCAGGTGTTTGGGCTTCGATTTCGGGTTTTGAGATCTGGCGGTGTATGCGCTGCTGCTTTTCGGGACATTGTTGTTGTTGTTGGCGCTCTTAACGAGCGCAGCTGCTTTGGGTATACGAAAATCGCTTTTAAAAATAATAACAATGTTCAGTTGAACAGGCACTCCACCTCCCCCCTCAACTTTACTTGTAACTTTAGCTGCCTCTATCGCAATTGCCGATGCACTTGAAACGATTCACAACCATTTCACGAATCGCTACAAGTTCTCTCTTTCTCTCTCCATTTCTCTTTACCTATGTCCTCTTGAGCTTTACTACCTGAGCAGTCAATACTCGTTTAACTAGCAATGCTTACAGGGTATTCTAAGTGCACTGGAGCAAACAATCGTTTGCAGATACAGATACAGATACAGATACAGATACAGATACAGATACAGATACAGATACAGATACAGATACAGATACAGATACAGATACAGATACAGATACAGATACAGATACAGATACAGATACAGATACAGATACAGATACAGATACAGATACAGATACAGATACAGATACAGATACAGATACAGATACAGATACAGATACAGATACAGATACAGATACAGATACAGATACAGATACAGATACAGATACAGATACAGATACAGATACAGATACAGATACAGATACAGATACAGATACAGATACAGATACAGATACAGATACAGATACAGATACAGATACAGATACAGATACAGATACAGATACAGATACAGATACAGATACAGATACAGATACAGATACAGATACAGATACAGATACAGATACAGATACAGATACAGATACAGATACAGATACAGATACAGATACAGATACAGATACAGATACAGATACAGATACAGATACAGATACAGATACAGATACAGATACAGATACAGATACAGATACAGATACAGATACAGATACAGATACAGATACAGATACAGATACAGATACAGATACAGATACAGATACAGATACAGATACAGATACAGATACAGATACAGATACAGATACAGATACAGATACAGATACAGATACAGATACAGATACAGATACAGATACAGATACAGATACAGATACAGATACAGATACAGATACAGATACAGATACAGATACAGATACAGATACAGATACAGATACAGATACAGATACAGATACAGATACAGATACAGATACAGATACAGATACAGATACAGATACAGATACAGATACAGATACAGATACAGATACAGATACAGATACAGATACAGATACAGATACAGATACAGATACAGATACAGATACAGATACAGATACAGATACAGATACAGATACAGATACAGATACAGATACAGATACAGATACAGATACAGATACAGATACAGATACAGATACAGATACAGATACAGATACAGATACAGATACAGATACAGATACAGATACAGATACAGATACAGATACAGATACAGATACAGATACAGATACAGATACAGATACAGATACAGATACAGATACAGATACAGATACAGATACAGATACAGATACAGATACAGATACAGATACAGATACAGATACAGATACAGATACAGATACAGATACAGATACAGATACAGATACAGATACAGATACAGATACAGATACAGATACAGATACAGATACAGATACAGATACAGATACAGATACAGATACAGATACAGATACAGATACAGATACAGATACAGATACAGATACAGATACAGATACAGATACAGATACAGATACAGATACAGATACAGATACAGATACAGATACAGATACAGATACAGATACAGATACAGATACAGATACAGATACAGATACAGATACAGATACAGATACAGATACAGATACAGATACAGATACAGATACAGATACAGATACAGATACAGATACAGATACAGATACAGATACAGATACAGATACAGATACAGATACAGATACAGATACAGATACAGATACAGATACAGATACAGATACAGATACAGATACAGATACAGATACAGATACAGATACAGATACAGATACAGATACAGATACAGATACAGATACAGATACAGATACAGATACAGATACAGATACAGATACAGATACAGATACAGATACAGATACAGATACAGATACAGATACAGATACAGATACAGATACAGATACAGATACAGATACAGATACAGATACAGATACAGATACAGATACAGATACAGATACAGATACAGATACAGATACAGATACAGATACAGATACAGATACAGATACAGATACAGATACAGATACAGATACAGATACAGATACAGATACAGATACAGATACAGATACAGATACAGATACAGATACAGATACAGATACAGATACAGATACAGATACAGATACAGATACAGATACAGATACAGATACAGATACAGATACAGATACAGATACAGATACAGATACAGATACAGATACAGATACAGATACAGATACAGATACAGATACAGATACAGATACAGATACAGATACAGATACAGATACAGATACAGATACAGATACAGATACAGATACAGATACAGATACAGATACAGATACAGATACAGATACAGATACAGATACAGATACAGATACAGATACAGATACAGATACAGATACAGATACAGATACAGATACAGATACAGATACAGATACAGATACAGATACAGATACAGATACAGATACAGATACAGATACAGATACAGATACAGATACAGATACAGATACAGATACAGATACAGATACAGATACAGATACAGATACAGATACAGATACAGATACAGATACAGATACAGATACAGATACAGATACAGATACAGATACAGATACAGATACAGATACAGATACAGATACAGATACAGATACAGATACAGATACAGATACAGATACAGATACAGATACAGATACAGATACAGATACAGATACAGATACAGATACAGATACAGATACAGATACAGATACAGATACAGATACAGATACAGATACAGATACAGATACAGATACAGATACAGATACAGATACAGATACAGATACAGATACAGATACAGATACAGATACAGATACAGATACAGATACAGATACAGATACAGATACAGATACAGATACAGATACAGATACAGATACAGATACAGATACAGATACAGATACAGATACAGATACAGATACAGATACAGATACAGATACAGATACAGATACAGATACAGATACAGATACAGATACAGATACAGATACAGATACAGATACAGATACAGATACAGATACAGATACAGATACAGATACAGATACAGATACAGATACAGATACAGATACAGATACAGATACAGATACAGATACAGATACAGATACAGATACAGATACAGATACAGATACAGATATACAGATACAGATACAGATACAGATACAGATACAGATACAGATACAGATACAGATACAGATACAGATACAGATAACAGATACAGATAAATACAGATACAGATACAGATACAGATACAGATACAGATACAGATACAGATACAGATACAGATACAGATACAGATACAGATACAGATGCAGATACAGATGTCAACCATCGCTGTCCGCTTTGGGGGCTAATGAAAACATTTGGTCACCCAAAATGAAGTACAATAAGTTATTAAAATATTTTTCTATGTGCGCCTGTTCGTGACATTTGCAGACAGAGAGCACACACATACACACATACACACGCACACTTCCACACTATTATCTCTGGCGCACACACACATACGCAAAAAGAGGGAGAGGAGGCACGTGCTGAGCTGGGCGCCGTTTTGGTAGGCTTCTTTATGGCGAATGAGATTGAGCACGTCTCGAGTTTGGGTAGCGGTTCGCCACGTTGCGCTGCACTTCGTTTCGGGTTCGCTTCACATCGGTTCGGTTCGGTTCGGTTCGTTTGGGTTCGGCTCAATACGTTGCGATGCGATGCGGCTCTTTCCAGTTTTCCGTTTGTTTGCTTTAAAGTTCAGCTTATTTACCTGAGCTTATACGCAACGCTATATAGATATACGCCGCTGTCTCTGTCTCTCTCTATATCTGTCTTTCTATCTCTTTCTCTTTCTGTCTGTCGGACATTGCCTGAGTGTCGCCCGCATAAATGACGCACTGCACTGGGCAGGAGAACGGTGTCTGTTGGACAACAGCAATAGCAACAGCAACGAAGAAAGGTAGGGGAGAGAAGGGGATCTGCTGCTCCCGCTGCTCGGCTGGCTCGCTGTTTGCTTTGGGTTCATGCAGGCGCAGCACACTGCCCTGGGGCTGCCTTCTTCGCAGCGTTTTTGCTCAGATTTTAATCAACGCCTTTAATGTGTTATTTATTTGTCATTTACAGTTATTGCACTTACATACATATGCAGATGTGCACAACGATACCCTGTAGATGAAGTGAAAGAGACTGCAAAGGAAGCTGATCATGTACTAAGATACCCAGTAGTCGGAATTAAAGAGCGATTGAGACTGATTGATGGGTAAAACCTTCATGCTTTTGCATGTTAAGCTCTCTCTGAGAATACAGGGTATCTTTGGGAAGCTATGTGGCCCGGAAATTCTGAATATTTAATAAGAGAGAGAGATTAAGATGTTTATGCAGCAAAAACTAATTGTAATTGTAGAATGTTAAAGAATATCTGCCAGTATTTCGATCTTAATAGTCTGTTTAAATCTATTAAAAATAAATGTACAAATTAAAAAAAATTTGGTAAACATTAAGAAATTCAACTTTAAAGCGTTGCCGCAGGGTATCTTGCAGTCGAACACATCGCTGCAATGCCAGCTGTATTTGCTTTATCAGCTTGTTTGGCAAACAATAATAAAACGTTTCTCCGTTTTAGTTTTTTAATGTTTTCATTGCAACAGAATGTGCAGCCTCAATTTGGCAATTTCACAATGTGTGAATTTCTCAATTTTGCAATTTCGCAATTTCTCAATTTCTGTTTACTTTCAGCTCTTTTAGCTCTCCTGGCCTTTTCATTTTCGATATGCCAGAAATATGTAAATATAATCGAAATGATGTCGCTCGTCTTAACGAATTGCACAATTTTCCTGTTCGACAGACTGAGAGAAGAGAGAGAGAGAGAGAGAGAGATAGACAGACAGACAGACAGAGAGAGAGAGTGAGGGGGAGAGGGACGGAGCATAATTCATGCTGTCAGGTGCACAATTATCGTGGAGCAGGACAATTGCATCGTTAGAGCGTATATCGTATGTCAGTCCGGCAAGTGTTTGTCATTTTGTAAATTCCAATTAAAACATCTGAGGCCACAGGACAGCAAAGGGCTTTGTTGGCTCTGAAGTGCAATTTAGTTATTACGCCCCAGACGCAGCGTGGGCAGCAGCAGCACGACTACAGCATACCCACTCTTCTCCTCTCTCTCTCTGTCTGATTTAGGCAAACCCAACTTGCAGATTTCCAGGGCTCAGATTATCTCAGACTTGCAGGCGAATGCAATAAACGGACACATTCATTTCATTAAAATCTATTCAAGTCGAGCGGGAGACCCAAGCTGCCAACTTTAAGGGAATTTCAATTTGAAAATCATTTAAGCTGATTAATTACATTTATATGACACACACATACACATGTGCATATATGTGTGTATGTGTCTATATAGACCAATTTTATTGGGCAGAAATTTACAGAGTTTCTGAGCTGCTCCATTTGCGTTTTCGGCGCTACTGCAGTGCTTTAAAGACATTTGCACACGCACACACACACACGCCCACGCACACACACACGCACTCCCTTGGTGCTCAGAGTGGTGGAACCACCTGGATTTAAATTGAAAAAGAGCTGCGGCACGTGGCCGCGCGAATTAAAGTTGCCTTTCAAGCGTTTTGCGCGCGATTAAAATCGCGCCCAAACGTGACAATCGACACGAGCCGCTGCCGTCGTCGAGTGCAAACAGAAGCGCCACAATGGGGCGTCATGCGACACCAGAACAGAGTCAGGCCGTCGTTGTATTATTGTGCGTTTGCCCTGGGAGGGGGGAGAGCTGGGCGTGACGACCCATTTGTTTACCTTTCAAGAGTATCAAAGTCGACGCCGATGTCGCAGCCAAGGGCTGCCTGCCTTCTTATCGGCCTTAAAGCAAGCTCTACTCCCACCCCTTGCTCCAGTTGCCACTCCCTTTACGCCATACTTTTAAAGCCAACCCACAGAAGCAAATCTCGGCCAGATTTATTCGCTCATCTGGGCCTATGAAATATTTAGCAATCATTGAGTTGAGTCCAGAGAAACCTTCTATCAGTTGACCCACTGAAGTTGTAAACTTCTTTGCAATACACCTGCCCTGCTTTAAAAGCTCCTTCCCTTTCCCTCCCCCCACCATTCTGTCCAGCAATTTGCACTCAATTGCAATTTCCGTGCCATGTTGCTAGCTTCGCTGGTTGCCAATGCCATTTCCATTGCTACGTGGCCACCTGCATCCGTTTTGAGATGGGTTGCTAAAGCTGCCGCTGCTGTTGCAGCTCCCAGCAGATCCGCCATGCAGGGGCAGTGTTGCCCTGGTGCTACACCGACATGGGTACAGTGGAAAAAAGTTGTGGAAAATGGCCGCAGGTGCAGAGAGAAAGTGTGAAATAGTATGGGAGAAAGTGAGAAACCGAGGGAGAGCAAGAGAGATAGAGAAATACGAAAAGAGCAATAAGAAGATAGAATAAGGTAAAGAGACACTGGCAGACATTAAAAGCGAAAGAGAGAGGGTGTGTAGTATACGCACATATCGAGTACACACTGTACTCACTGTGACACTTTGTCGCAGTTTATAAACATAACCAAAAGTCCCAAGCATAAGTGGCTGGGCGTAATATGGTCAAGTGCAGTGTCAGCATATTTATGCTGAGAGAATATGTGCGCGTGTGACACTCCCGCTTGATCGCTACTCTCAGCGATCTAGCATATAATATAAACATATAAGCTAAACATAAGACAGCCGCTCCGCTGCCGGCGTTTCCGACAGCGCGGAAGCTGTACGTAACAAACTAAGCAGACATTGAATAAAGAGACGTGGAGAAGAACAGAAGTTCCAAATAAAATAAAACCCTACTACTTGCTGAACACAACAGGTGAGAGAGACAGAGTCTAAAGGAGTAAGAGATGGCGAGAAAGTTAGAGAGATAGAAAGAGAAAGAGAAGGAGGAAAGAGAAGCAAAGAGAAAAGTAGAGAGAATGAAAGGAAGAGAGAAATAGACAGGAAGACAGACTTAGCGAGGCAAAGAGCCTTAGGATAAAAGAGAGGTAAAGGAAAGCAACAAAATGAGTCTTAGAAAGAAACAGAATGAGAGACAGAGAAATAATGATAAAGTCAAAAAAATAATTAAAGACGCAAGAGAGTGAAATCAATAAAAAAATTGCTAGTTGATGCCACCCTTTCGCTTCTTATCCGCCATCCATAAAATTGGGTGAGCACATTATCACCAATTTCCGCCCACTGTGCCGCGGCTAGTGGCATCTACAGCGCGAGTGGCAAATGGGAAATGCGCAGAAATTTGTTCAACCATTTGTTGTTAGTTGTTATTCCGCTGCTGCTCCCCCCTCCCCACTCCCCACTTCTTCCCCTTTGCTGTTGCATCTCGTACAATTATTGTTGTTGCTGTTGTGCCCCATGTTGTTGCTTTTTTAAATATCAATATAAAACGTGACAGAACGCGCCTTTTAGCATGCCCGGCAATCCGCTGCGCTGAACCCTTCCCTTCCCTGGCTTCTCTCCTCAAGTCTGCAGGCACTTGTAGAAGGACTTAAAGCCTGCAGCAGGCAAATCTCAGTCGGAACTCACTTGACTGGCGACTCGTCTCGCCTTTGCGTAAGCGGTTTAACTGCCAGAGCTCAGCTCAGGCCAACGCATTGGGACAGACCAATGTAAGCAGCAGTCGACCAACCAGAAGGAGCCGGATAATGGCCCACATCGCTCGCATTAGGGCCAGGTCAGGTCAGGCCAGACCAGCGCTGGCTGGGCCTTCCAGCTGCCCTGTCAACAGTAGGTAAGCTCAGCTCAAGGTGTGCATGTGTGTGTGAGTGCGTGTCGGAGTGAGTGCCGGGACAGGTACTTCTTCTATCAGGCCAGGTAGACAAGTTAACTGCTGGCGGGCCAAGCTGAGCAATAATTGAAGTTAGCAAGAGTGAGGAAGGAGAGAAGGGGAGCTGCTAGCTTAGGTACGCATAGGACAAGGGGAACACTCGGAAATATTAAGCAGAGTGTGAGATACGATGGGAAACATTTTTAAGGAGATTACTCCATCTTTTTTTAAGGGGAAGCTAAATAAAATCAAAAAAAATTTATATAACAAGTAAGAACGGCTACAGTCAAGTTTTAACTGTATAAGACCATGGACTTTTGAAATTCATGCAAAAGTCAGAATGCAAAAACTATTATAGATGGACGCATTAGGATTTAAATCCCTTTTATGTTTATAATCCAATTGTAACTAGATTTTAGCGATCGCCTGGGTAATGATAGTATACCCACCAAATCTGAATACTGTGGCTTAAAAATTCGCTTCACTTGTTATTCGAGTCTGATCGATTTTCGGGGGCGAAAGTAGGCGTGGCGCCGATTCAAAAAACTTTAAGAGCTTATGACCCACACGAGTGTTGTCACTAAATTTGGTAGCCCCAGTCCTTTTGATCTCTGAGATCCAAGTGAAAATATAGACAGACAGACAGACAGACAGACAGACAGACAGACAGACAGGCAGACGGACAGACGGGCAGACATGGCTTAATCAACTCGGCTAGTAATACTAGCAAGAATATATATAGTTATAGCACCAAGAAAGATTGCGTAGAATTTGAATTGGAAAATTGAATATCGATAATGCTGTCTCTATTAACTTATATCGATAGTTGCCTCTAAAATACTATCGATTTGATTGGTAAACATGAGGATCCTCGGCGATGCCGCCCCTCTTTGTACGCTGCCCCCTCCCCTCAGTGAGCCATCATCTAGTTGGCCCTGTTGCCTCGGGCAACGTTCGGAGCGGCTGTCAGTAGAAAACAAAAAATAGGACAAAAAAAAAAAACAAATTCATAGTTGAATTTTTCACAATTTTTACAATTTCTCAATAGTTTTTTCACACACACGCACACTCACAACTTGCGGAATGGTTGAACTGGCAGAGAGCGCCGTCGTTGGCAAGAAGACGCTGAGCGCGGATGAGATCAAACGCAAGTTTAGACAAGCCGCCAACGCCGTCGAGGCGGACCACATGCTCAGCAAGCTCTCGAGCCAGTGCTTCCGGAAGTGTGTGCCGTGGCCGCAGGAGGCGCTCAACGGCAGCGAGAAGAGCTGCATCGCGCTCTGTGCAGATCGCTACGTGGACTCGTACAATCTGGTGGCGCGCGCTTTTGTCAAGCGTCTGCAGCGTGAGCTACGTCGTGGACTGGAGCTGAAGAAGGCGCAGGAGCGGGTGTCGGTGGCAGCGATCACGGCGTCAAAGGCAAAGGGTGCGGATAGCAAGTCAAGCGCGGCGCGGAGCCAGGCGATGCCGAACTAAGGTTTTCTTAGTCCAATAAATATGAAACTCTTCTCGTCGCCATAGTAGTTGACTTTGCACACATACACACACACACACACAGACATACACACACACATACACAGACTACACACACAGATCACAAGTTTGGCAGAAAACATTGAAATTGAAATTCAAAAACAAAATCAGATTGAAATTTTGATATTATTCCAAAAATAGTTGAAAACAGTAGATAAAAACAAAAAAGAGAACATTAATGGACCGCGAACCGTTCGATGGGGGAGAGACGGCGCTGATCATGCGCCAGCTAAAGCATCAAATTGCGCTGGCTAACGCGCAGGAGCTGCTGGCGAACATAACCTGCAAATGTTTTGAGAAGTGCGTAACGCTGCCGCGCGATCATCTCAGCGGCAACGAGCAGAACTGTATCAACCTGTGCATGGATCGATTCATCGACTCATATCGCCTCTGCGCGCACACCTACAGCCATCGGCTGCGGCGTGAGCAGAGTCGCCAGCATGGCTGACCTGATAGAGGAGGAGTGTGAAAGCGTCAAGCATCATCAAGCCGACCTCACTGATGGAGTTGCTCAACTGCGGCTGAGCTGCCGGTCCCCAAAATAAAGTGGGACACACGCACATGCACACACACACACACACACACACACACACAAACACGCACGGAAATAGACTCTCAGGCAAAACCATGCGAGCTGCCTGTGGACAGTGAATTCGTCTTCGTCTTCTTCTTTTTCTCTATTTTTTCACACAGTCCGCGCCGCCTTTTGAGTCGAGTTCATTCGCATTAGTGCCACAACTTTGCCTGCTCAGTCGACTCAGTGGGGAAGCGGCCTCGTCCTCGTTATGGTTGAGGAAAGCTGTGGAGAGGGGGAACAGGGGCAAGGGGGTTGCTCGCGTTAGTTCGCTCGCTTCCGCTGGGCTTCATCGCTTTGTCTGCCTGCGTTGAATGACCAACGGGTTGCCTTTTTTATTCCCTTCACTCTTTACATCAGCTTTCCCCCTGTCCCTACCCCTCCGCCATTCCTCCCCGCCTGGCACTGCCAAATTGCAATCGTGGCTTGTTGCACACTGAATGAGTTATGTGATTATGCATAATTTCTATTTACATTGCAACACATAATGAACACTTTATCATTGCCAGCGCAACAGCGAGGGTAGCTGGTAAGTAAGAAAGCTGCAGTAAGAAAGCTGCAGCAACTGCAAGTTGTAGAAAGCTTTATATCGTTTTTTTTAAGCCAAATCAAGCAACAGCAAGGCTAAGAAAACACAAGGCTGTGTAAGCCTTCAGCTATTGGCTATTAAACAATATTACTTAATGCGCTTTGCATTGAAGGCAAATTGAGCAATGATAAGACTAAAAAATGCGAGGCTCCTTGAACTTTGTGTTGCTTGGTATTTTATTAAAAGTCTTTAGCAGCTTGTTAAAGCGTTTGATTAGTCGCTAATAAGGCTTTAAAAGCTTTTTCTATATGACCAATATTTTCTTAAAATTCTTCTTTTTCAAAAGGCAAGTCAAGCAATAGTAAGGCTAAGAAATCGAATTTGGTATTGTAAAGCTTCAATGTAAGGCCTAATCAACACGAGATGGTAAGAGCTTTTTGCTTTTTGGTATTTTGTAAAAGCTTTTTAGCAGCCTATTCTAACATTTAACAATTTTAAGGCCAAGTCGAGCAACAATAAGGCCGTTTAAGCGTTTAGCTGTTAGGTAAATTAAGTGTTAAGCAGCTTTGTGTGGATTCATAAAAGCTTAAATGAGCTTTTTATGATGCATAAAAAAAGGCTTCTTAAGTGTAAAACTGATTTGGCTTTTACTATTTGGTATTTAATAGATCAACCTACATAAGCTTTTAGTTATATTTTAAAGCTCTAATACGCTTTTGAAAGCCAAATCGAGCTTCTTTCTGCTCAATGGTATTTGTATTGTACACGCTATTGTTGCTTCTCATTGAACTGCCCTCGCTGCCCTCTCTGCATTGCATACACGGTCAGACACAGATTTGGCTGGAATTTAATAGAGGACGCATGTTTGTAAATTAATCGAGGCTAAATGGCATTCAATCATTTAAGCTCGTAATGGACAAGAACAGGACACGACGCGACACAACAAGTCGGGTAGACGCATGATGTAAGGGGGGAACAGGAGGAGGGAAGGGTATGCAATATTGTCATAAATCTGTTAGGTGTTTGCTTAAAGCAAAGACAATTCAAAAGAAAAAATAGCAGAAAGCGTTCTCTCTCCTCCCCTCGCTCTCTCTGTCTCTCTGTCTCTCTCACTCTCACTTCTCTCTTCCACTCTCTGGCCTTAATAAACAGTGCCTTGCGCCGGACGGGAATCGAACCCGGATCTGCTGTTTGAGACACAACCATGCTGGCCACTATACCACCGGCGCTGCCGACGTCATGTAGCTCAAAATGCCAGCAAAATGCAGCCGAATGCTGGGGTTTGGGGTGTGGGGTGCGGCAAGTGCTGCAATTGAGTCGAAGTGAATCGAATTGAGTTGAGTTTTGATGAGGCACGGACAGCAGTTGGCACTGCTTGTGTCTCTATAAATCAGCAGCTGCGTGTTCTCGGCAACGAAGAGTGGGTGCGTTGTGTGTGGCATGTGGCATGTGGCAGCGGTGGCATGTGGCGTGCGGCATGGATGTGTGGCAGTCGGACGAGACAGTTAGTTGGTTGCCTTGCGGTTGAATTAAGTCAAACAAAGGCAAGCGGTTTTGCTTAGATTACGCATACGCCGTGATGTGCACGTCCAAGTTACGTTCTCTCTTCTCGTTCCCCTTTCTCCCCTCCTTCCTCCTCCTTCTTCTTACCCTTCTTACCCACCTGCCTGCCCATTCAGCTGCTCTCAACGAGAAACAAAAAACCGTTGAAGCACACGCAAAGGTGCCACAAAAGCGCAAATGTAAATGGGCTTTTACAAAATGAATATCAAATTGCAGCCAAAGTTGGCAAGGACGAGCGGAGAGGGATGGCGGGGGGAGGGGGATGAGGCGTTGGGTATTAAGGGGCGACAGAGTAAAGAGTACAATGACGTTGCCAGGGGCAGAGACCGCGTCTGAGTCGCACGGGACGGGTGGCAGGGGAGGTCGGTGCGCTGAGCCCGCATTTACATATGCATGTGCCATATTTATAAGGGCTTCCAAAAGAGAGACGCTGCGAAGGGGGAGAGGGCGCGCATAAATGAAAGGATTAAAATGTGAAAGAGAAGGCAAGTGCAGCGTTGCCAAGGAGAGGCCTGAGCAGTGGCTGGGAGGAGAGGGGGAGGCTGCCTGATATCGATATGTGATTAACATAAGCTAAATGTCAAAATTTTAATTAATGCAACAGGCAGACCTCCCATAGAACGAAGGGCATAGCAAAGTATAAAGGAGACAAAAAAGTGCGAAAGAGTGAGAGAGAACCCAAATGAGGACGACATTGTGAAAAGACATCGCTAGCCCACACTTCCTGCTGCATACTTGGGCTATGTGGCAGACAGACAGAGAGAGAGAGAGAGAGAGAGAAAGAGAGTGAGGCAGGGAAGGGGGGAGAGGAGCAGGGGGGTGCGATGGCGAAGTCCTTATCCATTTGCCTGCCTGACATGGCATATGCATTGTTTTCAGAATGATTTGCGGTTCTAATTTTTCGCACAGACACTCACACGCACAAATACACACACACACACACACACACACACACGCACATACAGAAGCACATGCGGAGCTGCAAAAAGTTATGCATTGTTGCCATACTTCGTCTTCGTCTTCGTCTTCTTCATCGTTGTAGGCGTCTTTTCCAGCCTTACTTTATTTTTGTGGGTTTTGTAGCGCAACTTGAGCGCTCGCCCAGCCCCTTAGGTTGCGCCTTCCCCTCCGCCCCCCCCCCCTCCCCCTCCTTGCTTTCCCTTTTCCCCTATTTGGATGGCAAGTAAACGCTAGGCAAGTTGTCCGTTTGGCAGGCAGAAACTATGCAGCAAGTAAAATGCCACCGCAAACCGCATGCAGCTCCGACTATTACAACCACTCGTGCTCCCCTCTCCCCTCTCCCCCTCCCCCTGCCCCTCCTGTTTGCCCCAAACAGCTGCCACAGCTGCTGCTCCTTTTCGGCTGCCTGTTCGGCGCCCTGTTCTGATCATTTTATGTGTGCAGAGGCGCCGAAACAAAGCACAGCTCGCTTGGTTCAACATTTTGAACTGCTTGAAAATTTATTTATACCGACCAGGCAGCGCTGCCTCTCCTCGTGCCCCATTTCCCTCTGCGCCACCCCCTCTTCATATTTGTCTGTCTGCGCGTCTGTCTGACATTTGTCTTTGCATCTATTTGAGTTGCCGTTGCCGTTGCCGTTGCCGTTGCCGCCACCGCCGCTGCCACAACACGAATGCAGCCTGCTACCGTTGCTGCTTTGGCAACAGTGACAGCCAAGAGTTGGGCAACCCGTCGTCAAATCAAGTGCATTTTTAATTGAAACTCGCATGTGTAGCACACATTGCGTACTGCAACTTTAATGCCAGCGTCTTGTACTTTCACCTTTCTTCTTCTTCGCCTTCTCTCCCTTCGCCCTCCACACCCTCTACTCGAAATCAATTAAAATACCTGGAGGAAATTTATCACCTGCGAAACGTGCAGCACCGAGTGGACACGAGCAAAGTTTCGCTCGCTTTAAACCTTTTGCATGCCGCCCTTTGAGTGCAACAATTACGCCACGAACTTTGTTGCCACTGCAGCTGAAAGTTGCACCATGCACCGGCACCGGCCGCATGTTACTGAAATACCCGAGCGTAGGCTAAGGCGGGTATGGAGGGGGCGGCCAGAGGGCGCACATACTAGCGACGCGCCCAAAGTTGACAAATTTTTACAACAGCAAAAGTTGAGGTAAGTTGTGTACTAAAGTTAAAAGTTTTCCCGCTCAAGATGTACACGCGCACACACACGCAGTAGAGCATTATTTACTCGCACTTGCCGGCCGTCGTCTTACGCATGGTCTTGGCAGGCGACAAAGTTGCTTTGTTGCAAGTTCGCGCTGCATGTACAGCAAGTGCGACTGTGAAAGTTTTGTCGCCTAGCTGCGTTGCGTATGCAAGTCGGGAGAAAATGAACATTTCTCCAAGAAGTTCTCAATGGGCTGCAGCTCCGGTTGAGGTTGCAAGCGAGTTGCAGTCGCAGTCGCAGTCGCAGTCGCAGTCAAGTCACCCCGCGGCGGTCGCTGCTGCTGCGTGCTACGTGTCGCTGGCATTCAACTTAAATTATGTGCAGCTGCAGCAGCGAAATCAGGACGGAAACTGCAGTTTGTTTTGCAAATTTTGCAAATTTTTTTTTGGCAGCTTTTGCTTTGCGCTGACTAAATCACAGCGCCAGTTCCAGTTTTAGTTCCAGTTTCAGTTGCAGTTGCAGTTGCAGTTGCCGTTGTTTCTGTTGTTGTTATTGCTGTTGTTGTTGCAGTTGTAACTCATGCTGTAGCTGTAACTACCGCTTTGCGGTGTTTACTGGTGCGCAGTGGGGTGGGTGTTTTGCCCAATTTGGCCTTGATTTATTTGACCCACGCGCCAAACGCATGTTAACAAGCGACAATGTGTTCTGCCTGCTTGTCTGTCTGTTTCTGCGCTCGTCCGTTTGTCCCATGTACGGGTCCATTTCGGCCAGTTGGCCCGCAAAAGTAGGCAACACTTTTAATGGCCGCAAATTAAAGACTTTTCGGCGCTGCCAGCGTTCATTAATCGCCACAAATGTCTGCGCACAGATTTGCACACACACACACACACGCACACACACGCACGCAACAACAAGCAACAACAACAACGTGTAGAACTGAAGTTGCGGAATAAATAACAAAATGTTGGCGTGGCACATAGAGCGCCACATTCACCACAAAACAGCGCATCGGCAAAGGGCAGCATATAGAGGAGGCGAGGGGAGGGGAGGGGAGGAGACGGGGAAGGGCAAGCGGAAGGGGAAAAGGCAGGGGAAGGGGAGTGCGGCAGCAAAACTTTTAGCCACGAAAATTGCACATAAAACTTAATTAGTTTTTTCTTTTGTTTGTTGCAGTTGACGCTTAATTGTTGTTGTTGCTGTTGCTGTTGCTGTTGCTGTAGTTGTCTTTGTTGGTCCGAGTAGTTCGTGCCGCTTGGTCATTTTTATCATTTGCACTTAATTAATTAAGTTGTAAGGCTTTTATTGCCCAACAACAACAACAACAACAACAACACTAAATGAGCGGGTGAGCACACGCTTGCAACATAGTGTTCTTTGTGTTTTTGTTGTTGCTCTTGCCGTTGCCGTTACTGTCCATGCAAAGTTGAGCTCCATTTGTCCAGTGTGGCAGCAAATATTTGTTGTTGAAGCGCAACTAACTCGCCAAAATTAAAACCAACGAACAAAGCACAACAAAGTAGTGTGTGTGAATGTGTGTGTAGGAGAGAGAGAGAGAGAGAGAGGGAGAGGAAGAAAGACAGAGATAAATAGAGGTAGAGAGAGTAGTGGAGAAGCAGCTCCGATTGCTGCTCGAAGCGAACATGTATTTAAAGCGCGTGAACACTCGAGCGGGCAAAAGTGGCTGAGAAAACAGAGGGAGAAAGAAAGCAAAAAGCAAGAGCAGTGGAAAGAGAGAGAGAGAGAGAGAGGGAGGGAGTGGTAAAGCAACTACAAGATACAAGAAAACTGCAATTTGTGTACTTCAGAGACTAAGTGCACAATGTATCTGCTGGATACTTTGTCGTTTTAATTAGTTCTTATTGATAAATAAGCCCGAATCACTTTATGGCTGCAAATTCATTAGAGACTTGTAACTATTTCTCAGATACAAGATACAAGATACTTCTGCAGTGCCGTAAGTAGAGCAGAGCTACAAGTGCAAGTGCAATTTAAGTTACTTTCGCCGTTTATCCAATAGAGATAGTTGCGTTTCTTAGCAACAACTTCGTGCTCTATTCGACTTAGTTGCGCCGTGTATCTATTAGATTCAAATTTGGTTGAAATTGCAAATGGTTAAAGCGAAGTTTCAAGCTGAGTTTAATGAATGTTTTGAATCGTTAAAGTTTTTCTAAGATACTTGGGTTCAAGTCTTTATCGATCATTGCTTCTTTGAGTTTGTATAGACAGCGAATGGGAGTCTATGTAGGTGATAGATGATAGCTGGGATATCTTTATCGTGGTGCCATCTATTGTATAAATCTGCTACGCAAAGGGTATCTTACTATCAGGCTCGGCCTTCTGTAGCTTTCGCTACTTGTTCTCTCTGCCCTTGTCTATACACTTTATTGCTCTAGCTCGATACCTTCTAACGCTCTCTAAAATTGTGTCTGTGTCTTTCTTCAGCTGTTGTTCTCTCTCTCTCTCTCTCCATTTCTCCCTCTTGTTTCTCTTGTATCTCTTTCTCACTTAACTTAGATAGATCTCATAGTAAACTCTTGATTGCGGAGCGAATTCCAAAAGAATCGATCACCTCACAAAAAACTAAATCCAGCACTCTCTACAAATGTCAGTCGCCATTCGCCGCATGCCACATGCCGCATGTGCCACTTGCCACATGCCACTTGCCTGCTGCCTGCCTGCCGGACTCGTAAAAGTAAAGCACGTGTCAGCTCTGGTTGATTATGACTCGTAATTGGATTGAGGCAGTCGCGAGTGAAGTCAGATGGGAGATGGAGGGGGGACGGGGTGGGTTAGGTGGGATGGGGATGGTGAAAGTGTACATAAAAGTTGATCAACTTGGGCAATGCTGTTTGGCTGTTTATAAAAATTGTCGTGCACATAAAAATTAATAGGCTGCCACAAAGGTAGTGGGGGGAGGGGTAGGTAGAGATCAGAGCTGTGCGTGGCACGGAGAGCGGCCTAAGAGGGTGGCCTGTTTGTGAGCTGCGCGAGTGACAAGTGCGCGTTATATCAATAAAATTAAGCCGATGGGTGACTGTCGCACACAAACAGCAGTGGAAGATGAGAAGAGAGAGAGAGAGAGAGATAGAGAGAGAGGGTGCTGGGGGAAGGGGAGCAGGAACTAAGGCTGTACTTGAAGCAATCATAAAACGCGACAGCGACGGTAGCAAACAATAAGCTGAAAGCCTCTTACACGTATTTTTATGCGCACCTCGTTCCAATCATTGCAAGGAGCTACCGCTTTCAGTTGGCTCTTTCCCTTTCCCCCCTCTCTCCCCTCACGGGACACGTCCTTTCCTAAGTCACCTGCTTTGCTTTGCTGCGTTGCTGCCGGTGCGGTGTCGCCTAATGCGACTTGAAAAGTCAACGACATCCGACGCAACTGAAGGCAGCTGATGACGCGGTGGCTGCGTGTAGGTTCTGGGAGGAAAAGGAGGGAGGAGGGACAGGGGGATGGGGAGGACGAGTGGCGGCTTCAGTTTCAGTTTCAGCTACAGCTTTGGCTTGAGCTTTTGCCTTCTAAATGCGTCGCGTCATTGTTTTGACGTTGTGCAGGCCACACACGCACACTTACAGACACATACACACCCACCCAATAACAACAACAACAACAACAATGACGAATAATGTAACCGCGCTTGTGGATGGCTGCGACGCGGCAGCGCTCAAAGGGGACAGGTGCAAGTCTTGTCGACGTCGCTGTCGACGTCGATGTTGTTGTTGTTGCCAGTGTTGCTGCTGTTGTTGTTGTTGTTGTTGCTGCTGCCGCTAAAGTGCTGCTTAAATATGAAAAACTAACTCGTTGCCGCTTTTCACATTTTCCTGCACTTGACACTAAATTCACTTTGGCCAAGTAGGTGCTCCGTTCTGCACTTCAAGCGCACTTTCGCTGGCAATAACAACAATAACTACAACTACAGTGGACGCGAGCATAGCAGCAGCATCAATATAAGCGGCATAGTCCGCAACAACAATAAGAACAACAACAGCAACAAAAATAGGCGTAACGCACACTCAGCAATACACTAGAAAAAAAAGGAGAAAAAGTCGTTGATTTTGATAACGATTTTTGTAGTTGTTGCATAAGTAATATATGGCAATATTTATAGTCATGAGAAATCGGTGAAGTAACTGTATACATATAATACAACTTTAACCCTTAAATTCTTTTATGATTTTCGATTTAAAAATTAAAAAATCAAAATTAAATTTTATTTTTTATTTCTGTTAATAAATTATTGTGTAATGATGTAATAGTTTCTGACAGCAGATATATGTATATGAATACTTATAGAAATAAAACGACTCTATGTCAACACAAAATAATTAATTAATAAACTATTAAAGAAATTAATTATAGTTATATATATAATTTAAAATAAATAATTAATTTAATTATTTTTATTTTTAATTTTAAAATTAAAATATTAAAATGTGCATTTAAATTAATTGTAAATTGTGAGTTAAATAAACCATACATTTTATAAAAGTTCTTAGCATGAAGTCAGGCAGCATCAACAGGCAATTTTGAACCACTTTAAGCTACATTGAATTAGTTTTTAAAAAAGACATGAAAGACATTTTGAGCTGATATATATTGAATCATGGACTTTAGTTGAATGCAAATCTCTGAATTACTTTTATTTTATTTACTTTCTCATAGTTATTAGACCATGGATTTTAAAAAAATACATGGTATATTGGGCTTATTAAAATGTGCGTAACAGGCCGAAGTCAGGCCGAGGTCTATTTGGTAGTAATTATCAATTATTGTTGAAAAAGAAAAAAAAAGAAAAAAATTAATATTTATAAAAAAAAGATTTAAAGTAATTAATTAATATATATAATTTATTTATTTTTTTTATTTATTAATTTACAATTATACATATTTTACGTTAATATTGCATGTTTTGCTTTTACGTTGAAGTTTTCCTCACTTTAATTATTCTCTTATTTATTCGAAGTTCCTTTCATTCATTAAGTCAAGCCCACACATGTGTGGCACATTCTTTTTTCTAAGTGCATCCACTCGCATTCAGTGGCACAGCCAACGCCACCGCCGGAGCCGCAGCCGCAGCCGCAGCCACAGCGCATATGTGTGCTACGACCCCACTTGGCCCCCACTTTAGCATTACTTTTCCTGCGCCCTACTCTCTGCTCGCCTGCTGCCTCTCTCTCGTCGAGGACTCGCTGAGTGCGCCCACATTGCAGGTGCTTCACAAGAGGCCTGGCCTGGTCTGGCCCGGGCTGGGCTTGGCTTGGCTGGGACAATGTACACACTCGTCGTATATTTATTTTATTACTTAAATAAATTACAAAATGGTTGTCGGTTGACCAAAGCCAAATGGCCATCTCGTTGCCAACTCTCGCTTCAGTCTGGCTCGTGGCTCACCTGCCACCTGCCCCCGGGCTGTAGTCGTTGCTAAGGATCTTAGTGCATAATATATTGTTGCTAGCGCATAGTCAAGTGGGTCGCACGCATAGTTATACCACAGTAGCACAGTTCTTCTCCTTGTTGTTGTTGCAGCATGAAAGCTCGACAAGTGGCGCAGCCAGTGTTGGGCAACACAGACAGACACTGTGTGTGAAACAACCTGACATACCCCTGGTAATGGCAGGCAGCTCAATTCGCAGCGACTGTCTGCCATTTTATTCAATTGGCAACTTAGGCGTTATTTATTTTGAATTTATATAGTGATGGACTACGAGCAAAACGTTTTATTCATTGAACGAGCGAACGTTAAAGCTGTGCGGATAGCATTTTAACAGTCTCCTCTACAATTCATAGTGGAGAACCTTGGGGTTTTTCAAACTTCGCACTTGAATTGATATATACAAATGATAAATCTCAGTATAAAGGATACTTACTGCTCCTTTACAGTTTTTTCCGATTAAAGCAAGAGCTTAATCCGTAGCTTAATTGCCGTTAAGCTGAGCTCTGTGTCTTCCGATCTAAAGGTTATAAAGCTCCCATATTTTATTGTTCAACTTAAGGTTATTTTTTTTTATCGAAACATCCCTAAACATGTTTTGACCATTGAAAATGGTCAAAAATGGTATACTAAGCTTGTGGAAATGTATGTAACAGGCAGAAGGAGGCGTGACAGACCCCACAAAGTATATATATTCTGACTCAGGATCACTAGCTGAGTCGATTGAGCCATGTCCGTCTGTCTGTCCGTCTGTCCGTCCGTCCGTCTGTCCGTTTGAACGTCTAGATCTCAGCTATTACAAAAGCTAGAGACACCATATTTCACATGAAGGTTCCTGTATAGCATAGGTAGATCGAGATTATTTTCAATTTTTGATGCCACGCCCACCGCCCACGCAAATCTATAATTTTCGATTATCAGGAGAAGTATTGAAGTTACAGCTTTCTGCTTTGGTATGATTGCAATATAAATCTATTTCCCAAATTATAATCCAATCGGACGATAAACACAGAAGTTATCCATGTTTCCGTTTTCCGTACTTCCACTGCTTGCGCCTGTGCTGCGCGTCGTGACGTCACCGTCACAATGCTTCGTTTCAGCCGTAGCATGTGTAAAGCTATGCAGTTTTCGCATGTAGATGGCGCTATTCAAAAATAGATCTAATTTAAACAATAGGTGGCAGATAAACTTGTGCAGAGTTTTTTGATGGAATTAAATGTGTGATAATTTGTTTCGAAACTGGGCGAATGGTATCTTACTATCGGGCGCGCTCGACTGTAGCTTTATTTACTTGTTACTTTTGAAGAGGGTATATTAATCTTGGCCAGAAGCTTGCCACGCACCTTCGACCCTATAAAGTGAATAAATTCTTAATCAGCATCAGTTAAACTAGCCATGTACGTCTGTCCGTCAGACCGTCTATCCGTCTGACTGTTGCAACGCAAATTAGTCTCTCAGTTTTGAAGCTATCTTAATGAAACTTAGTATATATGCATCTTATTGCTGCACGTTGTAAATAAGTCGCAACGTGCAGGTTTGGACTATCGGTTGGCTATCGAACAGCTGTCATAGATCCTATCGGCCAATTATCATTTTTTAAGATATCGGCATTAAACATTCCCTATATGTGTCCAAGTATGTCTTTTAAAGGATGTGAAAATTGTATCGAAACTGGAGATATTGTATAGCCGCCATAGAACTTTTTGGTCGAATTTTTTGCTTTCTTTAGAAATTCAAAGCTGTTTAATAATTGAAGTAACTGCAAGGGCATGAAACCTTCGACGTGCCGAAGGTAGCTATTCGTTTTTGTTATACTTTAACGTTTTAATTACATTTAAATCAAGTTTTATCCCGTCCAACGATTCATAGCACATATGTTTATACAGTATCGAATTGTATTTACTTACCTCGAAGTGCCACTCCCCCCGCCCTTGTGGAGAACATATGAAACAATGCGAACCATTTTTGGCTTTCAATTCTTACGTATTTCTATTTACAAATCGAAATTGAATTCACATTTTGTTAATCATTTTTAGTTTTTCAGTTAGTCAGTTTTTCCACAAATTTTCCGGAATTTTGACATTGATTAAAGTTAAATATTATCTGAATCTGAACTGTTTTCCAAATCGTATTGTAGTTGTATGTTTTTGTATTTGTATTTGTATTTGTTGTTGTTGTTGCATTATTGAAAACCCTCGAGTTGATTAGTTATGCGATAAGTTTTAGTGTTGAATAAAGATGGAAAATATCTGTTAAAACTATCGTAAATCTTTCTCTATTGCATCGATTGCACTCCGATTATTCAGCGGCTACATGGTATACTCCGCTTGTTGTGCCTTATTTGCCGTAGGGTGGTTGAGTGGGGTAGCTTTTGGGTCCGCCCGAAGAGTAGCTGTGGTCGCTACTGCCACCACGCGACGAGGGATTCTCGCTGAAGAGTCCGCCCAGGTTCTTCGAGCTAAAGATCTCACTGAGGGCACTGCCGCCGCCTTGCGAGCCACCACCACCGCCTCCAGCACCGCTGAGCAGGCTACCCAGGAAGCTACTGGCACCACCGCCGCCGCCAGCGTTGTTACCGTTAGCACCACCGCCCGAGAGCACAGAGCCAAGCAAGCCGCCTAGAATGTTGGAGCCCGACGAGCTGCCGCCGCCGCCACCACCACCAGAGCCGTATCCACCGCTGGGCTGGTAGGGCGCATTGTTGCCAGCACCGCCGCCATTGTTGGCGCCGCCTCCGCCTTGCAGCTGCTTGGTCAGTTGGCCTGCAATGATACCGGAAACCGCTTGAGTGACCGCCGGATTGGAGAAGAAGTTGGAGAAGAAGCCGCCGCCCTGTTTGTCCTTGGGCTTCTGGCCGCCATTGCCGCCGTTCTCATAGCCCGGTGCGGGCGGTGTGTAGCCGGGCACGGGCTGATAGCCACCGGATGGGGGCTGATAGCCACCGGATGGGGGCTGATAGCCGCCCTGTGGATTGTAGCCGCCCTGTGGGTTGTAGCCACCCTGTGGATTGTAGCCGCCTTGTGGATTGTAGCCGTTGTAGGGATTGTAACCAGCACCGCCGCCGCCACCACCACCATTGTTGTTGTTGTTGGGAAGCGAAGGATAGAGACTGTGACCGCCAGCCGAGAAGCCACCACCATATCCACCACCGGCGCCGCCGCCACCGTAGCCACCAGCGGGCGCAGCTCCTCCGGCACCGCCCTGATTGGCATCGGCCGAGGGCAGCGGTGCGCTGGGCGCGACGGGTGCGTACGAGTTGTGCGTTTCGCCGGTGCTCACTTTGGGTCAGTTAAGAGCGGAGCGGAGCAGCGCAGCAAGCAGAGAATGTTAGCCACAAAAGCGTTTGATAAACAAAAAATAAAAAAGAACAGAGAACATAAAAAGCATTTAGAAAATGGGGAAAAATTAAACACGGAATGCAATCAAAGCGGGGTAACAAGATGATGAATGACCTGGAGGAGGGGGTGTGGGAGTGGGAATTGGGTATCGGTTGGGCTTCGTTTTCATTATCGTTATCGTTATCGGTATCGTTATTGATTAAATTAGCTTAGTTTTCGTTACAGCTGCACGTCGCGACGTTCTGATTAGCATTAATTCAATTGCCTACTATCGATAGATCTATCGATCAATCAATATAGCCATCAATATAAGAGTAATTTGCTGACATCGATCATACATTGTATTTTCATCGACACCAATGATTATTCAATTCATAGTTATCGCTTTCGATATAATTATTGCAGTCGCTATAGTCATCGATATTTCTATCGACAACTATCATGCAACATTTAAGTTCTACACAACTTTGAGTTTGATTTCGTTTTGCTTTTGGTTTTTTCCCGTATTTTTTTCTTAGCATATTTTAGTATTTTTTTGTGTATTTTTTTTTTTTTTAATTTTGTTTATATTTTTATCGCTTAGTCCATATAAGTCTTCTCTGCCGTTTGGATTAGTAAATGTTCATTGAATGCCATCGAAATGTTTATAGCTATATGTAAGTATTTCAGTTATTGTTGGTATTATAAGTATGCGACCGCATTCGTATATGTAAATAGGGTATATATTTATATATATATAGTGTATATAAGTATGTATTTTATACTTATCAATGCAAATGCTATGTACAACGCGGGGCTAACTTTGTCTTTGTTTCGCTTCACTTCACTTCGTTCCGCTTCGTTTTGTTTTGTTTTTTAAGAGTTAAGTGAGGTGTATACGGGGGATTACGGGGGTCTGAACACCACTGAATGCCACTAAGACTATTACATACGTACTATGCATATTCATATCGGGTATCGAGTATCGAGTAAACATTTATTAGTAGCATGCACATTTTGGTTTTCGTTTCGATTAGTTTCGATTATATAAATAAATGTAGCTCATACAAATGCTTCAGTTAGTTTTGCGTTTAATACTGTTCACATGGCAGTTCTAGTAGGGCTCTATTCAAATTAATGACTGTGTAAGTGTGTGTGTTTGTGTTTTTTGAATGCGAGAGAGATATAGACAGAGAGAAAGAGTCGAGTCGATTCAATTTAATAAACAAGGAGTAATTGCAATGTGAATGTGAATCTATACGGACGGAGTAAGTGTATTCTTCTTCTTCTTCTTTTACTACGTCTTTCTTATCTGCTGTTGCTGTTCTTCCTTTTCTAATCCCTTTTAGTTCTGTTTCGTATTTGCTCTGTTCAAAGTTCATTTATTTATTCACAAATGCATTCGGGACACAAAGAAATTCATATACATAGAATAAATCGAATGGAGTAAATGAATTACACAATAAACGTAACGCAAAACGGTCCAGTCGAGAGTGCTCGACTAGCTCGATACCCTGTACATGCATGAAACTAAAGTAGATGTATAGATGGACTTTTATTGGTTAGCTGTCTGGAAAATCAAGCTTAATTAATGTTTCATATCATTCATATCGTTTGGTATAGCGTGTACAGGGTATATATAGAGCACATGAATCATTTTTGATTAGGTTTCTCTTAAATGAATAACAACAAATAAATTCGAATATGTTTTCTGTTCAGCTCCTGTTGCCAACTTAAACATGCTTTTAACTGTTTTTTGATGCACTTCTAATTTGTTTCTATTCGATTCCATTTGATTTGGGTTTACTTCGACATTTTTTGCCTTTAAATTTGATTTTAAATTGTTTGGTTTTTTTTTTTTTTTTTGTTTTTATGCTCTTCTCTTACGTACATAGCTTTGATTTCATTTATTTGTTTATTTCTTTTTTTTTTTTGGTTTTATTTTTGTTTGTTTTTACATTTTAATTGCCCTCGATTTTGCGAATTCTTTCAGCTGCATTTTGATTTGAAGTTGATTTTAGCTTTTGACTTTTTATGTTAAAAACTATTTCGTGTTTGCTCTCTTAACTCTTTTAGTATGGTAAAAAAAAGTATACGTACTATTATTATTACATTTCTTTGTGCACTTTGTGCATATTTTCGAATTTAAATTTAACGCAAATTTTTAACGTTTTTTACTTGTTGCTTTTACATGAGATTTTTTTGTCGTATTTTATTGCAGTCTAAAAAGCAGCTCGTTATGCACTTTGATTGACATGCGTGTGTGTGTGTGTATGTGTCTACAAGCAGCACCAGCAGGGGAAGCAAATGATAGTCCTGAGTTTACCGCAAAATTTGTAGCATCAACATGAACAAAAATGAAATTAACTTCAACATCAAAGTTCCTATCTAACCGTGTGTGTGTGTGTGTTTGTGTGTGTGTGTGAGCCTGGGCTGGACCAAAGTCTGCGGCTAGCACGGGCAACACAGGAGCGGACTAAGCTCGAAATTAAATTCCAATTTAATTGAGCTGCAAAAAAGGCAGAGCAAAGCAGCAGCCCCACCGGGAGGCCGAGCTAGACAGCACTGAGAAGAGGGAGCCACTACAACTGACAGATAGTTGGACCATACAAATGAACTAACACACACACACACATAGAGTGGGGAGAGAGAGAGAGGGGGAAGGAGCGGCGCACAAAGCAAGCACACAATTTTAAACTGAAATTACGTAAAGAATGTGAACAAGAAATGTACTAAATAGAAACACTGAGAAAAAACTGCGTTGAGTTTCAACTTAATCGTTGTACGTGTGTGTGTGTGCGCCAGAAGTACTGCTGCCTATGGAGTTGACTGTAATTGTGCTTGTTATTCAAATTTCACTTGCGAAACCATTAGGAAATTTCATTTCATTTGCTGCCATTGCGTGCGAGCGAGCAACTAAATGCGCTCTCTCGCTTAGCTGCTGCGGTTGTTGTTGCTTTTCAATTGCTTCTTAAACTAGAACATTTGTAATCTTGAAGGGGGGAGAAGGAAAACATAGAGATAAACACGGTAGATAAGGGAGAGAGAGAGAGAGAGAAAGAGAGGGGAGTAAAAACTGAAATTATAAAGCAACGCAAAAATTTTTATCGTCGTTGTCGTTGTGGTCGTCCTCGGTTCGTCCTGTGATCTTCTGCATTGTGATTAGCTGCCGCTGCTTATTACGTGCTGCCACTGCCTGATTCTCTGTTGGCTGCCAAGAGCAGCACGAGGGCGGCGAGCACGCCCACCAGTTGCACATGGACGCTCCCGCCGCGTCGCGCGTTCGCTGCCGACGGATGCGCCTGGGTCTGGCGATTGTAGGGATTCTGCTGATTCTGGTTCTGATACTGTGGCGGCGGTTTGTTGTACATGTTCGCATTCTGATGATGGGTCTGATAACCCTGATAGTTGCTGCCGTATGGCGCCAGGCCGCCGCCGCCGCCGCCAAGAATGCCAATGCTCGAGCTGGGCAGACCGACGCCGGCGCCAATGCCGCCAGCTCCGCCACCGGGTGGTCCGCCAGTGCCGGCCGGGCCCGAATAGAACGGCAGCTGGCCAAATACGAACGGTGGATTGTAGGGGTTCACCGGCTGCAGGCCATGCATGGGATAGCCGGGATTGAGCACGCTACCTGGATGATTGGGTTGGGGAAACTGTTGAAACGATGGCGCTTGCGTGGGTGAGTTATAGGGAAAGATGGGCATGTTGGGTATGATGGGCATGTGCAGCTTGGCACCGAACACATAATGCGGATCGATGCCGGTGGCTGAGGCGCCGGCGGCTCCATTGGCCACAGCAAGGCTGCCCATGCTGCTCTCCGAGTTGCCTTTTTGCCCGTTGCCTTGGCCGCCGTTTTGTAGGCCCCCACCACCACCACCACCGCCGACGCCGCCGGCGCCGCCATTTTGCTTTTGCTGGCCACCCGATTGCGACGATTGTTGCTGATTGTTGTGGTTGTTATTGTTGTTGTTGTGATTGAAATATGTGTAGGTGTTAAGTGTGGGATTCGATGAGGCGGGCGCGAAGATGTTATTTTCTGGACCCGTATTCAAGCTAGATCCTGTTAGTATACCGCCGAGCCGTGAGCCGCGTGAGAGAGCGAGAGAGTTAGAGAAAGAGAGAGCGAGTTAAGTGAGAGTGAAAGATATTTTTGGTTTGACTAAGCTATGCGAGTTGCTATGTGACGATGCTGTTGATGCAATGTGGGTTACATGTGGATTTCATGTGGATAGCATTTAGATTCGATGTAAAATACACGTGGATTCAATGTGAAGTACATGTGGGTTGCTTGTGGATAGCATATATATTTTATGTAGAGTACACGTGGATTCCACGATGAGTAGTTATGGATTCCATTTGGAGTACTTGTGGATTCTATATGAATTTCATGTGGACTCCATATAAGCTGCACTGTACCATAATCTAATGGATTTATGTGAATTCCATGTAGATTCCATGAGGACTCCAAGTGGATTCTATGTGAACTGCCTTGCAACAGCAGCCATTTGGATTTCATCCTTATTGCATTGCAACTGCAGCCGTAGCAAGTACACACGTGAGTGTGTGTGTGGGTGTGCGACAGAGAGACAACGAGTGTGAGAGCGAGCAAAAGCAAATGCACGATTATGAGAGTGAGTAAGTAGGAGATAGAGAGAGCGCAGCTGCTCGATGAGAAAATGAGAGAGCGAGCGAGCCGAGTGAGTGTGCGAGCATAGTTGCGAGTGCAAGTGAGATAGAGTGACAAGAGAGTGTGAGAAAGAGTGAGACGGGTATGTTATGCAGAGCATTTCTCTGTGTGTGTGTGTGGTTGTAGCTTGCGTGAGATTTTTGCATGTGTGTGTGTGCGTTGTTGTTGTCGTTCTTCTTCACTTTGCTCGCTTGAGTTGAAGAAAGATATTGCGATATTGCGATTATACGATATTGCGGTCGTATGATCTTAGGATATTAGATACGTACAGAT
This sequence comes from Zaprionus ghesquierei, assembly GCA_018904095.1. Taxonomy (NCBI): domain Eukaryota; kingdom Metazoa; phylum Arthropoda; class Insecta; order Diptera; family Drosophilidae; genus Zaprionus; species Zaprionus ghesquierei. The sequence goes on from JAEIGP010000841.1 coordinate 513,629, forward strand.
AATAACAGAAGATAATACCAAATAAACTTAAAGCAAATGATAAAGAAATGGCAAGTTTCTTATATTTTCATGTCTTCTTTCCCTCGATCTGTCCATACATATGTATATAGAAAGTTCGTCGATTTGTCGAGTGGAGAATTCGATAAAAGCTCAACCGCGCACCCAAGAGACGAGTCTTTTTGACGGAATGGAAACCAAAGAAATGATAATCATAAGTAAATACCTGAGGGATTAACCGACGCCGCGGAGGGGTTTGCCTGGTTGTTGCTGGAGGCGCTCTTGCGCTTGCATGTCGGGTAGCTGCCGCAGTCCTTGCCGTCGCGTTGATTGTAACTGCACGAGTCACTGGTGATGATGCACTCCTCGCTGGGCAGGCAACCGATGTCGGCGCAGCCGCGTCCATACTCTATACGCATCCCAGAAGCGGAACAGGAGCAGGAGCGGGAGTCGAGACGGAAACGGAAACGGAGACGAAGACGGAGTCGTGTTGTTTGGTTGGTTTTGTGGTGTATTTCGTGTTGGGAGCAGGTGGTTCAGTGTTGTTGTTGTAGGTTGATCGGGGATAAAGTTGAAATAATAAATGAAATTATAATCGAATGGAACAAGGATTTGTGGATCGTATAGATGCGAGAATGATGATGATGGTCGACGATGTTGTTGTTGATGATGATGATGAAGATTGATCGAGCGTGACAGTTTACACAGAACATTTATTTAGAATACACACAGAACGAAATTGAGAGAGAGAGAGAAAGAAAAAGAAAGAAAAAGAGAGAGAGAGAGAGAGAGAGAGAGAGGAAGAAAGAGAGCGATCGAGCAAACACTCTTAAATTTGCAGAGGGCACACAACAAGGACAACACAAAAGACACGAATACGAAAACTTTTGAGAGCGTGCAACATGGCGTATACATACTGGAGTAAGCAGCCGCTTGGTTCAGCTGCAGCAGCAGCGCTGCCAGCGCCAGCATTCTAGCTAGGCGTACTACGCCCATTGTCCTTGCAGAGTCTGTGTGTGGATATGTGAGCGAAGTGAAGTGGGATTCCCTCTGCGATTTCGGTACTTCCTTCTGCTGTTTGCTGTCAAGTTGTCGCTGGAGGAGAGAAAAAGAGAGAGAGAGAGAGAGAGTGAGTACGACTGGTCGCAGATTTATAAACATGTCTTCATATTATTTATTTAGCTAGCGGCACCTGGGTACCCAGGAGCAGCAGGAGGAGGAGTTGCGCTGGCTGAGCCAAGTTTATTTATCACATTGACAGCTCGACTCAAGTTCATTACGGTTCCCTGCGCTCAGACGAGGAGCCAGACCGAATGGCGTCGCATTTGTTTGCCGCAATTTTTTACACAATCTTGCAGCTACTTCACTGCTTGGCTAGACAAGTCGGCTTGCCGCATGTGGCCGCCTACTCCGTGTGCCACAGCAGCTGCGACAGTCATATTTGTTGTTACAAAGTGTCAAAGTATCGAAGCGATTGTGGCACGAAGCATGAGGCATGCGGCATGAGGCACGAGGCAAGCTACCGACTACGCTCAACTTGCCGCAACGATGGGGGCCAATGATAGACAAGAACCTCAGGTTACGTTGAGATGATATATGGGATGAAAAGAAAAGTTTCTGCCCTGGAAGATCTAGACATAGGTTGATTAAAAATTCAATAAAACGTCTTACGGAGGTCCGTATTATCACCGTGATCCCAGAGACTTAAAGCGGTAGGGCTACCAAATTCGCAAACAATATGTCATATTATTACGCGTAGATAAAGAAAGCTTTTTTACTTTGCTACACCCCCACGCCGCCTCCGAAAAACTGAATAAAGAAAGTATTCGCGATGTTTTTCGCTTGGAAATTTTCAGCGATTCGTTTAAGATTTAAATCAAATGTGGGATGTGTGTTTGGAGTCGGAAAATAGAAACAGAGTGAGAATGGAGGAAACACAAAAGAAATACGCAACTCATTGTCAGAGGGGGTGCAAGTGTAGAGGCAAGTGGGGAGGGCGCGGCAGGCATTTGCCGTTTAACATGTGGCACACACACTACACTGGATGCCACTGTTGGAAAATGCGCCGCATCCGCAAGGCAAACAATTTAAAGAACTTTTCATAATTTCGGGCACGCAGCGTGAGTGGAGATGGCAACGTGGCACGGGGAGAGAGGCAGGATGGGGCAGCATTTCCATATTCAAATTGCCGCAGAAAATGACGAAGCACATTTTGCCTTGCCTCTCCCTTCCGCCTGCACCCCTGCCTTGCTCAGCAGGAAGAAAAATGTTGCTAAGCCCTCGAAGGAAATTAATTGAAGAGCATTTTTTTTTTTTTGATTTCGGGGGCGATTTTGCTTTTTATTAATTTTTGTATAACGGTTGAAGCAGGCAGGCGGAGAGAGAGAGAGAGGGAGAGGGAGAAGGGGGAAGAGATAGGGCAGGAAATGAAAATGGCTGGGCAAATGCAAACGCATAGATTGAGCGTCTGTCGCTGATTTGCGCCCTGCTTCATTTGCGCCGACAGCAGTAGCTGCAGATTGAAGTCAAGAGGAGCCTGCACAGGACTCGCCTGGACTTGCCTGGACTCCGCCTGGACTCGCCTCGAATGCAATCGGACTTGCCTGGAAATGCACACGAATTGTTTGTGCAACGCCGTGAGGCAGCTAGAGATGGCAGCGTGTTGCAACTGCAAACTCATCAGGCAACATTGTAAAGCATTTTGATTGGGATACCCGAACAGCTTAAACAAAACTTTGATCATGCCGAGAGAATGGAGAGGAGAGCAGCAGTTGAAATTGGAGCTGCAGTGGCAGGCACAAACATGTCCCCCAAAAAAAAAGAGAGGGAGAGAGAAAGAGAGCAAAAGAAGGAACTGAAAAGTGAAAACGGGAAACGGGAAACGGGAAACTGACACTGAAATGTGTTTCGTCTGTCATCTTTTTTCTTCAGCCTTGCGGCAAAGGCAGCGCACACATCATTTCAGCTGCTCAGCCGCCCCTCCTCCTCCCGCTTCCAGCCCCGGAATCTGCCTCTGTCTCTGCTGCTCCTGCTGCTCCCCACTTGCCACTCGACTCGCAATTGTCCATCGTTTCGTCTGTGTCCGTTTCGTGCATTTATGTGTGTGTGTGTGTGTGTGTGTGTGTTTGGGGCATGTCCCGGCCGACGGAAGCCAAAAGTGGAAATGCATGATAAATGACACGAGATTTTGCCTTCTTTTTGCAACGAACACTCCCTGCGCTTCCTCTCTTCCTTCCCGCTGCCATTGCTTCTTCTATTTCTCACTCTGTTTTGCTTGCTTTTTTCCGCCTTTTACTGTTGTCCTGACGCTCTTTCATTTACCCCGCTGGGGCCGTGCAACAACAAAAACAACAACAACATCAGCAACAATTTTTATTTTAAGCTACAACAGAACTGGACGAAAATTGTGAAGCGATGACGTCGTAAATGTTTTGTTGCAACATTTTTTCAACGTATAAGTCTGTGTGTGTTAGTATGTGTGTAGTCAAAGAATCACACAAGAATAAAACAAGTAAGAAAGCTACATTCGAGTGTCCTCGACTGTAATATACCCGCTACCCAGCTGCTCGTACATCAAAGTTATTTGCGGAACACTAAAGACCGGCTACAATCTTATTTTGACCGTAAAGGGCCATAAATAGATAATATTGTAGTACTGTTTGTTTTGCAGTCCACAACTTAACCCATTTCACCACCGTACACGCACACAATATTCGGCACAATGCTGCAGGCAGCGCTGCCGGCAGCGCTGCGTACAGCTATGGAAAACATTAAGCTGAATAACTTCTGTGTTTATTATCCGATTGTTACCAAATTTTCAGATTTTCATTTGGCTAGCTATAGTTATCATATAAACCGAAAATGAACAATATGGCATCAAAATTGCACTTGTAATCAATGTTTTTTCGATTTACGGGGGCGGAAGGGGGCGTGGCCAAAATCCAACATAAACTTGATGAGCGTGCAATAATAACACATATTTTCACCACATTTGGTAGTCCTAACTCTTATAATAGCTGAGATCTAGAGGTTCACATGGACAGACAGACGGACAGACGGACAGACGGACATGGCTATATCGACTCGACTGTTGATCCTAAGCCAGAATATATATCTTTTATGGGGTCGGACATGTCTCCTTTTGCCTGTTACATATATTTTCGGTTTGAACAAAGTTATAATACCCTTCTACTCTAAGAGTAGCGGGTATAAACAGCAAAGCAAACTGTCCGCAACACAGAAGTAGCAACTAAAACAACTACGAGGGGCGCCGCGCGCCAGCGAGTCAGAACAGAACACAGAACGAGGAAAACAGCAGAAGCAGCAGCAGCAGCAGAGGCAGAGGCAGAGGAAGTGGCAGCCATGACCGGCAAGCCGGCTAACAGGAAGTTTGCAATGCGCTACAGCGTGACAGGTGGCTAGTTGAGATGGTGCGGAAAAATTGTTTATATTGAATATTTCTTAAGGGGAAAAGATATACAAAAATATTTGGAAATAAAAAAAAATTGTAAAAGAAAGCTGAAAGTAAGTAAAAGCTTCACTAATGAATGAAAGTTTTCAGTACCAATTGAAGTTGCTGCTTCACGAAATCGCATTATAGCTTCAAGAAACTTACAATCTCTGAAAGTTCATAGGAAGCATGAGAACAGAGCGAGCTTAAAGCTACCTCGCCTAGGAATTTCTTTATCCCCTCTTCAATATGATTAACAATCAGTTGGATCTTGACGACCTGCTGTGTGTAGGGTGCACATCATGCCGTCTGTGACGTCAGCAGCGACGCTGGCAGCGCTCTGGTTCGCGAGGCATAAACCGAAAATTCACACTTGGTTACTTCCTTCATGACTTTGGATATTATTGTGGTTTATGTTAGTGCTGTCACTTGCTGCTTGCCTCCTGCCTCCTTCCGCTTGGCCCGTGGCCAGAGGCAGGCCATGCCTCAACGCCCGCAGCGCCAGCCGCATGCTTTCCGCCACAGTGGTACAGCGCGCTACTGTGTGATGTATGACTCCATGAAATGCGATATATTTATGTTAAATTATTTTACCAATCAAAAAACGAGCAGCAAAACGAACACGAACCCGAAGCTGAAGCCGAAGCTGAAGCCGAAGCTGAAGCCGAAGCTGAAGCCGAAGCTGAAGCCGAAGCCGAAGCCGAAAGGAAATACAAAAACAGATGCGGATGCGGAAACGAATAGAAAGAAGCGGTGGCTCGAATACGAATACGAAATACGATTGCGGATATAAATGCGAATGTGAATACGAATGTGAATGCGACTGTGAATGGTTATGGGAATGCGAAGGGCGAGTTTGAATGCAGAAGCGAATGTAGAATGCGAGTATGAATGCGAATATGAAGGCGCAGATCAATGTGAATGAGCATGTGAGTGTGCAGATATGAATACAGATAATACAATAATAAGAAGGAATAATAATAAAGAATAAGGAAATTAAAATGAATGTTGATTTGAATGTGAATAGCAATGTGAATGCGACTGTCAATGGTTATAGGAATGCGAAGCCGAGTTGGAATGCAGAAGTGAATGCAAATAATAAGGCACAAATTTATGTAAATAAGCATGTGAGAATGGATATTTATGTTCATATGAATGAATATGAATATAAATATGAATATGCCAACAAAATGTGACTGTTATTCAAAGTGCATTAATGTGAATGTTGATTTAAATGTAAAATTCAGCGCAGATGTGAATGAATATGCAGTTAGAAAGAGTGCAGCTACGAATAAGGACTTGATTATGAGTACAAATGTTAGTATGGATTCGAATAACAAGGCACAAATCAATGTGAATGGATATATAAGTGTGCATATCGATGCTTAAATCAAAATATGAATGTGAGTATGAATATGAATATGTCCATTTAGTGTGAATACAGCTGTGAATGTACATGTTTATAAGGCAGTGAACGTGAATTTCAGCGTGAATATGAGTGATAAATGAAAACTGAAAACGAATGTGAATACGAGAGTGAATTATTGTAGAATCCGATAAATGCAGCTACGACTGAGGACGCGAATGCGGATGTGAATGCGGAGGCGGATGTGAGCAAACCTTAACAGTAAAATAACCAAGCAAAGCGAAGCTGAGCTGAGCCGAGTATCGCTTGGGTCGACTATGGTTCATTTGGGCTTACGGTTTGGGTATATCAAGTTGACCCTTTAAACTGCCAAGTGGTGCCACAATATTGCAATTGTTCTAGTTGTGGTTGCTGTTGCTGCCTGTTGCCTTCTGTCAGCTGCATTTGCAATTGCACAAACAATTAAAACTTTGAAATATTGTGACAGCATTTTTACAGTTAATTGCACAGCGAAAACTTGCCCAACACTCGACGGTCCCCGTCGATTCCCAGACAACTGCCCTCTCTTTCCCCTTTCTTCCCTGTTCTCTCTATCTGCTGGTGCCTTCCCTGCCACCACGATGCGTTTTCCAACTTTCAACTTCATTCATTACGTTCAATTAATTTTGAAAACTCACAGCAGCCCACAACCGCCTCTACACCTGGCACACTTTGCGCAGCTTTAGTCAGGTGTAAAAAAGAGTAAAATAGTTTGGCTGCCACGACTTGCTACCTTCCCTACCTTCCCTACCTTTCCTCCCACCCCTCCTTATCCCTCACTCGATTTTTTTCTCTCAATTCGATTTTTGTTTTCTCTCTTGGCGTTTTTTTGTTCGGAGTATTCCCTTGCAGCAATTCGTCCGATTGTTAAGTGGCAATTGGCGTGGCAACAGCTGCAAGCGCCAGCGGCAGCTGACAAACTGACAGCCATTTGTCATTAACGGCGGGCTGTACGCCAGGAGGGGAGGCGAGGGAAGGGGGAGTGTGAAGTGTGGAGTGGGTTGAGGAGGCTGTCCTCGTTTTAGAAGGTATGCATTGGCATGCGGCATATGTTTTGAGCGCTTAACAAAAAGTTTAATTAGCAAATGTCGCTGGGGGTCCTGCCTTTTATACTGCTCAAGGGCGGAGTGTGAGCTGGGAAGGGTAAGGGGGAAGGGTAGGTGGTTGCACTGTTATGGCGGGTCGCCAACAAATTCGGGCTTATTAAATTCCAAGCGGGCACAAACGAGCAAGAGAGAATGTCAATTCGTGGCAATGTGCCCCGAGCACACAATTTTGTCTATTCAAGCCCTCCCAACTACCCGTGCCACGCCCCTGCTACGCCTTCAAACAGAAAAAAAACGCGACAAGCAAAGCGAAATCTTTGTCAGGCAGTTAATTAAAAACTTCAGTGCGCCACAGGGGTGTGGGTGTGGGTATGTATGTTTGACAAGTGGCGGCCCCTAAGGCAAAAATACAAAGCGCTGTCGAGCGGCGGCATAACTGAAACTTTAGTAGCTCTCACTAACTAATTTTAATGAAATAAAGCAGCAGCATCTCTTCATCAACATTTTCATAGAGAGCACATCAAGTTGGCACCGGTCTGAAACTCAATTGAATTATCGCATATGTCACGCATTCGATGCAAAGCGTTTTTAATTGATTGCAACCCCCTCCTCACCCCTGGCACCGCTTGTAGGCGAATGTGTGTATGCGGATGTGGCCCTAAATCATTCCCAATGGGATTTATGCAGCTCTGCAACTGATCCGACTCTCAAATCCGCAACGGAAAGCTTCTAAGTCTCCATCGGAAATGACAGCATACGCAGTGGAAGCACTACAAAGAGTAGAGAAAGGAGTGAAGCAGCTGGCGGGTGAGAGGGGGAGAGGAAGAGGATGGAAAAGAGACAGCAGCCAACAATTGAATGATGAATTGGCGCCCACTTGGCAGATGAAGCGGCAACATTGGCCTCCAGAAGCAGCAGCAGCAGCAGCTTTGTGCGTGGGAGCAGCAACATGTGCGTCCAGAATGTGTCCAGACATGGCACCTGTCTCCCTCTTTCCCTCTCTCTCTTTCTCTCTCTCTTTGTCTGGCTCTATAAGCGCTTGTCTTTTTTTGTGGAGCACAATGATGGATCTGCTTAATTTAATTGTAGTCGTAGTCGCAGTTGGAGTTCGTTTCGCAGTCGGTGTCGGAGTGGAGTTTAAGTACATGAAAAATGTATGACAGCCATTGCCAGGAATGATGATGATGATAATGCTGATGATGCCGGCCAGGAGAGTAAGGCAATTCGAAAGTAAAAGTGTCATTTCCAATGAGGGTTCCAGTTTAACTCACAGCAACGCGATCAACGCGTCGCAAAACAAAGTGGAATAGATACGTTGCTTTCTTTCGTTGTGAGTGTTTCCTAATGTGTTTATAAACTGTTGCTCAACACTGTGTGTTATTTGCATGTTTAAGTCAAGTTGCCACTTTGGCTTTACCCCTCTACATACTGTGCTCACATTCACACCGTAACTCACCCCTTCGCTTATTTTTCCGCTATTTTATGCACAACTTTACCAACCCTGAAAACCATTGAAACGTTCCACAGCGACGGCAATTGATAAACGCAAAATAAATTTTCTATTAAATATTTTTGTTGCCCTCGACAAATTTTCCCCCTATGTGTGTGTGTGTGGACTTTTTGACGCGGCAACCGCAAAATGTTTGTTATTGCATGCAACCAAAATATGAGCAATAAGCCGCGAGCGAACAACTTGCAGATACCCTGCAAAGTTATTGAAAATAGTCTAATACACCCTGGCTGCACAGTTTGTGCAGGGTAGCGCCGCAGTCCGTAAAGTGTCGCAGCATATTGACACGCGTCGCTGTTGTCACTGCCCTATGTGGGCGGGACAGGAAGTGAATTTAAATTTTTGTGCACTGTCGTTGCGGTAAATGTGGCCAGTTTGGCTTCGGGCCTGACCCCTTCACCCCCCCCACACTCGAATTCTGTTACACATTTCAAACTTAGTTGTCGCTGTTGTTGTTCTTGTTGTGCATTTGAATAATATTTATGAATTTATTGCAGGCAGCACTTTAATTGAGGTTGCAGCAGGAGCCACAGCGAACAACAAATTTGCCTTGATTTATGCAACAATTGAGACAATAGACACAAAAAAAAATTTGAATAAAGGGAGAAGAGAGAGGGGGGGGGGGCAGGGGTCGAGAGTTCGTGTCGAAGTCTCGCTCAACTTCATAAAGACTTTATTAGTAAATAAAATGCCTTGAAATATATAAACAAGCAAGTTGTTGGACAAAGGAGAAGGTACGAGGAAAGGAAGTGCAGAAAAGAGAGAAGGCAACTAGAGAATAGCGAGGCAGAGGGACAGATGCGGTCAACTGCAGCTCACGCAGCTCAGCCGAGCTAAACTTAAGCTCAGCTATGCAGCCATCTCTCTTCCCCAATCACTTTCTTTCCCTCTCTCTCCCTCGTACTTCCTCCCTGGCCATCGACTTCACTTTCTATATGTGACATTATGCAAATCGCTTGGCAGCTGCTGCTATGGACAGGATACAAAGCAGCCGGGAATGCCGATACGGATGCAGGCTGGCAAAGACTTTAAGTGGATTACAACGGCGATGGCAGCAACTACAACAGCAACAACTGCAACAACAACTGCAACAACAACTTGAACTGCAACTTGTAAGCTGCCAGCGAACTGAGGCAAGAAAACAGGCAGCCCCACAGCAAAGTTCAATAGTTGCTTGATTTTCGTCATGACGGGAGAAGGGGGAGATTGAGGTGGAGGTGGAGGTGGAGGTGGAGCCGCCGCATTGGCAGACGACGCGATACGAAGACGATCTGCTTAGTTGGCGGGTTCGTTGTCTGCTCGAGATGTTGCTGCTGGCAATTTTATGGATTTTCAATTTGCCGCACGCGGCTGCTTAAGAATTTCTAGCCGATTGGCATTACGCATACGCCGCGTTGTGTTGCACAAGTTGTACTGAAGAAAATTCCGCAAGAAGAGAAGGCAAATCGATCGAACTGGCTATTATATGTATACCATTTTTAGAAGATTTTATATATAAGAAATAAATCAATAAAATATAAAACAAAATAATAATTATAATTATAAATAAAAATAAATAATAATAAACAAATAATAAAGAAATAATAAATAATTAATAAATGAATAATTAATATATAATAATAAATTAATAAATAAATTGAAATAAAAGTATTGAAAATAATTAAATTTTTAAATTATAATAATAATAATAATTAAAATATTAAATTTTAAATTAATAAATTATGAAAAACTAAAATATATACTTATAATTATAATAATATAAAATAATTATAAATAAATAATGAATAAATAACAAATAAATATAAAATAATTATCTGAATAATACTAAATAAATATTTAATAATAAATAAGCAAAAAATCATTTAAAAAATCATTTAAAAAAATCATTTGAAACAAGTAAGGAAAGCTACAGTCGAGCGCGCCCGACCGTAAGATACCATTCGACCAACTTCATAATTGCACTAACTAGTACAATACACATACAGACACACACACATACAGACACACACACACAAAGGCTAAAACGATACATGCTGATATGCTGCACTGACGCGGGCAACGGAATTTTGAAAAACGTTTTCTTTAATAAGTTCTGTATTTATTGTCTAAATTTGAAATAAACTTGATCTGCGTATGGTATACAGGAACCATCATGTCAAATTTGGTGTCTTTAGCTTTTGTAATAGCTGAGATCTCGGGGTTCATACAGACAGACGGACATGGCTCAATCGATTCGGCTGTTGATCCTGAGCCAGAATATATATACTTTATGGGGTCTGCCATGTCTCCGTCTGCCTGTTACATACTTTTGCACAAATTTAGTATACCATTTTTGACCATTTTCAATGGTCGAATGGTATAAATTTAACAAAACATATACATGAAAACTGCAGTTTCTTCCTCGGAACAACAATGTGAAGGCGCTCAATTATTTAGTTTGCCATTAAGTTTTGTTGTCGTTGTCTTATGAAAAATGAAATGCAGTTTTAATCCAAGTTAATCCCCCGCAAATAACAAGCAAAAGCTAAACAAATTACGCATTTTTTTTTAAATTTAGATTTATGTCAAGGATTTGCTTCGTTTATGTATTCGCATATGTGATGTGATAGTAATCTTTAAACTGACAATAAATGTTCTGCTCTCGATAGTTATCTGGTATTCGAAAACGAGTCTTGACCGCGCCCCCGTCTGGGGTCACATTCTCAAATTCGAAATTCGGAAAACTCTCGACGCAACTGCAATTTAAACTTTCCTCATTGTCCGGCATTGAAATTATTTCCGCTTTTTTGTGAGTTTATTTGCCTCCTACTTTGTCTCTGTCTCTCTCTCTTCTTCGCTTTCTCTATCTCTCTTTGTCGACTTGCCTGCTGGTTGGCTTATCCTTCCCACCATCAACTAATTTCGCCTCGCTGCACTTTGTGAATTCCGCTTTTTAGTTAGTTGCTTGGCAAATGCATAATAACTTCCGCTTTTTGCCTGCCGCTTTGACTAAGAAATGAGATAATTACGACAAGAACAACAGCAACAACAACGACGGCGGCAACAACGGCAACCTTAACCCGACCTGCTACTCTGACAGCCTACACTCTGCTACCCGAATTTGATTGCTTAAAGCGCTGAAAAGAAATTTCGCGCTCAACTTTATTTTATATAAATTTCACTTATAAGAAATAGCAGCGGCACAGGCAGAGGCACAAGCAGAGGCAAAAGCAGAGGCAGCGACAGTGCCGGAAGAAAATTGAACTTTCAGGCTGCAGTTGGCAGCAGGATATGAACGAAGGGGTCGGCGAAGGGGTAGGGGTGGTCTGTGGGAAGAAGAAGAGAGTTGCTTGCACACTTTAGATATATCATATATACATACATACATCCATACATGTATATATCACTTGTGCAACTTCAAAGGCAACCCTCGCACAACAAAACAACGACAGGAACTTGCAGTCACTTCGTGCCCCTCTTCCCCGCCCTTCCCCTCTTCCTATGCGTGTAAAACAAATAAATGGACAGGCTAGCATCCTGGACTGCCTACACCACGCCTTTGTCTTGCCACGCCCACGCCCACGCCCCCGTCCCTCCTCTACCCAAACTCAGTGTCCATTGATGGTTTATTCACTCATTCCAAGCCGCTGAAGCGCAACCGGCAAAGTGCGGCTTCAACTTTTGTTCAAGTTGATCGAAAAAACTGTGAATAAATCAACTGTAGCCCGCGGCAACAACGGCAGCAACTACGGCAGCAACAACCGCAGCTAAACGGTCTGCTATATATGCAGCTCTATAACTGTATTTGTAGGGTAATCTATAAAGTTCCCCTTGAAACTGCGCTTAAATATTCAAATAATTTAAGTAATTCAAATGATTTGAGTGAGTCAAATGATTTAAGTGATTCAATTAGCCAAGGCAACAAGGGAAAATTTAGATGCATTATTATTTATTATAATAAATGGCATGATGTATTGCATCTTATATAGACCAATGCCCGATACTATAATAGAATAGTGCGCTAGTTATTTGTATATTAAGGTGTCCATATAAATTTAGTTTTAATTCTACTTAGCATTTTTAAACCCTTGCAGAGGGTATATTAATTTTGGCCAGAAGTTTGCAACGCACCTAAGGATAAATCTCTGACCATATAAGGTATATATATTCTGAATCAGCATCAACAGGGGAGTCGAACTAGCCATGTCCGTCTGTCCGTCCTTTTTTTGCAACACAAACTAGTCTCTCAGTTTTGAAGCTTTTGAACCGATATACCGTATAGCTGCAATAGAACCCATGGGTCGAATTTTGATTTGAATATTGTATAATTAACCGCAGACTTAAATTTAGTTTAAATTTTACATCACATTTTTACACAAGATTTCGCTGTGCTTTAAATAAGTAGTAAAACTTTAAATTGTTCACCTATATTAAGATATATCCAGACTTTACAATCTTTCTAAATTTCTCTTCTATCTTCTTTAAATTTCCTGTATTAAATTTCTCGTCAGTTAAAGCTTTTCCAGCCTGCATTTTCTAAGCTCTATCCCGCTCTCTTTCTCCTCCCCCTGTCACATTTATTTTCATTTTCTGCGTTTGTACTTCATTAAAAATAATTATTGGAATATATGTGGCATATACGCTTGCAACGCCCACCTCCTCCCCTACGGACCTCCCCCACACACTCACTGCACAAACAAATGCAAAAATGTTTCTTATGCTCTGCGAATTTGGCTGCTTGTTTGTGCCTGTTTTGTTCTTATTTTCACAAGCTGCGGTGTAGTCTAGCACACACAATGTTAGTGTGGTGTAGCGCAGTGTAGTGCGCTGTAGCGTGGTGTAGAGTGCCGGGCAAACACTCGACAGCAAAAAGGCGTTTCGAAATTTTAATTTTAATTGAAATTGAAATATTAATGCTGCCACATTTCACTTGCCACTTGCCATGAGGCAACGAGACGCGACGCGAGACGTGGTGTAGCGGCGCTGTCGACTGCGACGTTGTCGCTGTCGTTGCTGCCTTCCGAATTTAATCAAGCGCCAAGTGTAAAGCAAAATCTAAACAAAATGCCGCCAGTGTGACTGAAAAGTGTGCGTGTGTGTGTGTGTGTGCGTGTGTGTGTATGTGTGTGTGTGTGTGTGTGTGTGTGTGTGTGTGTGTGTGTGCGAGGGCGAGCTGTACTTATATTAGTTGGGGTAGCTGAAAATTAATTAAGTTGAGAAAATGTCAACGTAGCTGCTTTTAGTCTCCCCCCTCACCTTTTCCAACGTCGCCTCATCTCTTATTTCCCCCTCGTCTTGCCGCTTCCCTCGCATCGCTTCATTTTGTTACCTGCTGCCATTCGTTTCATTTCATTTCGTTCCGTTTCGTTACGTTTGGCGGCAACCATTTTTGAGTGTGCAGCCGACTCTGCAGGCGCTGCCAGTGTTGGTTACTGTTGTCCCATCTGTGTGTCTGTGTGTGTGTGTGTGTGTGTTCACATATGTGCCGCCCCACTAACTATACCTTACTGCCTGCTGCACTCGCTGTAGGGTATACTTATTTTCAATTTTATCTAGGAAGATCAAATTGCATTGATGGTACTTTGAAACCCATAAGAAATTCCCAACATAACCTTTTTAAAACCCCTTAACTCCCCCTATTAAAACCCTATAAAATCGCATAACACCGACAGACTATTTTTTCTTTGCAGGATATGCGCCAAGGCAGCAGGTGCTTGCATTTTCAGCTGTGTGCTGCCTGCTTGTTAAGTTTACACCTACAAGGCACAGCACACACAAACACACACACACACACACACACACACACACACACACACAGACACAGACACACACACACACACACACACACACACACACACACACACACACACACACACACACACACACACACACACACACACACACACACACACACACACACACACACACACACGCGCGCGCGAAGAGAGCCAGACCCACCTGCACTGCAGCGCGCGGTGCTTCGTGATTTAATAACGCGACGCTGCAAATTTTGCGGTTTGAATAGCAGCTAACTTTATTTTATGATAAGTTTATAATGCCACTCGCACACACACACATAAACGCGCGCGCAAACACACACTCACACACTGCCATACACACATTCGCACTCAATGCAGCTGTGGGAATTGCAAAAAGCGAAAAAAGAAACAAAAGCGAAATCATATAAAATGAAGCCCATGTGGTGCAAGCTGCTGCTTCTTCTTCTTCTGCTATACCCTCCTCCCTTACCCCTTCTGCTGCTGCTGCTCTTCATCCTCATCTGCTGCTTGCTTGAATCCCCCTTTCCCCACTCTTTCTTCTGCTGCACTCTGTGCTTGCATTCTGTTCTTTTTCACGTCATACCCTATAATTACAACACGACTATAGCCATGTGAGGCAACTCAGTCTGTGCCTCATGCCTTATATATAATAGAATAGATCTCAATAACTGCTGTCTGTAAAGTGCTTAAATTTCAGCTGCAGCTTACTGCATGCCACAGGCAAATTCAGCATATTTTATGGCTTAGCATTTTTGAAAGATAGAGGGATGGAAAATAGAAAAAAAAAAAAAACTTTTAAGGATTTTCAAAAGGCTGCCATGTTGGCTGCCAGTTTCAAACTCTTGCAGTAACTCTATATATAAAACAGTTTTGGATTGCTTAAGACAGATAAAGTTTTATAGTAATATTATAAAAACCAGCTCAAATTGATCTATAGGTTCTATGGTAGTTATACTATATATCGGTCCGAATATAATACAATTTTCACAGCCTTTAAAGGACATCATTAGGTATTGATAGAGATATTTTCATTGCGATATTTTGAAAAATAATTAAAATCGGCCAATAGGTTCTATGGCAGCTATACCGGCTATCCGGCTCGTTGCGACTTATTTTCAGCGTGCAGCAGTAAGAAGCATGTATACTAAGTTAGCTAAGAGACTTATTTGCGTTGCAACAGACGGACGGACAGACGAAATATGTATACTTTATAGACATGCATACGTGTATACTTTATAGCGCCAGAAACGTCTAAGGGGCTGAGGGGCGTTGCAAAACTGTCCAAAATGAATTTTCACTCTTAAAAATATTTATAAATTTCAGCTCACTTTTTAGTTTAGCTAGAGTATCTTTTAGCCTTGCAAGCTCTCAAGCTCTCTCGCTCTTTCTGGCGCCGTTTTTGCCATTTGTTTTTCGTAAGGGTTTTTTAACTTTGAAGGCTCTAAAATTTGTTAAAATTACACTAACCTGCAGCAATGGCAGCAGCGCAGCGGGGCGTGTCCCCAAGGGAAATGTCGCTGAATGCGACGTGTGAACGGAAATTATATTAGAAATTGTTGCTGCCGCTGCCGTTCCTGTTGTTGTTCTTGTTGCCACGTCTCACGGGGCAGATGAATTCCTGTCCCTGCTACCCCCTCAACTGGCAGACAAACTCAACAGCTTGAAAGGAGCTAAAAACTAAAGTCAGCTGGCTTTTTCGAGTGTGATAGAGTGCAGTAAGATAGCAAGAAGTGAAAGAGAGAAAAAGCCCCAAAAAGAAAGACTGCCAAATTTTCCCAAAAACTGAAGGAGCAGGCTAGGGGGAGCTGTCCATGGTTAGACAAACAATAAGTGAAAATTTTCAATTTTGTATGCAAAACTGCGACATAGCTCGATAGTCACGCACCATAGCGAATGCAGGAGTAGGGGGGAATGAGATGGGGGGGCGCAGATGGTGATGATGATAATGATGATGATGACAATGATGGAGGCAAAGGTGATGATGATGTTCGTTGACAGATCCTTTGGTAGCAGCGCCTTTGTCCTGCCTTTGGTTTGATTTTGTGTGCTGATAGGCGCAAAAAGTCAAATTGTGGCAGCCAATTAACGAGAAGCCGAGCCCGAGAGCTGCCACGCCCCAAGAGAGGGGCAGGGGTCGAAAGGAGGGAGTGGGAGTGGGTGGGGGCTGTTAAGAAAAGCACAAGTCAAACAAAACGGGGCAAAGTGCACACACACACCCACACAGCATACAAACAGAGAGTGGGCAAGCAAGGGTTAAAGTCTTGTATGTAAGTGTGTGTGTGCTCGTGTGTGTGTGTACAGACGTGCCACGTGCTGCAAGCAAAGTGCGGGGGGTCAGAAGGGGTCAGGGGCTGCGGCGTGCTGCAAGCTCGTTTATAAAGTTGACAAAAAACGTTGGGGCTGGCGATAATCATCTGGCAGTTTTGCGCTATCAGCGACACAAACGCACACACACACACTAACACACACACACATATACGCACACAATGCCAGCGTAGCCAAAAGGAGCCACTGAAGCGTGCCAAAGATGAGCCGCACAATGGGCTAAAGCGAGGGAGGAGTAGCGGTGGGGCGAAAAGAGAGCTAAGGAAGAAGAGAGAAGGAGAGAGGGAGAAGATGAAGTAAGAAAGAGAGAGGTAGACAGATTCACCAGCTCGACACTTTTCCCTATCTTGGCGCCGGGAAGAAAAAGAGGTAGAATGAGGGGCGAGGGGCTTTGAGGTGGTTGCAACAAATTTGCCCCAAAAGATGATGGCAAATTTTAAAGCGATAGAGCAGCGCGAATGACGTGAAGGAGAAAGAACAGTGTAGCAAGTGAATGTGGATGCAGAGAGGGAGAGAGAGAAAGAAAAGAAAAGACCCCGCTGAAGACGGGGGCAATGCCTTCGGGAGCTTGACCTGCTAATGAGCGAGTGCACGAGCCTGGCCAAGCAACAGTGCAGGTCACACTGAGGCAAGACAGGCAAAGCAACAAGAGAAGAAACGCAATGGGAGACAGAGAAAGAGAAAGAAACGAGAAAATAAGCCCATTATAAATATAATAATAAAATATAATTTATCACAATTTGGCGTGCCACATCAAGTTGCATTTTCATGCAACTTTCTAATGCCTGCGTGACACTGTGCGTACGGGGTCGCAATAGGCACAAGGCCAAGCAGTAAACAATGGCAACAAAGGAAGCGGGAGGAATACAGACTGGGGCGGCAAAAGGCGCAGCCACTGCAGGCGCAAAGCGCGATGCAACATGCAACAAGAGCTGCAACAAACAAGAACAACAACAAATACAAGGCGCTGTAAGTAGGCTACGCAAGCAGCGAAAGTGAAGCACATTGGCATTTGCAATGCTTAACGAGGACGCGAGCGAGACGGCAACACTGACAGAGGACTGACTAATGAACTGTGTCCTGATTAAGGCAGTCAAGTTGAAGAGAAAAAGGAAAAGGAAGAGCGAAAGAGAGAGAGGGAACGGGAACGGGAGGTAGCCTACACTTGTCATTAATAGATTTCTGAGACAATTTTGCTTTGGCGTCTTCGGCTGGTGTAGTCTGTGTGTGGCAAGCACCAACACAAATGCAGCCTCACACACAAACACACACACACACGTGTGCATGCAAATGCTTTTCTAATTGCCTGATCCCATTTGGCCGTGCCAAGCCGCAGCTCGCCTGCCCAAGCACTTGCGGTTTTATAGGCCAGACGCAGCTCGTCTTTCTTCCTCTCTCTCTCTCTCTCGCTCTATTTTCATCTCTCTTTTCCTTTCTCCTTCTTCCCAGCCTGTCGCCTGATTAAGAACTTATTCGCTACGGTGAGCTCTGCATCCCAAAAGCCAACTTTAATTTTTGAGTGCAAAAGTAAAAAAGCTGATAATGATGACGGCCGCACGGACAGAGACAGAGAGAGAGAGGAGAGAGATAGCGAGAGAGCGAGAAAGCGACGCACACAGAGGGACAGAGAGAACTATTGAAAGGTAGCAACAAATCGTTGTGCTAGAATTTCGTTGCACATGTCTTGCAGAAGTCAAAGCGCGCGAGGGTCGGGAGAAGAGGGGAACACGGAGAGGGGACGGGAAAGAAGGGAAGTTCTAAGCTGTCTGTAGCCTCGCTCTTTCTCTTTTACGGCATTTGGCATCGGTTTTGTTTGGCAACTTTGTTGTAGTCGCTGCAATTAAACGAGCGCACAAAAGTATGCAACGCCAAATGGCAAACGGCAACTGCCAGCTGAACGCACAAAAGTATGCAATGTAAATGGCAAAAGCTGTAAACAAAACACCGCACAGCGAGCGGAAGGGAAAGGGAGGCAGACAGAGACGCTCACAGAGAAAGCAGCAGCTGGAAAACGATATAGCTAGAAAGGAAGAAAGAGACAAAGTGATAGAGAGGGGAGTAAAAGAGAGAGAGAGAGAGAGAGGGAGAGAGAGAAAGAGTGGGGGAGTTAGATAGAGGAGAGAGAAAGCGAGGGGGAGAGTGCAAGGTGCCAAGCAAGAAGATCTGTTCGTGTAGTCGAAAAGTTTTTGAGGCACGTGGCTTCAGTTGCACTTGCAGCATGTAAAACCTGGCTACGTGTGCTCAACACCTGCAAGGGCATTTGTGTGTGTTGCTTTGTGTGTGTATGTGTATGTTGGTCTGTGTGAGCGCATGCACGTGTCTAACTGTCTTGTCGCTGCCAATCTGCAATTGCAATTGCAATTGAAAGTGATAATTTCATTTCGTGCACAAGGCAACTATGCGTGTGTGTTTGTCGAGTGTGTGTGTGTGTGTGTGAGCCAGAAAGAGCTAGAAAAGCGCACACATTTGCCAGCTGGCCATAAGTTGGGTCAGTTCGTTGCATAGAGAGGCAAACATAAGCATACAGTCAGAGAAAAAGAAAAGGCAGTCGAAAATGCATATGGCCACACACACGCACACACACACGCACAGACACACTCACACACACACACAAATACATAGCTGAATTGCAATGTTGGCCAAGCTTTTCTCGCAGTGCACGCACATATGACTCCATATAAGCTGACGAAATCAGGTTAAACACACAATCAACGAGCTGCGATAAGCATGCGAATGAGTCACTGTATGTGTGCAAATGTATGTATGTGTATGTGTGTGTGTATGTGTGTGTGTCTGCGAGTGTGTCTCAGTGGGCAGGCCGCTGCTGAGCTCCTAATGCTTTCAACGTCAAACCAAAGCCAAACCAATTGGGTCATAATTGCTTTACACCAAACAGCAAACGCAAATGAGACGCAAAAGGTAAGCAGTACCAGAGCCGGGGGCACGTAGCGTTGCACCTGCACAACGTGGCCAACTCAAATGTACATGCTTACATACATATGTATGTATGTATGTACATATGTATAAGCGGTAGCCAGTAACGTGAACCGTTAACCGGTTACCATTTAATTATTTGACTATTTGTTACTATCGTGAACTCAACTATCGCATTATATGTACCATCGATATGTTATCGATGTTGTTATTATCGGTAGTCAGTTATAGCTATCGAGCTACAAAGCGTTTGTACCTAATAGCATTTTGATATCTGTTACTATCGATAACTCAACTATCGCAATATGTGTACTATCGATTTTTATTAATAGCCAGTAACAAAAAAAAAAAAAAACTACAAAACATAACGCGTTTTACTACTAACTATCGATTACTCAACTATTTATAGTTAGTAGAAGCTATCAAGCTGCAAAGCGTTTGCATTCTACATAACTTTACCATTTGTCACTATTGATTCTTCCACATTCGCAATGTTTGTACTATCGATATTCTTATCGATATTGTAAGTATCGAACGTTTGTTAAAAGTATTGATCTCTAAAGCCTTATCCTTGCACAGTTTAACATTAGTTGATACTATAGATAGCTCAACTATCGCGACATTTATACTATCGATATTTTATCGATGTTGCAAATATCGATATTCAGTAAAAACTTTTAAGCTGCAAAGCGGTCATTTCTTACAGCATGATAAATTAAGTGTCACACTAGTGTGCACTATCGATATTGTAGTCGATATCGAAATTATAGATTGTCAGTAAAATGTATCGAGCTTTGCATAATCTTCTACTCGCCTGCTTATGAGTCTCACTCGCTAATCGAATCGAATTACTGAAGATTTTTCACTTCACTTGCGCTGCAACTTAATGCAATAATTTTGGGGTAGCTCAGTCGCATAGAAATTAGCAAACTTTTCACTTGCTCGCGAATTTGCAAATTAATGCGCTACGGACAAGGCGCACGGGGCACACGAGGCACACGAGGCACAAGGCAAATATTTGGCTCCGCAAATGTTGCGGCTTCAATGATTTGCGCGCTCTGCCTTGCCGTTTGATGTGCACACACACACACACACACACAAACACACTCGCACATACACACACACACACACACACACACTCGCACACACACAGTCACTGGGGTGCGCATGCAGTCAGTCGTTAAATTGAGCAAAGAGGAGACAGCAAGGGTGGTGAGGGGGGGGGAGGGGAGGTTGGGAGGGACCAGTGTTAATGCATTTAATGAGCCCCGCGCGGCGGGAACATGTTAATCCCAATCCCAGCTTGGTAGGCCACCACTACCCAGCGGGAGACTTTCGAGTGTATTTGCATTTGATTCGCCAGAGCCGCGCGAGAGATTTTTGTATTTTAATTGCCCACGCGGCGCAGTGCGAGTGCATTCGTGCTTGCTGCCCGCCCTTCTTTCTCCTCGACCCCTTCCGCCTATGTTGGCTTTCTAATTTCAGCGCTTTTCTTTCCACTATTTTGCGCACATTCATCGAGTGCGACCACATAAATCAAGACGCTGACGAGGCGTCAAAGGCAGCGACAGACAGAGACAGACAGAGAGTCGCCGAAATTGTTTGGAGAGTGGGAAGGTGGCGGGGGGGGGTGGTTGGATGGAAGGTTGGTCAGCTGAGGCACTTCATAACTGGACTTTGGCTAAATCGCATACATTTTAAATGGCCAGACAAAGTTCTGCCACATGCGAGTGGCAAGGCAAGTTGTTATTGCGGGATGGGGCAGGGGTCGGTGCTTGCTGGAGTCCTGGGACTGGCGATAACAACAATGACGCCGTTGGTCATTGGACATTGGTTGTCGTCTTGCTGCCGCTGCCGCTGCCACTACCATCGCTGCTGCTGGATCGCTCTTTGGGGCAAAATAAATTACCATAATTTAGGGGTAATTCAGTGCCAGCAGCAGCAGCAGCAGCAGCAGCAGCGACAAAAACTCCAAAGCACGGCAACACAACGTTGACAAAGGTCCCGTTCAAGCGAGGCTCAGTAGGGGGAGCATGGAGACAGGAGGCAGAGAGGGCAGCGACCAGTGCCGGGCAACAGGATTTTCGTCGTCGTCTTTCAAGTCTTAAGTGGACATGAAACATGCACGACCAGCCAGAATGATGTGTGTATTTTGTAACTAGGTCTATACCCTGTAATGGCAGCAGCTGCGTGGCAGGCAGTATTCATAGGCGAGAGTCAAACATAATTTAAGCTGCTTATGAATCCATATTCTTTTAAATGCCTTTGCTTGTAGTTCTCTACTCGTTAAAGTTGGCAATGCTTTTAATAATCATGATATAAAATATTTTTATTATATTTGTGTATAATAAAATTAAACAATTGAGGAAATAATTTCAAAATAATAAAACAAAAATTTTTTATTCCCTATGTGAGTTAATTAACTGTGTCAAAGATCATTATACATACATTTTACTTTTAACTTTAAAATTTAATGTAATAAATACATAACTCCTTAATTATTTTATATTATTAATTTGTTCTCATTATTGGTCCATATTTGTGTTAAATTTCTACCCAATATAACCCCCCAACTAGTTTACAGGGTATCTACCTGCTCATTTGATTTGCTCTTGCCTGCCCGTTGTTGCTGTTGCGGGACATGTCCAGCGCGGCATGTGTGGCGTCGTGCGTGTTTCGTTAAGCTTTTGATAAACTGCATCTCGCTCAACTTGAGACTTGCTTGGCTAACGAAAAATTAGGAGCAGCAACGGGAAAGGGATGGAAGGGGTGGGTCTACGGGTAACTGAAAACGAGTAATGCCTAACGAGTAACTAGCAACTTGAGACCCGCGTCGTGTCTTGATACGAGCCTCCTTTCAAGCCTTGATTCGATGCCACTCGCAGCTCTTGTACAACACGAGGCTAATAAAGTTCAATAGCCAATGCGAGGCCTCTAACGCCCCTGACGCCTCCGTCTCGAGCGACGCCAGCGAAATGTGCGCACAGCTCATTTGATGCACATTATCGTGTTTTCCGCAGTTTTTCTCTTGATTTTTCTGGCATATTTTTGGCTGTTCTTCTTTCTGCAGCTAGTTAGTTTTGAAAGTCTGCCAACGAAATGCTAGCTAAACACGGGGGCTGAGGGGGCAGAAAGAAACGAAAATGAAAACATTTACAAGGCCCAGACAAGGCGCGACCTATGACCTAGCCAAAAGGCTGCTCAAGCTCCTTTGGCAGGCTACTAGACTCGAGGAGACGTTCCCCTCTTCCCCTGTTGTTTTGGCGCCTGCAAATTGTTAGACATGAATCGTTTGAATCGTATGAATCCAATGAATTCAATTCAATTGAATTGAGTCCCGAACGGAGTTTGAGTTTGAGTTTCAGATTGAGTCCGAATTCGAGCGAGGGTCGTTGCCAGCCCGGCCCAGTCTGATGTGGACTGAGGAAGTTCATGATGACGATGATGATGTTACAGATGACGATGATGATGATGATGATAATGACGACGATGCCAACGAAATTTTATTGTGAATGAAATTGAATTCAATTGTGGAAAATCGAATGCGACGGCGACGGCGACGACGACTGAGGCAGAATTGCCATCGAAGCGCAATAATTGCGCAACTTATCAACGTCATTTGCTTTGACTCTTGTACTCTTTCCCTCCCCCTCCCTTCCTCCCACCATACCCGCCCCCAGAGCAGACCATAAATGTAATGGGATTTTCGTCTAAATGGCATTTTAACATAAATATATATTTATAAAGCTGATAAATATGCGCCTAATGCTGCCCCTACAGCAAGCAGATTGCCCTCGGGGGCAAACAATAAGCCGTAAAGCCGACAATGACATATCAAAGCAAAGATAGAAAATTAAAAAAAAAATGACAGCAAATATAAAAAAAATAAAAATAAATAGAAAAAAAATCGAATATTGTTGGCCCATGGGGGGATCGAACCCGCGACCTTCGCGTTATTAGCACGACGCTCTAACCAGCTGAGCTAATGGGCCGACTTAACTTGCTCCGGCCAGGCGACAGCTACAGTTTGATAGCGTGTGCGATCTAAAAATAGAACAGTTTGAGGCGCACTGAACTGCTCAGAAAGCAGGCGACGACGCACACGCACGCACGATCGCCCAAAAGCTTTAAAATAAAAGTTCTGATGAGCTTTTCTGTTGTGTTTGCTAATTAGCAACGCGGCCGGAAGCCGCTGGATACAATAAAAACAACAACAAGAAGCTGCCTGTCTGTCTGTCTGTCTGTCTGTCTCTTGCTTTCTTGTTACTGCTTGTTGTTGTTGCTGGCAATAACAATGGGTAGCACAATGCATGCTTAAGGTAGCTGCTGATGGGATGCGACGACGACGAGGACGACGACGGCAAAATGACTTGTAAAGTCATTTTGCACATTTCCTTGACATTCTCATTTCAGCACAAAGTTTTTTTTTCCGTTTGCTGCCAGCTGCATAACCAAACGTGCCTGTGCTATTGTTGTGCGCGTGTGTGTATATGTATGTGTGTGTGTGTGTGTGCACTATTGCCTACCTGCTTGGGGTGTGTATAAGTGTGCGTGTGTGTGTGTGTGTGTGTCTGTTCATTAGAGCGTCGCTTAATTAGCACAACGCTTTGTTTTGCACACACACTTCCATTTCCTATTCCCACTCTCCCGCACACTCTCCCTCTCCAGTCACATTGCTATTTATAACCTCAGCCACGTCAGCGGGATTGCGTCATGCAGCGCATTTCATCTAGAGCTTTTGGCGCTTCGTTCAACATGTGACCGTGTGGCCTAATGGATAAGGCGTCGGACTTCGGATCCGAAGATTGCAGGTTCGAGTCCTGTCACGGTCGAAGCGAGAAATACTTTTTTTTTTTAATTTTTTTATTTCTTCTGCATTTTTTTTGTTCGTATAATTGTCTTTGGCGTAGGCAGCATCATTACTCAATTTGTCAGTCGCTTAACGTTTTGCACATGCCCCCACACAGGAAGGCAGACGAACGACTGTGTAAGCGAGAAGGGAGGGGGAGGAAGAGGAAGAGGAAAAGGGAGACGGAACAGACAGCAATTAATTTCCATGCGAATGACTCGATTTGTTTGCGTCGCCCTCAGTCGCTTTTTTTGCTGCCACCTGCTCTGTGGGAGGAACTTGATATCCGCTTTGCTGGCTCCCTAATTAATTCCTTAAGTTGACTGTCCATCAGGATGTCCCTTTGTCCGTCAGTCTGTATTTCCGTCTGTATGTCCGTTTGTCTGGGTGCAGTTCTGCCGCATATGCAGGTGCTGCTGCTGGCAGAAATTTTGAGTCTGGCGCTTGTCACATAATTTCAACTTTTTGCCTTGCAAAACTTTTCCTACGCAACTTGGTCAAAAGCTGCGTAGGCGGCGCGGGGGGCGGGGGCGGGGCCAGTTAAAAGAGGTGCGGTCGCTGCATATAACCCCAATTATATGCAGCAGCGGCAGCAGCGGCAGCAGCTCATTGTGTCGCCTCCATTGTCGTTGCTCGTTTCTTTGCCTTTCTCCGTCTCCTTTTTTGACTGGCCCCCTCTCACTCCTTTCCGTGCTCTTTGCCGCTCTGTTTTCCAGTGTCCAGAACTTTCGATAAGCGTTTAATTGCAGGTCGAGAACTCCGACCTCGCGTCCACCACCCACCGCTGCTCACGGGAAATGCGTTGAGCAATTTCAACCGGATGTTAAATGTCAGACCTGATATTATTCTCTTCCCTCTCTCTCTCTCTCGCTCCCTTCCTCTCCCTGTTCGTCGGCAATTTATGGGTGACAGTGGCAGAAAGCAAAGGAATAAAGCGAAAATTACGCACCAAGTGCTGCGCTTCCATTTTTGGGCTTCACTTATATACATATATATAATATGGGATATATAAAGAGAAAGGCTGAGCAATTCAGTAGTCAGTTTCAATATTTGCCGAATTACAGTTAGCAAATATATTAAGATCAACGCAGCAAAATATAAAATATAATATGTGAATACAACTTGATTAACTTATTTAAAAGAAAAAAAAATATCAAATTACAGCTAGAACAAGATAGGAATGTATGATATTATATACATAATATGCAGTTCAAACTTTATTTCAGTCGGATAACTCTGTATATATAATAAATAGGAACAATTGGCTAATAGGAGGCTTTTGGTTTGATAACGTGTTTTACTTTCAAAGAACCCGCAACTAAGAAACGTCAAGGAACCATGGTACCTTTGTTTAGTTGAAGCTATTCTTAAATTTTTGTTTCTACTAGTTCTCAACTTCTATTTAACATGTTCTACACCATAAAAGAGAGTATTATTTTTTTTAATTTCTTCAAGCTTTTTTATTGCACAGTGCAAATTCCTAGAAGTAATACGAATCAGCGACAATTAAAGCGCTCAACTGTAGCGGAAAACTTTGTGTGGAAGCAACTTTTCATCCTTTTGCATCCGTCACCCTTACAACAGATTTGTCGCCTTCCGTCAGGTTATCCTCCTCTCCCCCTTCCTTCCACGCCCCAGCATGCCCCCTTCAAGTCAAAAGTTTATGACGACTGAGTTTAAATTAACCCGAGAAGCGTCTATTAAACACGTCTCTCGCGCGTGTTTAGAACGCAGCTGGGACAGTGGGCACGGGCAGAGCTGCCTCGCCCATTCACTCTCCCTCTTCTCCTCTTCTCCTCTTCCTTCTGTCTCTGTCACTCTCGCCTCGTCTCTTTTGTTGGCATTATTATTACGCATTTTTGGCTGCGAATGAAATGTTTTGTCAACTCGTTGCCAAAACAGTGCACAGCTTAATGGCAGCCGTAGCAGGGGCCGCAAACACACACACACACACACACACACACACACACACACACACGCACACACTCGCCACACACTTGTGCTGTGCAAACAAACAAACATTGGCGCAATTTTCAGTTTTTCGTTTTTTTTGTTGCAGAGTTCTCAAGCTCAGCCGCTGTCGACGCAAACGCAGGCGCAGACGGAGACGTTGTAATTTGCATTTGTAATCAAAAAGTTTCATATAAACTTTGTTTTATGCTCACTTTCCTGCACCTACTCACACACACGCACACACACATGCGGCGCTGCTTGCCAAGGAATTAGATGACAGACACTTTAATGTGCCACGCCCCCGCACCCCGCACCCCGCCCAGTGGCACACATGAAATCGCAAAAATTAACATCGCTTGCAGCGCACAACGCGGGACTTGCCTCAATATTTCAATATCAGCGTCGGCACAGGAAGAAACAGAAAGAGAGAGAGAGAGAGAGAGAGAGAGAGAGAGACACACAGAGAGGGGGGACGGGGAAGTCGCATCGTTGCGTTGTCAGCTAAGATGAGTTGGAATAACTGAAAAGGATTCTTTATGAGCAGCAGCAGCAGCTGTTGTAGCAGCTGTCTATGCGAAATTACACACACATACACAGTATAGAAGTGTTGTATATAGTATAAGGCTTTGTCCATAGACATCTAAATCGATTCCTATCTGTGTGGCTTGTGTTGCCTTTTTGAATTTCTAAAATTGCTAATTGTGCAAAGATTTTGTGATTTTAATTTGAAACTTACATGTAGGAGGAATATTCAATAATGTCATCAACAATACAAACAAAATTTTAAGTTTAAATAATTTTAATTTTTAAAATTTTATTTTAAGTGAAGTTCTAAATGATTTCACAATCGATCGCCTTATGGCATTGAGTGTTCAAGATCTTATCTATTCATAACTTTTGTATAGAAAAAGAAAAACAATAATTTAAAATTTTTTTAAAATTAAAAGAATAGTCTGCTGTCTTTAATTTATAACAATAGCGAAAGGCTACCTTTGGCACGCCTTGCAGTTAGCCCAAATATTTAATTGGCCAAAATGTTAAGCTTAACGATATATCTGTCAGATTTTAATAACATTTTCACAGCATTTAATGGACACACTTAGACATATATCAGGGTAGTTTCATAGAGACATATTAAAATATACAATAAATCCGACCGATAGGGTTTATGGCAGCAATACGATATATCGGTCCGATCCGGCTCCTTTCGATTTATTTGCAGCGTGAAGCAATAAGAAACATGTATACCAAGTTTTATCAAGATAGCTCTAAACTGAGAGACTAGCTTGCGTTGCAACAGGCAGACGGACAGACAGAATATATATATATATGTACATATATACTTTATAGAATCGGAGATGTCTCCTAAGGTGCATTGCAAACTTCTGGCCAAAATAAATATACTGTCATATATATACTTGTCCACACACACACACCCACAAACACTTCTACTTAGCATATAAGACAAACATTTATGTATATCACTAGAGCCCATTCGCCTGCTTAGACATACCATAAACATAAACAAGTCAGCCTACTCCGATCATTTTTAAACATTCCCACGAAAGGGTCAAAACTGCTTACGCAGCGCAAATTTTTGGCTGATCTGTTTCCATGCACAATCCACTCAAGAGAGTGCCTAGTATCAGGTAAACATAAAAGAGAGCCTTTTGTACGCTTAATATAGAAGTAAATAAGACTCAGCCAAAGGTTTGCTAAGCGTCCAGTTTGTAGCTTTAAATTATATTTAATTCAAACCTCATTATTGAAAGACGCGAATTGTCTCGGGGTTTCGTCTATGTTTTTTATTAAAATAAAATTATATTGTTTTTAATAAATACCAACCGCGAACTTGTAATTATACATATATTTTATAGCTTTTTCTTGCTCGTTCGACTTACTTAAAATTTCTGAAAACCTCTCAGAAAGAAAGAGACAGAGAAAGCC
The DNA here is from genome assembly GCA_018904095.1 of Zaprionus ghesquierei. NCBI lineage: Eukaryota > Metazoa > Arthropoda > Insecta > Diptera > Drosophilidae > Zaprionus > Zaprionus ghesquierei. Next base: position 541,804 of record JAEIGP010000841.1, read on the forward strand.
TTCTGTGCGCTTGCTTTACGCAGTTCTGGCACTGAAATTGCCGCTGAAAAGCTGTCACTGCCATGAGGTGGCAGAAGGCAGAAGGCAGAAGGCAGGTGGAGGTTTCCATTCAAACGATTCGCAAATAATCAACACGCAATTGGGGAAAATGCAGCGCATTTAAATCGCCATTTAATCAACTGTTGCAGCCGTAGGGGCAGAGGGGCAAAGGCGGAGAGACGGAGGGGGACACGCTGTGCGTCTGTCTGAACAGATGCTGGCGGGGAATTTAAATCAAATGAAATGAAATCAAATCAAATATTTAGTTGCTGTTAAATTTATGACAAGCGAATGGCAAACAAAAATCCATAGAAAAATTGCAAATTTTCCTACGCGACTTTTTTCTCTGTCTGTCTACGTTTTGGCGGAGCACATAAAAAATTGTGGCAAATATTTGCGCATGCAGCTGGGGACTGTAAAAGAAGGAAGAAGGGTGTAGAAGAGACTGGACCGATTTAAAGAGAAACCCATCAAAATGCATTTAACGAGCTCGAGTCGAGACTGATAGGCAATTCACAGAAGTTTGACTAGGCTTTGAGAGTAAGGCAACGGATATCTAGTAGTCTGACAGTGAAGCTGCCTAAGTGGCGAGTCACTTTTTAATTTGTTCCAATGTCAGCGCGAGTTGCTGCTTGTTGTTGCTGTTGATAAGCTTGCTGGCCAAAAAGTTGCAGTCAAGATGGCTTTACCAATTTGCTGATGAATTAACTGCTCGCCGGGCGGGTAAACAGCGTCTCGCTCGCCCTTTCTCTCTCTCTCTCTCACTCTGTTTCAAGTGAAACAAGTGGCAACTGACAGGGCTCTCAGCATGGCTAACAACTTTTTAGTCCTGGCCTTAGCCATGACATTTAATTTTTCAACACTGAGCGCAGAGAAAACTCCTCCTCGCTGTGACCAGCGCCTGCCCCCACTTCCCCCACCCTCTCCCCCTCTCCCATCCCCTTCCAGCGACAGTCGGCAAATATGCAAATTGAGTTTTAATGCAGATTTATAGCCTTAGACAATGACAACAATTTGGCCGTAACAACAGCCCCAACAACAACAACAATGGTCGAAGCAAAAAGCCAACAAAATATTTTGATCATCTGAGCGTGCAGCGGAAGGGGTGTGTGAAGAGAGGGGGAGGGAGGGCTTTGGTCGAATAATCCCGGTTCTAAATGAAAATTGACATTGAAACTATTTCAATTTTCATCCATTCTATTGCAACCTTTGGAAGTTGCAGTTGTTTTTGCAATTAGGCTCACGTTGAGTTATTAAAGCGTGAATTATTTAATAACAATTAGCGCTAATTACATTACAAAAATTATTTAATTGCATTTAACGCACATTTTCGCAGCGACTAAATGACGTTTTATCCGCTGCGGCTGCATTCGCTTTTGTTGTTGTATTTCTTGTTCGTTTTTTTGCCGATTTTTATCTGCACCATTTATTTTGAATAATTAAAGAAAATATTTGCACAATAAAAAGTGCGCAATCGAAATAGGTGTGAGTGCAGCTTAGGGGGGTAGGGAGGTAGAGGGGGAACAACAAAGAAAACTATTGCCAAAGGTTAAACAAAGAGCGTAGGTTCTGCGAAGTCTGTAAGATAATTTTAAAGGCAAAGTTCTGCAGCTTTTTTGCAACAAAATATACCCTACAAATATACCTTATATATACCCTATAAATAATAAGTACACTGTATATACTCTCAAGAGATCACTTTGCCACATTTAAGAGCCCTTAGCGCCCAAGCTCTTTAATGCATACACACACCCACACACACACACACACACACACACACACACACACATAGTGCTCGGTCTGTCGACAATTCGCAGTTAACGGTATAGTGCCTAAGTCCTGGCGAGAGATTCGGGCGAATTTGGCAGCCCCAGCATATCGACCACAAACTCAATTGGGCAACACTTGCCGCACAGCTGCAACGCACAAGGAGCGTCGCCCCTTCAAATCGGGTGTCTATAACCGAAGTTAGGCACGAAGGGAAGAGAATAGGGACTCAACACGCTCAATATGCGTGGCCTGGTTGGCCGCAAGGCCAGCTCAACTCCCCCCCCCACCCACCCCTTCCACTTGAAGTGAAAGTCTCGACTACTTCCCGACTCCGTCTGCGCTACGAGCCAAACGGAATCAATGTAAAATTTTAGTTAATTAAAACACAATAAAATATGCAAATCCTACGAGTGCTTTGAGCCAACCGCAGCCAAACAGCAGCAGAAGCCGGAGCACAGTGTCAGAGTGTCGGCCAGGGGGAAAGGAGGAGGTAGGGAGGGTCGCAGGCAACCGCAAACAGGACGGCAGCCTCGTTGCAGATTGCCAAATGGGTTTTGATGTGCCAAAGTCAAAGTCAAGTGCGCCAAAAGTGATGCAACCAGAGCAGACAGTTGCCACAGGAAGTGGGACAGGAGAAGGGGGAGCGGAGAGACAAGCCTGCACATGCGAGTGCCACATGACGTATGCGTGATATGCCGCATTCAGTGCAAGCCATGCTATATGCAATATGCAACACTTTGCCTTGCACGCCTGTGCATGTCCATTGGGCCACATCCACATCCGCATGCACACCGCACAACCCTTTCCCCTTCCCCTTCCCCCTCCCCAACCGCCACACCCCGTTCAATCTCATAAAGAAGCAAAATAAACTTGCTTCTTTCTCTCTCTCTCTCTCTCTCTCTCTCTCTCTCTCTCTCCCTCTCTGGCGACAACAAACACTTTTGTACTGCAAGAAAAAGCGAGCAGCAACAGCAGCAACAATAACAAAATTGCGTATAAATAAATGAGATATTCCGTTGGACGCTGCTGCTGCTGTTGCTGCCCCAGAGGGAAAGACAAGGCGTCAGCTTGGCAAAATTGTCTGGAGTCACCGATATACAAGGCAAATGATATATATATTCATTGCATATATAACTGTGTGTGTGACACATTTAATAAATTTTTTCTTACTATACCCGTGCAGAGGGTATATTTATTTTGGCCAGTAGTTTGCAACGCATCTTAGGAGACATCTTCGACCCTAAAAGGTACCTATATAGTATATTATTAATCAGCATCGATAGGAGAGTCAAACTAACCATGTCCGTCCGTCTATCCGTCTGTCTGTTGCAACTCAAACTAGTCTCTTAGTTTTATAGCTATTTTAATAAAACTTGGTATACGTGCTTCATATTGCTGCACGCTGAAAATAAGTCGCAACAAGCCGGATCGGACCGATATATCGTTAAGCTGCCAAACAACCTATCGGTCGATTTAATATTTGGAGTAACTGCAAGGGTATGAAACCTTCGGCGTGCCGAGGGTAGCCTTTCCTTGTCGTTTTTTATTTTAATTTTAATTATTGTTATGCAAGCTATTTTAATCATTTAATTTCATCTTAACTAATTATTGCAACAATTTTCGCGTTATCAATTTAAATATTTTACTTTATTATAATTTTTTTTTTTTGCTCAAATTTGCTTTAAATAATCAACATTTTTCGTTTGTTTCGTTTTTAAGTTGCCACAGTGAAATGTGTTGTGGAATTTTTCGCTTACTGCAGCCAAAGCTTGCAACTCAATTAACGGCATTTTCACCCAAGCAGCGACCACTTTAACGCAATTATTCATTAAAAACAAACGCAACAACAATGAAGCGTTGCTGCAGAAGCAACTGTGGTAGGTGGCAAAGGGCAGAGGGACGGAGCAGGGGCATGGGTAGAGGGAAGCTGCACTTAAAGTGCAATCATTTTATGCGCTACTTAACACGCCCCTTTTCAATTTTATTACAATCTGCAAACTGCAGCCTCATCTTGTCTCGCCGCATGCCCATCTCTGCGGCACGACCTACCCGAATTCATCGTTCAATTCTCCCATGTGGCTTACTCGGAGGTTTTCAAGTGCCAGCCCTGCGGTCTGGCGGTCGCTTAAAGCACTGCACTCTCTGGCCGGGAGAAAGCCACAACGAGAGCTCAGAGACAGAGGCTGGGGAGAGGTGGATGGGAAGGGGAAGGGGAAGGGGAGGATATGAAACTGTTCTACGCGGTTGGGGTAAAAGGTTTCGATGCCCTGAGACAGATAGAGGCGACGTTTGCCAATTATGCGGCGACCGCTTAATAAATATAAAATGACATAAATGACCAAAAGTTTGTTATACCCTACAGCGCACACAACGACGGGTATGTGCAATGTGTAGAGACAAGTGTGCAGAAAGCAGCATAAAACTTAAACTCAAAGAGAAATAAGCAAAATAAGTCAATGTGTAGGGTACGCGGTAGTTGTGCACATATAGCAAACTATTACCATTGCCTGCTGCCTTCACATTTTTTGTTGTGCTTTTTTGTAGGCTTTCTTTTTGTGCCGCAAAAAATGATGGCATAACAAAATGAATGTTGAATGCGTAGCAGCAGCAGCAGCAGCCGAGGCGACCCTCGTCTAGGCACAACAACAACCACAACAACAACTGTGACACGGAACAACAATGACAACAATAATTACAACAACAAGCAGAATAACAACAACTGTGACACACAAAGCAAAAGGCATAAATATTGTGTCCACGATTGTGTCCCGTTGCCAGAAAGCCCGCCCCAACTGACCAAACAGTTTCAGCCAAAAAGGGACAGGAGTCGTCGCTGAGGGGGACTGACGAGTGGTGCGAGACATCACATGAATAACTTTTATGAGTGCCTTAAAATACTTACATAAATTAAATTATTTATTAATGTTTTAGTTAAGCTGGCAGCGAAACGAAACCGAAGCGAATTAATCAAAACAACGAATGACGCAAGATGGAAAAAAAGAAACAAGAAATATCCGTTTGCCACAAACGGTGGTGGGTTGAAAAAGGTTGCAAAGCCGTGAAACTAATCGAACAAGAAGCAGAAGAAATTGAAAAAAAAACTTAGTCAGGTTGGAGCCTAAATATAACCAGAGCTAAAATAGCTTGACTCAACTTAACTTCAGTTTACAAAGTCTCTTAAAAAGATGACTATCTGTGCAGAAATACTTCTCATTGCTGCAGGCCTTAAATATGTCGGAACAATCTAAATTAAAGCGATATGTCGAATATTTTTAATAAAAACTATCGGTTGACTTATGTTATTTTTCAAGATATCGCTACAAAGCTTTCCTTATATGTATCTTAGTATAAAATATCTTTGACTGGACTGATATATCGCAAAATTGTCATAGAACCTATCAGTCGATTTTTAGACTATGGATTTAAACATAATATAACGGGTTTGTCGAAATGTATGCAACAGGCAGAAGGAGGCATCTGCGACCCCATAAACTATATATATTCTTGCTCAGTATCACAAGCCGAGTCGATTGGGCCATGTCTGTCTGTCCGTCTGTCTGTCTGTCTGTCTGTTTAAACGCCTATATCTCAGAATCAGCAAATCGATCAAACCGAAAAGCAAGCGCAATTCGTCTGCTACAGTATTTACTTTTGGCCTGTATGGTAACTATCATCCAACCTAAGCGATCGCTAGAAATTTGGTTCCTATCGAATAATAAACATAAAAGTTATTAAGTATCTATTAACTTATACAGTTATTATTATTATTATTATTTTAGATATCCGAATCAAACTTACTACATCAGCCTATGTATGCAAGTATGTATACAAATCGTTGTCAAAATGTTATGAAAAACGGGCGACTATAACATATAGTTACCATAGCCATAAATTGTAGTTTATGTCAATTAGAAACGATTTTTGCCCATAGTGCATGGAAACAACTGACCCAAATGTTGATTTTTAATGAATACATATATTTTTGTTAAAAAATTCTCATCTTTTCAGCATTAATTAATATTAAACCGTAGCCCTTTAACTAAACCATTTTATATGAGTCAGCTAAATACATCCTATAGCTTTCAAAGAAACAATCAGTGAGAGACGTACGTTTTTGAACATGAACAATGTCAGGAAACTTTATGGTACTTGAATTATATATTATAAATTATATATTATATATAAATATAATAGAAATTCCGAAAAAATAAAAGCTTAAGGTACAAAACCTTCAGCCAGTTGAATGCAGGCTTTTTCCTTAGTTCTCTTAGTGATAATCCGATGAACTTTGCTGAACGTTAACTACCTAACAAGGCATATGCACTAAATAAATTTAATTATTTATTATGAAGCTTGGCTGGTCTCGTTTCTTAAATTCTGCAAAGTGCTCAACTGTTGCGACTTAATTTAATCTCTCCTTCCTTCTCACTCCTTTCTCTCCCTTCCTTTCTCTCCCTCTAACTAAGCTGATGGTTGTTTTTTGTCAGTCAGCTAATTTGCTGGTAAAAGCTGAATTAACGCTTTACTTCAGGCCAATTATGTCCGCTAATGAAGGCGATTGAATCAGTGCACAGTTCTCTAATGAATACTTTTCATTTGCATGCAAAGCGCGGCTTTGGCTTACGGGCGTAACCTACTTAGTTATGATTGGAATTACGTGAGGGTGTACGTGCACGTGCACGTTTACTTTGCAACATTTGCATCCGGAAATCGACACAAAACGTTGCGTTTTCAATGAATTAACCAAAATGGGCGGAGTAAAAGGCGGAGGCAAAAGAAAAATTGCTTACTTCGAAAAGTAAAAAAAGCGAGAGAAAGAGAGAGAGAGAGCGGGGGGAGGGAGAAATCACTAAAAAGGCATGCCAAGCAACCAGTGAAGGACGAGTAGAATGCGATGTCCGACAACGCGGGGCAATTATTGTAAGCGGCTTTCATCGTGCGATGATTACACTTACAGCTGAAATGGCGCACAACAAGCGGACTTTGGCTACACCAAAGTAAGCTAAGAGAGTGGGGTGGGGGGGAAGGGGAGGAAAGGCGAGCGAGAAAAAAACACAAAACCGAAACGGAAACAGAAGCAGAAAAAAATACACACATACACTCACAAACTTATCTGCAATTTTTGCAGCTTAAATACCCTACAATCTCTAAGGCAAGTGAAGTCCCTTGGCCCGGTTGGGTGTGTCGACTTTATGCAAATCGATTTACCATAAATAAATCAAATACTTAATAAGTATACTTTATCATAAAGTAAAATAAATAAAATAAAATAAAATAAAATAAAATAAATAAATAAATATTACAATAGGTTCAATGGTAGCTATACGATATATCGGTCCGATTTTGATAAAATTTGCACAGCTTTGAATGGGTATACTAAGGCATAGATTGCGAAAGTGTCTTGGCGATATCTTGAAAAATGACAAAAATCGGCAAATAGGTTATATGGCAGCTATACGATATATCGGTCCGATCCTGCAGCAATAAGAAGCATGTATACTAAGTTTCATCAAGATAGCTCTAAAACTAAGAAACTAGTTTGCGTTGCAACAGACGGACGGACAGACGGACAGACGGACATGGCTAGTTTGACTCCCCTATTGATGCTGGTTAAGAATATATATACTTAATAGGGTCGGAAATGTCTCCTAAGGTGCGTTGCAAACTTCTGGCCAAAATTAATATACCATCTGCAATGGTAAAATAAATATTTCATATTTTCCAAAGAGTTTTCTATTAAAAAAACTTTCAAAAACTGCACCAAAACCGTATAGAATGCAATTGAACAAATATGATCTAAAGAGCCCTCAAAAGTATGCAACACTTTTGAGAACTGAACAGTCTCAACGCCTTCAAACTTCAGCTGCTCCTACTACTACTGCTGCTTCTGCTAAGCGTATATGCCCGCTTCTAGAGCAATTTGAAGGGGCCAAAAAAATGTTCGGCCGTTAAGAAGCCCATTGAAGGTGCAGCTACAACAGCAGCAGCAGGGGAAGACAACAGGACAGACAGCGAAACATTTCTAAAAACGCATTTCGCTTGTCCGCTCGTTGGTTTGGCTAGTTGGTGGCGCCGCTTGTTGGCCATGTTTGTTGCCCTAATTAGTGCTGTGCATTTTTATGGCATAATTTTCGGCGTTGTAAGCGTTTTGGCGCCATCAAAATGTACAACATGGAAATATTACATTAAAATTTAGGAAGCCTCTGCACGACAAGGCAGCAGCGTGAGCTAGCAAGCGAGACAGAGAGAGATATAGAGAGAGAGAGAGAGAGAGCGTGCGAAGGGAAGGGGAGAAAGAAACCTTTGAGAAAATATAAAACTGGCTACATTGATGTCGGTTTGGGATAGCAAGCTGGTCAGCTAGTTGGTTAGTTGGTTAGCTTGCAGCTTGCTCGCTCACTTGCCGGGTGGGTGCCTTCGTTCTCAGTTGGTTACAGCGTCGAGTTTTTAACCAGAATGGGGCAATTAGCGTCCGGGTGTGGAGCCTGAGATTCCTTTTGTACTGCGCGCTATTAGCTTACCTGCAACGAGAGGAGAGCGAAATAAAAGATATATAAGTAAGTTGCAATTTGGAAATGTTTCATGAAAGATTCACTTAAATCTACACTTAGTTAATAATGTAGATAAAGCTGAATAAATATAAACGAATTTCTGTTTTGCCAAGAGGAGTTTGTTCAAGGAGAAAAAAATTGAGAAGGTTAAGTGGGAACTCGGTGCACAGTAGCGATAGTACGAAGGTTGAACATTAGTTTAGGTTAAAAGAACATAAGGCGAATAAACGATAGTCTTGCGATAGTTGAGCTACGAATAAGTTAAACGATAGTGATATGTTTGTTAAAGCAAAAACGATAGTTCACTTATAAGTTGATACTCAGTTATTTAAACCTTAGCTGATTCAATGTTACGATATTATTTGGATTGCTCGGCCAAAACTCCCATGCTGCGCTTGCGATAGTTTTTTATATATATCGATTGTTAGTTTGATGAAGATTTATGGCCAATTGCAGACGATACTAAAGCCGATATAATCAAGTGAAATGGGCTTGCCGTCACAGAGTGTAAGAGTTTACACACTCAAACACACACAAAACTTATGCCGAGCTAACGACATATTAACTATCGATAGAATTTCGTGCACTCCTTGTGCCGATAAGTTTGTGCAACAAATTTACAATTGTTTGGTTTATGTCCCACGTGGGGAGTTGCCAGTCGAGTAGCAAGTGGCAAGTGGCAAGTGGCAACTGGCAGTCGATAGTGTTGCTGGCATCTGGTGGCATGTTTGGTGCATGTTGCATGTTGCATGCGCAATAAAAATGCATTTCATGCTCGGAACATGACTTGGCTCAATTTATTTTACTTTGGCGCATTTAACGACTTCGCACAGACCACGGCGCAGACGACGACGACGACGACGATGCCGCAGCCGCAACCGGAGACGCCGTTGCAATTGGCAGGCGCTGACTACACACACTCACACACACACACACACACACACACAGAAAGAGAAAGAGAGAGAGGACTCTGTAATGGTGTTAGGCCACAATGAGCTCAATTTGCGCCAATGATTGGCGGTTCCGCTTGACGGGGGAGCTGCCAACCAGTTGCCCCACACCATCGCCCCTGTGACCCAACAAGGCACCTGCGAGGGCAGTTTATAAGGTTTGCCAAGCTTTGGGGTAGCCGAAAAAGTTTCATGCTAGCATTTGCCTAACCCCTGCCCGCCTCGTCTGCCTGCCTGTCTGGGTTCCTCCTCTGGGTCCTAAGTAGCAAGCCGCACCAGACGCTAAACATCGCGTGCAGACAGACGTCGACGTGGAAGCCTGCCACGCTCTTTCCGCCATACAGCTCTCCCTTGGCCACAGTGTCGTGTCGAAAAACGAGCAGAAGCAAGAAGAAAACGAAGAGAAAGAAGAAGAAAAGAAAAAGAGAAAAAGAAGTCACAGACATAAAAAGTGCACTGCACACGGGACAATCGGCGCACAGACGACTTCTTGCCGCATATCTTGCCTCTAGCTCCGCCTAGACTTGCACCCCGCCATAGTCTGACACATCTCTACCCCCTCCCCCACCTTCCCGTTGGCCGTTGGAGCCAAACAAGAAACTACAAGCAAGCCATATATAAAAATCAACTGACATGTCTATGGGCTGTGGAGAACGTTAGCGACGTGTCTGGCGGGTGCCGGCAAGCGGGCAGACATGAGTGTGTGTGTGTGTGTGTGCGAGTGAGTGTGTGTGAGTGTGTGCGTGTGTGTGTGCGTGTGTGTGTGCGTGTGTGTGTGTGTGTGGGGGTAGTGTAGCGAGACAGGCAGAGGGATCGGTTGTGTTGCAGTGGTTCTTAAGGTTTGCGGAAGTCGCCCCTTGGGCTCGCTGGCCAAGCAAGTTTACTTGTTACACGTAACGAGCGCAGCATTCCCCTCCCTCCCCCGTTTCCCCCTACACCTACCTCTCTCCTGCCTGCCCCTTCCCTTCCATTTCCCTACCCCTTCATCCCCGCCCACTGAGCATGTTAAATATGCTATTTAAGACAATCAGAAGTTGCGATTGCAACTTTATGAAGATGCCAGCAGACATTTTAATTGTGATTTGTGTCAGAAAGAGAGAGAGACAGAGAGAAAGAGAGAGAGTGAGCGGGAGAGAGACAGATTGATATCTGGTAATAGTTCAAAGTTTTGTCGACAGCTTCGCCACAGCGTTGTCCGCGCTGCTATTGTTGAATCTTCTGCAATTGCCGTTGAATACTAATTGAGGCGGAGCTGTTGGACAAGGCTTGTCCCAAAACAATGGCACAAGCAGGCAACAATAGCCAGACGAAGAAAAAGAAGAGGAAGAAGCAATGAGAATGCAGCGAATGCCCGAAGTCGACAAGCAGCGAGTGCGATTGCCGTTCATTATGAAATGATTTGTTATCAAGTCTCAGTTGCAGCTTACAACAACTGCAACTTACGAAAGACAGAGAGAGAGAGAGAGAGAGAGAGAAAGGTATAAGAAGAGAAAAACAAAGAGAGAGAGAGAGAGAGAGAGAAAAAGAGAGAGAGATAGTTAGAGGGAAATAATATTGAATTTAGCAAAACCTCTGTTAATAGAAATCGGTTTCAGTCAAGTTGAAACGTTAATTAAAAAAAAAGTATAAATAAATAAAATTAATAATAGTTAATAAAAATGTGGAGTTAGTTTCTTTAAATAGGCATTTTGGTTGAAAAGTTCTACAAAATTTTTTTTTTTGCATCACAATTTTGGGGTAAAAGAAGAATTTTTATAACGTATATATATTCTTCATCAGCATCGATAGGGGAGTCAAACAAGCCCTGCCCGTCTGTCCGTCTGCCTATTGCTTCTTAATGAATCTGAATATCTTAACGAATTTTGGTATACATGTTTCTTATTACTGCACGCTGTTAATAAGTCGGAACGAGCCAAATCGGACCGATATATTGTATAGCTGCCATAGAACCTATCGGCCGTGCCAAAGGTAACCTTTCTTTCTTGTTTTATAATTAAAACATATTATTATGGGCTGTTTTATAGAAAACTCAGCCGGATCAAAAGAAAACATACTCGTCCTAGGGTTAGTTTACCAAGCCCTTTTCCCTTTCATTTTTTCAGTTCTTCTTTCTTTCCCCTTCTCCCCCTGCTGCCTTCACACAGCCTGTTTAGCATATAAATTAGTAATTAGCTGATTATCTCTTAATCGCAATAATTGTCTGCAACAACAACAACAGCAAGGGCAAGCAGACGAAGAAGAAGAAGAACAACAACAAGAACAACACGAACTTGTCATGTAAATTGATAAACAATGCCGCATCCTCGACACGACTTGAGTCGCCTCGCCTTGGCGCAAGAAACAAACCCAAACAATTCCGAACAATTCTGAACAATCCGAGCAATTCAATTGCTGTTGCTGTTGCCGTTGCCGTTGTTGTTGTTGTTGTTGTTGCCGCCTTCTATTGTTGTGGCCTGTGCGAACATGACTATGTGGCCAACAAGTTGACTAACAGACAGACAGAGCGAAAGACAGAGACAGAGAGAAGTGTCGGCATCTTGGCAGAAAATTTAAGTAGCTGTGGTAGCCGCATGAAGAAATACCCTATGAGTGATGGAACACGTTGATCGAATGTGCTGAAATTTAAACAATCTCAAAAAAAGTCTAATCCATGGATCTGCCTCAAAAAATTAGCCATAACTGAACCAGTTAGCCAAGTTAGCGTGAAATGTACTAAGAGATAGCAAGCTAGGGAGCTCGCTCTCTCGCTCTCTCACCTATTTTATAGGGTATGCTGAGCATGCTGAACTTAGAACAAGAGGGAAAGCCATTTGCTATTATGATAATTATTTCAAAAGGCTTTGCACGAGTTTTTGAACACAAAAGGGATTTAAATTACGCCGCTAAGCGGTTTATGCAGCAGCAGCAACAACAACAACAGTTAAGAGCTAAGAGCCAACGAATTGCCGTCATCTTAGCAAAGCAGAGGCGTGGTTTAGGCAGAGGAGGGGCTGAGAGGGTTGAGCGGGATGAGAGGCTAGAGAAACTCATCAGCAGCCAAGCATCGCATTTTAAGATAAACATAAAGCGCACCTAATGTGTGCGAGTGTGCGTATGTGTGTGTGTGTGTATACCCGCAGCCAAGTCAAGCTACTCATGTGTGTGTATATGAGTGCTGGTGTATGCGTGTGCTGTTGACTTTGGATAATGTCGTTTGCTGTCTGCCGTCGCTGCCCGCGTTTGTGTTGTTTGTTTGTTTGTTTGACTGATTGCCTGCCATTTTGTCTGATTGTGCGCCTATTAGTATACAAATGAATGAATAAGTGTGCACACACGCACGCACACACGCAAACACACACACACGCAGAGAAAGAGTGAGAGGGACGTACAGTTTTTCTTGCGCCCCGCGCTCAGCTCGTTTTCATTTTCGTTGATTGAATGTGCCGAGCGCGTGTTACAAGCCACAGCCAGCGAGGGGGAAACGGGGGGAGAGAGAAGGCAGCTTGGATTAGGTGAAAGTGAAGAGAAAGGGGAGGGGGCAGCATTGCAAGGCGCCGCGTGCGGCATGCCGCACACAATTCAATTCAAACAAACGGGATTATTGTGCTTTAAGCCTTTAAGTCTTTGTTAGGCAATTTGCAGCCAAATGGCTTGCAGCGTGGCGAGAAAAAAGCCAGGACAGAGAGAGAGAGAGAGACGAGAGAGAGAGAGAGAGAGAGAGAGAGAGAGAGTGTGTGTGTGTGTGCACAAGCGATGCACAACTAGATAATACCCTGCAGAAAAATTAAGCAGAAAGCAGTGGCAACAGTAGCCTGAACTGAGCTGTTTTCTTATCCCCCTACTCTCTCTGCCTTACAGGGTATCTCCAGTGCTGCATGCTCTGCTAACTGTCAGTGGTTTTAATTGTTGTAATGCGATTTCATTCAGCGCAGTTTGCTGCTTGCCTCAGTCAGTCCATTCCCTGTCCATTAATCCCACGCAACACATCAGTGATTGCAATTTCATGGTCGCCTCCATTATGGGGCGCCTGCTCTGTGTGTGTGTGTGTGTATGTGTGTGGTGGATCCGCTTTGAGCAGCTTGTCGGCGTGTTTCAATTGCGACTTCCCAGTGCTTGCCCCATTACCGGATTTGCCAGCTAATGCAATTGTTGCTGCGCTTTGGCCACTTAAATTGCTGCCGCCCACAATCATTCCACCTCTCCCCACACCTTTCCCCGCGAGCACAAGTCGCGCAATTAATTCGCAACTGACAAATCGACTCAGCACTCAACGAGGCGGCAAATTTGACAGCTTTGTGCATATGAGAGCTATGCGAGCTATGTGAGCATATTTAATTCCAATTGATTTGGAAGCGATTACTTAACGAACTTTGACCTCGTCAAGGCGTCGAGTGTCAATCGAAAGTTACCAATTGGATAATCACCATTTGATGGGGCACTTCTCAGTTGATTGACTGTGCTTGATGATAAGAGAGAGAGAGAGAAGAGTTTTCTTTTTTCGAAGGGGCTTAACCTGGCGAAGACCTTTTCTTTTGCTGCAGGAGAATGCAGATTAAAGGTTTCATTTAGAACCTTAAGCTGCACCAAAAAATGTAGATCCTTTTGAGAGCTTTATCTGTTAGTCATAAGGCTTCTTCTGCCTTCAGAGAAAAAGTTCTCGCTTGAAAGCATTAAGGTTGAATTGATTAGGCTTTAACGATTCAAATAGGGTGGAAGGGGGCGTGGCTCAATTATCAAATAAACATTTAGGCTTGACAATTCACAAGAGTCTTGCCACTAAATTTTATGGCACTAGCACTTATAGTGCCTGAGACTTAGGCGTTCACACAGGCAGACAGACAGAGCAAGAGACATAACTATAACGACTCTGTTGTAAATACTGATTCAGAAGAAATATAAGATCAAAGATGCTACCTTTTGCCCTTTACGCGCATTTCGGCAAACACAATCGTTCATGTGTGGTCTAAGAATTTCCTTAAGGTCTCTTACAGTTGCACTAGTTTCCCGGCCCTAGATAAGACCCTGCATATCAATTTAAATTGAGCAAACTGAGCACCCTCTCGCCGCATAAGCAAATCAATTGAGGCAGCTCATTTCACGAGCCTCAATTTGTAGCACTAAAAAAGGCACAACGGACAACGTGTGTGTGACTATTTACACGGCCACTCAAACGAGCACTCACACCATTACTCACATGGGTACTCACACTTGTATTCACACGAGCACTCACACAATCATTCACAACGTTTGCCTCGTCAATTACAGCTCGCAACTCTCAATGAGCGCTTATCGTCGCCACTTGATGGAAATCAACGTGTAAACAAACTAATTGACCAAGTCGACAGCTGCGCATTGTTGGTCTTCTTGTTGTACTATTGCATATACACACATAGGTATGTGTATGTGTACGTGTAGCTATTATGCATGAACAGAGACATTATCTACTTTGAATGCGAATTGCAGCTGTGAGTTAAAGTTGACAACTGATATAAACAGCGCCGCTCAAAAAGCTCCCCAAGAACTTGCTGCAACGCCAACCCCCTTCCCCTTGGCAAAATTCCCCTTGTGATACAGTGTGCACAAATTGTTAATTGACACTCGACCATAACACAAACTTGTCTAAAGAAGCCAGCAACATCAGCTCCGTCTGCAACTTCAACTCCAGCTCCAGCTTGCTTTCCACTTAGCACAAGTCGAGTCGAATCCGATTGGGGAAGGAAGAGCGCCGTAAACGTGTTTCATTTTCCCCGTAATTGAGGGATGGATCATTAGTGCTGAAACAGCTTAACTGCTCAACTGCTCAACGTTTTAATGGGGGAGGGAAACTGGGGCAGCTTGGCAACTATTGCCAGACGAATTGGCCATATTACTTGCCATTATGTTATGGCCACAGTTGGCACACAGATTACATTTTACGCCCTTTCAATCAGTTGTATCAACTATACGCTCTCCCTTTCTCCCTTTCATTCTTCCCCTCCCCCACTCTTCCTCTCCCCCACTCCCTCTGTGTGCTTCTCTCTGTTGCCTGCGCTCATTTAAGTTGCTGCTTTGGCCACCATATCAATCTCAATTAGGATCTGAGTAAATGCTACAGACACACACACACACACACACACAAACATAGACACAGATATACACACTCGCATGTGGCACATTCAATTCATTATTCATTATGAATTTTTATACCCGCTACTCATAGAGTAGAAGGGTATTATAACTTTGTTCAAACGGGAAATATATGTAACAGGCAGAAGGAGACACCTCCGACCCCATAAAGTATATATATTCTGGCTCAGGATCAACAGCCGAGTCGATATAGCCATGTCCGTCTGTCCGTCTGTCCGTCTGTCTTTCCGTGTGAACACCAAGATCTCAGCTATTATAAGAGCTAGGACTACCAAATTTGGTGACAATATGTGTTATTATTGCACGCTGATCAAGTTTTTTTTTTATTTTGGCCACGCCCCCTTCTGCCCCCGTAAATCGAAAAACATTGATTACAAGTGCAATTTTGATGCCATATAGTTCATTTTCGGTTTGCATGATATCTATAGCTAGCCAGATGATCTCTGAAAATTTCACTTTGTCTACAGCAAACTGGCTGAATTCGACATTAGCAAAGACAAGAGTTTCATGGCTTAAAATACTACAAAATATTTGGGATATTTTAAGGAAATTATATTAATATCATAAGCACATTTAAGGCAGCTCAAATTAATGTTTAATGCTGCAATTAAGCTCATTACTTGACTCGCTTCGAACTCACTCCCTCCGTAAGACTTAAGCTGCACTTTACGTTTTCCTCTACAGCTTCTTCATCTTCTGGCACATGCTTTAATTGTCTAGCCAATTGTGCTGTTATTCAATTGATCAATTGATCAATTGTGCAATTGCTGAATTGCGCAATTCGCTTATGCGCAACGCATTCAATTTGCGGCAATTTTATTTGGCACTTGTCAGACACGACTCGCTTCGCCTTTGACATAAATTCCATTTTCCCATTTCCCCCCATTTTCCCGCTTCCATTTGCATTTCCATGTGCTGCAGCAGCAGTTGCAGTTGCTGCATTTGAATTTGCATTTGAATTTGAATTTGTATTTGCATTTAAATGCATTTACAGCCAAGACACAAGGCGTCTAGGCAGAGAAGAGGTAGGAGGGGAAACGGTTTAAACTGTGTAAAGTCATTTATCAGGCGAATCTGTATATCAAATAAATTAGTTAAATATTATGTTATCAAATTAAGTGCGCACGACCAACAATAGGCAGACACGCAAACACATAAAGAGGGAGGTGGGGAGAGAAAGGAGATACAGGAGCGTGTCCTGGCCTGGCATATGTTTCGCAATGTCGGCATAAATTTCACTCAACATTTGATATGACAACAATAAAGTCAAGCGGACAGCCGATTCGCATACGCTTTCATTCACATGCACATGCACAGCACAAAACACACACACACACACACACAGACACATTTGCTTTCGCTCTCTCTCGCTCTCTCTCTCTCTCTCTCTCTTGCTGGCAATGACAATCTTAAGTCTTGGCCCCATTCAAATCCAAATTACGAGCGCAAACCAAAACCAGCAAATTGTCAGCGCCCCCTCCCCCTTCCACTCTCCCTCCTCTCCTCTCCTTCCCCCTCCCCCCCCACCCTGTTGCAAGTGCAGTTCAAAATGCTAATCACCACACATGACGTTTATTGTCTGTGAAACAATTCGAATCAGACAACACGCTCAAATTCCTATGAATTGTATTACGTGCTTACGCGGTCGGGACAAACGGACCCTCCCTCTCACCCTCTCTAGCCCCGACCCCCTCTCTGCCCACTGCCCTGCCTGGTACTGACTGGCTGTTGATAAGTTAGAAGCAGCTTAACTAATGTTTTTGTTCATCTGCATATGCAAACCCAACATAAGCCGCAACTTAGCAGCGGAGGCAACAGAGTCAGCATCGCAAACGAGCGCGCACTCACAAACACACATATTTATGCACATTATGTATGCGTGTCTGTGTGTGCGTGTGTGTGTGTGTGTGTTAGTGTTGTATCTCCCTGCCAGCTCGAATGTATTTCTAGCAATTTGTAAACATTTTTCAAAACTACTTTTTTGCGGTCCACAACTCGATAAGGACATTTTCATACTTTTCGACCATTGAAATTATCAAAAAAGGGTATACTTACTTTATGCAAAAACATGTTGCTGGCATAGTCAGGTTCCCTAGCTGAGCTGATTGAGCCAAGTCAGTCTGTTAGTCTTTTTAAACACACAGATCTCAACTATTATAAAAGATAGAGATAACTAAATTGGTATGTAATTTCTTGTACATTTTCGATAGATAAAGCTTTTTTCAATTTTTGAACGCCACTCGTAAAAAACGCATAAAAATGTGTAAATGTTCCATAGGCAAAGGCCATAAGGCCATAGGCCATAGGAATTTGTGCGGCGAAGGATACTTTTTAGTCGGGTGTTGTTTTTTGTAGCTTTTGTGACTTGTTGGGAATGTATTTTTAGAAGTCGAGTGTGCTGAGAATTTTCTTTAAATATGTCTACAATTACACATACACACAGGAAATGAGCATATCTATGTTTAACACACGCACACACACGAACACACACACACACACACACACACTATAACACCCACACCCATTGACATACACTCGCAAGCACATACACAGTCCATTGCTTGTGGCTTTCCGTGTACTCAGCGTGATAGATTGCCTGACCAGTACAAACACAGACTAACACACACACAGATATTTGTTTTAATAAACGCAAGGTGCTGCTATATATCATGATAAGTTAGCAGATATATGAAGCAATCAATGTCAGCTGCAAATGGGCAACAAATTTGCTTACGTTTTCCCTGCACTAAGAAAAGGAAATTATAAGGCAGCGAGAATAACAACAACATTATTAACAATATTAATGTAGAACAAGTAGAATGAAGAGGGAGAGAGAGAGAGAGGGAGAGAGAGAGAGAGAGGGAGAAAGAGAGAGAGGGAGAGAGAGATGGGGAGAGAGAATCAGAAAGAGAAAGAGGATCTAGAGAAGAGAAGCAAAGCTCACAGCATTTCTAGCTGAGTTTTAAAGTAAACTGTGGCTGAGACCGCCTAGGCATATAGAGCAGACATAGGAAGAGACTTAAAGATTGTCAGTCTCAAAGGTACTCCCAGCTGAAAATAGACACACACACACGCACACACCCACAGATGTACACACACACCCACACGCTTCCACACACACGCACATTTAGGCAATGCCAGCAGAGCGCACTTTGCCTACTTTAGCTGCGCCCAGACTCCATCAACAACAGCAACACAGCGTCATAGATCAAAGACCTAATCAACCTTTGACTTCTGCTTACCCTACACTACTCCTCCCTTCCCATCCCTTTCTCTTTCCCAACCTGGCTGCCTGCCTTCCCCTCTTTGTGCTGACAATCAGATTGCGTGCATTCTGCCGAGTTGCTGAGCGCAGCGAATTAGCATGAGGCATGAGGCATTCGAAAAGGAGAAGGAGAGGGCAGCAAGACAACAGAGCAAGTAACTAAACAAGCAATAACAACAACAACAACCAGAACAACAACAACCACAACAACAACAACAACATGTGTTGCCTGTCACTCGAGCACCGCGTTGCCGTTGTAGAGTGTGTCACATTAAATGATACGCAACACTTGACACCAAAATGCGGCAAAGCAAAACAGTAAACTAACCGAAAGTTGTGTGGCAGTCACACACACACACACACATACAGACGCACGTGCACACGTACTCGTAAAAAAAGGAAAAATAATGCTCTTGTTGTTGTTGTTGCTGTTGTTGTGGTAGAAGAGATTCCGGCGACGCACTAAAGCAGGAAACGAAATTGCCTCAAGGGGAAGTCTACTTTATGTGCCTTATTAATGCGTCGTTAGCTGTAGTTGCTCTCGCTTCTTCCTGTTGCTGTTGTTGCTAGCAGTTGCATTTGCTAGCAGTAGTAGGGGATGGTTTGAAAATCAATATCAAGCTGCCGCAGCTGCTGCCACAAAGTATGCAATGAAATTGGGCAAATGAATTTAAATGATGCCGCCACGCGTTGCGTATACGCAATGTTGGCCAAGCAGCGCGCAGTCAACTGTGAAAAGGCGACAGGGGTGGGAGGTGACATATGTGCTTGTGTGCAAGCATATGCAAATACTTCTTGCTGAGCAAAGTCAAAAAATCTAAAAAAGCAAACGGAAGTTTATTTCAAGTTACCCCCACACCCTAACCAACTTACCACCTTTTCCTCGCCTCTGCAGGGTAAAGGAAGGGGGAACGGGAGGAATCGGGGGGGCAGGCAAGGGCACGCAGTGCAGAGCAGTCGCTGGCAAGGGGAAAAGTAAAACAAACAAGCGCATAAAGCAAAGGCCAAAACAAACAACAGAAAGACAGAATAAAGTAGCAGGCCGAAAGAAGGAGTAAGAGGAGTTGGAAGTAGGAAGTAAGAAGAAAATGGCAACTCTAAGAAATGAGAAAGATGTAGGTATTTGTGTGTGTGTGTGTGTGTGTGTGTGTGTGTGTGTGTGTGTGTGTGAGGATTTGAATTGCCTGAGCTGCTGCTCAGCTGCATTTGAACTTGTAACCTCGGCGAGTCAAAAGGTGAAAGAAAGCGGATGTTCGGCGAAGGAGAGAGGGAGAGCCAGAGGGGGAGACAGAGATGCCATGCCGAATGCCAAAACGTGCTCAAGTTCATATGCCGAGAGAGGGACAGACACACAGTCAGTCAGTCAGTCAAAGTGCCGACAGCTGCAGACAGTAAAAACAACAACAACAAGAAGTGAGTTCACATTTCTTTACAGATCATGAAAATGTTTCGTTTGATTTCGTGTGTGCGCGTGTGTGTGTGTGTGTCAGATCCGCTGTCAACGCAGCAGGCCGTCATCAAGCGTAGCGCCCGAATCCATCTCCCATCTGTCTCGGTCTAGTTTCATTCAACTTTCATTCAATTCAGTCAAAGCAATCAGTTGGAAAAGTATACAAAATTTTTCGGGATACACAGAAAAAAAAACGCAGAACAGCAGAAGAGCAGAAGTAAAGCAACGATTTGAGCAAAACAAAAAGAAACAAGAACAAGTCAAAATTTAACAATGGCAATCCTCAAGCCACGAGAAACCCGGAAGGTCAGATCGCGGACACAGCAACCGCCTCCGACGGCGGCGCGTAGCGCTGCACAGGTCAAAGCGAAGTCGGCAAAGACGACGGCGCCGTTGCGCCAGGCACATGTGGGCAAAGCACTTGGCAGCACTTCGCCGTCCAGCAAGCCAGCCAAACTGACGAAGAAGCCACCCCAACAGATGCCCCGACGATCGGTACTGATGAAAAATGCCCTCATTCCCATAATGGGCGCCCGAGCTCGCACTGTCAGAGTGGCCAAGAGTATAGGTAAAATAAGAACAGATAAGATGAAATCAAAAACGAAGAATCTCAGCACCAGAGCCAGCGCCAAAGCCAAGTCCAAGTCCAAGTCCGTATTCAAATCGGCATTCAAATCCAAACCAAAGGCACGTGCAGTTGGTGGCGGTGGCGGCGCCGCCGGCGGCGCCGGCGACGATGTGCAACGGAAGTCTACAAAGAAGTTGGGCAAAGTAAAGCGAATCCCCCTGCCGCCCAAGGATGTGTACTTTGAGAAGAAGCTGCCGCTACAGAATCTGCGCAGGAAACGGAATCGAGAGATGCCTCACAATGAGCAGATCCTCAATGGGAACAACAACAACGGCGTCGCTCATGCATACAGTGTTGGTACGAGCAACAACAACAACAACAACAACAGCAGCAACAAAAACAACAACAATGCCGGTGCTCACATCTTGGCCAATGGCAATTACAACTACGACTACAACAACTACAACAACTATAACAACTACAACAACTACAACTACAATGGGAACAGCGCGCGTACCGCCCCCACTCCACCAGGCGCCACCGTCACCGCCGATCCGAAGGCCAACATCGAACTGGAGGTGCCACTGACCACTCGCCTGCCCATCATCGACTTCATCTCCACCGACGAGTTCGCTCGCATGGCCAATGCTAAGATCCTTCGCCCCAAGTACTAAGGGTTGCCGCCGCCTTTCATTGCGGCACACATTGCTGACGCTCCTCATGTGTTGTCGTGTCAACTTACGCAATTACACAGATGTACATGTAGAATCTCAAGCTTCTCTTCTCGCCGAAACTTGTATTGTTAATCAGAGCCCAAGTTAAGTAAATTAAAGAAGTTAGCACCGAGCGAGCTGCTACTCGTTAGCAAGTGCACGTTTTTTAACTTTTAGGTAGAGCAGACGAGAGTATGCGAGAGTAGGAGAGGGAGGGGGTAGATAGCGTGAGCAGTAAGTAAAGCAGGTGACAAACGAATCATTGTAGCGAGTAACAAGTGTGTCAAATGGAATTATAAATAGAAGGATTACAAAAGCAATTAGGTAATAATTAATAAGTATGAACAAGTAAGGAAAGCTACAGTTAAGCGCGCCCGACCGTAAGATACCATTCGACCACCTTCGTAGTTGCACTAACTAGTACTTACTCGCTCTCACACACACATACAGACATACACAGAAAGACTAAAACGAAGCGCGACGATATGCTGCAATGACGCGGGCAGCGGAACTGTACAAAACGTTTTCTTGAATAACTTCTGTGTTTATTGTCCGATCGGATAGTAGTTTAGGGATTAGGTGCATTCTATTAGCATCTTTACGTGTGCTAAAGCAGAAAGCTGTAACAATAATACTTTCCTTAATATTCGTAAATTATCGATTTGCGTGGGCGGTGGGCGTGGCACCCCAAATTTCGAAACAACCTTTATCTGCGCATGGTTTACAGGAACCATCATGCCAAATTTGGTGTCTGTAACTGTAATACTTTTCGTAATATTCGATTTTTATCGATTTGCGTGGGCAGTGGGCGTGGCACTTAAAATTTGAAATAAATTTGATCTGCGCATGGATTACATGAATCATCATGTCAAATTTGGAGTCTCTAGCTTTTGTAATAGCTGAGATCTCGACGTTCATACAGACAGACGGACAGACGGACATGGCTCAATCGACTCGGCTGTTGATCCTGAGCCCGAATATATATACTTTATGGGGTCTGCCATGTCTCCTTCTGTCTGTTACATACTTTTGCACAACTTGAACATTTTCAATGGTCGAATGGTATAAAAAGTAACAAGTAGACAAGAGGAAAATAAGGTAAGAAGTAACGAGCAGGACAAGTCAACGAGTAAAAAGCGACGAGATGCAGGGGGAATTACAAAGGAAGTGACGAGTTGGCAAATGCAACGCGTAGTTAGGGGTAAGCAAACGCAGTAGCGAGTAACGTGTAGTGTAAAGAAAAGATCTTTAAGAAAGTAAAGAGTTGCTAAAAGGAACGAATGAAGCAACAGAATGAAGTGCAGTTAAGAGTTAGAAGATAGGACATTGAGAGTTAATAGGCGCAGTAACGAGTAATGAAAGAGCAGTAATCAATAACGAGTCGAAAGTATTTAGATATTTTGATAGAAAGGAGTCCTTAAAAAGTAACGACTGAAGTAGCGAGTAGCAAAAGTTAATAACAACGAGAGGTCTACCTATGACACTGTTACTCAAAGTAGATCAGTGAAAAGATTAAAGAGAAACCATTGAGCGAAATCGCAGCATATATTATATAAATTAAGAAATAACGAGTTAGTCACAACGAGTAGCAAACTGCACCCCTTCCCCCTCAGAGGGGTAAGTATCTCATGCCAAGCGATCTGTACAATTTAGCAATGCGAAAGGGAAATGCGATAGAAATGAGGAGCTAAAGGAACGTTGCGAGCAGAGACTTTCGAATTAAGTTGCAGAAAATGTGGTAATAGGAAAGCGAAGCCGGAGAAGGAGCAGGAGACGCAGACGTAGACTGAGTCAGAGATAGAGACGAAGATGGAGACGTAGCCCGCGACTAACAGAACTTTGCGCAAATTATCTGCGTCGCGTTTATTTCGCGCAAACAAATCGCAAAAGTTTTGCAGACCGACTGCGCGACCCTGCGTCGCGACCCCAAACGCGACTTGACTTTGGCTAACTCGCCAGCCCCAACCCCTAGCCGAATGCCTACCCCTAGCCAATCTCTCCTTGCTCCTTGTTTCCCTCGAAACAGAAACGGAACGGAACAAAATGGAAGGCTATGTTTCTGGGCCTGATCCGCTGCTGCTGCTGCTGCTGCTGCTGCAGTCCTCGACAACTGGCATGACATGCTGCCGGCTTACTCGCTCGCTGTGCTTCGCTCCGGTTCGCTCTGCTCTGCTCTGCTGTGGCGGACTGCCTCTCGCGCGGACTGGCGAGGGTTGGGGCATTTAAAAGTTTTCCCGCTTCGCCGGCACGAAAGTTTGGCTGTAAAATCGCAGCTCCATGCGCGGGCATCTTGCAGCAATTTACGGCCTGCTCGAAGAGAATCAGTCCAACTTCAAATGGAGTCGGAAAGGGAGTCGACAAGTCGAGGGGGAGAGGGGCGAGGCAATTGAAGCAGCGCAACGAGAAATGCGGCACAAACTTGTCGTTGTTGTTGTTGTTGTTTTTGCAGCGAGACTTTTTGGGCTTGTTTTCATTTCGTGCTGGAGGATTTGCATTTGCTGCAAAGCAGCCGTAACAGAGAAGGTGGGCAGAGGTGGAGGGAGAGGGGAAGAAAGGCAGCAGGCAACGTGGCACGAGGACGGCTGCGGCTTTTAACCGCAAACCAAACGGAAATTGAGATTCATTTAATTCATTGTGCGCTAGACGTCTGCTAAAGGCGGCGCGGGGCAAGTGCCGAGGGGGGGCGTGGCTGCAGGACTTAAGCGTTGTGCGATGACAGCTTTGGGGGGAGGGGGGGGGAGGGGACCAAGGCATAATCAGCAACAGCAACAAAAACAACAACTACAACAACAGCAGCAGCAGCAGCAGGAAAAACATTTGAACGTCAGCAACCTTTAAATGACTGCGATGTCGTCGCGAGGCAACGCCTTGCTAATATTTATGCTGGCCCCCAAAATCAGCGACAGGCCAAGGGAGTGAAGCAAGTGGAGGTGGGCACGGCATTGGGCAGAAAGGCAGGGCAAGAGCACTTCTTCTTGGCCGCTCGAAATAGTTTGATTGCCCTCAAGTTGGTCGAGCGCGACAGACAGAGAAGGCAAAAGAGGGGGCAGAGAGGCAGAGGCAGAGGAACAGGACGAGAAGAAGCAGTTGAAGAGTGGGAGGGTAGCAGGGGGAAAGATTTGGTGTGTGTGAGAGAGAGAGAGAGAGAGAGAGAGCACTATAGTGATAGAGGCATTTCCTGCATCGCATTTTCAGAGTGCCAAAGCCATAGCAATAACGTCGAGTGGCCACAGGAAGCGCTGCTTGAGCTTCCCCTCTCCCTCTCCCTTCTTTTCCCTATCCTCTTTCCTTTTTTCCACGCCACACTTGGCCCCTTGACTTGCGATCCAGCCCGACTATATTAGCTATTCGAACGAAGCTAGGTTCACTTATCAAATTTTCTCAAAAGTGCTAGCAACTTTTCCTCAATTGGGGATTATCTTTCTGCCTGTTTCTTATACCAGCTTAACATACATACATGTGTCTGTCCA
The DNA here is from genome assembly GCA_018904095.1 of Zaprionus ghesquierei. Taxonomy (NCBI): domain Eukaryota; kingdom Metazoa; phylum Arthropoda; class Insecta; order Diptera; family Drosophilidae; genus Zaprionus; species Zaprionus ghesquierei. The sequence goes on from JAEIGP010000841.1 coordinate 566,685, forward strand.
TGTGAGCGTGTGTGCGTCTGTGCGATGTGTGTGTGTTCATTATTATTATCGCTTGCATCGAGCAATTATTTTCTACACTGTTCAAGTATTTCTCGAGAGCAATTTAAGATAATTTCACAACGTTTCGTTTCAAGTAGCGTGTTCTTTCTCTTTCTTTCTCTTTCTCTCTCTTTCTCTCTCTCTCTCTTTCACTCTCTCTCTCTCTCTCTTTCACTCTCACTCGCTCTCCCTCTCTCTCTCTCCAATTTACTGCTTTTCCCTACTTCGCTCCCTTACATGTCTAATGAGCTCATTAACACTGCGCTCTCAATGCAGCTCAATGTTTTCTCTTAAAAACTCTCGAGAGCACTTGCAATGCTCGCATTACGTATACGCCGCATGGTACACAAACAAACATACACACACACACACACACACACATACGCAAGCACATAAAAGTTCGTTGACTGCAGCCGGCAACTTAATAAATTTATTTTCTTTAGCCATTTTGCAGGGGGAACAGAGGGAGGTTTGGTAGGAGCGACACCCGCTTTCGGCTGACTGCGCGCTTTGCATTTGGTTGACCATGCCTGCTGCAACGTAGAAAGAGTGGAAAGGGAAGAGAAGGGAAAACGAATTTGGTTGCTTTTCGCACGATTTCATTTCGAGTGCCGCATAAATTACGCATTGGCCAAACTCAAAATTTGCCAATGGCTTTGGGTAAATGTGCAAAAAAGCCAGAAGGAGAAGTGCGATAGGGAAAGAAACACAGAGAGAGAGAGAGAGAGAGAGAGAGAGAGAGCAATAGGGAAACAGAGATAGAATGCAGCGCCCGAAAGTTAATTATGCATGCAATGGCGGCGACGGCGACGTCGACTGCAGCTGAGACATGCTTATGGGGAGTTAAGGAGCAACGAAGAGGGAGAATAGGGAGGGGGTGGAGGTAAAGGGATAATTCAGTAGGAAGCCAGTGCATACCCCAAGCAATTGATATGCCAATTATGCAGCACAAGTGACACTTGCAGTGCGTGTGTGTGTTTGTTTGACCTGCTTATTGAACGTATTTCGCAATTACCTGACACAGTTACACACACTCACACACACACACATACACACACGCATATAGAGAGGGGGCCAAAGAAAGAGAGTGAGAGTGTGTGAGAGCGTGGCAACCTGAAAACGAGGGCAACGTAACTCTGCACACCACAACCGTGTCAAAGTTCACGGGAACAAACTTTCCATTCAATTTCTCCCTTTGAACTCGCAGGACTTTTGTTAATTAGGCATCACACAGCTGGTAATCCTTACAAGCAGTGTCCTCGCTCCCCCCACCACCCCATCTCTGCCTCTGCCTCTGCCTCTGCCTCTCAGTCAAGCAATTGACCCAGTAAAAAGTCTCGACAACTTTTGCTCATCGCGCACAGCTGATGATATTAAAAAACTAATGGAGTCGCCACAGCCTGCCACAAGTGCAAAATCGAAAGGCAACAAACGGAATTGGAACCCGAAAAAAAGAAGAAAAACGGAAACGGAAAACACACACACACACTGGAAAACAATATGGCCACAAATGCTAAAAGGGCACGGTGGGGGGGGGAGGGGCCGGTACATGGAGAGGGAGGTTAAAGAGGGCAACAGGCAGCGTTGTCCGACTGACCTCGACCCAGTGTAACTTTATTTTTTGGCTCGGTTTTTGTATTTCATTTCATTTTTTTTTTGCTCCCCATGTGGGTGTAGTAGCTGCATGCATGTGTGCCTGAGTGTGTGTTTGTGTGTGTGCCAACTGATGTCTCGGTTATCGCAATCGCAATTGCAATTGGTATCCATTTCATTTACCGCAGGACAAATTTTTATTGCCGCCTGCGCAGCTGACCCAAAGCAGCCGCAGCAACAACAACAACAGTAACATCAGCAACAACGATCTGGCATTGTTTCAATATGCAACCACAGATACAGTTGCAGATACGGTAACATATAAATGCTAGATATAAAATTGCCGGAAAGTTGTTGCAATTGTCCTCATTTCATTCATTTAAGGACAATTTTTATTGTTGTTTTCACATTGCCCTCGTTGGACGCTGCACTTGTTGTTATTGTACCTATTATTGTTGTGCACACTCACACTCTTTCACACACACACACACACACACAAACACACACACACACACACACACACACACACACAAACACACACACACACACACACACCCTCATACCCTCATAGATAGTTATGCACGCCGCACTTGCATGTAAAACAAGCGCAGAACAAGCGGCTCAAGTACATGCCCATTCATGTCCATCTGTCCCCGTCTACCTCCACCCTTCCCCTCCACCGTCCCCCCACACCCCTTCGTCGTGACAGTCGTCAAGTGCATTGTGCACTTTGCCAAAAACAATTTCCATACTGTCCTCAGTCAAGGACACTTCCACGAGTGCCTTCTGAATGGGCACTTCACCGTGTATGAGTGAGTGTATGTGTGTTCCTTTCTCTCTCTGTATGTGTGTGTGTGTGTGTGTGTGTGTGTGAGCTACACAACTCAAAAGCTTGTTTAATTATGTTGACTATTCACGACTATCAAATAATTGCATTCATTTCTTGCGGTCTAATGAGGCATTCGTGCCGCTCCTTCACTTCGCTCCCACTCTTCCCCAAGCCTCCCACTCGGACTGCACTGTTATTTAACCTCACTTTGCGCCGTTTACTGTTAGACGCGTGCTTTCATTGTCAATTTGCTGTTTAATTAATTGCATTTTATTTGTGCCCTTTTTCGCGTGCTTTGCATTATGAAATGCAATCAAACAAGCTGGCAAAAAATGTTAGTTTTTTCATTGGTTTATCAATTGACGGCGCCATCTTGTTAATGCGAATTAAAACAAAAGCTGAATTTCATTGCAATTGGCTCATTTACTCAAATTACTTTATACTGTTTATCATAGCAATTAGCTTTTGCTTTGCGACACTAGAGATCGCACCATTGCCGCAGCTATTAGCTTTAACAGCAGAACAAGCAGTAAACGCAATCAAAGCAATAAGCTTTTTTCGGTAGCAAGTTGAGGAATTATTATCATATGTCATACATATATATATATATATATATATATCATATCAAGTCGAACATGGCACAGCAATTAGCTTAGTTTTGCTCAGCAAACAAATGAATTACTCTTGTGGAGTATTTCAAGCAGCAAATGGAACTGGTTAGCTAATAGAGCTGGGATGGAAATCAGACGAACAGACAGACAGAAGCTTGCGTGTATAAGATATCAGCACAGAGCAAGACCGAGAGAGAGAGAAAGAGAAAGAGAAAGAGAGAGAGAGAGAGAGATAGAGCACACTGAATTCATTAGTTGCGCTTCCATTTGTGCGCCTTGTGTGGCCCCAAGGAACATAAATATACACATCAAGTATACGCTGCGTTACCTCAACATAAATCTGCAGCAGCAGGAATTGCAGAGTAGCACAAGGAGGGACACCGGCCAAGTGGACTGTGGGCAACAAATGTGTGTGGCTGAAATGTTTGGTTTAACACCTCAATAGGTCGAAAGCCCGAGAGCGGCACGTGAATCTCGCAGGTAGACGAAGGAGTTGGATGCGGAAAGGAAGTTGTCTGAGACCAGAGAACGAAGAACGGGTTCGCCTGTGGGGAATAGGAATCGAAATCGGATTTAGCCAAGCATATGCAATTGGCGCCTGACGTCAAGACGCCAGCGCAACCACGGCCAGGTCAATGGGAAGCCCCCAAAGGTACGTGAAATGTAAAGAAAAGAGAAACTTAAGAAAAAGAAGAAAAAGAAGAAGCAGAAAACAGATAACAGAAAAGAAGCAAAGCTTCAAGCAAAGAACAAAGCGCAGCCGACTTGTCTGCCAGGGACTTGGCTGCAGTGCAGCCGAGCGTCTGCCACGCGTGCCGCGGCTGCAATAACTGTGAAATATATCCAAACAATGCCAATGCAACAACAGCGGCCGCTCAACAACAATAACAACAAAACGTTGTTTTCCGCTTAAGCACATCGTTAAATTTGCGTCGACTTGCAGCTAGCTCCTTTGCTCTGCCTTGCAACTCCTTGCACTTCTTTTCGTGCTGTTGTTATTGCTGTTGCTACTCCTGCTGTTGTTGCTGCTGTTGTTGTTGCTGCTGTTGTTTCAGTCTTATTTGTTTTGTACTCGCGGCAGTGACGCGGGCTGTGGAAAAACAGCATAAGTGAGTATGTTGCAAGTGCCGTCGCGGCAAGGGGCATGCACGACTAACGTATGCGATGAGTTTCGCATCATTCGCTGCTTCAAATACAGCAACAAAATATGAGATTAGCCAATTGCAACTGCATTTCCTCTTCAATTTCAATTTGCAGATTATTTTCTTTGTCTTTGCTTTGCCACTCGCTGCTTATCTTTCTCTCTCTTTCTCTTTATCTCTCCCCACTAATCTTGATTAATTAACAGCAGCATTTGCACAAATGTACTGGGTATGCACGGCATGATAAGCCCTCTGTTCAGTTGGCCTTGTTGGGGCGTGCACGTCACGTGAACGAAACAAAAACGTAGCCAAGCGTCAAAGCAGGAGGAAGCGCCAGCCGCGGCACACAATACCAACAACGAGGGGTGCAAGGGGATGCGACACAAGCAAAACAGAAATGTGCACATGCTTGGCTGGGTGAAGTGCGCTATTTTGCACCTTTGGGGATTTTGTGTCTCTCGCAAATGCAAAACATGAAAATCCATTCGAAATCAGTCAACGCGCCAAGGCTCTCATTCAGTTAGAAGGCAGCAGGCAGCAGCGCAACAAGCAACGTTAAAGGGGGAAAGAAACAGAAAGAGGGAGAGGGAGAAAGAGAGAGGCACCATGGCTACTGGGGCGGGGCTGGGGCTGCGGCTTCATTTGTGCGCCAAAAAGCAGGCAATACAAAATATTACACAGGCAGCAGTTGCACTCACTACGCATCTCTCTCTCTCTCTCTGTCTCTCTCTCTCTCTCTCTCTCTCTCTCTCTCTCTCTGTCTGTGTATGTGTGTGTGTGAGTAGAAGGGTATTATAACTTTGTTCAAATCGAAAATGTCTGTAACAGGCAAAAGGAGACACCTCCGACCCCATAAAATATATATATTCTGGCTCAGGATCAACAGGCGAGTCGATATAGCCATGTCCGTCTGTCCGTCTGTCTGTCTTTCCGTGTAAAAACCTAGATCTCAGCTATTATAAGAGCTAAGACTACCAAATTTGGTGACAATATGTGTTATTATTGCACGCTGATCAAGTTTTTTTTTTATTTTGGCCACGCCCCTTTCCGCCCCCGTAAATCGAAAAACATTGATTACAAGCGGAATTTCGATGCCATATTGTTCATTTTCGGTTTATATGATAACTATAGCTAGCCAGATGATCTCTGAAAATTTGATAACAATCGGATAAAAAACACAGAAGTTATTCAGCTTAACGCTTTCCATAGCTGTAAGTAGCGCTGCCAGCTGTGCGTGTACGATGGTGAAATGGCTTAAGTTTGGACTGCAAAACGAACGAAGTATTATTATGCATTTACGGGTTCGAGTCCCGCCCGCATCAAAAATTAAATGTGTGCAAAAATGTTTTTTTTTTATTTTAGATTTTGACTTTGCATAAATATTGTAAGTCCATGGCCTTTTACGGTCAAAATATGATTGTAGCCGTTCTTTATTGTTCCGCAAATAATTTTAATGTACGAGCAGCTGGGTAGTGGGTATATTACACTAGAGCACACTCGTAAGGTAGCTTTCTTACTTGTTTTAAAAAAGACGTTAACGCACCGCAGTGCGTTCAAGTGGTCTTTGTGACACCAGACCGTAGCCTGTTGTTGAATCACCGTTCTTACCGGTCACGAGCAAGCTTCACTTTTTTTTTCGATTCTCGCATTAAGTAAAAACTAGGCGCGCGCGCGCTTTTAACTTTGCATTAATTTGCATGCGCAGGACACACGAGAGACCGCTTAAACTGGATGTGTTTTTAAATGCTGCACGAAGTTAATCTATTTCTTACGACGGAGCTGTCAGAAATAGTGGAAGAATGTGCAAAGCCTTACCCCTGTGTTTTGCTACGGGATCACAAAGTGGCCAACTCGGAATTGATTACATTTCGGTATAATTAAGAGAAATTAATAACAAACAATTTTCGCGGGAGGCCCGGCTGATCAAACAGCTGACAGCGCTGCCAACCGATCGCGGGGAACGCGTGGGTGGCCGAGCTGATAGTGCTGCCAACCGATCGGACAAATCAATTGGCGTTGCCAGACATACTGTGCTGCCAGACTTTGTCCGTTGGGCGCGGACCGTTGAAATTTAAATTTGAGGCGGAACAAACCTCCAACGGTCAAACGCCTAGGAGAAATCCGTGGCCGGCGAGGGACTTCTTTAAATTAAATTAGGTGCTCCAAATTCAACTAAAGTAAGTTGTAGCCGTAAAGCAGAGCTTAAATGGACAGTCCAGCTGGGGGCATCGCCCCCAATGACGAAGATCCGCTCAAGAGCACCTCGAGAACGATGAGGTCCCCGAGATCGACGTCATGCGTCCCAAGCCCGTCGACAACGGCCCCAACAACGCCACTGGGGAATGTGGCTACCAAGGAGAGCTCGACGTTTGAGCAACTGGGGGAGAAGGCAGACGCTCGATCCACCAGCCCATGAGGGACTTGGTCGACACCATACTTGGCCTGTATGTCGCAGCAGACGAGCAGCAAAGCCGGCTCGCAACAATAAGCAAGAGGGCTACGCCTCCTACCCAGAGCTCCAGAGACGACAGAGGTGAGCTTTCGGAAAGAGAGAGTATGTTTGACGTTGCCATATTGAGCGAGCCGTACCGCAAAAGGTTCCCCAATATGTGGGCTGGAGACCACGTAGAAAAGGCGGCGGCATGGAGCTGCGGTCAGCCTGCAGCACAGTTACTGGAGGTTCTCCGAGAAGAAGGGCTCGTGCGCACGAAGGTGTACGGACTGTATATTTACAGCGTCTACCTGGCACCCTCAATGCTCTGGAATTGCTACGTGCGCGCCCTGGACAGGCTAGTTACAGACGCACGAGGCAAGTCGCCATGTCTGATAGCCGGAGATTTTAACGCCTGGGCAACCGACTGGGGGTGCCCAAGTACTAACAGCAGAGGCCAGGCAGTAACGGACGCCATGTCTACATTTGACGTTGTCCTCCTGAACCATGCTGGGTCAATTATTGATTTGACATTTGCCTCTAGTAGCCAGGCACCGAACACTACCTGGACCCTGTGTGAGGACTATACACACAGCGACCACCTGGCGATAGTCATCGAGATCCGAACGCGAGCACACAAGACGGTCATGTCAAGGAAAAGACGCTATACAGTGGATACGGGCTGACTGCTTTCGAAGAAGACGGGCTTACCAGAGGGCTCTAAGACGCAGCGACCCGAGAACAGAATCGTTCATGGAGGTACTCAGAGTCAAAAGGCTGGAAGTCAAACGCTCGATAAAGTGCAGCAAGAGAAGAAGCTTCCTGGAGCTGTGCGATAGAGCAGACGCGGATCCCTGGGGACTGGCGTATAAGTTGACCATTAAGAGGCTGCACGCGTTCAGAGCGCCGACCCCAGCGTGCCCGAGCCTAGTGCAAGAAATCGCAAGGCGCCTGTTCCCAGAGCACGGATTGGTCTCAGAAAGGAACCAGCACACCAACATGGAACACCAATTCACTGGGGTAACCACGGATGAGGTCTCAAGTGCCGCTCGGAGGATCAAGGCAGGTAAAGCCCTGGGCCCAGATGGGGTTCCTAGTTCCATAATTAGGATTGCCATGGAACGGCAGCCAGGTTACTTTGCAGTCGAATAGGCAGGAGCTCGTCCTGATCCCAAAAGGAGGTAAACCACCAGAGGACCCATCCGCCCACAGGCCAATCTGTCTACTGAACACTGCTGGGAAAGCACTGGAGAGAGTCCTATGCGACCGTCTCAACATATCGATCGACGAATGTGGAGGCCTGTCAACACTGCAATTCCGCTTTCGAAAGGCGGGGTCCACTACGCAGGCTATCCAAGAGGTTTCGAACTTGGCAGAGAAAGCGATATGGGGCAGGAGATGGCTCTGAGGGACAAAACAATACTGTCTGGTGATCACCCTCGATATCCGGAACGTCTTTAATTCCTCCAAATGGGACAGGATTATGGATTCACTAACCGCCAAGGATATCAACCGCTACCTGATAGGGATGATGAGAAGCTACCTCGAGGGAAGAGTGCTCCACTACAGGACCAACTGCACGAAGTCCAGGAGTTGGCCAACTCAGCCATCGGGATGGCGCGAAAATGGCTCTCCCAAGCGGGTCTCTCGTTAGCGGAGCAGAAAACGGAGGCGGTGCTAATTATTGTAGCTCTCGAAAAAGGGTGGAGACAGCTAGCATTATAGTTGGTAGTACAATTGTGCGCTCGCGACCCTCACTTAAGTACCTTGGAGTGGTTCTGGACTATCGGCTCAGCTTTAAGGACTACATGTCTCATATGGCACGGAAAGCGGCAGTAGAATGCACAGCACTAGTAAGAATCATGCCAACACAAGGGAACCGAAGCAGCTAAGAAAACGACTCCTAACGTCAGTTGCCCAGTCCATCACCTTGTATGCTGCAACTATATGGACCAAAGCAACAGCGAAGATAACGCATACGAGTGCGATTCGGGCGATCTTCAGAGTGTGCGCCCTCAGATTAGCATACGGCTTCCGAACTATATCGGGGGAGGCCGCGCATGTGATAGCAAGTATGCCACCGTTTGACGTACTAGTAGAGTCAAGGGTAGTGGCGATGAGGAACTATAATACTGGTAATGTCTACCAAGAAAGCCTAATACCACGGTGGCAAGATAACTGGTCGGTTTATCCCGCAAATCGAACCCTGGATAGGAAGGAAGCATGGACAGATAAATTTCTATCTGACCCAGTTTTTCAGTGGATATGGCTGCTTTAGTGCCTACCTGCACCGCTTAGGTCACAGCAAGGAATCCATATGCGCGACCTGCGGTGCAGGTTATGAAGAAGATGCCGAGCACGTCATGTTCGTGTGCCCCCGATTTAAAAGGGAAAGATATGCGGTGGAGGAGGCGTTCGGAGAGACCCCAACACCAGGCAACCCAGTGTTGAACATGGTGACATGCCAGGGAAAATGGGATGCTGTAAACGCGATGGCCTGTAGTATTATGATGCAACTGAGGCGAGAGGAGAGGATGAAATCCCGCGCAACACGGATTTACGGAGTGTGGTCGGTCAGAACAAGCGGCAACTTTGCAAAGCCACCCTGTAGATTTGTGCTTTTGTCCTGCGCGACACTAAAACTGTGAAAATAACCGGGTGTTCCAATAAGTTGGAATATTATAATTTGGCAAAAAGGCTCAAAGGTCGCGGACAGACTAAAAACCATCCTCTCACCGTCTTGGTGCGTAAGCAGAGGCTCTGGTGTCCGATTAGAGGCGAAACAAACCTCCACCGGTTAAACGCCAAGGAGAAATCCGTGGGCCCCCCCAGCCGCCAAAAACTTTCGACTTCAGTGCAATTGCCGAGGTTGAGATCCTGGCTTCTACAATGCCCACTACTGTGCCGAGTTAGAAGATGATGGACCTCATTAGCATCCCGTCGCAAAAGGCAGGAGTGAAGTCCCCATCTAGATCGCCACATCGGTCGTTGGACTTGACCACGGCACTCCAGAACGAGGACCTGAAGGGTATCCTTGCCATGATGAACGGCAAAATTAACACCCTACTAGCCGCGTTTGAGACCCAGCGGCACGTCACCAGAGAGACCAAGGGCACGGTAATGGACCTATCTGCTCTCAATAACAGAGCTTTTGAGATACAGGAGGGCTCCGTTAACAAGGCTCCCCCCAGGAGTACTGCCACTCAGACGGAGGCAAAAAATCCTAAGCGCAGCTAGTTGGAAACAACCAAACAGGCAAAACCTAGAGCGCATGTGCCAAAAACGGGCAAGCCAATACCTGTCGCCATTTCCACCGGGCCGGTACATACAGCGAAGGAGTCCAAGCCTGTGAGGTACGCGTCCGTCACCAAGGACGATAGCAAGGACGGAGAGTGGGCTAAGGTGAAGCCTAAGCGACTGCGTAAAAAACCGCAAGCGTTAATCCTGAAAAAAACGGGCGAGGTTACCTACGCAGACATGCTTCGCAAGTTAAAAACGGACCCAGGCCTTAGCGAATTTGTCAAGCACTTTAAAAATAAGGAGGACGCAACAGGGAGAACTGCTGCTTAAAATAGAGGGGATTGAGGTCCTTAAAGAGGGCACGGTAGCCGTTGGATGTTCAAGGTGCCGCATCATTCAGGACGTCCGCCCCACGAGATGATACAGGTGCCTGGGCTACGGTCACCGTGCAACGACCTGCAAGGTGATCGATAGGGCAGATAGCTGTCTGCGATGCGGCGAGCGACGGCACAAGGCAAAGGGGTGTGTTGCACTACCAAAATGCCTTAATTGCAGCAGTGAGGTGGATAGAAACCATCCGACGGGTAGTTTTGCGTGCTCGACCTACAGAGCGTACCTAAAAGAAGCTAAGAGCCATCATAATGCAGGACGGAATTAAGTTCAGCCAGCTTAATGTGAACCATTGCGCAGCTGCTCAGAGTCTTTTGGCTCAGACCGCGGTAGAGCGCAATATAGACATAATGCTCCTGTGTGAACCCTACTCTCTTCCTGGGGGAAATTCTTCCTCAATGATCATTGACGAGACAGGCAAAGCAGCTATCAAATGCTGCAGCCCCCTACACGTTCAGGAACTGGCTGCCTCACCGATGCGAGGAATTGCATATGCAATGATAAAGGGCGTGCACATGTACGGCTGCTATGCTCCGCCTAGCGACAGCCCGGACCAGTTGGAGGAGATGCTAGAGCTAATGGTAAGCCATGCGAGAGAGCGCAGCCCGAAGATTATTGCTGAAGTCTTTAATGCCTGGGCAGCGGAATGGGGAAGCAGTATATCCAATTCCAGAGGCCGAGCTGTAATAGACGCTATGGAAATGCTAGACCTGACACTGCTGAGCGACGGCCGCAAGCCAAAGTTCGATAATGGCAGGGGATCGTCATTTATTGATATAACATTTACAAGCAGAGGGCTAGTGGCTAACACAAACTCTAGCTGGATGCTTCATAATGCTGTAACGCTAAGCGACCACGCAATGATTTCCCTCAGCCTCTTTCCGGTGGCCACGCCGTGGAGACAGCAGAGAAGAACAGTCAGCCAAGCATAAGACACCAGAAAGATCGATGAAAACAAGCTAGCAGTCCAAATCGAGTCACTGGAAATCTCAAATGGCCATGCAGAGACAATGGCGGCTGATCTCATGAAGAAGCTTACAGCAACGTGCGACGCTATCATGCCAAGGAGAGCTAAGGCGCAGCGCAAGCCACCTGTATACTGGTGGAGCGCCACCTTAAATCAACTACGGGGTAAATGCCGTAGAGCAAGGAGAAAAGCGCAACGAGCCAGAGGTAGCACCCATTATAAGGAACTCATGGAGGAGTTCAGAAACAAGCGCTCACACTTCAAGCACGGCATATCGGCTTCCAAGTCGCGTGCCTATAGTGAACTGCTAGATAGCGTTGACAAAGATACCTGGGGTATGGCATTTAAGCTCATATCCAACAAATTAAGGAAGAGAGAGGCAACGCCATCGGACCCTGATGCCTTGACGAGCATTGTAGCGGAACTATTTCCAATGCAGATCACTTCATGGCGGCCAGCAACAGTAGCCCCTCCCCCTGATTTCCCGTGCGTCACGGAACTTGAAGTTGTCGAGGCAGCCAGGCGAATCAAGCCCAATAAAGCTCCTGGCCTTGATGGAATTCCTGGAGCAGTGGTCAAGGCTGTGGCGCTGGCTAGACCTGACATCTTCAGGGGCACGTTCCAACAGAGTCTCACAGACGGGGTGACCCGGGGTGACACAGACCTCACAAAGAGGTGAAAAAGCAAGAAGTTGATGTTGTTACCGAAAGGCAAAGGACCAGCACACGCCGCAAACAGCTACCGCCTATTATCCCTATTGTATATTGTGGGTAAATTATTGAAACGAATCCTGTATTCCCGTATAGAGGCAATCACTGAGAGTATCAACGGCCTAAGAAACCAGCAGTATGGCTTCCGAAAGGAAAGAGCACCCTGGACGGCCTTCTGGCAGTAAGGAGCATTGCCAAGAACGCCCTCGATGGTGATAGATGGTTCGGAGGATCGAAGGAGTACTGTGCAATTGTCACGCTAGACGTAAAGAATGCCTTTAACACCGCCAGATGGCCCGTAATCCTCGGCGCCATGCACAGAATGGGTATCCTGGAGTACTTGAGGATTGTCGTTGGCAGTTATTTCAGGAATCGGGTGCTTTGGTACGATACGGAGGCTGGCCCGAAAAGGTACCATGTGTCAGCAGGTGTTCCCCAAGGATCTGTGCTTAGACCGATCCTGTGGAACATCATGTGCGATGGGATCCTGGGCATCAACAGGCCCTTAGGAGCGGAACTGCATTGCTTTGCGGATGACGTAGCTATAACAGCAGTCGCCAAAACTATAGCAGACCTCCAGAACAAATGCAATGCGACAATTACTGCGGCCACCGACTGGCTCGAGAAAGCCGGCTTAACAATTGCGGCTCACAAGACCGAGGCTTTACTCCTAAGCAGTAGGAAAAAGGTGGAGAGAATGCTGGTTACGGGACACAGGTGGCCTCTCAAGAGTCCATGAAGTATTTGGGTGTGCTGATGGACCATTGGCTATCATTCAAGGACCATGGTACGCAAGCAGGAAGGTAGCAATCACAGCTGCTGCCTTGTCTAGGCTTATGCCTAACATAGGAGGCCCCAGAAATCCGGCCAGGATACTTCTAGTGGCGGTAGCAAAGTCAACACTGCTATATGCTGCACCAATCTGGAACAACGCCATCAACAAATACTCATACATGGCACGAGCTCGCTTAGTAATACGGTCTAAGGCCCTTAGACTTATTAGAGGCTTCAGGACGGTATCCGAGGACGCAGCTCTAGCCCTGGCAGGCATGCCGCCAATCGACCTTGAGATCAGGGCTCTCTGCCAAATTCGCGAAGGCGCCACCCGCCTAGAGGCGCACGAGCGGCTGATGGGAGAGTGGCAGAGATGCTAGATGGCAAAGGTCGCAACGGGGGAGGTGGTCCTACCAGCTCATCCCCGAGTTAGCAGTATGGAGAAATCGCCAACACAAAAGCTTGGACTACCACCTAACCCAGTTCGTCACGGACCATGGCTGCTTTCGGGCTTACCTACATCGGTTCCGCCACGTAGTGTCAGCCCAATGCCTCTACTGCCCCGATGCTGTGGAAACAGCAGAGCATGTGCTTATGAATTGTTCCAGGTTTACGGAGGAGAGAGAGCAGCTATGAGCGCTGACTGGAGATCCGCTCAACCCAAGTGGCCTGTTCGGGGCTATGATGGCAAACAGTGATGCATAGGAGTGGGGTCATAGGATCATCACTATTATGATGCAACGGGTCCGAGCTGACGAGATGGCAAACAGAACTGGAGGCTAAAGCAGCAGACGTGTTTTCCGTGTGGTGGCGGGAGGAGAATACTACCTCGGTGTTCCCGGCATGTCGTAAAAGGTGACTAAAGGGTGGAAGGACTGGCGCCTCATGACCAACATTTAAGGAAGGGAGTGCGAGAGGCGTCACATCCTGCTCATTGAAGTCATACCTTGACTGGCAGTCCCGGTGAGCGTGCAAAGGACTGAAGAGCATACGGAGGTTTTTGTTTTAGTACGTAGGCATAACTCTACTTGGAGAGTTATGAATCGTGCATACCATCTACGGACGGTAGGTGGTATCTTTAGAAGATTTTTATTTTCCTACCGTAAGGCGTTAAAAAAAAAAAAAAAACACCGCCTCCGCCTCCTGGCGGAATTGAAGGCGTTTCGGATATCATGGGTGATCACCAGACAGTACTGTTTAGTCCCCCAGAGCCATCTCCTGCCTTCTATCGCTTTCTCTGTCAAGTCCGTAACCTCTTGGATAGCCTGCGTAGTGGACCGCGCCTTTCGAAAGCCGAATTGCAGTGGTGACAGGCCTCCACATTCGCAGATCGCTATGTTGAGACAGTCGCATAGGATTATCTCCAGTGCTTTCACAGCGTGTGTGTGGGTGTGTAACGGCTTGATTTACTCAACCCCTTTGCTTGCTTCTTTCTTGCCCCCTGCACATATTTCTGCTGCTCCTGCTCCTGTTTCTATCTGCGTCCCTCCCACCACTGCCTTCACCGTTCTAGTAACCGTAATACTTTTTCACAGGCTGCAAGTTAAAGACTTAAGCGACGATCCGATCTACTTATCGTGCTGGCCAAAAACAAATGGACCGGAAATGGCAATACCAACGCAGCCGCCACACAGAAACTAAAGCAACAAACCATATGCAGACAAGCGTAAGCAGCACGACTAGGTGTTGCCCTGTAAAGTGAGTAGAAGACCTAAGCAAGTTGCAGTAGAACATAGCCAGCCGCTGTGCTGGGTATGCGGCACAAAAACTATGCAAAGGAAGACATTTGTCCAAGTTTATTAAAGCATTTCTTACGCACCATTTGTTGCTCTCTCTCATCGCAATCTCCAATGGGAGGCAAAAACGAGCAGGGCCGGGTCTCTGCTTTGGGATAACTGGTGACAGGACACACAGGACACACAGAACACACGCAGCAGTAGCAGCAAAGGCACACACAGTCAGAATACGGATGCAAATCAAGCTGACTGCTGACTCTTAAATCCGCTTTGAAGCAGACTTAATAAAAACGCAACACACACAAACATACACACATAAAACTTTGACACAAATGAAACTTGCCATTTTGCCTGCCAGTTGACTGTTTGCCCTATGCCTTCCTTTTTCATAACCCCTTCTTCCATAGCCCCCGTTTAGTCCTTTACTGCCTGCAATGGAATTTGAAATTTCATTAAAAGAAACGGCTTGCTGAGACAAATTCTCAAGCAGGCAACAATCTTGTGACCCCAAACGAGTCAAGTGGCCAATAATGCTTCAGCTGCAGCTGCAGCAACGGAGCAGCAATAAGGCAAAGAGGGAGATGGAGAGAGAGAGCGAGGGAGAGAGAGAAAGGGAATACAAGAGTGCAGCATAGAATATGAAGTGCAGAAGACAGAAGAAAAATATTGAGAAGAGAGACTGATAGGAAAGAGAAATATATAAAAAGATATAGCAAGCTAGAGAAAGAAAAAGAGAGGGAGATAGAAAGAGAAAGAGAAAGAGAGAGAGCGAGAGAGAATGAGAAAGAGAGAGAGAGCAAGCGAGAAGCATCTTGTTGCTGTGGCACACATGACTTATACGTCATATAAAACTCGCCACACCTGAATGTGTGTGTGCGTGCGTGTGTGTCTCTGCTAGTCACAGATTATCTGAGTTAGGAGCATAAAGTTTTCATATCTTACAAACTCGATTTGCGTTACAAAACTTTTGGCGGAGCCAACCCGTAAACAATTTTGTTAACCCCCCAAGGAACCCTCAAAACGGGGGTTAGAAAACTGGTCTAGTAATAAGTTGAAAAGCCGCGGAAATTATTTGGTCATTAGTAACAAAGTGTTGCATACTCAAAGTATTTACTCCAAATCCATTCAAAGTTCTATTCACTTTGCATTCAAAGCGAAAAAGCTCTCAAGCCGAATTGAGGTTGCGCCTGACGTGAGACGCGTGAGGCACGTAATGGACCCCCGGAACGATGCAGAGCAACAGTGGCAACTGAAGCAGTCCGCGCACATATCCTATTTAGGGGAGATGGTGATGGGGAATGGGAGGGGTAAGCGAGCTAAGCTTCCGGGAAACAATCAGACATCGATCATGGCAACTGGGCGAAACAAATGGCAACCAAGCAGAAAGCGCTACCTCCACTTTTCTTCCTTTCTCCCTCTTCCATTGTTCTTCCACCCCCTTGCTTAATTGGCAACATAAATGTGCGGTCTGTGTATGCACAATGCAAGGGTGTGATAGCCCGGTAGAAAGGGGGCGAAAAAGGAAAAGGGATTTAGATTTTCCTTTTGCTACGTTTTGTTTTCAGTTTCGCTGCAAAATCTTTGCAAAAGAAAAGAAATTAAGTAAATCGGCAAATTAATTGTTCAAGCAAACAGCAGCAGCACTAGCTATACATAGTGCACACATAGATACACAGACACACACACACACACACACACACACACACACACACACACACACACACACACACACACTCAGGTCAACGGACGAGAAACGTGGCGAACAAATAAGAAAACCAAATGAAAAGCAAAGGCTAAAAGAAAACTCAATAAGCACTGCCACAAAACAGTCACACTACTCCACCACACACACACACACACAGACAGTGGAACTCATAGCTAGAAACAGTGGGACAGTCTGGCACAAAATTCAAGCGCAAGTGAAATGTGCCTGCGCCTTTGCCGTCGCAAACGTTTTCATTTCCAATTCGTTGCCCTCATAACCAAAGCCTCCCCTTTTTTTTGGAAGGGAATTAGCACAAACACATTCCCCCATGGCATGTGCCACGCCCACGGCTGTCCAGAAAACGCCTTTATTTAAGCATAAATTGTTGTTTTTATGTGCTTAAGTGGCGTCGTTTACCACGCACTTTGCCCGCAAATGCCTTTGACCTCATCAGCAGCGGGCGCGTTAGCAAAGGGCAGCTTTAAGGCTTGTAGGGTTATAGTACAGCATAGTTAAGTAGTTGACAAGCATTCAGACTTCTTGTAGAGATCCTTGGCTACAGTCTTATAAAGATTGGGTGACAATTGCGTTGGCTTTGTTGGCAATAGAAAGGCGTAAATGGAGAAAACTAGCATAATAAGGTTTACAAGGTTCACATTATATATACTTATGTTATACACATTTGAAACATTCATATATTCAATAGAGGGTATCTATGCGTGCAGCAGCTGCCACTCTTTGGCACTTTCCTTAGTTCTACGTGTTATGCGAATTGGCAAATGCTTCAATTAAATTTGATTTGTTTCCTTGCCACACCACACACACACACCCACACACAACCCCCGTGGGGAGACGACAGTGACATGCATGGTCAATTTGATAAGCTCAATCGTCGTACCACGCCCGGCCTTGCCCCGCCCGGCGAGCGCGCCTTTACCCATCATTAGTTTCGTACTTTGTGCGCTTTTTGCTCGCCGCTTGCCGCAAATTTACTGCACAGCAATGCTGTCAATTGCTCTCTGTGTGTGCGTGTGTGCTGTCGGTGTGTGTGTGTATGTGTGTTTAGGAGTGATCTGATAACCAAAAGCAGCCGCCCCATCGGCAGCTCAGCTGCTCTCTCCAATTTCGGGACTCCAATTGCGGGTCTACTTTCTGCCTGTGTCGCCTGTGTCGTCCGTTGCCTGGAAATGACATTTTCACATCATTTGCTGATGTGGCAAATATGTGTGCCACTCTGTCTGGCTGTGTGTGTGCATTAGTGTGTGCCCCGTTATAGAACTCAAATTCACTTCAGTTCGTGCTCCTGCACTATAAAGCGGGACAAAAAAGTGATGTGAATATCGTCGTAGCTTCGCAGCATAGCGATGCGGTCAACGGCATTCGGCAATGAGCTCTTCGTTTGCAGCTGCCTACAGCCACGCCCCCTTGCCCCTTGCCCCTGCCCATTCCCCCTTTCCACGAGACACGTGCTTGCCTCTTTTCATAGCCTTGCCAATCCCTTCCCTATCTTCGTGGGGTAGCAGCACTGCGATGTAAAGTTGGCAATCGATTCACAAGTTTAGGCGAGCTGAAGCAGAGTTTCCTTTCAAAATTATCGATAGTATTCCTACCTAATCATTTCTATCGTTTGATCACAGTATCGATAGCGTCATCAGAATTTCAAAATCTATCGCTAGAGATGGAAGTAAGACAATATTGAAGTTTGATAAGTCAGCTAGAGTTATCGATTATACCAAGAAAAGCACGTTGCTTCACGAAAAAAAATTATCTATCAATCCTCATCTATCGATAGTCACTTAAAATAATTTCTCAATAAATGTTATCGATCACTTCAAAAGTATTTCAATCGATTTGTAATTAGGTAAGAGCATACGACTCTGTGCTTTACTTTCCATCTCCAGCTTTAGCTACGCTCGTTCATATTCTCTTCCCCCCAGTTTTTCTCTCTCGTTGCTGTTGGTCATTTCCGTTGTGAAATTTGGGATATCCCACACTAGGGCTGCGCCTGGCACCTTTTGAATACACTTGTCGACGCCGAGCTGAGCTGAGCCGAGCCGAGGCAAACCGGGTCCATCATAATGCCAATGAAATGAACTCCCCGACGACTATGATTGTGCCTCGCTTGCATTGAAATGCGCTTCCTTTGAGCCTCAGTCCCCGGCACTAAGCGACAGCTGTGCGAGTGTGCAAGAGTGCATGTGTGTGTGTGTGTGTGTGCGTGTGTGTGTGTCTAGTTCCGCTTAGCTGCACATTGCATTGACTGTGAGATGTTTGAATGCTCTAGAATTGCACTAGCAACTTATAGCGGGGTGTATGCGGGAACTAAACGAGTAATCGATAATTATCGATTACAATAGTAATTTATTTTAGTTCACTTGAGTTTGGCATAGACATTGCATATCAATTTATATACATACACCAAAGAATAATTATCGATAATTATCGATAGCATGTTTATAGTTGAGCTGGCTTTGGCGAAGACTTAATGCAGTCATTTAACTTATATGCAAGACCTTAAGCAACATAATCGATTGTTATCGATAACTGTAGAATCGCTAATAGATCAAAATTAGTTTGCCATAACTTCGATTATTGCCTGAGTGAGAAAAATTGCAAGTTTTCACGAATTTTCCAGGATATCTTCCAGTCTCACCCGTCCCAGGCAAGTAATCGCCCTGTCTGTAGTTCGTTTGTACTTGTTCTTTGGCTGCACTTTTCATTTTAACTGTGGCTACGGTCATGCCCTAAAGCGTGCACACACTAGCCTTACACAGGCAGACACACACACACCTACACTGGGCATATGCATGGGACTGTTAAATCTGCTGCAAATCATTTAATATTTGGTCTTTGGCTGATTCGGCACTTTTCCGTTGGCAATGCGAGTGATTTTCAAAATCATTTCCGGCCTTTGCCCCCCCCCACACACACACACACACACACTCATACAGAGAGAGAGAGAGAGAGAGAGAGAGAGAGAGAGCTTCTCCCTTTTCGGCTTTGACATCCGTTTCCTCTCTCTATCCACTTCTACAACCGGAGCTCCTTCCGTCTTTGGCTTTCTCGTTCGTCTTTATTGCCTGCGTCATCGTGTTGTTGCATTTTGAGCGTAAGTTTTCGCTTCTTCTGCTTCTGCTTCTGCTTTGCTGTTTTTTGTTTTGTTTCACATTTTTCTTTTATTTGCTTTTCTTTTACTTTTCTGTTTCTGGCTAATGCATTTTTCGTTGCTGTCGTCAGCGGCCACGCCTCTCTTTGGGATGGCCCTTTATAGATGAGAGGCGTGTGTGAGGTGTGGCAGCGCGGGAAGAAGGGTGTAGTAAGGGGAAAGGGGAAAGGAGGGGGAGGGTGTATGGGGTAGCTTGTGGTAGTGAGTCCTGGCTGTCGCTGTCGCTGCTGCTGATGGATATTTGGTCGTTATTGTGACCCCTTTGGCTGCCGCCTTTTACCCCTTTGGCTATCGCCTTTTACCCAGCTGCTGCCCGCTCTGCCAACCCCTTAGCCCCTGCTAGCTGTTGTTGTTATCCTGACGTCCTGATGCTGTGCTTAAAATATCGTTTCTTTTGCTGACGCAGCGCTTAAATGGTTCTTTCCGTTATTGTTGCTGTGCGCTCCTCTGGTTGCTCGTTAACATTTTGAGGCATTGCGTATAATTTTTTTTTTTTTATTTTCTTTTTGCAACTTTCATTTGTTTTATTCATCAACTTCAGCCGCCGCCACGCTGAATATTTCATTCCCTCTCGCACTCTCACTGTTTTTCTCCCTTTCTCTCTTATCCTTCCTTTCTTGCGCTGAGCTTGTCCTTGCAATCTGTTCGCTTATTGTCATTCCTTATGCTGTGTCCTAATTCAGCGATTGTTATGCCATCTACGAGATTAGCCTTGTTTGGCCTGATAACGATACGCCCTCTTTGTTCCCTCTTGATTCAGCTCACTCTCTCTCCCTCCTCCCTCTACGCTTTTTCGCTTACTTGCTGTGGCCCCTGATTCATTTTAAGCCAATTTGCATTGTTGCGCGCTTTCCTTTGCTGCTCTTCTATATCTTTTGCAAGACCTCTTTATTTCTCACTGTCTCTTTCATCCTTTGTCTACAATTTGGTTCTCTTCTTTTGATGTTTTTCACTTTCACCCGTCCTTTCGATGTGCATCCTTTCAATCTTTTTTTTACCTTTCTTTGTGTCTTTCTCTTGTTTGATGTGCATCTTCCCACTATCATTCTGTTTCTTCGCTCTATCTCTTTCTTTGTATCCGTCTTCTATTCTTTCTTTTTTAAGTATCTCTCCTTCTCTCTTTCTCTGTCACTCTCTATTCTTCCGATTTATTTCTCAACTTTTGCACAAAACTTTGCGTAAATTGATTTCTTTTTTTCCTCTTCCAAAATAAAAAAAAAAAATCTATTTTAATTTGAAGACAAGTTTTTCCTCTCTTTTTCTCTCTTTCTTCGCTTTTTCAGTCTTTTTCTTTTTGTGTGCTTCTTGCATCTCTACAGCCCTGGTTCACATACTCGTGTATTCCACTTCAATTGTCCTCGGGCAATGCAAGAAACTTTAAGCCATAACTTTTTGGGCCACGCCTACCGCCAGCTGCTTACATAATGCCAACTCGCAGTGGCTTCTGCATTCGCTCTCTCTCTCTCTCTCTTTCTCTCTCTCTCTGTGCTGCACGTCTCACTCTCTCCCTTTCTTTCGCTCTCTCTCAGCTTCGCTTGGTGACCACTGTCCCTGTCGACATATTAATCTTGGCCAAGTTGAAAGCAAAACACTTGCGCCCACTTCTTGTGTTGTTTCGCTGACGCCGCCCGCTTGCCACTCCCCCTGCTCCATTGTTGTTGCTGTTGTTGGCCACAGCTGCCAAGAGTGCGACAAAAGTCCGACTCGGGCCTCGCCTTGCCTCAAGTGCCCAATGGCGCCTGTCAACGGCCACCAAATGCCAGAGCCAACTTTGGCGAGCAGCAGCAGCAACAGCAACAACAACTAGAGCAACATTTCTTGTTGTTGTTGTTGTTGCTGTTGTTGCTGCTGCTGTCGCCGTCGGTCGCTGCTAACTTAGCGCTTAAGTGGGCCGACATTAAGCTATTAGCATAATTTCTGTGCATTATCATTACGACGAGAAGAAACACACAGTTTCAATGCATATGAAACCCCGCTAAGTAGACGGCATGCCCGGCAAGCCGTATACCCTGCGCATCTTTTATGCCTTCTTTCACTTCAGCCACTTCTCAATTTGTTTACAGGGTATTACAGGCAGAGATAGCGAAATTTCCTCTCTACAAACATCAAAATACTTTCTTACCCGAAATGAAGAAATAAAACAAGTTGGATTTTTTTTTTTTGGCTACTTTTCCTCTTGGGTCAAGCAGCGGCAAGAACTGCACTCACCTGCAATGGAAAAAGAATTTAAGTAAAACATGTTAAAAAGACACAGACACAGCGGCAGGA
The DNA here is from genome assembly GCA_018904095.1 of Zaprionus ghesquierei. Taxonomy (NCBI): domain Eukaryota; kingdom Metazoa; phylum Arthropoda; class Insecta; order Diptera; family Drosophilidae; genus Zaprionus; species Zaprionus ghesquierei. The sequence goes on from JAEIGP010000841.1 coordinate 588,286, forward strand.
AGAGGGAGAGGAAGAGAGAGGGGGAGATAAGAACAGATTTTCTTTTACTTATTTAGGTTTCGCTCAGTTTTAATGTTCTTTAGTTTGGGCCAACAGAAACAAGAACAGCAACAAAAGCTACCCGCAGGCAGGGGATTTAAGTCAGTTAGTACTTAGTTTTGGCAAAAGTAGCTGAGAAAGAGACAGAGATAGAGCAAGAGAGAGAGGGACAGCATGTTCGGCTAATGTTCAGGCAGGCCACAAAAACTAAATGATGCCAGTAAGAGATTAACGCGTAGGTAGAGCATGTGTGCGAGGGAGAAAGAGTGAAGAAGCGAGTGTGGAACAGGGTGTGTAAGACAGAGACAGCGAGGGAGAGAGAGAGTGAAAGAGCAAGCTGGATAGGAAAGTGCTCAACGTTTGAAGGCGTTTAAAGTGCGTTACAAAAAAAACAAGTAAGAACGGCTACAGTCAAGTATTGACCATATAAGACCATGGATATTTCAAGGTTATGAAAAAAATCTGATTTAGAAAACTGTTTTTGGTAAACGTGTTTTTCATAGAAAAATAATAAGCAACACATATAATTTTCAGTTAGATGCCAAGCAGTCCAAGCAGTTGGAAAAAAATACTGCTTGGAAAAAACACTGCTTGCTTGCTTGCAGTGGGCGCAGTGCAAATCTATATGAAACGTTGAATAACTTTTATGTTCATTATCCGATCGGAACCAAATTTTCAGCTATCGTTTAGGTGGTGATAGTTATCATTCACACAAAAACTGAATACTCTAGCTTTATTATTGCGCTTGCTATACGGTTTATCGATTTGCGGGGGCGGAAGTAGGCGTGTTCCAAATTTTGATAAAAATTTTACAGCGTATGATTAACATAAATGTTGTCACCAAATTTGGTGGCTCTAGCTTTTTTAGTTGTTGAGATATAGGCGTTCATACAGACGGACAGACGGACGGACGGACAGACGGACGGACGGACAGACGGTCAGACAGACATGGCTTAATCGACTCGGCTAGTGATCCTGAGCAAGAATATATATACTTTATGGGGTCGCAGATGCCTCCTTCTACCTGTTACGCACACTTCGACAAACACAATAGACCATGTAGTTTTTTAAAATCCATGGTCTAAAAAACAAACAAATAAAGAAAACTACAGTCGAGCGCGCCCGACAGTAAGATACCATTCGCCCAGTTTCGAAACAAATTATCACACATTTAAATCCATCAAAAAACTCTACACAAGTTTAGCCGCCACCTATTGCTTAAATTAGATTTATCTTTGAATAGCGCTATCTACATGTGAAGACATCATAGCAATCAGCTGTACACACGCTACGGCTGAAACGAAGCATCGGGATGATGGCGTCACGACGCACAGCACAGGCGCAAGCAGTGGAAGTATGGAAAACGGAAACATGGATAACTTCTGTGTTTATCGTGCGATTGGATTGTAATTTGGGGAATAGATTTATATATATATATATATATATATATATATATATATATATACTATTTATATTATTTATGTTCATACCAAAGCAGAAAGCTGTAACTTCAAAACTTCTCCTGATAATCGAAAATTATCAATTGGCGTGGGCGGTGGGCGTGGCATCAAAAATTGAAAATAAACTCGATTTACCTATGGTATACAGGAACCTTCATGTGAAATATGGTGTCTCTAGCTTTTGTAATAGCTGAAATCAAGACGTTCAAACGGACAGACGGACAGACAGACGGACATGGCTTAATCGAATCAGCTAGTGATCCTGAGTCAGAATATATATACTTTGTGGGGTCTGCCACGCCTCCTTCTGCCTGTAACATACATTTGTACAAACTAAGTATACCTTTTTTGACCATTTTCAATGGTCGAATGGTATAAAAAAGAGGTTACGAAAGCTACAGGCAAGCGTTTCCGAAAGTAAGATACCATTTGCAGAATTTTTCATAAGCCGTTACGAGCATGTTAACATACAACAAAGTCATCTGGCACATATCGCTTTCTCGCTTTCACATACTTAAATAGACAAGCCTAGTCCGATCAGATTATATTTTGGATTTGGAGGATAGATATTTTTTTCATTCACCTATTTTCAGACCAAAGCAGAAAGCTGTATTTTATCGATTTGCGTTCTATGGCTTCTAAATTAAAATTTGATCTGCGTATGGTGTACAGGAATCTTCATGCCAAATTTGGTATCACTTGCTTTTGTAATAGCCGGAGATGCAGACGGACGGACAGGCAGACCAATGGACAGGCAAACAGACGGACAGGCAAAGAGACGGACAGAACACAGACGGATATGGCTCAAGCTAGTGATTCCGATCAAGAATGTATACACTTTGAAACGCCTTCTTTTGCCTGTTAAATACATTCGCACAGAGTTAGCATACCCTTTTTTGACCATTTTCAATGGTCGAAGGCTATAAAACGCGATGTTAAGTGCGGAGCAAGTACAATCTAAAGCGACAGATGTCCCAGATATTATCATACACAAACGTTTTAAAATGCGCTTTCACTCTCTGCAAATTTGATATTCGCTTGTAAAACAAATTTAAATCTTCTGCTATGCGAATCGATTTAAGTTTTTCAAGTGGAATTTTACTTTTAGCGTGATTTATTTCTATTTTTTATTCGCGGCGTAAAAAATATTTGTATTCATGCGACTATCAAGCATCGAGACTGTCGACTGTCGAGTTTCCATTCCATTTTGATTTTCGCCAAATCCATTCGGCAAATGTCATTTAATTTTTAATTTATCAAATGGATGCAAAAACCTCTTCGCATTCCCGTTTTCATATTCCCCATTCTCGTTCTCATTTTCATTTTGCTCGCTTTTTGCTTTTGCGTTTGTTGTGGGGTTTGTTTTCTGGGGGTGGCTTGGGTGCCGGGCGTCTGCGGCTTTTCCATGTGTGTGTGTGTGTGTGTGTGTGTGTGTGGGCAGCAGATTGAGGTGGCGCCACATTTTAATTGCCCAACTGCAACTCCGACTCGAACTTTGGAAACGTGTGCGAATTTCTTGGTCTGCTATTTGGCTCGGGGAGGTGTGCTGTGCACAGCCACTAAGCCGGACACGCCCACAGAGAGTAGACAGCACGGTCGGACGCCAGCGTTGCCAGATAGCTACGCTAAGCCGCAAGCCGTTGCAACGTTCCTCGTTGCTTCGCCTCGCCCCCTGCTCCGCTGTCGTCTGCAAACTAATCCGCCTCGCAAATTTATTTGCTTAATTTCATTTGTTGCCGGAGCAGGCGAGACGATGAGGAAGAAAGACAGAGAGAGGGAAAGCGAGTGCAGACGACGGACGTTGGAGTCTTGTGGGCGTGCGATAATGTTGCATTAAGCTCTCGACATTTGCCACATCCTTCTGCCTGCCACCGGACACAATCGGCAATCATAAATCGCTGGCAAAGCGCATTAATTACAATTTTCATGAGTGCCCTCTTCCACTCACTCCCTCTCTCCCTCACCATCCCACTTGCTCTCTCTCTTGCAAGACATCTTCATTATATTGTATCCTCTGGTTTTTCTGCATCCTTTGGCAAGCCAAGCCAAGGCAAGCCCCGCATCAAGTCTGACAAAATTCCTGCCTTCATTTCAATTAATTTCCGCGACATTGATGCGCCCTGTCGACGTCCGCGTTTGCGTCCTCATCGTCGTCTCCTTTAGCTAGACAAGCATTTGCTCTGCATGTCTCTGTGTGTGTGTGTGTATGTGTATGTGTGTGTTTGCTTTACACCCTTTCCCCCTGCTCACTTCCCTTTCTCTTGTGTTTGTTGTCAACGCGCGCGAGCGCGCATTAAAAAACATTTTTGCATGCGCTTTTTAATTAATTTAAAGTTATTTTGCTTGTTGACACCAGGAGCAGTCACCCACCCTTAGCCACGCCCTCCCTCCTCTCTTCTCCACCGCCTGCAGGCTTGCGGACAAGCTGCGTCTGCTGCGCATTATTAAACCTAGCCGCGTTGCGAGCGAAATGAAATGCAGCTTCTGCTGCTGCCTCTGATGCTCAAGTAATCTGCATAAATCTACAGCAATCTCGCGTATACGTAATGAGAAGTGCATTTCTAGAGGCTCAATTGCAATTGGCTCGACTCGGAGGAGGAGAGAGTGGGGGGTGTACCCAACTGTGTTCTCTACCTCTTGCTGCAATCAAGCCTTGTGCAACGTTTGAGTCATTGTAAAATTGCGACTCGACTCGATGCAATTAAGTTGAAATATCACACAGATTTGCTGTTTTCTATATATCCTGACATACTATACACATATGCTTTGCCTGATCTGACTGGATTTTATGTTAATCTGTATAGAGTATGCATGCGTTTGCCATGTCATAACAATGTGTGCTTGCCATTTTCAATTGATTGCCAATTAAACGTGGCGTATACTTTATTTTCATACGTATACGTAATGTGCCAAAGCGCTGCCTCTGCTGCAGTTTGTCAAGAAGGCGCACTAGACATGCTAAGTAGCTGCAGTTGATAATGTCCTTGTAGTTATTCAATATCAGCGTATATCGTTGAGGGAGATTCAGAGAGAGAGGAAAGGTGGGAGACAGCATGAAATAGACATACGTATGTATGTAAGTCTGTAGCGCGTGTATCAATCTGGCTTTAACTTAAGCTAATGCTCTATGCAGCCTCTTTCTCTCTCTCTCTCTCGTTCTCTCTCCTTCCCTTTCCTCTCTTTTTCCCCTTTACCATCTCTTCACTTTGCTCATTGCGCCGCCATGTAAAACTTTTCAGGCAAAATTTAAAGTGAAATGGGCTCAACTTTTGCCTGTTTATACAATTTTCAGTTTTTCCCTCTCTCAGTTGCCGTTGCTGTTGTTGTTGTTGTTGTTGTTGTTGCGCTGTGCACTTTTGCCGACTGTTTTGTGCATTTGTTTTGTTAGTCTGTTTGTTAGTTGTCAACAAGCTTGGCATATGAGCAGCTGACTGAAGTGCAACCCAGTCCCGAGACCGAGTCCTGCAAACTGAGTCCTAGACCTCATCTCGCTGCCGCTGCCGCTGCCGCTGCCGCTGCCAGTGCCTTGCCCTGCCTTGGTTTGCCTTCATTAGCCTTTGGCAGTGTGTCAGAGTCACTCGACATACAAATGCGCGCACGTGTGCATATGTATGCGCATGTGTGTAACTCTGTGTGTGTGTGTGAATGCTAAACAAAGAACCCTTTGTATGTGCTCTACGTACTTAAATAGTGCAAAGTAGAAGAAGAAGCAATACTGGCAACGGGCAATGGTAGCAGTTGCATTGGCAGCAGCAAAGACAGGCCATATGGCATTGACTTTAGTCCATGTCCTAGGCATAATGTCCTCTTTACTTCTTCCCGGTAGTAACTCTTTACCTTCCGCTCCCTTCTTCTGTCCCGTTGTCCCTCCCTTCACGGCGGCGCAACTTGCACACACACACACACACACACACACGAGATGAGCAGTGGCTCGAACCGGACGTCTTTATGCTGCGCTACGCAAACAATCAAGTTTTTAACGAAGTCGAGGTTTACCGAACAGCTGGTCATTGCACGAAATCACAACGGAGTGTCGCGCAATCATTCAAGGCGCCTCAATACGTGCTAAGGGCACGTTGTACGAGGGAGTTGCAAAAAATTAACTTTGCAAATTAGTTGTGGGTGGCCCAGCTGCTGAATCAGCTGGTGGTGCTGCCAACTTATCGCAGCGGTCGATCTGGTCTGCGCGGCGTTGCCAGATCAACGGTGCTGCCAGACTGGCAGTGCTGATCAGTTCGCGCGAAACCAACAATTCAAATTCAAATTTAATTCTAATTTGAATTTGAACCACCTTCGATAGGATCTTATCGAGAAACGTAACGGTAAAATTTAAATAAATATTTACATTTGTTGACAGAGGTTTGCTGGGTTAAGAAAAGGCATAAAGGTCTCGGACAGACTTACAGACAGAATAACCATCCTTTCACAACCTTGGTGGATTTGGTGTCCGAGTAGAGGCGGAATATCCTCCATCAGGGAAGCCTAGGGGAAATCCGTTGGCCTACCGCTGACGGTAAGATTCAATGGATAGCATAGCGGGGGGCACTGGCCCGAGGGAGACGACCCATTCAGGAGAAGCTCCAGAATGTCGGTGTCTCCCACTAGAGAAAACCCATTGCCGCTTGCTGCGAAGGAGGTGCAAACGGTCCCCTAACCGCCGATAGCCAGTGTCCGCAGTGCTGTAGAGGAGGATAACTTGCCACCCCCAGCTCCTAATATCGTAAGCAATAAGAAATCTTTGGATCTCATAAGCTTGCCGACGCAGAGGGTGGATACAAAATCCCCCTCTGCATCGCCACTACGGTCCTTAGACCCAATTACAGAACGTAGATCTGCGGGGTATTTTAAAGAGGATGAGTGGCAAAATTAACGAGCAGCTCTCCACATTCGAGACCCAGCGCAAAGCAAGTTGATTGCTACCCAGACAGAGACACATGAGACTCGCAAAAGGCTCCACCCAAGGCGCGGGAGCCTACAGTACAGAGGCTCAAAGCACCCAAGCCAGGTAACTCTACGTCTGGCAAGAACGTCGAAGGGAATGAAAAGTCCAGAGCAAGAAACTCCAAGCCGGTTAGCTATACAGCTGTCGCTGAGGAAGCAACCAATGGAGAAAAGTGGGCCAAGTTAAAGTCCAAGCCATTGCGTAAGAAGCCTGAGGCAATCATTCTAAAGAAGACAGGAGAGGCCTCCTATGTGGATATCCTCGCTAAAATTAAAAGTGAGCCCAGCCTCGATTCAGGGAGCCGAAAGCGCAGTCCCGTTGGCGGCGAGGTGTAAGCAAGCAGGCCCCCAGCCGCCAAAAACTTGCAACTGCAGTGGTATTGCCGAGGCGGAGATCCTGGCTCCTACAATGCCCACTACTGTGCCTAGTCCGAAGATGATGGACCTCATTAGCATGCCGTCGCAAAAGGCAGGAGCGAAGTCCCCATCTGGATCGCCACATCAGTCGATGGACTTGACCACGGCAATCCAGAACGAGGACAGAAGGGCATCCTTGCCATGATGAACGGCAAAATTAACACCCTACTAGCCGCGTTTGAGACCCAGCGGCACGTAACCAAGGAGACTAAGGGCACGTTAATGGACCTATCTGCTCTCAATAACAGAGCGTTAGAGTTACAGGAGGGTTCCGTTAAAAGGCCTTCCCCCAGGAGTACTGCCACACAGACGGAGGCACAAAAATCTACGCGTAGCCGGTTGGAAACGACCAAGCAGGCAAAACCCAGAGCGCAGGTGCCTAAAACGGGCAACTCAAGACCTGTCGCCATTTCCACCGGCCCGGTACATACAGCAAAGGAGTCCAAGCCTGTGAGCTACGCGTCCGTCACCAAGGGCGATGGCAAGGACGGAGAGTGGGCTTAGGTGAATTGAGGCATTGAGATCACCTCCAATGACTGCTGGTCTGCGCCCTCTTGCATGGTCAACAAGCTTTCCAAGCATGTCCTCGAATTGCTCCGGACTGTCACTAGGTGGAGCATAGCAGTTGTAGAAGTTCACTCCTTTGATCTTCGCGTATGCGATGCCGCGCATTGGTATGGATTCGCACTCTTCCACAGGCAGGCTAGTGTGACACTTAATAGCCGCCTTACCTAGTTCCTCGAGCACCACGCAGTTACCTGCACCCGGAAAGTATAGTTCAATCAGTAGCAGTACGTCCACATTGCGCTCCCTCGCTGTCTGAGCCAAAAGGTTCTGTGCAGCTGCGCAATGGTTGACGTTGATCTGAATGATGGTAATGAGGTCTAACATCATTTTGGCGGCTATTAACTTCTTTTTTGGAGCTGGCTTTGTAGGTAGGGCATGAGAAACCACCTGTCGCATGGTTCTTGTCTACGTCGTTGCTGCAGATAAGACATTTTGGTGGCGCTGCGCAGCCCTTTGCCTTATGACCTTGCTCGCCGCACCATAGGCAGCAGTCCGAGCGATCGACTGAGTTGCAATTGTAAGAGCGGTGACCAAATTCTAGGCACCTGAAGTATCTTATTGGGCTAATGTCCTGTGCGATGCGGCACCGTGACCATCCTACAGTTACCTAACCACGTTTGAGTACTGTTATTGCATCGTTTGCGCATAACATCACTGTCGCTGACTGAGTTCCATCCTTCATTTTGCGCCACCCGCTAACATTCTCTGGCTTTACAAGTATGCCTTGGTATTGGGAGACGGGAATACTTTGGAGTTCCACCGCTGTTGTTGCCTCCATTCCATTCCACTGCATATTAGCCCCATTCCCCCGTGCGTACCGCAGCCATTTCTTTGAGGGTCTCCTTAATAATTCCTCTAAAAGCAGGGACGCTGGCAGAGGCTTTGATCTCTACCTCGAGCAGTAGCTCGCCCTGTTGGGTCCTTTGGATCTTTCTAACCTGTTTCCCAAAAGTCGCTTAGGTTGGGATCGGCTTTCAGCGTATGAAGCATGTCAGCGTACGAAGTTTCGCCAGTCTTTTTAAGAATAATGACCTCTGGCTTCTTGCGCAAACGCTTTGGCAACACTTTAGTCCACACCCCTTTGTAGTCGCGTCCTTGGCAACGGTCGCGTAGCTGGCTGGCTTTGGCTTTTGTGACACTGTTAAAGCTGACTTTAAGGCCGCAACGAGCGGACAATCTAATTTGAGGGAGCTGCAACTGCAGCTGGCAGGCATCATCAGGATTCAGCGAAAAATTGCTTGTCGCTTGTTGTTGCTTTAGCAGTTGCTGCTGTTGCTCGCTGGCACATGTCACTCACATGACGGGATAGCAAAGAACGATATAAGAATCCAACAAAAAAGCCGTTGACGGCACACGTTTAAACATAATAATTCTCAATTTCGTCAGCGATATCAATGCAGACCGCGCAGCAGTCACAGTCGCAGCCGCAGTCACAGTCGCCGTCGCCGTCGCAGCCGGGACTGAAGCTGAAGGAAGGCCGTGTAGTCAGCCTGTAGACGCCGTCGTCGCTTAGGCAGCGCCACAGGAAAACCATGCAGAGACATCAAAATAAAGTGACATTTTCTTCTTTAACTTTGGTTCTACGCTTCTTTTTAGCTTTTTGTCATCTCGCATGGTTTTTTATTTGCCCTTTTTTTTAGTACGAAATTGAGCACACGAAAGGCAAAAATAAGCCAAAAGCTAGCAAAAAAAAAGCCCATCAGCAGTAGCGGCAGAAAAAAAATAGGGAAAACAAGAAAAAGTAAAGCTCAAACGACATGCGGAAATCATGTCAGATGAGGCAGCAGTAGCAGCGTCGCAAAAAAACAGTGTGTGTGACACTGCCAGACGCAACTGAGCGAGTGGCAGATACCCTAGAAATATCATAAGAAATTTTCAGTTATCCTTTAAATTGATAAGTTAGTTAAGGATTCCTCGTTGCATTGCATTCACATACAAATTGCAGGGTATAAGTGAGTTAGAACCTGCAAAAAGAGATTTAACATTTTCAAAATAGCTTTGACTGTACTGCTAGCCCTTCAATTGGCATAATTACAGGGTATATTAGGGGACAAAAAGAAGGCTCCAACTGTAACATCAACACGACTGCGAGAGAGCGTGAATAAATGGCTGAGCTCACACACACACACGCCGATGAAAGAAGAAACCATCGCACGCGGCGGGAAAATGGAAGAGGGGGAAAGTTGAAAGACTCGCGGGTCGCTTGCAGCAAGCAATGTGCAACTGCAACGCGTACAATCGCATGTGAAGAGAAAACGAAAAGAGTTGTATAGTATTGCCGACATTGCCGGCAAGCACAGTGGCCACCAATGACGGTTGACAAGTCATAAAAAATTCTTCAACTTTTATGCATATAGCAAATAAACATAGATATCATTAAGCTTAAATTGTGCCCCTAAAAAATTCTTTAAAAATTAAAAATTTTTTTTTAACTGATTTCAGTTAATCAAATTGTATTGCTTTTGAGACAACTTTATTTAACTGACTTTACATACAGAGAAAAAGTAAAACATGCAAACAAACTACAGTCGAGCGCGCCCGGCAGTAAAATACCCTTTGTCCAACTTTGAAAGACCGTTACAAGCTCTGCACAAATTCTTCTTTCACGTATGCAACGTATTCATACTAGACACACCATTTAAAGTAATCTCGATAAGCGTATGATATACAAAATCCTTTTTGACAAATTTGGAACCTCTTGCTCTTATAATAGCTGTTAGTCGTGTGTTCACACACACAAAAAAAAGACAGACAGATATATATACTAGTATATATACAATGTGGTGTCTTCCACGCCTGTTACACACATTTGCATAAAATTAGTATATCCTTTTTTGACCAACTTCAGAAGTCGAAGGGTATACAAAAATTAAGACAGAATTTTAAATACTTTATGAACACAATCCTTTACAAGAAACTTCAACTTAAAGCTTCATTTTTGGTTTATTTCTAGTTCAAGTGCAATAAAATTGCAAACCTTTCAACTTCGCCCAACTTCACAGACTAACAGCTGGCATTGTCATTATTAGTTGCGCTCGTTTAGGGTTTCGGCTTGGGCTTGGTCTTGGGATAGGGCTATAGCTAGGGCTAGGGCTGTAAGTGCATGGTAATGTTTTAGAAAAACGCGACACAGACGCCCGATGCGATAAGGGCCTGGGGAACAAAGAGGCCAAAGTGGCGGCGTTGCCATATCAATTTTCTACGTGCAACACTCCAGCAGTGTTAAGTGCGAGACGGAAAACAAGAGAAAAAGGACAATGCGATTCGGTGCTAAACTATGATGCGAGAGAGAGAGAGAGAGAGGTCCGTAACCTCTTGGATAGCCTGCGTAGCGGACCGCGCCTTTCGAAAGCCGAATTGCAGTGGTGACACTGCTTTCCTAGCAGTGTCCAGCAGACAGATTGGCCTGTAGGCGGATGGGTCCTCTGGTGGGATCAGGACGACCTTCTGCCTCTTCCAGCGCTTGGGAAACTCTCCTTCTCGGATGCAAAGTAACCACTCTGCCATTCCATGGCAATCCTAAATATGGCACTAGGAATTCCATCTGGCCCCGGGGCTTTACCTGCCTTGATCCTCCGAGCGGCACTTGAGACCTCATCCCTGGTTACCTCATTGAATTGGTATTCCATGTTGGTGTGCTCGGTTCTTCCTCAACCCATCCATGCTCTGGGAACATTATTCTTTCTTGCATAAGCCTCGGGCACGCTGGGGTCGGCGCTCTGAATGCGTGCAGCCTCTTCATGGTCAACTTATACGCCAGTCCTCAGGGATCCGCGTCTGCTTTGTCGCACAGCTACAGGAAGCTTCTTCCCTTGCTGCACTTTTTTGAGCGTTTCACTTCTAGCCTTTTGACTCTGAGTACCTCCATGAACGATTCTGTTCTCGGGTCGCTGCGTCTTAGAGCCCTTTGGTAAGCCCGTCTTGTTCGAAAGCAGTCAGCCCGTATCCACTGTATAGCGTCTTTTCCTTGACATGACCGTCTTGTGTGCTTGCGTTCGGATCTCGATGACTATCGCCAGGTGGTCGCTGTGTGTATAGTCCTCACACAGGGTCCAGGTAGTGTTCGGTGCCTGGCTACTAGAGGCAAATGTCAAATCAATAATTGACCCAGCATGGTTCAGGAGGACAACGTCAAGTGTAGACATGGCGTCCGTTAGTACTTGGGCACCCCCAGTCGGTTGCCCAGGCGTTAAAATCTCCGGCTATCAGACATGGCGACTTGCCTCGTGCGTCTGCAACTAGCCTGTCCAGGGCGCGCACGTAGCAATTCAAGAGCATTGAGGGTGCCAGGTAGACGCTGTAAATGTACAGTCCGTACACCTTCGTGCGCACGAGCCCTTCTTCTCGGAGAACTTCCAGTAACTGTGCTGCAGGCTGACCGCAGCTCCATACCGCCGCCTTTTCTAGGTGGTCCCCAGCCCACATATTGGGGAACCTTTTGCGGTACGGCTCGCTCAATATGGCAACGTTTGTGAGTGTGTGTGAGAGTGTGTGGGTGAGTATATGTGGGGGTGTGTGCAGATGTCACTACGTTTGGGCACGTAATTGAAATTGATTAGAATATCAATCGAATGACTTGAATTGTTCGTTATCCTTTGCGCATTTGTTGCCTAAGACGGACTGAAAATATTGTTATAGTTGCCCAGCAGTTGTGTGTGAGGTGTTCGTATAAACACGTAGATCTTAAAGATTATACAAGCTAGAATAACCAAATGTGTTGACAATATTTCTTATTGTTGTATCCAAATAAAGTTTTCTTTACAGTTCGAGCACGCTTATATCCACGCCTCGAAGAAAAGCTCTTCTCGATCTCGAATGTGTCTATAAATCTATTAATATGTGTATACCCCTATAATATAATAATATAATAATCAAATATTTTATAATCTGAATACATGCTGTAAGAGTTTTATTTAAAGAGCCCAGGAAATTCCGCCTGCAAACCCAAACGCATGCAGAGCAAGCGCTGAAAAGTATGCTACGATTTTTAGCTTTTGCTGCTCCACTCGGTCGGAGCTCAGTCTGAGCTCAGTCACCTGCCACATGCAACGTGCCAGCAGCTGTCAGCTGTCAACTTGTGTCTGAGGGGGTTTTCAGTCAATTGCTGCACTCGCAGAGATCATATCACTCGACGAGGTGGGATAAAATTAATTGGGGCGTGGCAGGATGAGCCGCACGCTGGGCTCATTAGCGCTTGACACACATTGATAACGTGCTGTCAGAGTGTTTATGTGTTCGTGTGTGTGTACATGGGTGTGTGCAATGCAAGTCTAATTAACCCGCTAATGTCATTTGCAGCGGAGGGCGCTAATTAAGCTCAAAAATGGAAAAAGTGCTGCCTGCGGAAAAGGTCAAAGCATTAATCAAGCGAGCACGCTGGCAAAGCCACAGACGGCGGGTGCAAGGAAAGGGGGTAGGGGGTGAGTATAAAGAGGGTGAGAAGGGGGCAAAGCCATTACCGTTACCGTTGCAATTGCAATGGCCCACTTTCTTTTTTTTGGGGTGGTGGTAGTGGTGCGAGCGCGCGCGCTTACGGCAAATGCCACAATAAATTTGTTTTCTTTTTTTTACGGTTTTTGTATTACTCCGCAAGAAGCGTGAGCAGCGAGGGAAGGGAGCAGGGGCAGGGGTAGGGGACGGCAGATCCGTGCGGCCCGAAACTAAATCTAAGTGCATATTAGTCAACACTGGCGCACGCTGTCTTTGACTGGCCCTGGCCCGAACGCTGGCCCGAACGCTGGCCCGGGAGCGCTGCCATGTGACACAATTTCCCGGCCTGACGCGGCCCTGCCCCCGTGACCCCCGCCCCAACCCTCTTCCGCCCGGCCTTGCATTGGCTTTCGGGTGCGAGGAGTGGGTACAGAGAAGGGGGGTAGGGAGGCATGTGGCTTGACAGCGGCGGCTGCACAATGTATTTCAAGTGGAGCGAACGCAAATAAAATTAAAAACAAGACGCGCAGAAAACAGAAAAATATGGCAACGCTGCGGCGCCGACCTCGTTTCGGGTCTGGCCACAATAGCCAAAAGAGCCCAAAAATGGCAGGGAAATGGGCTTACTGTGGCTGTGGCTGTGGCTGATGCTGCTGCTGACTTCTGCATGCTGCACGGCCAAAGGGGGGAAGGGTGAGATGGCACGACTTGTTTTTCCACTTTTCGACGTTGTCTGTCGTTGGCCAACGCTGCCAACACTTGGCGACCTCTGCCGCCGCTGCTGCTGCTGCTGCTGCTGGCATTGCCGTTTTGTCATTGTTCGCATTTGGCGCACGCTTTTGTTTTATGCCCCCAAACTGCAGCAGCAACAACAACAACAACAGCAACAGCAAATCTACACTCGAGATGAAATACAAGATGCTCAGTAGTAGCAGCAAACTTGCCGCTTGGGCGCCCAACGTGGGACTACGGGTTTCTTATATGCCTGCGAAAACCTTTCTTCTGAGCCCAAGTTGTCAAAGTCAAAAAAATTTTAAAAATATATTTTATTTTATCTTAAGCCCTTAAGGACTAAGCTAGAACACAATTCAGTCGCAATTAAGTTGGCATTGGTGCCCAACGTGGGACTAATGGGTTTCTTTTATGCATGAGTAACCTTTTATTCTACGCCTAAGCCTTCAAATTATGTTTTAATATATTTGTTTACCATTACACCAAAATCTAAGGTGGAAAACAATTCAGTCACAATTGAGTCACAATTGGCGCCCAACATGGAAACTAAAATTCTTTATCTACCATCCTCAAAGATTTCTTTCTTTATTAGAGGCTTAAACAGGACTTGATTGACTTAGCTTATCCAAGTTCCTAACTTCTGCTACAATCTTGCGTGCTGGGCATGACAATAACCAACTCCTTGCAAACTGGGCGCCCAACGTTGGCTCTACTCTATCTCTGCTACTCTGTTTACTAAGCAGATTCATCAATCTTTCATCTAGTACAGATACTAATCAAAACCTAACTCTAGTTTGCCGTCTATATGCAGTTTATATCCAAACTTTGAAAGAATTTCAATTACTTAGAACGCATTTTTAATTACACTTCGAGAGTAACGAGACTATTAACTAAATGCGCTCCAAAAATTGCAATAGCAACAAAAAGTGCCCCAAAATGTTGGGCTTGGCGTGAGAAAAGAAAACCCAAAAACATCATCACTTCGCACACTCTTCTATGCGGGTCATAAATGTAGCTCAGTTTACATTAAAATATTTGCATAAACTTTATAGGATGGCTTCAGTTTTTATGGTCGCTCGCTCTGGTAATAAACTCTACCTCGGTCTCTACCTCTCCCCACCTCTGTCTATCTCTTTTGCCGTGCCGTCATATATGAGTACTCAAATGTAATATACCCCATTCAGCTAATTGGCCCACGGGGCATGAAATTTGCAGTTCGCTGGTGCTAGTCTGCAAGGAGATACCCTGTAATAAGTATGACTAAACTGTTGTAGTTCTGCACTTTTATATAACATTCTTCTTGGCAAATATAAACAAAAGCAAAGCCCTTTAGCTTCAGCTCTCTATATGTCCCTCCTTCTCTTTGCCTGCCCGCAGTCTAGCATAACCCATTTTTCCTACTTTATGACTACAGGGTAGTAAAATGAAAACAACAGGCAACAACAAGAACAGAGACAAAAAAAACTTTGGGCCACACACATTTTTATAATTCCAAGACACAAGTCGCGCCATGCCGCGCCGCGTCGAGCTGTTTGTTTATTAGGGTTTTTGGCTCTCTTGCATTGTTTTGCTCGCCATGCGGGCGAGAGAAGAGAGAGAAGAGAGAGAAGAGTGAGAAGAGGGGCGATGAGACTGGCATAGCATGCCGTTGCCTCTGCTCATTGAGTTGCATGCCGCGCGCGCGTGAACTTTTTGTCATATCTTCTGGCCCAGCACCTTTGTCAAGGACGCGTAGCCGTTTGGTGTCGTCTTTTGTTGTTGTCGTTGTTAATGTTGTTATTTTTACTGGATTTGCTGCTGCTGCTGTTTGCGGTCAACATGAAATCTCAAATGCAGCCGCCGCTGCTGTCGCTGCTGCTGATGATGTTTGACGCGACCGGAAGTTGTGCACAATTTAAAACGGAAGTCAATTGTCAGAGAGCAAGGGCAATGGCCGCCGGAGCCAGTGCCCTAGCCGGAAGCCGGAGCTGCAGCTCTTGCTGCCATTGGTCGCCATTTTTCGGTCATAACGACATCACACGCAGTCACACACAAACATACAGGGAGAGACTCCATGCGCGCGCGTTATGCGTTTTTTGTTGCTTTTTATTGAGTTATTGGCGCATTTATTTGCCATACGCCGCATGCAAGATTTATGGCCGCCATCTGTCATCTCTCTCTCTCCTCTCTCTCTCTCTCTCTCTCTCGTCTCTCCTCTCTTCCTCTCTTTCACTTTCCCTCTCTTCACCCTTACTAGCATTGGCATTTTTCATATGCATTCATATCGCGATTTCCATTTTGCGGCGAAAATTTGCAATGATTTAATCGGCGTAGCACGTGTGTAGAGAATAATATAGAAAACAACCGTTCATTGCCCCAGTGTTTGCACTATTTACCGTTAAGTACGAGTATATTACGGTAACTACTTCCTATTCCCGTCCCACCCCAGAGTTATTACTTGCCTCAACTTGCTAACAAGCCGCACTTGAGATTCATTTCTGCATAGCCTTCGAGGTTCTCTTGATATAGTCATGAAATTTGGTTTATATATGCTGCATAATAGATCAACTTAAAGTTTAGCAAATTTCAATGGAATCGATAACTAAAAAGTTATGCAACCTGAAAGTGCAGAATTTCTGCTTGACTTGTACAACACGATTGCAAGGCGTGCCAACTACCTCATGCGATGCAAATGATAAATATCTATATATATATATATATATATATATATATATACATATTTCGGGGCACGAATCTAAGGTGCAGAGCGGGCAGGGGGGGGGGGAGAGTTCGAATTGAAGTTCATTAAATATGCATTATTCGTGGGGTAATTAAATTCAAATTACGAGTCAAATGTGCTTTAGGTTAGAATACGTATATGTTGTCATAAATATAATATATGTGTGATATATAAATATATAGTGAATGAGGGAGAGGGAGAGTGTGAGAGAGAAGGCGTACGTGGATTGTGCAAAAATGTTTTGGGCTAATGATCATGACGTTGATTAAGTGAATTGTGTAAAGTGCTGCCAGAGAGAGAGAGAGATAGAGAGAGAGAGAGAGGGGGAGGGAGAGAGGGAGAGAGAGAGAGAGAGAGAGGAGGTAGGGGAGGTACTGTAAAGTAGTGAGAGTGTCAGTTGACAAATGATTTTTGCTGCGCCAGCAAGAAACTGCTGCAGAGGCCCAGCTGTGCGTGTGTGTGTGTGTGTGTGTGTGTGTGTGTGTGTGTGTGTGTGTGTGTGTGTGTGTGTGTGTGTGTGTGTGTGTGTGTGTTGCACACTGTGTTAAACCACAACTGGGCATAAATTTATATTTAATTATGAATAAATTTTGCAAGCGCATTAAATTTCATATTTTCAACTCATCAGCAGCAGCAGCAGCAACAACAACAACAACAACAACTTCGGCAACAACAAGAACAATAATAATGTTTAACCGCCTCTCGCGTGCTGTAAATCAACAGATAAACGCAACATATACGCACTCATTCCCCCTCCCCTCCTGCTCTCGCAAGCATTGTTCGCCCGCACAGTTAATAAGGGGGAAGGGGAGTTGGTGGGGGGGGGGAGGGGGTGAGCAGTCTGTGCCAGTCTGCAACTGAGAATGGAACATTTGGCGGCTTTTGTCCCGACGCAATTCACAATTCGTTAAATGCACTGCGAAATTTATTTATGACGCCAACAACAACAACAAAAACATGTAGGAAAGTTACAGTCGAGCGAGCCCGGCCGTAAGATACCATTCGACCAACTTCGAAGTTGCGCTCCAGAAATGTCGCGGGAAGCGGACTATGGAAAACGTTTTCGTAAATAACTTTTGTTATTATTATTTTGTTATTGTTATTTGGGGATGAAATGCACGTATCATCAGCATCTTTACATGTTTCAAAGCAAAAAGCTTTAACTTTAATACTTTTCTTTATATTCGTAAATTATCGATTTGCGTGCGCGGTGGGCGGGGCATCTTACATTTTAAATGAACTTGATCAGCGAGCTAGCTTTTGTAATAGCTGAGATCTCGACGTTCAAACAGACAGACGGACATGCTCAATCGACTCGGCTAGTGATTCTGAGCAAGAATATATATAGTTTATGGGGTCTGCCACAGCTTCAGCCCTACAAACTTAGTAAGCCATTTTTGAGCATTTTCAATGGTCGAATGGTATAAGCAATAAACAATCGACCAAAAAGGGGGCGTGGCCCCGCGAGAGTTGCTTTATTTTTGCTTTTAATTCCCTCTCTCCCTCTCTCTCTCTCTCTCTCTTTCTCTTGTTTTTTTTGGCATTTTCGGCCGAGGCAGGAAACATTTAATTGCACATCAAAATGAACTTTAATTTGGTTTTAATTGCCAAACAGGTTTTTAATTCATTTCAGCCTCAATGAGCTAAACAGACAAAAAAAAAAAACAACAACACAATAAAACAAAATAATTGCGGCAATGCGTGCATTAACAAACACACACACACACACACACAAGAGACGCACACGCGTTGGAATCGCCTCATAGTTCAACTTTAAGGTTAGGGCTGAACTTGCAGGGTTGTTGCTTAATGTTTTCCTTCACAACGTGATTTCAATTAACTGCTGTCATTTATGCATAATCTATGTAATTACAGGGTATTAGCCGGCCTATGCCAGACATCGTTTACATGCATAATTTGTACATTATAATCCAAGTGCCATATCAATTCCTTGGCTAAAGCGAATCAAGTTTATTGAACAACAACAAAGGCCGAAGGAGAGGGGAGACGGGAGAAAGAGAAAAAAAATTAACAAGATACTAGGTGCAGGAGAAAGTGCTGCATGCACGCAGCCCTGGGCGCTAGCGATGTGCACGTGAAACACGCGACGTGAAACACGAGCACGAAAGTTGAAGTTTGAGGTTGGGAATGTATGACAATTTGGGAGCAGTTTTAAAAAAAAAAAGGCGTAAGTGAATTTGATGTTGCTAAATAAAATGGATAGAGTAGCTGGGAAACCTAACCTCATATTGAATGCAGAAAACGGCAAACAGCTATCAAATGAAAAGGAAACATAACCTAATTTAAACTACTAAATAAGACATAGCATATATTCGCCCTTGCCGGCTCCTGTCGCGCACTGCCTGCCACCTCTAATGCATTAGGGCACTTACTCTGGCTTAAATGCTGTGCGATGTTTAATGCTTGATAAAACGTCGTCGCTGTCATCGTCGCGAGCGGAACAAAATGCCGAACGGCAATAAAGTTTAATAACCTCAAGGAAAATTGGGGTGGGTGGGTGGACGGACGAACAGAGAAACGCGTCTATAATCAACATCATCAACGCGGCGCAGCGTGTACATAATTTGCCTGCTGCCTGTTACTTAACCCCGACTCCAGTCCCCTATCACCCCCTCCCAATCACCTCCCCCCCACCGCACTCCCTTCTGCTTGTTACCCAACATAAGCGCTAAGCTGTTTAAGTGTAAATGACGTGAAAATGGGACCAAAGACGAAGCGAAACTGAAACTGAAAGCACCAGCGACACAATACAGTTCAGGAACGTGTGTGTGTAAATATAATTTATATATCGTTCGAAATGAAAAGCCTGCTTGAAAATAGATGAAGCACAGGAAGGGGGTGGCGCGAAGGGGCTTCCTTGGGTAACATGCCCGACAAATTGTGCATGAAAAATATTTTATATAGATTTATTTATGATGACGATTAACAATGAGGCGAGTGAAGCTGTCGTAGGGCAAGGGGGGACCGACAGGGAGTGAGTCCACTTAAAAACTCTTGTATACAAAAGTCTCATAACAGACCCGAAAAGAAAAAAAAAAAAAAAGATTATGAAAGCAAAAGAAACGAAAAGGAAAATGCTGTGAAATATGGCAAAGAATTTCCAAATGGAGGCGCGAAAGGTGTGAGCCACGCCCACACACCCGTCCTGTCAGTTAACCCAGCCATTTGCTGGCACGTCGACTCCGAGTCGGGTAAACTTAGCTCGTAATTTTCATAAATCAACATGGACTTTTCAATTGAATTCCTTGTGCCGCACGGCGTAGCGACACGCGGCGACGCGCGATGCGATGCGGCAAGGCGCGTTTTCATTTTTATAATTAAATCATAAATTATGTGCGCACATGGAAAGCGGCTCAATAGAATTTCTTCTCAAGATCCCTATCAAAAAAGAAAAAAGAAAGGAATAAAAAGAGCAAAAGGAATATAAAACAAGAAAGAAAGGCTACCTTTGTCACGCCGTAGGTTTCATACCCTTGCGGTTGCTCACAATATTATATCGGTTACTTAATAATTATATCTATGACAGC
Source organism: Zaprionus ghesquierei (assembly GCA_018904095.1). Taxonomy (NCBI): domain Eukaryota; kingdom Metazoa; phylum Arthropoda; class Insecta; order Diptera; family Drosophilidae; genus Zaprionus; species Zaprionus ghesquierei. The sequence goes on from JAEIGP010000841.1 coordinate 608,139, forward strand.
TATACGATATATCTATCCGATTTGAATAAAATTTTCACAGCATTGGACATACTTGAACATATACCGGGAAAGTTTCATTAATTTACCCTTTGCAAGGGTATAATGAAACGCAGATAAGGCAAAACTTGAAACAGCATCGAAGTGAAATGAAAAGGAAAAGGGAAAACAAAACAAAATTGAATTATCGCCTAGCTTTGGATGCTTTGCATTATGAGTACGCCCTTATTCAATTAATTCATTCAAAATTGAATAGAATTGCCAACGAATTAAAGCCTTAAAAGCCCCGAAGTTTGGGAAAAAATAAGCTAGAATAATTATTGTAGTAAATCTACATACATTGTTCAATATATATAGGCTATATATATATATATATGTAGAGTCAGTCATTCAGTCACGCCTTAGGTTTCATACCCTTGCGGTTGCTCACAATATTATATCGGTTACTTAATAATTATATCTATGACAGCTATACGATATATCTATCCGATTTGAATAAAATTTTCACAGCATTGGACATACTTGAACATATACCGGGAAAGTTTCATTAATTTACCCTTTGCAAGGGTATAATGAAACGCAGATAAGGCAAAACTTGAAACAGCATCGAAGTGAAATGAAAAGGAAAAGGGAAAACAAAACAAAATTGAATTATCGCCTAGCTTTGGATGCTTTGCATTATGAGTACGCCCTTATTCAATTAATTCATTCAAAATTGAATAGAATCGCCAACGAATTAAAGCCTTAAAAAGCCCCGAAGTTTGGGAAAAAAAATAAGCTAGAATAATTATTGTAGAAAATCTACAAACATTATTCAATATATATAGGCTATATATATATGTAGAGTCAGTTAGTCATGACAAGACAACAAGTCAAATTTGTAGAAGAAATAAGCAGTTACTCGACTGGCAAATACTTAACAATGCCCAAGGCAGCAACGACAAGCGACGGTGTCGCAGCTAACTTAATATACCCACTTCCATTGGAGTTTATACGGTATGCCCTCTGTTTATTGTTTATTTCAGCTTATGAATTAACCCGTATTTACCCGTATTATCGCCAGCTGACCGGGATTTTTCTCATTTTGCGCTTTGCACTTTGCGCTTTTTGATCTTTCGCTTTTTACTCAATTGTGAGCGCGTACAGTTATCTGTGTATTGACCACACAGCGAGGGCAGCTTATAAAGTTACTGTGATGCTTGGCTTTGCGTTTTCCACTCGACTTGCTCGACCTTGGTTTCTTTTTTGGATTCACTTCAATTACTTTGATTTTTACGGATGCTGCTGCTGCTTTTTTGCCAGTTGCCCTTTACACTTCCCCCCCCCCTCGCCCGACCCTCTGACTGCATTTACAATATCAAATTGAAATCAAATAGCAAACGCAAAACGAAATTGTCGCCAAACGAACGAGCCAAATTAAAAAGGGGACGAGGGCAGAGATAGAAAGAGGAAAAGCGAACAGAAAAGTGACCAATCCCAGCCAGTTGCTTCCTGCCCCCTGCCTCCATTGCTGATGATGTAAGCGCGTCTGCTAGAGACATGTCACATGCCACATGAAATTGAAGTTGCCTGCCAGGCGGAGTCGGAGTCAAACAAGGAGGGGGACCAGGGACGCCCTCGATAGAGGATAACCTTGAAATGCAGCCATGTCTGCCAACTTTATAAACGGATGTGACAATTGAATTGTCGAGCTGGTTTGTAACTGTGACGGTGAATGTAACTGTAACTGGAACTGTAACTGTAACTGTGACTGCGATGGCAATGGCAATGGCGATGCTTGCCAGTTGCAAGCGGGCAAATTTGTCATGCCACGATGTGCTGTGGTGGCTGCAGAACGAGTTTGGATTACGGCTTAAAGAGCACCAGAGCCAACAGAGCAAGTACCCTCCCCCCCCCCATGCCATTCTCTTTCTCCTTACTCCTTCCTATTCGAACTGCCACGCCCCTCGCCCCCTTGCCAGCAACTCTAGAAGTTTGCATCGCTTTTCAATTTGATGCAAGCGTTGCGATACGTGAATCGCAGCGAATGTAAATTTTGCCGTGTTATTGCACACGCAAAGCATAAATTGCAGCATACTTCAGATTAAAGATATACCTGCTGGATATACACTGCGCGACAACCGATTAGCACACCCTATGCTGCTCGTCTTAGAAACTTAGCTTTTCAAGCTTTTTTTCCCCTTAAAAGAATATATAATTTCACACGAAAATTAATAGAAGATAGTATACTAACTTTATTAATAACATTTTAAATTAATGTAAACAAACATAACATACAAAAATCACTATTATTTTTGCGACAGCCGATTAGCGAAAACTTAAAATAACAAAAGAAAATGGGTTTAAACTTCATTCAAATTGTTTTTTAATATTACTTTAAACATTTTTAATTTTTTTTTTAAAACAAATTAATAATATGTTGAACCTCCACGGTTAAGTATGATTTCGTACATCCGCTGAGGTAAGGAGTCATATAATTTTTTTATACAATATAATTGAGTGAAACAGCCTCCCCTTTTTATTCCTTCAATGAGTTCTGCTTCAGTTGAATACTGCCTACCGGACTCGTATACCTTTCGTGCCAGCCATCCCTAAGCATTTTCTATAATGTTTAGGTCGGGCGAGTATGGCGGCCAAGTCAGTAGTTCCACGTTTTAACCATCAATCCTGGCTGTGTGGATAGGTGCGTTGTCCTGCTGGAACTTCCATTTCAAGGGTCCAAAAATATCCTTGATTGCAGGGAAAGCCATATTCAGTACACCTTTGTACGCAATGGCATTCATACGGCTGGTAAGAAACTGCAGTTCTATAGTGCCAAAGTATGTTAAAGCTCCCCACACCATGACACCACCCGCACGGCTGTGCAATCGATATAAAGTATGCTCTTCCTTTCTGAGATCATAAAAGTAGTAGGCATACCCGTCAGGACCCTCCGAATTGAACTTTTTATGCTATTCGACCAAATGAAAATGGTCAAAAATGGTATACTAAGTTTGTGCAAATGTATGTAACAGGCAGAAGGAGGCGTGGCAGACGCCACAAAGTATATATATTCTGACTCAGAATCACTAGCTGAGTCGATTGAGCCATGTCCGTCTGTCTGTTCGTCTTAGTATACCATCGAATGGTAAAAAAATATTGTAGAATGCGCATGAAACATATTCCGAGTAAGGAGTTATTTTTCTTTAAACTGATAGCTTAGAGAGTGTGCTAATCGGTTGTCGCGCAGTGTATATGTACATATACATATAGCAAACATACATACACACTATATAACATCTTGTCAGAACAGTTTTCCTTTAAAATGCCGCGAGCGTTTCTTGGATAATAAATTCTTTGCCTGCAGTTTCAATTTTCTAATTGCTGCCGCATACTTTCCCTATCTCTCTTCCATCTCTCTTTCTCTCTCTCTCCCTCTCTCTTTCTCTCTCTCTCTCTCTGTGCTCGTCTGTGTCGGTGGCTTTCGCTGGCGCCCTTGAGACAGGCGACAACGACGCCGACGTGTGCAACGCAGCGTGGCAAGAGCAAAAACAAGTGAGAATGAGCAAGTAGCTGCAAGAGTACTCGACTGCCTTATACCCTGCAGTCAAATGTAAATGCAAATTTTAGCTATGTTCTTAGGCAACTGGCCTTCAGTTCGATTTTGACATGAGTTTTACCAAATTGCTATGAATGAAACCTAACCTCCCTGCTGCTTCTTAATTGCAGAGTGTTTTGGGAGTTCGGTGGCAGAGCGGGCAAACGCACATAAAAAGTGTCAACTGAATTAAGCATAAAGAAAGCTATACACACACAGTTGCTGTCGCACACATACACACACACACACACACGCAACGTGAGCGCATAAAATAAGCCAAAGGCAAATTGAGTTGAACAGCGATTGAATTGAATGCCAATGTGAGTAGTAGACCCATTCTGCGTATGCGTAATAAATATGCCCAGTGCCGCGACCATAAAAATGCGGGTAATAAGAGGTATCATCAGCCTGTCATTGCTGTTGTTGTTGTTGTTGTTGTTGTTGCCAGTCAATTTTTATCACTCGAAATCGTAAAATCTACTTTGATTGACGAGATTTCACTTGGGACACTCAACTTCAGCAATTGTTCTGCTGTCGGTGTGTGTGTGTGTGTGTTTACTTGCCTCTCTCACGTTGAGATTTGATGACAATCGCAGAGAAAAAAGCCAGAAAAAGAGTAGCATATAAAAGGAATCAGCGCGTAATCAAGTTGAATGCTACTTGAGGGGTATTTTTCAGCATTGACAAACTGACAAACTGAGAGTCTGTTGTGATTTTGACGACAATAGCAGACAAAGCTAAGCTGTATTTGAAGAGAAAGAGTATGCCTATTCAAGCAGTAGGGTATAAGTGAAGGTCGTGTATAAAATACAGTTGAAAAAGATACAAAGTTAAGGAGCAACAGGAAGAAATTTAATGGCATCTATTGAGCCCAACTGTTGTCACTGGAATTTCCGAAGAATACACAATATTTCGAGATTTCGAAGGCCTCGATATACTATGTAAGCAAAATGAAATACAGAAAAACTGTACTATATAGTCGAGCAATAGAATTTCTCAATCAACATGAACATTTTTTGCGTTTCTAAATGCGACACACGTTGCGATTAGCTCGGCGACTGTTGATAACCTTTCACTCGCACAGCGATGGGTCAAGTCAAAATGGTCCGAAAAGGAACAACAGAGTGTACTATCTGGTGCGTGTTTATAGAGTGTGTAGCATGTAGAGGGTATAGTATGTGTGTGTGTGTGTGTGTGTGTGTGTGTGTGTGCAATAAGCATTTGAAGATTCTAGCGTTGTGCTTAGGCCATCCACACGTAATCCAATTTGCTTTCATTAGCTAACTCTCTCTCTCTCTCTCTCTCACTCTTTCTCTCTCACTCTCTCTCTCTCTCTCTTTCTCTCTTGTTGTGTAGCATCCTTTGGCTAACCTTAACAAAAGCCAAGTGGCTTTATTTTGGCAAGTTAACAATTGTTTTTGATTAGACTTAGTTTTTGCTTTGATTTAGTTTTTCGGCTTTGCTCGAAATTTACTTGGACAGCTTCGAGGCAGAAAGCCAAATAGACCGCAAGATTTTCCTCCTGTCTTCACTACACACCAGCTATCTCTCTGTCTCACTCTTTCTGCATTTTTTCTCTCTCTCTCTTTCTCTCTCCCTCTGTCTCTCTCTCAGTCTATGTGTGTTTGTGCTTATGATTTAGTTTTGCCGCAGTTTGGGGACCTTGAAAATATTGCAGCGCATTGTTTGCTTCTGTTTTTTGGGTTTTTGTTACTCTTTTCAGTGTGTTTCTTGTGTTTGTTGTGTTTTTTTGTTTGTTATGTATTTTTGTTGGCTTCAACCGCAACGCAAATGCGCCACAGAGGCGACTTTCTAGAGATGTGCAGCAGCAGCTGTATACCCTGTATAAAAGCTGGCAAGTAAAGGGGGTGGCCTTTTTAAAGTATAATGAAGAAAAAGTTGCCGTGCTTTGTTTGGTCGATTGATTTCTTGGAATTAACTAATTCCGTTTAAATTTTGCACTTTATTTTTAGGGTGACCAGGCTAGTTATATTTGTAAATGTTATCATGCCAGTGTCGCTTTAAATACTTATATCAGTTTTTATTTTGAACCAATATTATTTTATAACTTTTTAGCAACTGCATTTTTTTTTTATTTTTACGGTGATCCTAAAAAAGTAGGGTGACCATGCCATGTTAAATTCATACAAATATCAGTTTATGAATTGATATCAATATATTGAATAGTTTCTTAACAAATGAAAATATAATTTACTACATGTTAATTTTTATTTTTAGAGTGACCATGCTTTTTATAATTTTATAGTTAATTTCCATCTACTGCATAGGGTATTCGCCTAGTCTCTACTTATGCTGCCTTCTTTTCGGCTTGTGGCGACTCTTCGTTTTCTACTTGCAACTGTGGACAACAAACGTGCAACAAGGCAAAGGCAACATTTGTGCTGTCCTTGCCGTCCCTGCCCCGCCCTGCCCTGCTCTGCCCTGGAGCCTGCCTCAAGCCGCGCGTCCTGTGTGTCCTTGCTGCCGCCTGACTGCCCTTTTGTCTGTGTGCAGTCGGCTTGACAGTCGCAGTAACCAAAAGTTTGCCTTGTACCTATGTTTTTGTTGCGCTCTGCTGATTTCTAACTGCATCTCGCTCGCACTAACACTCGCACTCTTACTCGCTCTGCTTCTCTCTCTCGCTTTCTCGCTTTCTCTCTCTCTCTTTTTCTCTCTCAGTCGGTCAGTCTATGATTGTGCTCGGGGAGCAGTTCAAGGCATTTCTATTCGAGATGCATTATTAAAATACGCCGCTGCCTTCTGTGGCAGCAATCTCGTCGAGCCATTTAGACGCCTTCGCCTCGGCTAAGCTTAGAGGTTTACCCTCCTCCTCCCCGGCGCAGACTGTAGCCTGTAGCATCCACTCTCTGTATGAAGCTTAATGTCTGAAGGCGTCGTTGAAACCACAATAAATTTTTGGGCCACAATTATCTTGTTGAGCATAACTTTCAATCGGAGTTAATTGTTTGAGTCACAAACTTTGCAAATAGTTTCATTCTGCTAGGGTCTTAAACCCTCAACCCAAAACCCAAACCAGCAACTCCCCCCTCCCCCCTTTTTCAGCTGCATCTCGGCTGCGTGTAGAGCTATCGAAAAGCCATAAACAAAATCAACTTTTAGCCGAAAAAGCAACTTGCAAATTATTTGCGTGCGCGTTTTGCGAGGTGCTTGCTCATACGCAAAGTGGGTCCCCCGAACCCCCTTCCCCCATCTTCTTTTAACGACAATTCATTGCTAACGATGGGGTGTTATCTGACGCGGCAGGGGGTTTGAGCAGGAACCTAGGGTAATGGCATATAAATTAGCCCCACTCACACGAAGTGAGTGTGGGAGTGTCTGTGTGTGCGTGTGTGTGTGTGTGTATGTGTGTGCGTCGATATTTGGAGAAGGATTATTGATCGCTTAACTTAAACTGATTCACATTTGGTTACAAAGTCAATAAACATATGCACTGCCATTTTTAAGTGGGCTCAATTACGATAATTATTTATCGATAACTAGTCGTGCGAAAATCAACAGTTGAACAATTTCGAAAAGTAGAGCAAATCACTTAGATATGTGAAGAATAATAAAGTACCAGTTTCAATCGCATAACCTATAAAGTTAACAATTCAAGTGGCTAACAATCGTGGCGAGACCAACGTAACCTAAGCCAACTTAACCCTTAACTTAACCCTACCCTAACCTTACTTATTTTTTCAAACTGATCTTACGATCAAAAGCGAAAAACCAATTTCAATTCAGAAATAACAACAATCAAATATCGATTAATATTCTGACTTAATCATCAGATAATATCCATGTATGAGCATAAAATTCCCATAACTAAATTAAGTTCATCCGCCCAAACCCCCGATCGGGCCAGAGCTGGCAGAACAAAGGACTCGGCTTCAAAAGGGTCCAATCAAAGGCTTGTTAAATTAGCAGGGGCTAAAGCGAGAAATGGGATAGCGAATAACGGATTCACTGCAGCTACTAAATAGTTAGTTAGTTCTTTGATAAAGTAATACACACTGACCTGACCTACTCTCCGGTTGGTGGGCAGAACAGCACGTCCGATGGTGAACAGGAACGGGCGCGGGAGCGGGAACGGAAACGATGACGGTGACGGTGACGGTGACGGTGACGGTGACGGTGACGGTGACGGTGACGGTGACGGGAACAAGAACGAGAACGGGGCGCACAGCGGTGGCGGTAAATAAAAAATACATATACAATATTCTATATGTTTATAACAGAAGGCAAAAGAAAACAATAAAAAAAAAAAAGTAGAAAAATAACAAGTACATATTTTGTTATAGAAATATAACTATGTAAGTGCTACACGTATATATCATTCTGTTTGCATATACATATATATTTATTTATATATATATACATATATGTATTTATGGTAAGTTTATAGGAAAGCAAAGTCGACCGCACGGCGCGCACTGTTTGAAGTCGGTTTTGAGTCCTGCTGGGAAGCGCGAAAGGGAACGGGAACGGGAACGCGAACGCGAAACTCGAACGGCAACGGGAACAAGAACGTGCAAGTGGAACTAGAAGCGGCCGGAACTTGATGGTTCGCAACGTGGGCGGGGTAAGGGGAGCGAAAGGCGGGGGGGCGGGGCCCACACGCGATGAGGGCGCAGCGCGACTTTGCCTCTGCTGACGGACTGTTGCGTGTTTTGTTGGAGCCAACAACTTTGTTGTTCTTGCTTGTTGTTGTTGTTGCTACTCTTGCAGATGTTGTTCTTGTTGTTGTTGTTGTTGTTATGGTTTCTCCTAGGTGCATGTACCATAGTATTTTCTATTGTATTAAATTTGATGTGGTTTGACAAAGCGAAGCCACTTAGAGAGCTGCTTCAACTTGTTGTTGTTGCTGTTGTTGTTGTTGTTGTTGTTGTTGCTAATGTTGTTGTTATTTAATATTTACAGTTCTTCGGAACGAAAACTTCTCTACGCGAGGCGTCACCGAAAACGCTATTAACTATTGCGGCTTACTCGAATTACCGTACGGCGTACGACAAAGCGACACCAACAACGGCAGCAGCAACTCACGTTGATCGCAGCTTCGCTCTCGGCAGCTCTCACACTCTCACACCTTCTCTGGCGCACTTGCTCTCTCTCTCTCTCGGCTCTCGCTCAATTACTAACTGTGAATTGCTTGAGAAACTGAAACCAAAGCGCAGGCAAGAAACGTAAATGAATAAGGGGAATTTACTTAAAACAATAATCGTCTGGCCAATTTGCAATTGAAACTTGCGCATTACACGCCCATAAATAGAGGTATACTATATATCCAGCCAGTACATTTTTTATGGTATAATCGCTATATACTAAACCCTATTCGGCATTGAAATCTGTCCAACTGTTGTAGTCAAATGTTTCTCTCATTACTCATAGCGCGCAAGGTGAAAAACTTCGGGTAACTTTTCTAGATTTAAGTTAACTACATTTTTTCTAGATTTAAGTTAACTACATTTTCTCAAAGAATTCCTAAGTTAAATATTTCTAATTCCCTTTCACGGCACTAAAGCTCGCTCAATGAAACGGAAGTAAAATTTAATATAATTTCAAACACAAATCTTGCCCTTCATTAACAACCCGTCACTCTGTCCGCTAAGCTAATCAACGCATATGTGGAAGATCAGAAGATTACATACAATCATTATAATGATGTCACACAAGGTCAAGCGAATTTTTTTTCAGGCAATTCATAAGAACCTAGAGCAATACAATAAAACTTTCACGTGCGTCAGCAAAAGGTCGCAAAAACTCGGGGAAATTACATACATATTGGAAATACACATATATTTTTTCTATTTGTCAATGTATTTGCCATGTGTTTTCTCTCCTTTATCAGCGACTATAATATAAACAACAACAACAACAAAGCGGCAAAAGTTATAATCAGTTAGATCAATGCCGACACGATCAGATGCTGCGCGTGTCTCTCTGCTTTACTTCTTGCCCATTGCCATCTCGTTCCCTAGCTGCGTCTCTCACTCGCGGGGGCACAACAAGAATCAGAAATGATAAATAATTTGCGACTTTTCGTAGAAATATGTAAAATACTTTGGCGTATTTTTAATTACGCTATTGGGAAAAACCCACAAAACAATCGCGATTTCTGTGTAGATTTATTAAATATATGCAACAGCGATTTATAGTAGACGCGGCACTCTCTCAGTTGAAAGATGATTTAATAGCTTGCACAAAAACAAATTTTCGTATGTTGTTGGAAAAAATTTAAAAAAAAAAAAATAATTAACTTGAAAACAAAACGACATTCACGGACAGAAATCAAACGTCGACGTCGTCATCGTCGTAATCATTAGCACTTTAATTGTTAAATGTTTTTCGCTATTTTTTTTTATTTATTTTATATGTTCATTGTTTGATATGTATTGCTTTTTGCATTGTTATTGTTATTTATTCCAGTTCGATTTAAATGAAAGCCGCAGTTCGCAACGTACGTCAAAATATGCGCCAAATAAGCGATAGCCAAAAACGAACGAAAAACTTCCGCAAAGCCACCTGACACCTTCGATGCTTCGTTTCGCACTGAAGAGCCAGACAGAGCCGCAGACGGCGGCAGCGCCAGCGGATCCCCAAAACCGGTCGTCGTAGTCGGCGTCGTTCATCGTTCGGTTCGTTGTTTATCGTCGCCTCGTGTCGTGTCGTGCGCGTTAGTTGGCCTCGTCGTGTGCTTGGCGCACACACAACACGATTGCCGCAATGGCAAGCACAGCCTGCCCTCGCTCCCACAACTCTCGCTCCTCTCTCCCACCTCTCTCGCGTGCACTCACTCTCGTTGGCTACGTCTCTGGCTACTTCTCGCCTCTCTCTCGACTCGGTGACGTTTTCAATGCCAAGCAAGCAGCTGTTAAGCGTATGTTGGTTGCTGTTGCACCCGTTATTGCTGTTGTTGTTCTCTTGGTTTTCAGCGGCTGCAGCAGCAGCAGCTAACGGCGACTGGACGAATGCTACGCTGCGACGCGCTGCTGCAAATAACGGCACTTACCTAAGCGCGAATTCGCTCTCTTCATAATGACCGTCGAAATGGCAAACATATAAGCGCGAGTGATTATTAACGGAAAATCTTTCGATTCGTTTTTGGGGAAATTTTACAAATATCCTTGCAGATATTATATGTTTGCTATATGTGAAGATTCATAAGGCTTAAGCCTGAGTAATTGCTAAGTAATCTCTCTGTCTTTAGCTGTTTTCTTGATTAACTTGGATGCTCAACTTATCGCCGCGCAGCATATGAATACTATAAATAGGTTCTATGTGGTATATAAGAGCAAATCATCTAAACACTTCACAAATATTTGATACGCACAGTTTGCTTGATCTGCTTATCAGCCTGGGCAAGTGAGCTCAGTGAGATAAGCCTTTCAAGCTGCCCTAAGTACAGTGCAATCATTCTATGTAGCCTGATTAAAATGAGAGAGATTTTCGGCATTACCTAAAAACGTTTAACTTAGTCTATTAGCTCCAACTTAAGACCCAAGTATCGCACTAATATACCCATCTTGGGTTCGGGGGGGGGCACACTCGCACAATCTCCTACACATAACTGGTTCGGCGCGCTTCATTCAAGCAGTCCCAATGAAATGAACCAGCCTCCTGCTGCAGCACTTGCATTAGCGAGTCCTGCTTCATGCACCATGCCTCATGTTGCACACGCCGCACGCTGCATACTCATAAGGACCCCCTCCGACAGTTTTAGAACTGTGTATGCGGTTGCGCTCAGTTTGTTCAGTTAAGTTCGGTCTGCTTTTAGGCTCAGCTTCCTCTCTCTCACTCTCTGTTTCTCACTCTCTCGATTTCTCCTTTACTCTGAATTAATCGACCATTTCGCTGAAAAATTCATTGAGAACTTTTGTGCTTCACTTCGGCTGGCGCCTAGCAAATCGAGAATTCAGTTTGTCATCTCCTTATCTAGTGAATATTGCCTAAAGTCGTATTAGAATACAATCAAACAGTTGAGAAGGTCTAAGCGCGGGCTTTAACGACTGTGGTTTACCCTATGCGCAATGTTGAATATCTCAAGAGAGATTTGAAAACTCTTTCGAACATTTAAACCAAGCGTAAGTTGCATATGGCATGGATAAACACATGTCTCCAATTTGCTAGGTTTTGCTTTGGTAGTTCCTGAGATCTACCTGTTTAAACTCATATATTACTAATTACTTCACTATTTGAAAAGGATATTGACACTTCGACGTCATGCTGCAAATACGTCTTCAGCCTGTTCATTTCGAATGCGAATCAGATACACCAAATACATAAATGCATACAAATACATATGTACATACACAAATACATATTCCATATGGTATTTTTTGGCTGGCAAGTATTGAGGCGAGAGTCCGGTGTGTGTGCGTGTGTGCGTGTGTCTCTGGAGCGTGTCCAGTTCGTGTCTCCTTCTACTCTTTGTAGATTTGCTTGTCGAGCTTGTCGTATTCGGTTCTACCCGAAAAAAACACACGATTTTCAAGTTCAACATGTGCCGAGTGTGTTTCATTTCAATCATCGACTCAGGGTTTATTTGCGGTGCTTCTACTATTATTGTTGTTGTTGTTGTGTTTGATATGCGGCTTTGTTCGCATACGCTGTTAGCAGTGACAGGTATACACGGCTAGAGAAACCTTTTACAAAAATTAAGAGGGTTTAATATGAAAATTATATTTCAGCTAAAATAAATTAAAGTTTTTAAAGTTTTAAATACAAAAAAAAAACTGTAAGTTAAAAAAAAAACCTATTTACTGTTTGAGATATTTGAAAGCACAAGCAAAATAAAATATGTTAATAAAATGTAATTTTCATATTTCAAATGTCAAAGACCCCGTTTCGTTTCCAGGGTATCTCATAAGTCGACTATCGGCACAGCTTTTTCTGAGCTAGCTTTGTCGAATGTTTTGCACGTTACACATTGTATTTTTATGGGTATTTTCATTAAGCCTAGAGCATAATGCCGTCATATATACGCCTTATGAATGTATGCATATAACATCTCGTATATTACACATCTATATACTTGCCAGCACACCCACACACCCACACACGCGCACACACACACACACACACACACATATATATCAAGAGATAACTGTCGCCGTAATGTAATGTAGTCCATTTGCGACAAATATGCGCAGGCCAAAAATGCTCGGACATTGTACGGTATACAATGGGAGAAATTGTTCGCATATTCATGACCGAATTACCCACATTCAAAACACATACACATACATACACACACACACACACACTCTCGCACACACACACACTTGCACACAGCGACGACTTCAGTCACCATTTACGGACAGCAGAACAAACAAAACCATTGGATGGCACGAAAATCTCAGCTATGACCAAAATATTTGCCCAGAGTTCGTGGCGAGAAGCCCCCCAAAAAAAAAACAACAAGCAAGAGAAGGTTTCGGCGGAAGGCCTGAAGAGTGTGAGTGCGCCAAGAAATCAAAGTGGACCGGATATATTAGCTCGACCGACGGCAGACAGATCGGGCGGTCGCTGCATCTTTCTCATTCCCTCTCTCCTCTTCCCCACTCACTTCCACTTCGATTCTCCATTCTCAATTCGCTGTGTCAATGACAAAAACGCTGTTACCACAAGTCCCGCAGCAGTGCACAGCCACGACCCATCGCTGCCTCTGTCTCCTTCTTCATACCCCAAACGCCCCCGCACACACACACACGTACACAAAGTCACACTAATACAAACACATTTGAACCAATTTCGAGCTACTCATACGGCATTTGAACCATGTTTGTCTATATGTTGGCCATCTCTCATTTCGGCTTGTGGCCCAATAAGCACAAAGACAAGCATCCATAAAATCCACACCCAACACACATACAGATGTCCATGTCAATATCGTTTCGGACACTAATATTTGCCAAGCGTAAAGTAATAAAATATTTCTTCGGTTAATAAATGCAATTGAATGTGAAAAAGGCGTCTAGGCAAAATACTAAAAAAAAGCAAGTAACAAAAGCTACAACCGAAAACGCCCGACACTAGGATACCCTATTCCCAATTTTAAAAAAAAAACCTCACTTTCCAACAGCCATAAATCATCAAACCAAAGGACTTTAAAGCGAAAAAACATTCTTAGATACACATAAAATATTGCAATTTTGTAATAATAAAATAAAATATTTAATTTGTAAGGTGTTACTTGTATCCGATCTATAGATGTCTTTTATAGATATAATAAGTCCTAGCAAAAGGCATATTTATTTTGGTCAGAGGTTTGCAACGCACCTTAGGAGACAATCTTGACGCTTTATTGTATGTATATTTTTAATCAGCATCAATAAGGTAATCGAACTAGCCATGTCCGTCCGTCCGTCCGTTTGTCCGTCTGTATGTTATATTGCAAAGCTATCTTGATGAAACTTGGTATACACGCTTCTTATTGTTGCATGCAGGAAAGAGCCGGTTTAGACCCATATTGCGTATAGCTGCCATAGAACTTATCGATCGATTTTTATCATTTTTTTAAGATATCACCATAAAGCTTTCCCGATGTATGTCTAAGTATGTCCTTTAAGTTTTGTGAAAATTTTATAAAAATCGGACAGATATATCGTTAAGGTGCCATAGAACCTATCGGTTGATTTAATATGTGGAGTAACCGCAAGGGTATGAAACCTTCGACGTTCCCAAGGTAGCCTTTCCTTCTTGTTTCATTTATCTCTATGAAACCTTTTATAAATCTGTTCTTAATAGCCTTTTTTATTTTATCAAAATCTAAATCCAATAAATCGTATAGTTCCCATAAAGCCTATTAATCTAATTTTGTTATGTTTCAAGATATTTCTATAACAGTTTCCTTATATGTGTCTTGTTATCTCTTACTTAATCAAAATCAAAGCAATATATCGTAAAGCTGCCATGGAAACTATATCAAAATCGTCTAAGAATGGAACATGTAAAATCGTGGATCTTCCCTTCCACCCACCATAACTTTGTTATGTTTATGGTTTGACAATCTTAGTTATCCTGCATATAAAATATTGCAATATCGAATTTTTGAAATCAACTATGAAAACACACACACGTAACCCCCTCGACCGGAATGTCAAAGAACGAAGGATTTTCAAGCGGATTGGCATTTTGTTTACGTTGTTAAAACCTTACTTATGTTATCCTATCCTTCAAAAATGCAATTGAGGATCTTTCGAAATTTTAAATTATTTTTGATTATTTTGGATTTTTTTTTCAAATTAATCGACCGCCTTACACATATTTGCAAAAAAAACATAGGCTATAAAAGGATACACACAAAGGATACTGCACATTGAGGCAAAAACGATGAGGAATGAACTCAAAGACTTAAACAAATGTTACTTTTATTTTTCATAAAACACAACTTGAAAATTTACAGTCAGCATTAAAGTTAAAAAGTTAAGAGTTATAGCCATACTGATGTTTCTCTGCTTACATGGTATGCCTGTGTCGGTGTGTATGTGTGCGAGTGTGTGTGGGTATTGGTATATAAACGGGCTGATGTATCTGAGGTGTCTGAGTTTGTGTGTGTTTAAACCTGAGTACGAGTTCAGCCAGGGCGGCGGGACTCGGAGTTGCATACAAGAGTGGACGATAAAAAGGTAGGTTACAAAAAAATATGGAGAAAAAAAAACGGTTCTACAATATAGAAACAATGTTCAGTTTTCTAGAATGAAAAAAAACAACTATCAGTGGCGGCGGCGGCATCGATGTATTCTGGCTTCCGCTTTCGAACTGATCTCGATGACCTATCGATAGCGTCGCTCACGTTCCCGCTCTCTCTCTCGGTCCCGATCGCGTTCACGTTCGCGCTCCCGTTCCCGTTCGCGATCTCGCTCCCGTTCTCTGTCCCGGTCGTCATAGTGCTCGTTGTGCCGATGCCTGCCGCCGCCACGCTCGTCCCGCTTCCGTTCGTGCCGATGCCGGCCTCGACTTTCGCTGCGGCTGCTGCGACTGCGACTGCGTGAGTATTGTCTATGCTTGTGCTTCTTCTTGTGCTTGCTGCTGCGTCGTCGCTCGCTACGTTCACCGTGATCCTTGTCACGATCGGAGCCGCTACCGTAGGGCAGCATCGAGGAGACAGGCGGTGGTGGGTGTGGGTAATCATCGTAGCCACCTCGACTGCGTCCGTAGGATGAGCCCGAGGCCTGCGATGCATAATAGTCACGATCGTCATGATCATTGCGATAGTTTGCAGGCGGATAACCTCCGCCACCGCCACGTGACGCAGCATGACCACCACTACCACCACCACCAGCACGGCCACTCCCACTGCCTTCGTAATCATCGCAGCCAGTGGCCAAGGCAGTTGTTGTCCCAGCAGCACCGGCTCCAGCGGCTCCACCAGCACGACCGCTGCCCAATTGATTCACGGTGATACCCTGTTCACGGCAATATTGTTCGATCTTTTTTTCGATATGCTTCTGTATGGGCACCGGTATGCGTGGAAAGAGTGTGGAGAACCAGTCGAGTTTGGTCATAAACTGATAAACCATTTGTCCCATGGTCAGCACCTGCAACAGCAAAGGGGAACGGGATGAGTGATGACAGTCAATCCAAGTCGGGATACATATACGTTTGCATGTTGTTAGATGTATATTGATTGGTGGCTCATACAGTTAACTCACCTGGCCGCCGCCCGCCTTCACATCAATCTCCTCCTCATCCTGCAGATAATCCTCATACCAGTCATATAAATCGCTTGGCGGCTGTGTATAACGTAAGTACATGAAGCCTGTGCGAATCAACAAGTGGGCGAACAAAAAACAAAAGCGACAATAAATAAACAAATTAGCAGGCACAATCGGCAAAACGATAGGGGACTAGACGGGGCAAGGCGACAGCTTAGCGGGCGAGAAATCGATCTACTATCGCATAGGTTGAACGAACTTTGTAATTACACAGAAACTCCCAAAATATTGTGATCATTATCAAATTGTATCATGTAACATATATAATTATCCTGTCGCCTTTGCCCAGCTGTCTACTAGCCTCGAGAGAAACAGAGATAGAATGTGTAAGAGAGAGCGTGAGAGAGAGAGAGAGACAGAGACAGACTAAGGAAGTGTATTGAAGATGAATGGCTTGAGTCGATTTCAAGACGCGGGTGGAGCAGGAGCAAGCAACGAGATTTACACGGCTGGACTCATGCGACTTACCAACACCTACCTAGTGCCCGTATATAGGCCGAATCTGTGTGATTGAGCAGCCCGTTCACCTGCTTGCGCGTCAGTCGCAGCGTGTAGAGCTTGTAGAGCAGACAGTAGGCGGTGGACACAATACCGCCGGCTCCAACACCACGTACCTAAAGGGCGGGAGAGAAAGAAATGCAAAAACGAATAGATTAGCGCCAATACATAATCGAAGTCCAACAGAATGAATATTGTATATATATCTATGAATAGGTTTCATAGCCAACGATAAGCGCTACATTTCATAAACTCACACCGCCGCACATGCCCGTCTGGCCGGAGGTTTTGCGTGATCCCCGCTCCCATGGCTCCATGTGCTTGACCTGGTAGTAGATCTCGTCGACAACCTCATGATAGGTTTTCAGCTTAAATAGGTGTACTGCAAAGATCAGTAAGCAGATGTAAAAATTGGCGGGCAATTTTTTTGGTTTTTTTTTTTTCTCGCATTTTTTAATTTTTTGTCTTTTCTTTCTTTATCGGTTTTTTTAATGCCCGCGCACATTACCTTTGAAGTAGCTAGAACTCTGTATGTTGGCCAATATCAGGGGATTTAGATTCATCGACGTCTCATTGCCCCAGAAAGGTAGCGTGTTATGCTGTTTGCCAACGCCGGCCTTTTTACCTCCGCCACCACCGGCCGAAGACGCTGCCGAATACTCTGCAAAAGGGGGACAAGCGCCAACGCCAATGCAAACGCCGACGCCGACGCGCAATGCAATAGGCGACACAAGAGGAACGCAGATAATTCTCTGTTAGCATACACACGTTTTAGGCACACCAGCATGCCCGTTGGCGGGGCGCACACTACCTTACCTTCGTCCATGGCTCTGCTTCAGTTGTCTCCGTTTGCGTTGTGCATTAATTAAACAATTCTAATTTAGTTTTTTGGTTCGACAGCAAACGCAATTTGCAAACGTTTACGTACAGTAGAGTTGTGACTAGGGATGTTCAATTCTGGCACTATGAAATACAATTGGATATCGATGAGAGTATTTGAATTATCGAGCGAGTCGTGAGTAGGCAATCGATTTGAAGCAGAATAGTTGGGAATATTCGATATATTATTTATACGAATTGCGATTTTTTTCAGTCAAAGCCTAAGCATTGTGAAGTAAAAGTTATTAACATATAAAATTTAATGTATTTTTTTTTCGTCATCCCTATAAGACGGCTGACTGCTGTGAACTTATCGGCACTTCACAGCAGTCAGCTTTCAGTTAGTAGCCGGATCGACAATGTTTTGCTAGCTGCTACGAGATTTTGGTAGATATATTTAAAGTTCCCAATTAAAGTTCTCCAGATAAAGAAAGAAATACAGGCAAGAGAAAGAAATGTAATTTGCATCTTTTTTGATTTGATTTAATCATATTATGTACTAATTTTACTGTTGCAGTGACTTTTAAATTTATGCCTTTTGTTTCAAATGGCCATTCGAAAGAAATATTTAAAATATTGTTAGCCGCGAACATCGATTGTTTTCACCTCTGAATGGAGCTGCAAAAATACTAAAAAATTACTCTTTTACATCGATTATTCGAAATTTCGATTCCCATCTGGCAGCACTGCAAGCCTATAGCGGCATCGATATTCTTTGGCATTTGTCTTGAACTCTGTTTCGTGTTTCGGTCCAAAGCCAAACATTTTCATTTTCATTTTACTCATTATACAAAAAGAAATAGCCAGTAGACACACCGCGGAACCATCAGTCGTTTGCAGCTCATTCATAAATAATTGCATAAAACTAAACTAAGCATTTGAAAAAATCAAACGAACAAAAGTGTATTAAAAAAGTGCACCCACAAAGTTGCAAGCATCTCCAAGCGCCAACGAATCATCGCTCCAGATCCCACAATGTGTAAGTGTGAAAAGTGAATAGCGGAAATTGCAGTGAACAATAATTTTTGAAAATTTTCCACAATCGTGCAAGGAATATCAACTCGTCTGCATAGATCGTGTTTCTTTCTGCTGATGCGTCTGCGGGGCAGGCTGCCGCCCGCATCCGCTACTGCTCAACAGTTCCGTTTCGTTTCTGTGTGCATGCGTGCGAGCGAGAAGCAGCTAGCTGACGCCCCAATACGGCAGCAAAACGACAACGAAAGTAAAATTTCGCCCAAATTTGTTTGTTTTTTTGCTAGTTTGCCTTTGCCTTTGCCACTATTTGAGTCAAAGCTGGACAAACAAGTTTTTTTTTCCGTCTTTTCCTCTCTTGCTCTCTTTCTCTCTCTCTCTGTTGCTCTCCTCTCCCCCACACTAGACCCTTTGTGTTGTTGTTGTTGTTGTTGGGCTGTTTAAATTTGTGCCAGCAAAACGGGACGACGACGCCGGCTTGCGCGAAAGTTTAAAACGGCATAATGCTCCCCTCTCGTTGCTCTCACGCAGCGCCCCCCCCCCCCCCCTCTTCTTTCCCGTCGCCCCCACCCAAGACATCGAGTTGAACAGATGTGTATGTATGCATGTATGTGTGTGCGTGCGTGCGTGTGTGCCGTTAAACTGGTTTAATTGCACTCGGCATCAGCGTTTCGTTTGTCTCTGCGGTTTTAGTTGCGCGATTGCTCAACAACTCTTTACCCTGAAGATAAAAACAATCTAGCAAATATTTTTTTATGATCCGTTCGCATTTACGCCCGCCACTAACTGTGTATGTACATAAACGTTTGTATGTCTATTTTGTAGATTGATAATACCTGTGCTTATCATTAGGTGCAACGTGATAGGTTTTCTTCTGCTTTTTTGTACCTTTTCTCCGCTACGTTTGCGTTGTTTTCTAGCAATTTGTACACACACGAACAAGTACAGAGACTCACACAAACACACACGTACACCATAGCCAAGATGTGAGACAAAACGACTGTCGCTCTGCCTTGTTGCGGGGGCGACGTTTTCTACGCCGCCGTTGTTGTTGTTGTGGTTGCTGCTGCTGGTGTTTCTGCTGCCTGTGGAATACAGTATTGTGTTCCAAAGTGCAGTAAAAAGCAAGCGGAGACAAAGTAAATAGGCTGCAGCTGCAAATGGCTGACAATTCAAATTCAGTTTATGCGCAGCGCGCAATTGTGTGCATTTGCCTTTGCCTTTGTATTTTCGCTGTGTGTCGGCCACGCCCGCCCCGCTGGCGTGTTGGCTGATCAGACGGATATATGAATGAATGAACTGCGCATTCAGTGTTTACAACATTAATATATCAATTTATGTTTATGTTATATATGTATATATACACACACACACACACACACCCAGACACCGATCGTATATTTCATGAGATGTTCCATGTCATGCGCGAGTATCGTTTTCAAGATACTTTTAATCGATTTTTGAAAATTGAATCAATTCAATTGAAGCAATACCTTGCAGCCGATAGCCATCTTTTCAATATGTTTATTTTTAAACCATGGATTTTAAAAAAATACATGGTCTATTGTGTTTGTCGAAATGTGCGTAACATGCAAAAGGGGGCATCTGCGACCCCATAAAGTATATATATTCTTGCTCATTATCACTAGCCGAGTCGATATAGCCATGTCCGTCTGCATGAACGCCTATATCTCAGAAACTTAAAAATTTGGTGGCAACACTTATGTGGGTCATACGCCGTAAAATTTGTATTGAAATTTGAGCCACGCCTACTTCCGCCCCCGCAAATCGATAAATCGAACTTGTTAGTATTGAAGTCATTTTAAATTTCCCCAAATTTTCCTTGTAAGAATTATAGGTGAAAAAGCAACATGCAACACGGAGTGGAACAACGAAGTGAGCAGGAAAACCAAGAGAAACAACAGAAGTATCGAGTACAGCAATGGGTATACTGCGGGTCGTCTCTTGCTCACGCTCTCCCTTTGTCTCTCTCCTTCTCTCTGCCAAATGATCTCAGTACCAGAAATGATGAGAGGGAGGGGATTATGAATGAACAAGTTGTATGAAATGCGAATTTGTTGTTGATATAAAACAAATAAACTGAAATTGCTGACATGAAATGGACAAATTTTGCTCGTATTTTCGTTTAGGGTTGGAGTAAGCCATTTCAGTAATTTGTGATTTTGACGCGAGGCGATTATCATAGTGCGTGCGGTAGGGGCCCTACTACTTTTATTACAGAATGTACATATAAACTTTTGTAACAGAATCAAAATTTCCAATTGTGTAAAAAAAACAAATTTCGACAGCGCCTCATTATGTACATGCGTACGTATTTTATATATATGCCCATCCTGTGCAATCTGTTCAATAATTGTCAAATCGTATTGTATTAGTCTTTAACAAATTCACCGTGCTCCGGTTACCCTGCCTAATGAAGCTTCAACAGGTGGCAAAAACAACAGCTGCGGTTGCAAGTCAACATGGAGAGTATCCCAATTCCAATGCCTATCCCGATATACTTCCAGCCGACAACAACAGCATCATTCCAGGAGGCGGCAATAGTAACAACAACACTGCCGCTGGAGCGTCGGTCAAGGCGTTGGTCAATGCAAGCAGCAGCGGCAGCAGCAGCATCCCCATAACGCAGGAGCTGCTCAGAAAATGGCGTGAGAACTTCTACAGCGAGCCGAAGAATCTGCTCGCCCAGAACGTATGCTCCCGGGTCGACCCGTTCGACGTGTGCCTGTCGCGTAAGGCACTGGAGACAACCAATCATGTGTTCAACTACAAGGTGGAAACAGAGGGCAAGCCGGTGACCAACCAGCGAAGCTCTGGACGCTGCTGGCTATTTGCGGCACTCAATTGCATACGCCTGCCCTTCATGAAGAACTACAATCTGGATGAGTTTGAGTTCTCGCAAGCGTTCCTCTTCTACTGGGACAAAATCGAGCGCTGCAATTACTTTCTCAACAACATCGTGAAGACGGCACAGCGCGGCGAGAAGGTCGACGGGCGACTCGTCTCGTTCCTGCTGCTCGATCCCACCTCCGATGGCGGCCAGTGGGACATGCTGGTCAATTTGATAGTCAAACACGGACTTATGCCAAAGAAATGCTTTCCGGAGAGCTTTAGCTGCGAGTCCAGCATACGTCTGAATGCCATCCTCAAGAGCAAAGTAAGAGAGAGATAGGATCCTATGCAATGCAGTTTCTATAATAGGTTAACTTCCCATCCTTCTTTCAGCTGCGCGAATACGCTCGCCATCTGCGTGTGCTGCTGGAGCGACAGCCTAGCGAGCAGGAGATCGCCAACAAGATACAAGAACAAATGGCTGAGATTTACAAGGTGGTCGGCATCTGCCTGGGCATACCCGCTGACACCTTTACCTGGGAATACTACGACAAGTCGAAGAACTATCAATCCATTGGGCCGATCAGTTCGCTGGAGTTCTATGAGCGCTATGTGAAGCCGCATTTTAATGTCGAGGACAAGGTATGCCTCGTTACCGATCCGCGTCCCACCAGCAGCTACGATCAGGCGTATACGGTCGACTGTTTGGGCAACGTGGTCGGCGGTCGTCCCGTGCTGTACAACAATCAATCCGTTGAGCTGTTGCTGGCCATGGTCACAAAATCACTCAAGGCTGGCGAAGCCGTCTGGTTCGGTTGTGAGGTCAGCAAGCGTTTCGCCTCCAAGCAGGGCATTGAGGATGTGGATGTGTAAGTTGCTTTCCATTCATACTTTCATCCCATTTTTTCATTTTGCATAATCTTGTTCTATCTTTTTCTCTTTCCCTCTCTCTTTTAAACGCGTGCATGGAAACTCTGACGTCTCTTTCTAATTGGTGTGCAGCCACGATTTCAAGCTGGTCTTCGACATCGACATACAGACAACATTTTCGAAGGCGGATCGCCTCATCTACGGCGAATCGGCCATGACCCATGCCATGGTCTTCACTGCAGTCTCGGTGGATGTGAGTTGCATCGTAATCGTATATAGCCTTAATCTGCTTATATATAACTTGTCTATCCCTTCGCAGAAAAACGGTGTGGCGCACAAGTTGCGCGTGGAGAACTCTTGGGGTGAGGATCGCGGCGAGAAGGGATACCTGGTGATGTGCGCTGACTGGTTCAGGGAGTTCGGCTTTGAGGTCGTTGTGGACAAGAAGTATGTGCCCGAGGATGTGCTGCGCGTATTCGACATGGATCCGATTGTGCTGCCTGCCTGGGATCCCATGGGCACGTTGGCGCAATAGATGGTGTTTAGCCAAAAGGAAAAAGCTTTACAAAAAACGATTAACGATAACAATAAGCAGTTAGCACTCTACTCTACAAGCAATAATCCAGAGCAAATTCAAGGTGGAGAAACCTATTCTGTTTTGGTCATAATCAGATGTCAAATTTTTTAGCCAGTCTCCCCCTATTTTGTATTGTATTTTACTATTATTATTCTCTTATTTTTCTCTCTTGCTGTCTATATACATTATATGTTATGTATATAAATATGTATACATATGTGTGCACATATGTATGTATATATACTCTGTTTATAATATACATATAAGTCTTTACATAGAGAGAGAGAGAAACTCATATGCATATATATAACTACATATATGTAGGTATATATGGTCTTTGGATACCATATATATTTATGTAGTACATATTGAGAGGGACGCACCCACACTCACTCACTCACTCCATACGCGCTCGCAGCAGCGACGTATCATCGATTATTCTTCTTATACACACACACACACACTCAACTAACTTGCATAGAGAAAACTGCGTAGCTTAAGTAAAAAATTGAATGTTTAAAAAAAATGGCGAACGGGATGAAGGAAGAGGAGGGAGGATGTAAGAAAAGCAGGATGAGATTTGCGTTATTTGGTGCCGGCCAAGCGCAGTAAAGATGTTATTTTAAATCGCATTTGATACGTACATATACAACATATACAACACACACACATATAAATAAATACATACATATATTGAATGCAAGCTTTTTGAATATCTTTTGTAACTTTCTGTTCTTTTCTTTTGTCCCCATTGGGGGTATTTTGAACTTAGCAACTAACGGTAAACCCAGCTGAATTCCATTTATCATTATCATTCCTACAATATGCCTAACTAGTCCGAGCCGGGTCCGAACCTCTTCTTGTCTAGTCTAACAACGACCGTCCTGGCGGCGTTTGCGCCGTTCCTCGTACTCGAAGCTCAGTCGAAGCCAAATGCCCAGGCACATGCGCACCAGACGCTGGTCGTGCTCTTTGTGGTTGATAGCAAATCGATACTGGCTGCGTATCAGGTGCTTGGCCTGGCGCAGCTGACCGCGCTGGATCAACGAGATGCTGTAGTAGAGCTTGCAGCGTGCCTGCAAAAATGGATCGCCCAGTCGCATGCCAATCGTCAGCTGTTGCAGCGAGATTTTTCCCGCTGTTGTGGCCTGTTGCAAGCAGATTTCATATGGAATTAGCGCATGTATGGCATGTTGATAGGAAATGAGAAGGGAGCAGACTACCTACACATCGCTCGAATTGTTCACCCAGGGCCGAGAAGCCCCCACCGAGTGTGGACAGCCAGGACATCAGGTGCTCCACCTCGATATGTTCCCAAATGGTGTGTGCCAGCATATCTGACCATTTGTAATCGATGGTATCGCGTTCCGGTGGACGCAGCGCCAGCCACAGCAGCTGAATGCCATGCTCGTGTTGCAGCCTCCGACCCAGCTCCTGTTGCTGCAACAGTTCGCGCAACCAGTAGTTGCCGCTAATGGCATCTACCTGTAACGCCAGTCGGCGTACAGGCTTGCCCTTTTCCCGTTGACCGGCGCCAGTGTCTCCAACACTCGCCTGGATGGATGTACGGTTGTAGTAGTGTCGGCGTTGCCAGTAGTCACAGACGCAAACGATAAGTGTCATGTTGTGAGCGGCGGCAAGCAGCTTGCAGTTTGTACTAAACGGCGTCTAATCACATGCAATGCAGCAAATGGACGAAACCGCGTTTAACAATACCTTGTTGCTCTTTATTTACTACGCATGTTAGTTTTGCCACCTGGTCGAAAATAACCCTTTCACTTGTCTGGCAACGTCGATGCGGTATACGGTATGCGATATATCGATAGATTTCGTAGTGCGATTACTTCGCGCCACAAGCCGTTACAGTTCGTAAGATAATAGCTTTTCTTTTCAATTTGGAAACTTGTCAAATGTTTCACAGATTCTGTGATTTTTGAATATCCCATATACATATAATTTTTTACTATATCTAAAGCACTTCAGACCAAACTTGATTTATAAATTGAAAGTGAAAGTGTGTCGTAGGACGAGCATAAGCTTTTTTGCCCAAATCTTTGGAAATCTTTTCTTATCAATAAATTTGCAATTTAGGTGGAGTTACAACTGAAATAGGTTTGTGCTTTGCTTTAAAGAAAAAAATATCGCTGTCAGTTTCTCATACAGTTTCATTTCGCGTATCAGTTAAAGCTCAAAAGTTCGTGATAAGACAAGATAATGCCAATCTGTAGCTTACTAATGCTTCAACCTCAATATTCCGAAATATACTCTGGTAGGCGTCGTCGTCATTCTCTCGTGCGCTTATCTTTGTCACTCGGCAACAGTCGATCATGATATCGCGATACAGAGAAGCCCGTTACTCGTAAGTTACTCGCCCCACTTGCGACGACACTTTAGTTCACATTCGAGTTTCAGTCCGTGCGGTTCTATTTAATTTTGCGTTGCGAAGACACGTTCATAAACCGTATCCAAGCCAGTGTCCACATACAGTTTTTGTAATACTCAACATGAAGTATATCTTGTCGGTGCTGGCCGTGTTCGCCCTTGTGGCCTACGCTAACTGTGGTAAGGCTCGGCCTTCTGTTTTTAATAGCCCGATAGCAATCGATATGAGTTTTTGGTTTTTTTTTTTAAACAAGTGCTTATGTTAGCACGGATTGCCTCACTTTTGGCTATTGTTGCCTTTTAATACCATTGCAGATGGTATATTATTTTGGCCAGAAGTTTGCTACGCACCTTAGGAGACATCTCCGACCCTATAAAGCATATATGTATATTCTTAATCAGCATCAATAAGGGAGTCGAACTAGCCATGTCCGTCTGTCCGTCCGTCTGTTGCAACACAAACTAGTCTCTCAGTTTTAGAGCTATCTTGATGAAACTCGGTATACATGCTTCTCATTGCTGCAGGCTGTAAATAAGTCGGAACGAGCCGGATCGGACCGATGTATCGTATAGCTGCCATTGAACCTATCGGCCGATTATTGTAATTTTTCAAAATATCGCTGTGAAACTTTTCTGATATATGTCTAATTATGTCCATTAAGTGCTATGCGAGTTTTGTCAAAATTGGACCGATATATCGTATTTAACTATCGCCAAATTAAATATGTGGAATAACTGCAATGGTATAAAACCTTCGGCGTGTCGAAGGTAGACTTTTTTTTCTTGTTTATCTTATCGAAGTGTACACATTATGCGGGCATGTAGAAGCCCCGGGCTTATCTATCGATAGGTGCGGCGCTTTTTTAGTGCTCTGAGCTAATTTACTGTACATTTAGCCGGCAAACACGCAAGTGCCACAAGTGTGTAGGTATGTGTACGCGCACACATGCGGAGAGAGAGAGAAAGAGAGAGAGAGAGATGTATGTGGACATTTGCGGAAAGTGAAATTAACCCGGGCTTCACACACACACACACATGCAGTGCCTCTCAGCTTATTTCGTGCTAGGTTGCAAGATCTTTAAAGACGAAGAGCTGCTTCAATGTAAAAGATAATAAAAAAAGTTTAGAGTGACCTATGTGCGTATGGTATACATGTATTAATTCGAGTGACTAATCCAATGATTCACTTACGTATTTCGTGTGCGAATCTCTTGGATACGCGCATGCACCTACACATACATGTACAGACAAGCACGGACATGCACAGGCATGCGTATAACTGTGCCTTTCAAGGCTACAGTTGCATTAAATGTTATCAAACATAATATGGTGCGTATTGACATGTTATTGACATGCACCGGACCACATAATATCCTGTAATTCGTAAACCCGCACAATTTGATTCCTTTCTTCGAACGCAAAGCTGACTCAATGCGTAACATGCAATCACCTGCATGCAGAATCATCTAATAGAGCAGAAGGAGTCACCCTCTTGAGGTTGCACTGTGTGTGCGCCAAGAAAGACACATCAAATTTAATTAAATTTAATGTTCTTGTTTTACAACTGTTGCGAAAATGTGGAAACAATTAAGTTGCAGTTTCTCAGTTCTGCCTTTCTATCTCTCTCTTTCTTATCTTCATCTGTTTGCACAGCGTATGTGTGCGTGCATACATACGTATGTGCATGTATTTGTCTGAAAACAGCTGGTGAGCTGAGTTTACTTTCTTATCAAGTTCAAAGCTTATGTATGTTTAAATAGACATTACCAAAGAAATCGAAGTAACTTGATAGGAATTCCGTTACTTCTTAATAAGTAGCAATACAATCGCTATCGACTTTTACATATTTCGCCTAGATCTCGGGAACTATATACAGAGTTATTATCAAATTAGATATATACCTGTCATTTGTGGTACCTAAGCTGCTGGAACTGCTAAGATAGTTTAAACTTAAAGAATATGCTGGGATTTCGTTAGTTTTCCAACTGAGATAGTTGAATTTGTACGCCTAATGCTTTAATTTTCTCCTCTCTCTATTTTCCTCTTTTTTATAGAGAGCTGCGTGCAGTGCACTTCAGAGACAAACGAACGTTGCGCCACGGATCCGGTGAACATTCTGGCCAGGGACTGCGGCAACAGCAGCTCGCTGTGCTACACCCGCGTCTTGAGTGAGTAACTCCTGCCCATTTATAGTATACCTTGTGACTAACTCTTTCTCTTTCTCTATCTCTCTTTCCTTAGATGGTCACACTATTCGCGGCTGCTCCAGCGATCTGGACAGCACCACGTACAGCCGTTGCACCAATGAGCTGGAGTGCATGATCTGCACCTTTATGGCCGGCTGCAATCGTCAGATATTCCCACAACATCGCACCCAGTGCCTGCAGTGCTCTAGCAACTCGACCAACTCCACCTGTGCCACAGACGTGCATGCCAAGGTCAAGGTGTGCCCACTGTATCGTCTGGGTGATAAGTGCTACATTCGCAACAGTCAGCGCCTTGCTGATGGCTCCTTCCAGCGTGGCTGCCTCAGCTCCGCCCAGCAGAACAAGCAGTGCGTCAAGGCGGGCAACTGCTACACCTGCGAGGGACATGGCTGCAATCATCTGGAGTTCACCAGCAGCGAGATTCCATTGGCTCGCGATAGCGCTGTCGTCTCGGTCATCTGCTCCGTCTCCCTGCTGCTGCTCTCGGTGCTAGCCAGTGCGATGCTGTAAAGCAAGTCTTCAACCGGAAACAGGATGAACCGGGAATAGCGACGACATTGCCAACAACTAATCAACATATATATAATATATATATATATATATAGGCAATATTTTTGCATCATGTGTGTGTGTGTGTTTCTGTTTTTGTTCTCTTTCCTTCACTGTTTTTTTTTTTTTGCCAGCGTCATTTCGCTCTCTCTTTTTTGTACAAAACGAAAATAAAATACAATTTCATGAAAAAACAAAAGCAAACCGATGAAATTATCGCGCCTTTGAAGTGTAACAGCAAAGATTTTCCCTACGCTTTTCCTTTTACCCTCCTCCCTCCTCCTTTGCTACTTGGTTTTCCTTTTCCTTTGCGAGTCGCAGCGCGCTGCGTTTATGAGGTGTGAGTGAGGCGCGGCCACTTGCCTGCCTAACGGTTGACATTTGCTACACGCACACAGACAAAGGAACGGGCACAGACAAACTCACTCTCTCTCTCGCTCGCACACATCTCTCTCTCTCTCTCTCAGTCTCACTCTCACTCTAGGCATGGAACCGGAAGCTCCGCCAATGGAGTGCATAAATTTATCAACGCTTGGCCCAATTGAGTCTGCAAGAGACAAATACGGAAACAGTTTTTCGGCGCAAGTGTGGGTGTGTGTCTATGTGTCTGTGTTTGTACAGTCCATATATGTATGTATGTTTTGGCAAACATACATGTGGTACCATATATAACATACATATCTCAATGAACTTAATGTCAATCCTAAGATTGAGTACCGCAGCTAAAGATTAACAATATCTAAAGAGTAGCACGCATGCTATATACATACATACATATATATTCATGTTTAGTATTAACAGAAAGAGTCCCAATGATTTCTGTGTTAATAGTACTTACAATTTTGAATAGGATCATATTAGATGATATAATGTGGTTAGGTGTACGTCAAAATATAAAAACTTTATTGTTGTATATTATATATTCTTGTTCAGCATTAGATGACAACTAGAAACAATGGACTTCAAAGGGACCGTGTTTTATTTCAATTTTGGAAATATTTAGATGCACAGCTTCAGCTAACTGTGCGTCAAAATAGAATCATTAAACCCTAAAAATTGCTGTATAGCTATATATTCTTGTTCAGCATTAGCAGATTAGTAAAACAGTGACTTCAGTGCTTACATTAGTTTTAGCAATTCTAAAAATAGATAAGAATCATTACGAAATGGTCTAGGTGTACAAAGAAGAATAGGTTTTACCCAAAAAAAAAAAAAAAAATAAAGAGGAAAATAAAGAAGGAAAAAAAGGAAAGTTTAAAAATCAAAGGAATGAAGTGAAATAAAAGTAACTCAAATTTAAAAAAATTATAGAAAAGGAGGAGAAAGGAGTATCAAGTAAAAGATGGAAGACAAATTCGGCTTAAACTACTCGATTAGGTTTTCCCAAAACGAGTATCGAGTTTATTCCTGGCGTTTTCCTACTGCGAGAAATCACTAAGTATGCCTAGAGTCAAAGTTCGGCTGACAACCCAACCCAACCCAACCCGACTCCACCACAAATTTTGCTAGAGAAACAAGATAGAAACAACCTGACATACTTATAATTCGATCGAAGACTCCACAAGCAACCAAATCCTCATTCCAGAACAATTCCTTGGCTGTGACCTGGCACGTCGGGTGTGACTAGGACTGCGACTGCGACTGCGAAAGTGAAGAGATGCGCAAACTACAGATACAGGTGCTGACTCGCGACGGGCGGAAGAATATATACGAGACCGATCGCTTCCGGAACGTGGCCGATCTGAAGAAGCACATTGGTCGCAACATGAACGTGCCGATGGCATTCAGTCGCTTGACCTACAAGGGGCGGCTGCTGACCAACGACAGCATACTGGAGGACGAGGGCGTTAAGCGGATGTCCACGCTGGAGCTGTACTGGCAGCCGCTGGTCCTCACGCCCAAGCAGTACCGCGAGAAGGAGCTGGAGCTGGACAAACAGGAGCAGAAGCAGAGACATGTACCGCGCATAGCGGAGAACTATGAGCAAACCGTGAGGAAGGGCGCACAGGAGCGCACGCCGAGCGGCATGCGAAGGGCACGTGATCCGGTGCGTGTCAAGCGTTCGCTCAGTGCGGACGACATGAAGCCGCTGGGGACACAGCGACATGGCCTGCAGGCCAACGAGGAGCTTAGCTCCACCTCGTCCGATGAACAGGACTTTCTGGCCGCCTACTGGTGCTGCACCAAGAGTGGCCACAAAATCAGTCGCAATGCCATGCAAGCTGCAAAGGCTGCTGCTGGTAATTTGGAGGCGACTGGAGCTACAACTGGAGCCGAAGTCGGAGCTGGCGATGATGATATTGACTGCTCGGCCGCCATGGACATTGAGGCCGAACTCGACGACGACGACGAGGACGATGGCGCTTTGCGAGCTACCACAAAGTTGAAGCCAGCGGTTGCCTCTTGCTGTGAGCTCCAGGGTAGCTCCAAGTGCAAAACCGATGATACTCTGCTGCTGGACGGCATACTCGAGCAGCGCTGCCTGAGTTGCAAGCAACAGCAACAGTTCCGCACGGGACTTCGCCTCACTGCGGGTCGCATGTCCCGCAGCATCATCTCCAACATCAGGAAGAACAAGAAGAATCACAAGAAGTAACACAAGACAACGAGATCTAAAGCTGTGCGCAGCTACACTTTTATCTGGAAATCGATGAACTCGATTCGATTTCGGTTATAGTTTTCTTTAATTTTTCAATTACGCTGATTTCATCCTTAAGAAATTCGATCCTTCTTTCCTGTGACAAATGCAGCAAATTCTGAAACTGATCCAACCCGTTCGCAATGGTTATTCAAAATTCTCGATAAAGCTGACCTAAGGGTCACTCCATCGTTGTGCATAATATGCTAACAAATAATTGCAGTGTAGTATTTATTATAGTATATATCAATGACGATTTTGGGTGTGCTACGTCATGCGAGTTCCTTTTTATCTCCATCTCTCTTTAAGTGCTTCATCTGGTTAATCTCCTCCAAATGTACCAGAATATATATCTTATATAGTAAAGGGGAAGCTTTTCAGTAGTGACAGCTCTATCAACTAGTTTTGCATATTGAACTGAACTTTGTACTCTGCATATAGTTTTGCGATAAGGTTGGCCCACACGCTCACGCTCACGCCCACACGCTCACGCCATCGTTCACGCCCCTGTCGAAACTCCCTAGTATTCAATTGCGTATCAATTGCCGATTGCCGAGTTAGATATCATTTAAATAAGTAATGATATCAATTACAGGTGCAGGGAATAATTTCACATATAGCGGCATCTGAAACTAGGTCTATACTATATAAACAGCAGCGAAAATAGGGCACAGATTTTGTGGCTTACTTCAAGTAGAAAGCGATGCCTGTAAAACTTATTAGTACTACTTAAAACTAGGCGCGGGAATTCTGGATTTATTATGCCCTTCAACCATTGCAAATGGTAAAAAGAGGTTATACTAACTTCGTGCAAATGTATGTAACAGGCATAAGAACCTTGACAGATCTCACAAAGTATACATGCTTGCATAGGGTCCCAAGCTGAGTCGATTACATCATGTTTGTTTGCTTGTCGGCCTGTCTGTCTGTCTGTTTAAAAGTCGAGATCTCAGCAATTATGGTAAAGATATCAAATTGGGCTCCTGTATTTCATTTTCAATTTTAGAATAGAACATCGCCCACGCAAGTTGATCATTTGTGTTGATTGGGCTAAGAATTAAAAAAAAGAACTGTTTACGCACTTATATGAATATATAATTATAAAAAAAGCTGGATTTTAAGCACAGAAGTTAATAAAGCTAATGTTCTTAAAAGCTTAGAGTAGCACAGCTCACCAGAACAAGTAGTTGCCGTTACGACGAGTGTGTGAGAGCGAAAAAGCAATAGCTCGTAGATTTCTTAATTGTTATATATTGTATGTTTTTACGGATTTTCTACAATGGGTGAAGGGTATTTTGCACTCGACTGTAGCTTTCGTTGCTTGGTATACAGAAGGTATGTTAATTTTGGCCAGAGGGTTGCAACGCACCTTAAGAGAAATATCTTACAATATAAGGTACATATATACATACATTCTTAATCAGCATCAGTAGACAAGTTTAACCAGCCATGTCTATCTGTCCGTCTGTCTGTTGCAACGCAAACCAGTCTCTCAGTTTTTAGAGCTATCTTAATGAAACTTGGTATATGTGTTTCTTATTGCTGCATGCTGTGAATAAGTCGAAACGAGCTGGATCAGAGCGATACATATTTTAAAGCTGCTAAAGAACCTATCGGCCAACATTTATAATTTTTTCAAGATACCGCTATGAAACATTCCCCATATATGTCTAGATTTGTTCCTTTAAAAGCTACAAATGTTTTATCAAAAGCGAACCGATATATCGTATAGCGATATATATAACCTTCGGCGTGCCGAAGATAGTATTTCTTTCTTATTTTAAATGACTTTAATAAGTTTTGTTGAGGCTTCGATTTCAGTTTACGCCGCGCTCAGCGTGTGTAGTTGAGACATATCTAACAGCACCTGTAAATTACCCTAGGAGGGCTAACATTTCCTGTTTTTGATCATCAGCTATATCGAGTATGTTATCCAAGCCTTTTCCGTGCTGAACGCACTTTTTGTTAAAGTCTTCCCTTTAATCAATTCGCAGCAAAATGATATTCCAGTTTCTGTAATTCTATTTTTATACCCGCTACTCATAGAGTAGAAGGGTATTAAAACTTTGTTCAAACCGAAAATGTATGTAACAGGCAAAAGGAGACACCTCCGACCCCATAAAGTATATATATATTCTGGCTCAGGATCAACAGCCGAGTCGATATAGCCATGTCCGTCTGTCTGTCTGTCTGTCTGTCTGTCTGCCTGTCCGTCTGTCTGTCTGTCTGTCTGTCCGTGTGAAAACCTAGATCTCAGCTATTATAAGAGCTATAACTACTAAATGGAGACAAAATGTTATTATTGCACGCTCATCAAGTTTATGTTGGATTTTGGCCACGCCCCCTTCCGCCCCCGTAAATAAAAAAAATTGATTACAAGCGCAATTTTGATGCCATATTGTTCATTTTCGGTTTGTATGATAACTATAGCTAGCCAGATGATCTCTGAAAATGTGGTAACAATCGGATAATAAACACAGAAGTTATTCAGCTTAACGTTTTCCATAGCTGTAAGCAGCGCTGCTTGCAGCATTGTGCCGAATAGTGTGTGTGTGTACGGTGGTGAAATGGGTTAACTTGTGGACTGCAAAACGAACGAAGTATTATTATGCATTTACGGGTTCGAGTCCCGCCCGCATCAAAAATTAAATGTGTGCAAAAATGTTTTTTTTTTTATTTTAGATTTTGACTTTACATCAATGTTGTAAGTCCATGGCCTTTTACGGTCAAAATATGATTGTAGCCGTTCTTTTTCGTTTCGCAAATAATTTTGATGTACGAGCAGCTGGGTAGCAGGTATATTACAGTCGAGCACTCTCGATTGTAGCTTTCTTACTTGTTCTGTATGTTTCTGGCTGTATTTTCTTGAGCCTTGTATTAACTTGCAAATTTTCTGTTTCTTTATTATCAGACAACATTTTTTTTAGCCATGCTGTGTTCTCTTTTACCAATTTTTGATTTTTCTCAATTAGATATAAAACCAATATCAAGCCAATTTTCCTATGTTTTACATATTTCAATATAAAGATTTAATATTTATGCAGGTAAAAACAACAAATCTAGATATGCGCAACTTATTTTAGATATATAAATAACATTATAGTATATAGGTATAAAGATATACCCTATGTTATAAATCACTGTTGTAGGCGCAAAATAAGTGCAATGGGGAATTTCTTTGCTGAATATCTCGATTATTTATGGACTCTCAGGCTGATTACAATAGCCAGTTCGGTAAATGGTCGGCATAGCGGAAGGGTGTGCGGGGTAAGGGGAAAAGGGGTAGCCAAAGAACAAGCACAGTGCAAACTGCGAGTGCTTAACTCAAAACAATTGTAAACAGCGCGAGGAGAAACAACAGAGCAACCAAGCATACCATACCGCCCCTTCCCCTCAAGAAGGGGGCAATGTGAATCCTGGGCGTAACTGGATGTGAAGATTTATAACGGAATTCTTGGCTGGCACCCACACAAACCCCCTCACACACACACACACACACACACACACACACACAAACACATACACAAGTCGAAGGTAAACAAAACAGTGCAGATCGCTTGGGATCGGGGGTGTTCAGGTAAACTGGCAGGCGGGCAGGCAGATGTGGGGAAGCAGGAACCGGGTTGGGTTCGTCAAGCAATGGCGGCGGCATCGACTGCATTTACCATTAATTGAGCGAGTGTGCGTGATGAAAAGCAGACGCCAAGCCAAG
Organism: Zaprionus ghesquierei; assembly: GCA_018904095.1. Classification (NCBI taxonomy): domain Eukaryota; kingdom Metazoa; phylum Arthropoda; class Insecta; order Diptera; family Drosophilidae; genus Zaprionus; species Zaprionus ghesquierei. Next base: position 642,566 of record JAEIGP010000841.1, read on the forward strand.
TGGCCCGATAAAAACAACAAACGAAGGAAGCGCACAGGGACGAAGGCAGAGGCGGGGGGAGGGCAGCGAAAGGGAAGGGAGAGAGAGCAGCTCCCACTTGCAGACAATGTGCCGCAGCCTCTGAAGATGCCATCGCTGTTGCTTTGATCGGCCTCGAGCCGGGGCTAATGGCCAAATGAGACGCCATTTTTGTTTTGGTTTTATGTCCATTGGAATCGGCAACCGATTGCGATGCACCCCGCTGTCGGGCCACTTTTTACGGTTTGTTTAGTGTCGAGGTTATGGCGCAATTTGTATTTATGATCCGGCCAGACCCCCCTTACCCTTCCCTTATATTCCTCCAGAGCAAAGCAGAGCAGCATGTGGAAGCAGTCCAATTAAAAACATTTCCACTTTCCAAATTAGGGCCATGTGAGCCGTCGAGTGCGTCTTGCCATGAGTCAGCACGCCCACTCGCAGCAGAGATCGGATGTGGCAGGTAGACAGAGAGAGGCAGACAGAGAGTGAGAGACAGATAGACAGAGCGAAGGAAAGAGAGACAGAACTGTGGCGGGCGTGGCTCATTTAGCGAACTGATCTGGCACTCGCATTGGGAGAGTACAGTGGGCACAGGTTAAATGGAAAGTAAAAATATCATATCGACACATATGTATATATAATGTAAAAAATAATTTTAAAAAACATTAAAAACTAAAAAGGCAATAAAAACAAAAATTCTTATTTAAGTTTTAAAGTTAGGAAATACATTTATTTTATTATGATAACTTTAAAACTTTTATTAGAATTTTAAAACATTTAATATATATTTTATTATTAAATTTCAATTTCAATTTTAATCTGAGATAATGAATAATTTTGAGTCCATATAAAACACACATTAAAGTTAAACTTTAAATATTGCCAGTTAGAAATTCTAAGAAAAACTAAAATTTTGAGGTGTTTGACAGAATTTAAACATAAAATAAATAAATAAATAAATTGGCATATAGATCCATATAGGTCCACATAGAGTTGGAAAAACAGCTGACAAGATTTTTTTTTTTAAATTTGCCAGCTTTTCAAATCAATAATTCGAAGAGTTTTATTCTTCAGCCATGCTCACTGTGCGTGCGGCTCGCTCTCCACATACTCTACCGCAAATACGTTGGGTATATTAGTTTTCTTAAAGATCTTCCGCGTATGTAAAAAGTGAATATGGTTTGGTGTGTAAAAGGGTTACACGCTAGATACCCTGCTAAATGCAAAAAAATGCTGGAGAAAAAAGGACTTTCCCAGCCCAATTTAAAATTTTTAGAATTTATTTTTATTTTAGAATTTCTCATAGTAATTTCTTTCATCCCCCACGTACTCTGTAATTCCCAAAGCATCTTTCCCCATCAAGGGACAGCAGCAGCGGCTTTGCCGTTCGATATTGCCAGCACTTTCGGATCGACATAACCCGCTTGATCATGAGCGGATGCGCTGTGCTGCCATTGGTCAACGAGCCGCACACACACACACACACACACACACACACACACACACAGAGGCACACAGAGCGCAGCTATATTTGGATACTGATGCGAGTGCCGCCTGGGCGCGAGTTCGTCTCAAGTGGCGCAGCGATTGGTGCGTAGCATCCTCATGCCGCTTGCCGCATGCCACATGCCGCATTCATTGGACGCGTCCGGGCAGCAACGAGGCGCCCTACTCATTTCGCAGTCACACGCTCGACGAGACGGTTGGATGCTGGCGCAGTGCAGATCTCAAATTAAAAACCCACAAAAATTTAGAAAAATTTCAACATTTTTCGCAAAAATTTTAACTCAAATTCGAATTCGAGTCGAGTGTCGCCAGTTTATCAGTTGGGCAGTCGCGTGCTGCGTTATTCACGGATCGACGTCGTCAGTTCGCACTTGGGCAGGCAAAGGTGGCAAGTGAGGCACCTCAACGCCTTGGCAACATTTGCAGCAGCAACAGCAACAGCAACAGCAACAACAACAACAACTCGACTCGCCGAGTGTATCATTCAATCAATCGTTCAATTCGTTTCGGCCAAATTGGCAGTCAACGCGATCGGACCATAAACGCCAAACTCGACCCCAAATCGTTAACGGAAAATCGGGAAAGAGAAAAATCGTCGAGCCAAGTGAAATAAATAGAAAATCGGAGAATCGGTTAAAATAAAGAAGGAAAAAGCCAACAAGATATTCGGAAAATAGCTGCGAGGTGTTGATTCGACTGCAATTTTCTAATTTGTTTCTCTTTTTTGTTGTGGTTTCCTTTATTTTTTTCGTTCCGTTTTGTGACTGACACATTGACAACTTGAACGGCGGCCCGAGCTTTTCAACACTTGCGCATTTTTTGTTTATAGACCCAAATTGCCCTCAATTTTTTTGCAGTGTGCACGCCCGTGGGTGCGCGCGTGTGTGTGTGTGTGCGTAATAATCGAATTTGACAACTGCGCGAAAAACTTTTCCAATCAAAACAAAACAAGAAACTGCGAAAAGATACCGAAGCCCCATAAATGATTGAGTGATCATTTTGAATTTCGCGTGTGTTTTCGAGTGTTTTTTTCGAGTGTGTGTGAGTGTGTGCTCTGTGCCCACTGTGCCCAGAGATGACACACCTTATGGGCCCCACGGAATGTGCCAGCGCCATGGTGGCCTGCACCATGCCCTTTCTGGACAATGGACTGAGCGCCAATCTCGCCGCCGACTATGGCTGCTATGGCAATGAATACTGGACATCATCCTACACAGCCGGCGGACTGAGTCCCATGAAACAGATCGAGGGTGAGTGCCAAAGTAGAACAAGGATACGTGGGCAAGCTAAGTCAATGCAAGGATTTACTCCTACAAGACATCCTCCCGTATGGCGTACATATAATTGTGCAGATTTCTTTGTTGAGCTGCTGTTCCCCAGGCCAAATACGCCTACTTTAGCAACTACCTCAAGCTTATAAAACATATCAGACTTGCAATTGGTTATAAAGATTGCTTAGGCTCTCTTCTTATTCTCTGCCAAAATATAAGGAATACCTATGGGGATACCAGAAAATTCTACAATTTTCCAATTTTGAAATAGAATTATTGTAGAGACTGTAAAGATATAAACAAATCTCTTTATAATTTTTGACTATAGTGAAAGGTTGAAGTCCTATTAAGCTTTATTTTGATTTCGACATGAGTTTTGATCATAAATGCAAAATTTTAACGTTTTATTGATACCTATTTTGACCTCTACAATCGATCAAATCTGAAAGAGTGAGTAGAAATTCCAAAAAAATTAAAAAAAAACATTTTCAAAATTTTTAAAAAGTCTTTTAAGCAATAATAGGATAACTACGGATATGAAGACATAAAAAACAAGTAAGAACGGCTACAGTCAAGTGTTGACTGTATAAGACCATGGATTTTTCAAGGATATGAAAAATTTTAGATTTAGAAAACTGTTATTGGTAAACGTGTTTTTCAAAGAAAAATTATAAACAGCACATATAATTTTCAGTTAGACGCCAAGGAAAAACAGTGCTTGCTTGCTTGCAGTGGGCGCAGTGCAAATCTATATGAAACGTTGAATAACTTTTATGTTCATTATCCGATCGGGACCAAATTTTCAGCGATCGTTTAGGTGGTGATAGTTATCATTCACACCAAAACTTAGCTTTATTATTGCGCTTGCAATACGGTTTTTCGATTTGCGGGGGCGGAAGTAGGCGTGGCCAAAATTTTAATAGAAATTTTACAGCGTATGATTCACATAAGTGTTGTCACCAAATTTGGTGCCTCTAGCTTTTTTAGTTTCTGAGATATAGGCGTTCATACAGACGGACAGACAGACATGGCTTAATCGACTTGGCTAGTGATCCTGAACAAGAATATATATACTTTATGGGGTCGCAGATGCCTCCTTCTACCTGTTACGCACATTTCGACAAACACAATAGACCATGTATTTTTTTAAAATCCATGGTCTAAAAAGTAAAAAAATCGCTTATTTCTTAATAAAATTATGGTGGGTTGAAAGTGAGGTTTGAAGTGCCGTTTAAACAGTTATATGTACATATGTCTAATTTGACACTTGTCAGTGTCTTTGCAACGGTTTTCCAAAGTTGGCATTCCAAGTTAGCTTTCGCTAATTATTTGCAATGCATTTAAAGAGACATCTCCGACCCTATTATATTATTGTATATTCTTAATCAGCATCAATAGAGGAGTCGAACCAGCCATGTCCGTCTGTCCGTCCGTATATTGCAACGCAAATTAGTGTCTCAGTTTAAGAGGTATCCTAATGATATTTGGTATACATGCTTCCTATTGTTGTACGCTGCAAATAAGTCTCGTATAGCTGCCATAGAACCCATGGGCCGACTTTCATCATTTTTCTAGATATTGCTAAAAAACTTTCTTGATATATCTCTAAGTATGTCCACCAAATGCTGTTAAATTTTAATTAAAATTGTACGGATATATAGCTAAGCTGCTTATCTTAATGCATGGCTTATCTTGATCTCATAGAATATATGACTACATATAAGAATATTCAGTCAATTAATATAGTTTCTTAAAAAGAGATTTCATCCTTTCCCATTTTTCAAACAAACTGATCTATTTAGGAATGGATATGATATATGTGCTCATTCAGTATCATATAGATAATTATCTACAAATGAAAGGGGTAACCCAAGCTTATACACAAATTTCATACACCCTACGTGACTCTCTCTCTCTTTGCACTCTCTCTCTCTCTCTCTCTCTCTCTCTCTCTCTCTCTCTGTCTCTCTGGAGTAGTTTCGATCCAACGCAAAATCAGAACCAGAAGCGAAACGAGGCGTTAAACAAGAGGAACATAAACAAAGCGGACAATTAGCGCAAGACTTCTTAAGATTCTTGCGTGGCATGCGATAAAAACTTCGTTTGACATTCCGTTTCCCATTTTATTTGTATATACATCCACGATGTATATACATATACATATATATACATATATATACATATATATATATATATATATTGTTGACTTTTTTTGATGGTTGGGTTGGCGTGACAGAAAAACGATTATTTGTGCCAAACGCTAATTGATTTTAGAATTCACTCGTGACTGCCGCCGGAATCGGAATTGGAATCGATATCAGACAGAAACGGAATTGGAAGTGGAATCGGAGCAACAAAAATTGTCTCATTAAGCGACAATTGATGGCGGAGGCAGCATCAGCGACCTGTCATGGGTCATTGGTGAATGTCTTCGGAATGCCACAGCAAGTGCAACTCTGCAACTGCAACTGCAACTGCAACTTGTGCTGCGAATTTGTAAAGGCGCCTGTTGCCCCCCCCCCCCTCTCTCTCCTCCTCCTGCTGCTGCTGCTCCCTTTCTCCTGCCGTCGGCAGCTACCCTCAAGGGGCACTAAATTTAGCCAGCATCTCAATCAGCACTTGCTGCTCCGACGACTTTTATAATTGGATTGCCGTTGTTGTTGCTGTTGCTGCTGTTGTTGCTGTTGCCGTTGTTATCGCCAGCTCTATATGCCACTCATTATAGCCGGCTGATCCAATTTGTCGTCCGACCGACGCGTTGCCGTGCGCCTGCGCAACCTGCTCCCTGTTTGATGTCTTTCTGCTCGCTCGCACTTCAAATCGAATAAATCACAAAAACGCCGTGCGAAAATCTCATGTAGAACACGAAAACTGTTGTCTAACACTGTCTCCCTCTCTTTCTCACTCCCTCTCTCTCTCTGTCCTAGTCGAGTAGGGGGCAGGGGTTTGCATTCGGGCAGATCAGAAGAAGATCAGAGATCACCGGGTTGATTTATGTGCGACGCTTTTCCGCTCATTTGCTTGGCACAATTTTTGCGTCATGTCATGGCTGAAATAGCGCAATTTATACTACTATATGATATATATACAAGCGATATATCATACATACTGGCTGAGTAAAGTGCATATCACTAAGGCGTATGAAGACACTGCCTGATCGTACGTTTAAAAAATGAAAGCATTTTGGTATCCCATCTAATCGAATTCCCCAAGGCATTTGCAGTTCCAGCATAGTTTCTGAACTACTACGTTTATACAGGTATATTATCATTATGAAAATCGATAAAAATCACTTGATGATTTTTAGGGGTAGTTTCGTAATTAGATCTTTCTTAGCTACATACATCATCTAAGGAATTGCGTTCACGTCTAATATAATATCGGGATTTAAATTTCCAGCTTAGATTTCGAACTTTATTTTTCTGGTAAAAATGTATATGCAACTCTATTTACTTCATGAATATCGGCAACGATCTCTTACCCCTGTTATGCTATCGACTTTTCCTCAGCTATGTTATCTCATGTCTTAAGATTCTTATGCCGTCGGATTCGAGATTTTTTAGAACAGCAGTTTAATTTGTCTATGTATTTGATAAATTTTAAATAAATTTTGCATGTCACGACCACAGCCTTCGCATATCAAAAATAATGTTTGTAAATGACATAAACACACATAAATGTGTATATAATATGCAAATCAAAGCCAAATCACAAGCCAATCAGATCAAAATAGCAACATAAATGGAATTCTTTATTGTTCTAAGGTTGGGCGAAGGCATTCTTAACTGCAGCTTTCGATACTTTTTACCTCCATCGAATTACAATAGAAAATGTTTTACTCCCTTCTCCAGTACTTCCTTTACCAACCTTTACCACCCCCCACAGATCTCTCTTGCTTCCTAGATAACTATACCAGCAACTAGTCCTGTAGAAACTATACCAATTCCATTGAGCAGGTTAAAAATGTAACGTGAGGTTTTTGGGATGTTTTCGTTGTTTTCATTTTCGATTTGTTACTTGAGAAATGCTCTACGCTTCGTGTAGTATTTACAACGTAGCCCTTTCCAAATTCCGTCATAGCTCAGCCATAAACAAATCAGTCAACCCGATTCCGTTTTGGGGCCCTCTCATTCACAGCTTGCATACAAACGGCAGGCAAGGATCGCACCTCGTACAAGCCACTTGAGCAGATCGATGCCAAGCTGGCGGATATTGACTCCCAGAGCACGGGCAGCAACAGCAGCAGCAATGCCAGCAGCAGCACAGGCAGCAACAGTCAAGCGAGCAGCGGCGGCAACTGTCGGGCAAGGGAGCATGTTGCCGGTGTCACTGACTATACAGCAACGGGAAACAGCAGCAACAACAACAGTAGCAGCAGCAACAGCGATGCGTCGGCTGCAACAGCAACAGAAGCCGCGACGGCAACAAGCGGCAAGAAATACAAAAACAGCCACAACAAAAAAGACAACAACAACAGCAACAGCACAATACACAGCAACAAGAGCAACAACAACAACAACAACAATAATAACAATAAAGGCGTAAGTGTTGCCAAGACATAAGAGTAAATCGGGAGCACAGAACAAGAAAATATATATTCTTGTAAACACATTAAGCAGGGAAAGATACATTGCCTTTGTTTAATGGCTTTTTTTTGTAATTACTTAAAATCATTTATTGGCAAAGGAAAATTATAAATTTAAAATAATTGTACTAATTTTTAAATTTTATTAAAAATAAAAAAATTTTAATTATTATAAAAATTTTTTGAGTAGAAATTTAATAAATGTTTTATGTTTTAATTTATATTTAAAATTTAAAAATATTTCTACTTATTTTTCCTAACTTAATAGTTAATAATGTTATTAAGTTTTGAAAAACATTTTAGCAAATCATAAAAGAAAAAAAAAAATATTGGTGCAGAAATTTTTACAAAAAACTTAATTTTCGACTAGTCATCAGATTTATATTTAATGATTGGTATAATATAATAATTTATGATTAATTAAAAGGCAATTAACGAAATTTAAATAACAAAATCAGATAGATTAATTCTTATTTTTTCTGTAAAACTATTGAGTTTTGGAATACGTTTGAGGTATTCCGATAAGTAAAAGAAAAAGAATAAGTGGAGAAATTTTTAGTTGCCCGAGTTTCATAAAATTAAAGCATAAAATTAATTTATGCTTAAACAAAAGAAAATTAAAAATTGTCCATAGTTAGCTTTGGAGAATTTTGTAGAAGTAAAAAAAAAAAACAAACGAATTGGTTGTCCGAATATTTTAAATAAGTCGGAAATTATTATAGCTTAGTTAAGGTTTCGTGATCTGTTTTCACTGATACATTTAAAAATGGTCAACATCTAGTACAAACCTTGAATAAATACCAAAACGATATCTTTATACCGTTATACTTTAACTATTCCATTTATCCCCCCCTTTAACAGGAACCCGAGTCGGTGCATCCATCGCTGGCGCAGGCCATTGTGGTGCTGGAAACGAAGGCGCTGTGGGATCAGTTTCATGCACAGGGCACCGAAATGATCATCACCAAGACGGGTCGACGCATGTTTCCCACCTTTCAGGTGCGCATCGGAGGACTCGATCCGCATGCCAATTACATTTGTATGATGGACTTTGTGCCCATGGACGACAAGCGATATCGTTATGCGTTTCACAAGTAAGAGCCGATGGCATAGGGACCATATTTTTATCTGGTGTTCAACTTGGTTTGTTATTTCAGCTCCTGCTGGGTGGTGGCGGGCAAGGCGGATGCAATATCGCCGCCCCGCATTCATGTGCATCCCGATTCACCGGCTGCCGGTGCCAATTGGATGAAGCAAATAGTGTCCTTCGATAAGCTGAAGCTAACCAACAATCAGCTCGACGAGAATGGCCATGTGAGTAGAGAACCGAGTCGGCAGAGTGGGCAATAAATGTCACTTAGCGTCGGCTTTTTATACCCTTCATCCATCGATAATGGTATATATATTCGGGTTCAGGATCACTAGCCGAGTGGACTGAGCCATGTCCGTCAGTCTGTCCGTCTGGTTGTTTGTTTAAACGCGCAGGTCGCAGTTGTAATGAGATCTAGAGACATCATATTTCTTATGAAGCCTTCTCTTTATCATATGCTTAACAAGTTTTTTTAAGTGTTGGATGGCATGCCCACCGCCTCCGCAAATTAAAAATTAACCTTTAGTTTTGATTTGTAACCAAAGTATTCAAATTAAAACTTTTGACTTTGACTTACACATAGATATACACAATATGCACATTTAGAATGAGATAGCAATAGAATTACAACATTATTTTGTTTGAAAGTTGGGCAAAGGGTACCTTACAGTCCGGCAGCTCGACTGTAGCTTTCTTTACTTGTTTTCTGTTGTTTATGCTGCGCCAAAATGCGTTTGCGCTTTTGTTTGTTGTTTTTGGGCATTAGAAATTGCCAAAAACAAAAAACGGCAGCCGTAATCGGAAGACATAAGTCTTAATAATGTACGTACTCACACACCTCCCCCTCTATTCCCTCCTATCCATTCTTTTCACAGATCATACTGAACTCCATGCATCGCTACCAGCCGCGCTTCCACTTGGTCTATTTGCCGCCGAAGAACGCATCGATGGATGAGAACGAACATTCGAGCCACTTTCGCACGTTCATCTTTCCGGAGACGAGCTTCACGGCCGTAACTGCATACCAGAACCAGCGAGTGAGTACTGCAAAAGGGTGGACAGGGAGCGGGCCATGGGAGTAGGGGTTAGCACTTCCACTTGACCCACTTGTCATCGCAGCCACTTGTAAACGACAAGCGCCAACGCTAATCAAATTAAATTTTTCAAATTTTGAATCAAAAATTTCGAATTCTTCTACATTCTTCACGTTCCCAAAACATTTGTCGGGCCCCTTCCAGACATGTGTGCCATATGAATATATAATTGCCTTACAATTCGTGCCAATTCGTGCCAGCATTGTTTATTTCTTCTTGTGTTTTTTATTGTTCTTGTTGTTGTTCAGGAAGAGGATGCTCTCGGAGCTGCGTAGCTGCCCAAGCGTAGTCCAAAAATAACTGGGCATGAAGGGAGATAACTCTTTAGCCCACCGATGCGGGAATACCCTTGCAGTATTATTATATTACTATTTAATTTGCATTATAATAATATTTCATTCCCATTTAATTTTAAATTTTTTTTCTAAAGTTTGATAATATTTTATATTGTTTTTTAATTATGATAATTTACTATATATAGTATATCATTTACAAATTTTTTTGTTTTGTTATATCCGGAAATAGGCAACTCTTTGAAATAGTTCCTTCGGTCAATCGATTTAATTTTTCAATAAATATATATCGAACTAGTTGCATCTGTAGATTACGCTATCAAAATTGTTCCCATTCCTCATCTTGTTGAGCCTGTGTAGCGTCGGTTTTGGACTGCAAAAATTAATGTACCCCATTGTCTCGGGTGTCCAGAGTATAACTCATAATTTTCCAAGTGGAAAAGCAGCCGCAAGAAACAAGAAGAAAAATCTCTGGCATGTTATTTTTAGCGGCATTTTGTCGAAAGTATTTAAATTATTTATGTGCTTAACGTGGGTGTTAACACTTTTCGTTCCACAATTTATTGAACAAAACTTTATTCCACATTTGCATTTGTATTTGTGTGTGTGTGTGTGTGTGTGTGTGTGTTCTTTAAGTCATATTTACGTTAAAAGTTTCTGTTGTTTTCTTTGTATACTTTGTAAATATTTTCTAATTTGTTGCGTTTTTTCAAAAAAAAAAATCTGGAAAAACAACAATTAAAAAAGAATTTATATTGTGGGGTCAGCGAAATATACATACATATTTTTTGTGGTTATTTAATGAGTCTTATTCTTCAGGTGACACAACTGAAAATATCCAGCAATCCATTCGCTAAAGGATTTCGGGACGATGGCACTAACGATGTGTAAGTAACCCAATTCACAGAAGATATTTAAGATATATTACGAATTTCTAGGACTTAATAGACAAGTGAAAATATTAGGACTAATGTGGTCACACTAAAAGTTAGATATTTAAAAAAAAAAACTATTGTGGGGTTTTGGCGACCTTTTTTTTTTATTTCCATGGTTGCTGGCTCGAGGTCAAATTTTTTTGTGTAAATAAATGGAAATTAAAAAAAAAAACTAAATAAAACTCACTTCAGCAATTGGAAAATAACGGCTCAAGTTAATCAAAAATAATTACAGCGTATCTGCGAGTCGAACACAGGGCTCTCAAAGCTCTCATATTTTGAAGTTAATTCCACAGCTTAAAAGCTAAGGCAATAAACAGACTTACCAAGAAATCTAGTGAGGGCTTTAGACGGGAAAATATGACACAAAATTTTAAAGAATTTGTGTAAAATATTTCTAAATGCAACATTCTAAAAAAATACCTTTTCTGAATATATTTTTGAATAAGTTTCATTTCAATTTTTTTATTGCGTTCCCTAAGATGTGTAGATCTTAAATTCTATACTATCGCTTTTCATAGTCTTATCAACAATATTCCTTTGAAATGCGGCAAGAAAGTTTGCTTTCCATCAGGAAAATATGCGTTTTCCGAAACATACTAAATGTATATGGTATGGTATCGTATTGTGGGGGAACGACGATTGATATACGATTGATTGTCGTGTGATCCGCACGAGTGAGGAAGAGGCAAGTTTTCGATTTTGATTTGTTGCTCGTTAGACAATTTGTTATGAAATTGGCCCACTTGCAGGCAGCTCCCACTTCAGAGTGGGCCAAGTGGCTGCCAGACAGCCCGTCGCGGGATGCGGCATTCCGGGAATAGCCGCGCGCGTCGCATCTAGGAAAATAAAACACACAAAACAATAACTCAAAACGAGCAAAATCACTAGAGAGAGAGGGAGAGAGAGAGAAAGGGAGAGGGAGAGAGAAGTTCAACTCGATGCAGAGCATAAGCATCTCCGGCTGTCTATGATGGGCCAGCTGACAGATGTGCCAGGCCGCGAGGGCATAAACAATTCGGGGTCTTTCATATTTCGTTATTGCGCGTTTGCCTAGGGTCGATTGTAAACAAACCAAACCGTCTGCAATGTTTATCGAATACCTTTTTTTAAGATTTTTAAAAATCAAATCGAAAATTGAAAAATTCAAATTTTCATTGCAGCACCACTGGCGGATTGGGCATGTCCAGCATGAGCCATGAGAGCCAAGCACGCATGAAGCAGCAACAGCAGCAGCAACAGCAACAACAGCAACAACAACAACAACAGCAGCAACATCAGCAACAACTGCAACAGCAGCAGCTAAAGGCCGGCAAGGCGCGTACGCCGCCGCACAGCTTCGGCCTGGCCTCCTGCACGGAGCTCGTAGAGCAGCAGCAACAGACGCCAACAGCAGCAGCAGCAGTGACTGCGGCTGCAGCAGCGACAACAGCAACATCTCAATTGGTTATGCAATTGCCAGCCACGCCCTCCAGCTCCACGTCGGGTAATTCACCCGATCTGCTGGGCTTTCAATTGGAGGCGCCGCCACTGCAGCTGCATCAACAGCTTCACCAGCAACAATTGCAGCAGCAGCAATCGACAACGCAGCAACTGCATCAACAACAGCAGCAGCAACTTCAACACCACCAGCAGCAACAGCAGCAACTGCATCAACAGCAGCAGCAACAACAACAACACCAGCCGAACCTGCATCACATGTCCAGCACCAGCTATGGCAGCGGCACCGCCACCAGCAGCTATCATCATCCCTATCAGCATCACCAGCATCAGCATACAACAACAACAACAACGCCACTGACACCGCTCTCGGCCAGCTCCGCTTCGCCTCCAGTGACAGTGCCGGGTGCCGGCGTTGGCGTCGGCGTCGGCGTCGGTGCTGCTGCTGCTGCCGCTGCCGCCACGCAAGTAATGGCCGCAGCCAATATCTACTCTAGCATTGGCCAACCCTACGGCAGCGAGCAGAGCAACTTTGGGGCAATTTATCATCACAATGCCGCGCATTATCACGGCCATGCCGGACCATACGGCAGTCCATATGACAAACTGAAGGTGACCACCGGCCACATGCGGCAGGCGGCAGCGGCCGCTGCCTACAATAGCTATCAGAGCTTCTATGGATCTGCGGCGGCAGCGCACCATCAAATGATGCGGCCCAATAGCTACATTGATTTGGGGCCGCGCTGAGTAGGTGCCACGTGACGCCTCTTTGTATTATTATCAGTTAGCCTAGGGCCAGAACTCAAGTATTACAAGTATTTTTAACTCTTAACCAACTCTATCTCTCCATCTATCTATCTATCTTACTCAACTGAATATCCTTTAACTTGTAATTTCTTTTTTTTTTTCCTAATCTAAGTGACCGTTTTGTGTCTAGTTCAATAAAGTGTGCCAAAAATGTATCTTAATCGTACGATTAATGGTAGCTAATAACTATATATATAAATATTTTTTTGGTAAAGGTTAAATAGCTGTCTACGTCACCGATTTTTTTAGATTTTTTTTATTGAAAGGCCTATATATTTCAAGATTTTCGTTCAGTTTGAGACACACTGTATCGAAACATAAAGTCATACATCAGTCATACTGGCGTCGCATACAAAAAAGCAACAACAAAACACAGAAATTTTATTATCTTCAAAATTGAATTAAAAAATCGATCGAAAAAGCGATTGGCAAATAATTCTTTCACCTAAAATCTTGATAAATGTAGGCCTTTCAATAAAAAACTATTTAAAAAAAATCGGTGACGTAGACAGCTATTTAACCTATACCATTTTTTTTTTTTGTAACTATTTTTTATTTATGCCAACTTGTATTTGCGTCGTCTTTAAATCGTTATTAAACTGTAATAATCCTGTAAGCACATCTCTCTCTCTCTCTCTCTCTCTCTCTCTCTCTGAATTATTGCCTGCTCGCAGCGTTGCCAACTGTCGAACTTTAGTTAGCGATAAAAGTGCGTATTTAAATACCACAAATACAAATGCAAATGTTAAGAGAAATCGATAATAATGCAATTGAGCTGCCACTGGGAGGGTAATCGAACGAAAGTTGGCAACCTGCTGCGTGATGCTGCAACAATTGCGACAATTGAAAAACAGGGGAGTCCAGGCAACAGCCGCACAACATTAGCCATGAATTATTTCGATTGATGCTCGATGGGCTAAACAAAATGGCCGCTAGGCAGTCTGCAATTGGTTCTTTCTTCTCGCATTGACTTTGTTTATGCTACACACTGCACGCGCTCTTCCTCGCGCTGATGTAAACAAAAAGCGCCGTTGCTTTAATTGAGATAAACCAACGAAAGAGTGTGCACACACAGCGCTTTTGGCTTATATATGTGTGTGTGTGTTTGTGTGTGTATATATGTGTGTATATGTGTATGTGTGTGTGGTTGTGTGTGTGTGTGTGTGTGCCTGCGTGTCTGTGTGTGGCGTCAATTGTTCTTTCATGCTGCGCCATTCCCCACACATGCCTGATACTCATATTTAAATTGGACAGTTTAAAGACAGGAAAATGAAGCAATTCTTTTCAAATTTGTTGCAAATGTATACAGTGACTATTTGACTATCCAATTAAATCCAAATACCTTTCGACTGCCCCATATACCCCGAATGCGATCAAAAGTTTGTAGATATCACAAGTTTGATAAGGTCGAACAGATACCACACTCGGTTGTGGCACTCACATATCACTCACATTTTACATAGGTGATACGCGTTTGCTAATCAATAAATAATCGTAATTTCTCAACAAGTTGCTTGCTGTGGACAGCCTACTCAGCTTGCTTATCGCGCACTATAGGGTTACGTTTTGGACTTGGCTTTCTTATCAACAATAACAACAACAACAACAACAACAACAACTATGACAAGTAGCTCGTTGTACTTCTTGTTTGTGATGATGCGTAATGCAATTTGGGGTACATACTCGTATGTATATACAGCATATAGTATAAACATAGGATACCATATGTGTGTATATGCTATATGGTATTTTCGGGGGAGCAGAGACCTGAGCGCCAAAGCGTGTGACATGTGGTGTCGTTATCATTTGTTACGGCAGCTTTATGACGTGTTTTTAATATGGTCGTCGTTTAGTTTGAACATTTGGAGTATGCAGTAACCTGGTAGTGGCGGGACCCACGTCGGGAATTTTTCCGATTTCACACGTTGTCATACGAAAATACCAAAAAAAAAAAAAACTGAAAAAACTGACAAGCCGTCAGAAAAGCGACAATCATTAGTCACAATAAGCTGTCGCTCAATTTTGAAATTTCGAAAAATACACGAAAAGATTTTTGAAAATCGTAACAAATAGATCGCAAGGCGAACAGAGATTAAAGATTGATTATATGTCTATTGAACTTTGGGCTCGTCATATCACTAATATTCCTCAGATATCAAAGATAATCGTCATAAACTTATGCTCTGTCTGAACATCTACCATATACATATGTACATATAATAGTGCCTGTGCTCGGGGACCCATTTATCCGAGTTTTTCGCGGCGTCTAAATCTTAATAACGCCATTTACTGGGGAAATTCTGAATTTGTTCATGCCGTTGTTGTTTTAAGTTCCATAAATAACAACAAATTGGCATGCATTCAGGCTTCCAGTTGAGACACAAACTGCCGGAGCACATAAATTTCTCAGCACTTGCATAAAATTCATAAAAACAATAACACAAAATGAATGAAGCAACAACAGCAGCAACAACAACAACAACAACAACAACAAAAGAAACAGATGTGTCGTCAATGGGATCGGACGGTACTGAGAGAGGGTAAAAGACATAGAAACAGTGTTCAATGGACCACATGGAACACGGAAGGGCAGGAAAGGGAATGAAGAGCACGCACAACATGTGTGTGCAAGAGAGGAGAGAGAGAGAGAGAGAGAGGTCGATTTGGGATCTATAGGTATCCAGCGATCCAAACACCGGAGATTTGCATACTAAATAGTCAAGGCAGGGTTTAAAGCAAACGATTTTTAGAAAAATATAATTATATGAAGTCATATAACTCCGCTAATGTCAAAATACTTTTAGTATATGTACCTATAGAAGGAGGAAGAAGGCGTACCCTATGCTACAAAGTCTCTGTATTTTAAATCAACATCTGATATAGCCTATCAAAATAATAAAGTTTTACTTTTTCCAGGTTTTTCCGGTATGTATCAAGCTAAAATCTTTTAATAAACTTTGTAAAAGTGAAAGCTGTTACTTAACGTCATAGAGTCCCTAGTATAACTTGTTCCTTTCCCTGATTAACAAAGGGGGTATTAAATGACACATGTCCGGTAGAAAAACAAGTAAGAAAGCTACAGTCGAGTGTGCTTGACTCTAATATACCCGCTACTCAGCTGCTCGTACATCATTTATTTGTGGAACAAAAAAAACGGCTACAATCGTAGTTTTACCGTAAAAGGCTATATATACATATAAGGCAATATTTATGCAAAGTCAAAATATAAAATAATAAAAAAAAATATTTTTGCACACATTTAATTTTTGATGCGGGCGGGACCCGTAAATGCATAATAATACTTCGTTTATTTTGCAGTCCACAACTTAACCCATTTCACCACCGTACACACACACACTATTCGGCAGCTATGGAAAACGTTAAGCTGAATAACTTCTGTGTTTATTATCCGATTGTTACCGCATTTTCAGAGATCATCTGGCTAGCTATAGTTATCATATAAACCGAAAATGAACAATATGGCATCAAAATTGCGCTTGTAATCAATTTTTTTTTGATTTATGGGGGCGGAAGCGGGCGTGGCCAAAATCCAACATTAACTTGATCAGCGTGCAATAATAACACATTTTGTCACCAAATTTAGTAGTTGTAGCTCTTATAAAAGCTGAGATCTAGGTTTTCACACAGACAGACAGACGGACAGACAGACAAACGGACAGACGGACATGGCTATATCGACTCGGCTGTTGATCCTGAGCCAGAATATATACACTTTATGGGGTCGGAGGTGTCTCCTTCTGCCTGTTACTAACATTTTCGGTTTAAACAAAGTTATAATACCCTTCTACTCTATGAGTAGATGGTATAAAAAGCGCTTATTCACTTAATAACTTTGGGTTGATATGAGTCACCTTAAGCAGGTTGGGCGAATTGGAATGCCAGATAAGTCACAAAGAGGCGCATTGATTGGGGGCGCCAGTCACCTGTCACACCTGTCGTAGAGCAACACTCACTGTTTACTCTACCACCGGACATGTTTGATGACGACTTAGCCAGTAATTCATGTGACGCAACCGGAAGTAAGAGGGTTATTTATAGCTATTGGCACAGCACAAATGCCTGTAGATAATTTAAAGAAATGGAGAGGTGTACAGAAAGAGATTCTCATTACGCAAGCCTAAAGTTCAACTAGAATGGATAGACAAGCTTCTTTCCAGGGTCTCTCTTTCTCTCTCTCTCTCTCTCTCTCTCCCTTCTTTGGCTGCTGCTTATCGGCCCGGTCTATCATCATTATAGTAGAATCGCTATCCAAGGGCATCACTTGGTGATAATCGCCTAGACTGGACAGACGCCAGGCACTTCAAATAGCGATCCCTTAGACCCTTTGAAAGATGATTTCGGGTTGCCACTGTAGAATGAATATCGACATTGAAAATTTGAATATTTATTGCCGGCTGCGGTAGGTCCTGCTCGACCTCGACTCGACTCGATGTGTGTGTGTCTGTGTGTGAGTTTGTCGCTGTTATAGGTGTGCGGTATGTCGCCTGTTCAAACGATATATCCATGACATCGCGACGGTTTCCTTTAGTTCAGCTCAGCCTTGCCTCGTCTGACGGTGTCAAATGACTGGAAGGTTTTCAAGTGGCCACGGAATACATCCACGGCGACGGCGACGGCGACGACGACGACAACTGCTTTTCTTATCATTGCTTTGTTGCTGTTTTTGTTGTTGTTTCTGTTTTTCTGATAGATTTTCCGCACAAGTTAAAGGCGCGTCCATAGCTAATCGCTTTGAAAGTGAAACCGTGTTTATATTTTGACTTAGTTTTTCCGCTTTTTCCATTGACACTTGAGCCATTATTTATGTGAGGCCTGCCTCGTGTGTTTGGTATTCTTTGACGTTGCTTCTCTACACTAAATACCCTGCTTCATGTGTTGCCTGCGCTCATGTGGTATATGGATTCAGTTTGTGCCATTGCACAAAAGGGGGGACGGTAGATAAATTGCATGATTATTAAATAATAATCATCATTTAATGATCATTTTGTTACTGTGTATACAACGACATATACATATGTATGTATTATGATATATTGTGGACCTATTTATGTTGCCTAAATTTAACATATACCAAGTTAGGCATAATATAAACATATCCTGCAAGTTTCAACTTGATCACACAGCAAACACAGAAGGTATTCAAGAAAATATATTGCAGAACTCCTGAACGGGTTAATGGGTAATTCACTGTGAGCTAACGCACATTGTAGGGTGTATCACAGCCGAATTCCTTCTCTTAACTCTTCTTCTATTTTCAATTGAAAATGTTATAAATGTTGAATCGATTTTTTTGGGTAAACTTAATAAACGGCATATGCTAAGGTCGCGGGCATTTCGTGCACCGATGTCAAGTGTGGCAACCTTTTGTGGCTACGCCTTAGCCAAGGGAAGGGTAGAGGGTAGAGAGCACGCATGCGTGACTCTGGAGTGGATATTGACATATTGCTGACACGCCCACAAACAAATCTCTGTTCCAGTCGAGGCACACATGTGCGCTTGCGAGACGCACGTGCCTGCAGCTTGGCGACGATTATGCCCTCCAAGGGGAGAGAGGGGGCAAGGGGAACAGGCAAGTACAAAGCCAAAGGAGCAACAAAGTAGTTGCGTGTTTACGAGCCGTGAAAATGAAGAGCTAAGGAAAAAACGAGAGTGCAAAATATATGTGGGCAAATTTCATATACAGTATATACAGACTTGCAGCACAAATGATATTTTGATGACTGTCGCGTCGGGCTAATTAATATTACACAATATTGCAACAGGCCATCAATTAACATTTCCGCACTGCAGGAACAGCAACAGGAGCACGAGCAGGAGCAGCAGTAGATGGAGGCCAAGTGAAAATCGCTTGTTGATTCAACGGAAATTGAGCGGGTAATTTATGAAAACGTTGCTCGAAAATGTCGTGCCATAAAAATCGTTTGCCTCACGCGTGTTGACAGGCATCTCTCCAAGTTCTTAGGCCCCCAACTTCCCAGCCTCTCCCCCTCTCCACATCCCTTGGTGTTGCCCGTCCCGGTGCGCACTTACCGAAATTAATGCGATCGATGACAACGCGCTGCCTGCAACAATAAAAGGCTCGTCCCAAAAATAGACGGCAATGCAACATTATGTTGCATGCAGCAGCAGCAGCTCTCGAGGCAACCAAGTTAAGCAAGGGACAACAAAGCAGCCACTGCTGCCACTGAAGTTATGACGACGACGACGACGACGTCGACGATGCTGCACAATTATTGCCAACTGTTAACAGATTTGTTGGCAACGCGGCAGCAGATGCCAGACAACATTTGCTTGATAATGATAATGGCGCGTTCCCCGCTTCGATTGCTCCAATATGCACCGGAATTGAGCCATTTGCTAGCGGAATTACTGCTCGATCGAGTCAGCATGGAGTATCGGAGAAAGTGAAGTAAACTAAGTGAAACTTAACTTGCTCTGATGTTCAAGTGCAGAGTGACCAGAATGGCCTTTACTGTCGCATTTCCGCAAGAAGTTTCCATTTAACGTTCAAGAAAATCAAAACCATAGAACAATTTCTAAAATGAATAAATAGTGAATATGTATATATACAAAATAACTGGCCGAGTTAGGTTATTTTCTTAACAATAAGCTTGCGAATTATACATAATCGCGTGTCACTCCCCGTTTTCCGTTTGCGTCAGCTTTACATAATTAATTTTTAGGCATCAATCTGTTCAGATTGCCATATAGTCTAAAAGTTTGATGGTCCTCCCGCTCGTCGACATCTACCCGCTATAAAGTTAAGCGCCTTGAATAGATAATACACCTGATACCGAATAGTTCAACTGTAGCTCGCAGGAAGGATTCGTTATAGGCGCAGTCCGACTCCGATCTCGGCCTAAAAATCCCTTGATTTTTTAACAAAGTTTTAGTGATCAGAAAGTCCTGTCGAGGGTGTAACATTCCACTGTGTAGTCGATACTGAAATATAAAACCAAATGAAAACTTTGATATTGTATATTCAAAGGGTATTTAAAGTTTAATAAGGAATATCTTGGTGTCGAGGTAATCAATGGGTAATTTTTAATGTAAAATTAAACGTGTGATTTAATCATTTTAGTAATGGATTAAATAAAAATTTATATTTAGGGTTAGACATTCGTTACAACAATTTTGTCGTCGTATGCACGAATGAAGAGGCTTGTCAAGCTTATGGAGGATACTGCAATCCAGATGTATTGTTGCCAGAGAATCCATCATATTACTCTGCTATGGATCTAGTTGGCACAACTAATAATTGAGTATAAGAAACACCTACTTTCACATCGAAAACTTATTACCAAAACAATAAGACTTTTCAAAATCTAAAGGGCGTAACCTCAGCCATATGGGACTACAATCGGAAAAAAACGCATTAAATTGTATTGCTTATAAAAGAAAACAGATAATAGACTTATTCAATAGACTAGCTCGTCAAACCGCTGCACATGTATGCTATTGAAAGGATTTCTACCAATATTTGGATCCGCAACGCAACAAGGACATCAGGTGGCCAATTGAACGCACGCGCAATATGCGATGATTTTCATCGTGTAAACAAAGTCCCAACCAAAAATATGTTGGACACCATCTGAATATAGAAATATCCAGAGGGTTTTACTATAATATACTACGATCAAGGGCGCCCATTCATGAAAGTTGCAAAACACATATTTTCAAAATATTTGAAAGTATACGCATTTATATCGATATGTCACTTTTGCTCCAAACGATAGTTCGTTAGCTGAAGCGAAATGTTTTCACCGGTACGGCAGCCCTTCGAACAGCTGACTGTTCGGCTGTTTGTTTTCATCGCTTTATTGTATTTTAACTTTAAGTCTATGATAATTTAAAGATTCCTTAATTTAATTTAATTTTCCCGCAACAGTGAGCAGCCAAAAGCCATGGAAAAATCGCAAGCACAATCCTTTGTCATGGACTGCATGTCGGAGAAGATAATAATAACCCTGGAATACTGCGTTGGGTGTTGTCCCTAATGGACTCAAAATTATGGCGCAAATCACAGGCCTGTAGCCTTGAACGTATTTACAGATACAGATACAGATAGCAGGGCGACAATGCTCAAGAGTAAGTTTTGCTTAAATTTCACTTTCGTACGAATAAATCCCACCCAACTCAACTCACTTCGCCTTCCAGAGATGTCATATGACGCACATATCCACAACACGCCACACAACACATGCAGAGCAGCAGCGACGGCATTAACGTGATCTGCAGGAGAAAAATACGAATACGAATTCGATACATACAATGACGCGACTGACCTGAATTCATTCCAACTGTCAGAACCAAAACATGTTATTTAGCTCAATGCCACGAGGTTGTCACCGGCAGCAATGCCATTACGACTGCGTTACGCAGACTTTCATCTTCAGGTGAAACATTTATAACCTTGGTTTTTCGCTGACCCTGGGTATCGTTTTGCAACAACTTATGCAGCAAGGACATCGCAGATGACGCAGAAAAAGAGTTCAGAAACAGTGGATGCACGCTGACAAAAGAACTTAACTAGAGTGGAACCACCCTCATAATGAAGTCAGCGATAAACAGGGTCGATGACAGTTAGGCTCTAATTGTTTTATCTTCATTAATCGTGCAAGTCGCCTTGTCCCGCCACAAAAGGAACCGCTTTAAAGCAAGCAACAGGACGGCACACATTCACCACAGCAGCTTGCGTGACGAGCTTGCCGAGATCAACCTGTCTGCCAACAGCCTTGGACCCCTATACAACCCGGCAACAGTAGCCCGCAACCCATGCCACAAAGGATGCCTTCATGATTGACCTCAGCTAGTTACACACATGGATAAGGCTCTATCTATGTTATTTTTAGCCGCATTGTTGCCTACAAAAGATAAATCAATTAGAGTACAGTAAATTGGCAAAATGTACGCTGCCACCGATGACCTTGACGCCAAGGCAACCTTTTGGGGTTAAAATCAAAAATCTAATTTGCAACATACAACGGTATGGACCATATAAAATATATATGATAAATTTACCGATATTTTCCCGATCTCTGAGTGGATGCTCATCTTTATTTATACTAAGTTTTTCTATATGCAAGTCTTGGCAAACTGACGTCATTCTACCATTAAGCGCGTTCCTCTCATATCCGCAGGCCCGGCTCCTTCGCCAGGACCAGCTCAAAGGAGAATTGCCCTTGGCTTACAGTTACACAGACACGATGCTGTCTGGCGCCTTGGCACTTGTCGTGCCGTTTTTGATGCCCATTGTCGCCAACGCGCTGAGCTGAATGCCTAATTCAGTCAACAACAGCGCAAGGCAGCAACGAAGGGGACAACTACCGCTAACAAGCCAGTGAGCGACATGGAGCGCAGTGTCAACATGTAGGCACGAAGCGAGTGAAAGGTGTATGTATGGGCCAAGGGGTAGGGAGAAGGGGAAAGAGGCACAGTGGATGGACAGGACATGCGAAATGTCAGTGTTCAAATATGTATGTCCAAAACTTGGGCACGTACATTAAATATTTTCATTTAGCTGTCAGCAGTTATTTAAAATGAACACACACACACATGTATGTACATGCATGATGTAGTATGTCAGAGTATCGTGAGAAGCATGTGAGCTGCTGATAGGGACCTCAGTCAGGTCTATCGAAATGATTGCGACAAGCGAACGTGTGTGCGAGTGTGTGTGTGTGTGTGTGTAGTGTTGTAGGCGTCGCGCATAAATTCCAGTTGAATGCACAGGAGGCGCGCACTGGACACACCCCAATGCGCCAGACCGAGGCCGGCCAAGGACTGCGGCCTACCGTTGCTACATGTTAGGCAAGGCAATCGTGCGTCCCACCGCTCACACACTATTCAAACTAAAACAACACCCAAGCAAACACCTAACACCCCCCAAAAGTGGGTGGTCTGGCTAGCCTCCTCTGCCGGACACAACTCAACGCTAAATAAAATGTTGGCATTTTAGTCCGCGCACAAAAGTATGCAATGAAATTATGTGCGGCTTGTGGAGAGTGCCAGCCGGAAACGGCAAAGAGAAGGAGAGAGTGCGAGAGAGAGAGCGAGAGAGAAAGAGCAACTAAGGGGATGCGCGTGTTGATATGCGTGTGCCATCGTGCTCGTGCTCAAGTGCGGCAGTTCCCCAAAACGAGCTTTGCTTTGACTCAGCGCGTGCAAATATGCCAAACTGGAGACTGAAACTGAAGCTGTTTGATGAATGCGGGTGGCACTCCTCACAACCCCCGCACCCCCGCTCCATTCTCCATTCCATCTGTGTACTCAAACACAAATATCACCCAAGTCGCATTGGGCGCAGCCATTCTTCGCCTACACACACCCCTTTTTTCAGCTGTGCTTCAATTAGCGTCGGCACAATTGACTCCAGTTTGTCATCGCTTATTCTATGCGATATTTAATCGTTATCGATCGCGCAATTCAATGCAGTTGCAAATCAAAATGTATGTACATATGTAATTATTAATTTATTTAATTGATAAACAATACAGAAAAAATGCATGGTGAGTTTTATTTATTTTTATTGCTATTTTAATTAGTATTAATTGCAATTAGAGAAATCAGTCTAAAACAGTCAGCCATATGGCAGCATTTAGAACTTGACGATTGCTGCTGCTATCGATGATTGGCGTGCCGTGACTATGCCGATAGTTTTGCCGGCATGCTGCACATCGCTGGCAAACCGTTGCGGCCTGTGAATGGGGCGAATGGCAACTGGCAACTGTCGCTGTGGCTGTGGCTGTTGCTGCAGCAGCAGAAGTTACCTAGCCATAGACGCGCACCAGCTGCGTGCGCATTTAGACGTGTTTGCACACACGGATTCGCTCGTTGTTTTCGTTATAGTTGTCGCTGTCGTTGGCCGTTGGCCGTTGCATGCCGCAAACAACAGTTGGAATAAACAAAAACAAGAAGCGTTTAAATAGAGTGCGCCTGCTGGCAGGCAACGGTTTTTTTTTCGAATCACATTTTTTTAACAAGTTCTCAGTTTTTTTTTTTGTAATTAAATTAAGTGAATTGCATTTGTGTCTATGCGTGTGTCTGTCTGTGTGTGTGTGTGTGATTGTCAACGATATCAAATAATGTGAAAAGGATGGATTTCGCAAATCGCAATAATACGGCCAACAAGTTTGTCTGTCCCAGCGACAGGCAGCTGGCCTTGCGTGCCAAGTAAGTACGTGAAGAGCAAGGACGAGCGGCGGTGGCTGCGAAGGGCAGAAGTGTGGGCGGGGCAGAAGTAATGGGGGAGATGGGAGTTGTTTGAGTGAGGGAGAGCGCAGAGTGTTTAGACAATTGGCAATTCAACAATTGGGCGCTGCTCGAAAGTCTGTTATTTTTCTTCTCTGTGTGTATGTGTATGTGCATGTGTGTGTGTGTGAGTGAGTGTGTGGGTGTGTGGCTGTGAGTGTATGCAAATTAAACAAAAGCGTTAATGCTGACTAAACTTAAACAACATTCTATGTGAATGTAAATGTGCGTGCTGCGCGCGTCATAAACAAAAGCTGCGCGTTTATAGTTGTTGCTGTTGTTCTCGGCTGATAAGCCGAACAGCGACGCGCAACAGTTAGCGCTAGGCGCAACAATGATAATAACGACAACAGCAACGGCATCGGCAACGTCAACTGTCGCGTATGGTCGACGGAAAAGCTTTAGTTATAATTTAATTAACTTTGACTGCGTCAGTCGCCGCTGCCACTGTCCGCTGCTTATGTACAATACATATGTATGTATGTGTGTGTGAGCGAGTGTGAGTGTGTGTGTGATTAGCTAAAAACGCGCAACATTGAAGCTTAATCAAACATGCACACTTACACAGCGCCGCCACATGGTGTGTGTGTGTGTGTGTGTGTGTGTGTGTGTGTCTGGCCATGAATTGGTCGTGCGCTGTAAAGGACCCAAGTTAGCCAGAGAGGCAGCCGAATCCAACGCCACATGCTGCCGCTGTCCTTCTTCCTTCGTCTTTCGTTTGGTGGCATCATAATTGCTCGCTGCATGCCGCGAGTCGCGCCATGCGAAACGCCGCTGACAGATTAATTAAATTTTAATAATGCTCGAATTCTTTTTCTTTTTTTTTTATTTTATTTCGTTTTGTTATTCTTCTCTCTTTTATGACACTGTCGAGAGGCGCCGCACCATGACATGCCATGCCGCGCCGCTCTGCCACATTTATAGCACAGCCGGAATCCAAAACGCGATAATTTATTGCAATTTCCCGGCGCGGGTGAGTGCGAGGGCGAGGGCGAGGGCAACGACGGGCTAGCATACGCTCTCATTTATATTTACAATTATATTAACGCACTCACACAATGACACGGCGCGGCGTGCACACGGGCAGACACCCAGCATATGTTAAAACGTGTAGCATACAATGCGGCGCAATCCCAGCTGACTTTATGCTGAATTAAATAGGAGCACACGCACACACGCACACACGCACACACACACACACACACACAAAGGCAGTCACAGGAAAACTGGGATTACATTTATGCATAATGCCAAGCCGCAAAACACACGCACAGCAGGCGCGCCGCAGCGGCAGTCGGCTTCAAGTGCCTCAGCTCAATTTACACTTCCGTTGGCTCATTTTTCGCAGCTACTCGCACATTACGAGTACTTGCGCGAGCGGGAGACCGCCAAGGGGAACAGGCTGTGTAGACGTACATACAAACATACAAACATACATATAAAAAGAAGACAAGCATAGAAACAATGCCAGCAACAGCCGCAGCCGCAGCAGCAGCAGCAGCCGCAGCCACGGCCACAACCACATTCACTGCCGCAACGCGACGGCGGCTGTGCGTGACGCATGCACGCTGGACACGGATACTGCGGCTGCGGGGGCGTGGCGTGACAGGTCGTGGCCCGGTCGAGAGTATAAATGTGCATATATGTATATGTAGTACATTGTTAAACTTGTACATGATATTCAAATTACAACAATCGCAGGACAGCTGCAGCGTAGGCGGCGGCAGCTGTTCGCTAAGTGGCGCCATCTTGCAAATCAGATCAGCAGCTCAACTGTTGACAAGTCTGGACAGTAGATTTAAATTGTTATCGATAGCCTTGCAAATAATTGCCTGATTTGCCGAACAGCGTAGGGCGGACAGCTGTTCGCTAAGTGGCGCCATCTTGCAAATCAGATCAGCAGCTCAACTGTTGACAAGTCTGGACAGTAGATTTAAATTGTTATCGATAGCCTTGCAAATAATTGCCTGATTTGCCGAACAGCGTAGGGCGGACAGCTGTTCGTCAAGTGGTGCCACCTTGCAAGTCAGATCAGCAGCTCAACAGTTGACAAAAATGATATCAATTGTTATCGTTAGCGTTGCAAATTAATTGCGTGATTTAAAAAACGATACCGAAAACGAAAAAAAGAAAATCTGTTTACTTTACTTTACTTAACTCTAAGTTACAAAAATCTCAGTTAACTCTTAATTTAATAAAATAACTGTGCGTGTAACAAAGGGAAAAATACTACAGTTATACCCTGATTACATGTACTTTGCCTGATCCCGTTACAATTACAAGCACTCTGTGCCCACCTTACAAGGTTCGCAAGCAGTTGCCTGTCGCGTGTCGAGTTGCCGTTTATGGTTGGAATGTTTGTAACGTTTTTTTTTTTGTATTATCTTTTATATTTTATATGCTTGAAAAATGAGTGCGCACACTTGTTAAGTGCATTTTGCGATTGCATTTTAAGTGCTTCAAATGGGTCAGACAAATTATAAAGCGCACGCAAGGGCGAACCCAACACCACAGTCAGATCCTGGGTAGGTGCAAGAGCTAGCGCTCAAAACTGAAAATGAAGCTGCAGCTGAAGTTTAATATCTGAAGCCAAAGGCCCCCAAGGCAATTGGCGAGGTTGAAGCACACACACGGGCAAACACACACGCACATACAAGCACACACACACGCACGCACACACACACACAGCAAAGAGACACGCATTCATTTTAAAGCGCTTACAGTGCATATACAGTATGCCGAAACGTGAGAATAATAAACAAAATCTTTTAATTAGCGATAATTTTGTCCATGGTCGCAGTTCGATTAGGAAAGCAGTAAAGCGTGGGCACATTTGACATTTGAAGAGCAATTTGCATTTGCAGCTTAAGTTCAACTTAGCGAAAGAACCTTGTACACTCGCACACTACAAAAGACACGTGCAAGTCAATAAACCCGGGCCAGAGGCAAGGCAAAGAAGCACACACACGCGCACACAAACACAGCCGAAGCAACAGCAAAACAGCAAGAGAAACAGCAACACCAACACCAACACCCACACACAGAACAGCAGGTGAAAAGAGTAACAGTATAACACGCCGAGGTGAACACGAACACAGAGATTTGCATGCCGAACGCGAATAGTTAGTGTGTGTGTCTGTGTGTGTTTTTCTGCTGGGGTGAACCCAAATACCTTAAAGAGCTTTGCCAACATCATTTCCTGTAAAGCTCTTTCGATTGCGCTGTCTGTTTAAATCGCCTTAATGCACTCTCTCTCTCTCTCTCCCACTCTTGCCAAAGCTTATTGTGACATAAATTTCCCTTTTTGAAAAAATCGTAGCATACTTATTAGCGCGTGATATTATTTGTTGGCTCTGATGTTTGCATTGCAATCAAAGTGGGACTGTGAAAACAGCGTTATTTGGTATATACTCGAAATTATCAATAGTATGCTAAGTGGTCGGACCATGAATCTACGATTATATATATCTTTATTTTTAGACAAAATCATTCGTAGTTTTATCTACCTTTTTTTTTGTCTCTTGGTATGTACAAAGTACACGTATGTATGTGTGCATATTTATGTATGTATGTACATATATACATTCATATGTATATACAATATATGTATGTATAAATATATGTATATATATGTATCTGTATGTATGTATGTAAATGCAAATATGCTGCTCTTTCTCCTCCTCTCTGCTGTCCGCAGATGCGAGATAAACGCACTTTTATAATAATTGACAGGGATTAGCGTTAATTGAATATGGGACCACCCTAATTTACATGTCAGTGCGTGTCAGTGTGTGTGTGTGTGTGTGCGTGTCAGTGTGTGTGTGTGTGTGTGTGTGTGTGTGTGTGTGTGTGTGTGTGTGTGTGTGTGTGTGTGTGTGTGTGTGTGTGTGTGTGTGTGTGTGTGTGTGTGTGTGTGTGTGTGTCTGGGAGACTGCGTGAGCCCCTATAGCTGGGTACGTTGAGTGTGTTTTTTAATTCGCTGCTGGGTAAGTGATGCCAAAGTGGGCGATAAACCAAGCCGGACCCAAAACCAAAACCAAACCCGGACCCAGACCCGGCCGCGCAGTTGACCCTGAGAGCCTCGAGCGAGGCAAAGTTGTCGTTGCCTTTGCTTCCTAATTAACTTGGAACTTGACATTTTGGCCATGGGACTCCGGCTGAGGCTGCCGCCTAAGGTGGAGGCTGTTGCTATAGCTGGAGCATACGAAACAACACGAAAACCGCATTAGGCGACTCCCTAATGAGGCTAATTTTGCGAGCACTGACCCTTACTTGCCCTCTTGTGACACTACCTTCCCCTACCCCCTACCTTCCACTCCCCTGCCTAACCTAGCCCCCGGCAGCTGTTACCATAACCCTTTTAGTATACACACTATAACAAGTTTGGCCGCGCCTCTTTGCAGATTGCGAGCGGGCTGGAGCAGCTCAAAGACCAATGAACCACTGAGGCCGGAAGAGCAGGAGGCCATCATAAACGTGATACGTCGCAATGAGGAGATCGAGGTAGCCGAACGGCAGCGTGTCGGCCGCCTTGTGGAGCGCGTCGAGAAGATCAAGCTGCATGCAATCGAGCGTGGTCCAAACTGTTGCCGCCTGTGCGGCGATGCCTTCGGTCTGCTGCGGCCACAGCGCATCATATGCGAGGATTGTCGCAAGGCGGTGTGCACCAAGTGCAGTGTGGACATCAATGTGCGCTACATAAACAGCGAGCGGATGCGCGAGATTTGGCTATGTCGCATCTGCTCCGAGACACGCGAGATGTGGAAGAAGTCGGGCGCATGGTTCTTTAAGGGATTACCCAACTATGATATGCCACACAGTGCCAATGCCACGCCCATAGCAACGCCTGCGGGCGGACAGAGTGGGGGACGTGCGGTGCACAGCTGCCATGGCACACCGACAGCACGTGGAGCACGCATCAAGAAGCTAACGATACGCGTCAACGACAGCAGCAGCAGCAACAGCGGCAGCGCCAGCGGCGAGGATGAACTAGACGATGGCAAGGCAACATCAACGGGTGCAGCAGGCACGGGCTCAGGTGCAGCGGCGGCAGCGGCAGCGTCGCGACTGCAACGTGACGAAAGCTTTCGACTACGCGCCTACGGATCCATACGCAGCTTCATCGATGGCGGCGAACGAAAGCTCTCCAACTCATTCTTCTTCGGTCGCCAGGCACAGCAGGGCCAGGGTCAGGGCCAGGGGCAGCAGGGTCAGCCGATGGAACGCAACCCCGAGAGCGCTGACTATGACAACTTGAGCATCTCGAATGCATCCACAGCGGCAGCTCAGCTGCGACGCGAGAGCAGCTTCCTGCGCCGCAGCTCGGTCAGCTCATCGTGGTCGTTCAGCGATAGCTCCGGCTCGGGTCAATCTGGCACGCAGTCCCAATCCGCAGTCCAACAACAGCAGCAGCAGCAACAACACTGTCGCGACCCACTGCTCGGCTGGCTGGAGATAGCGATTAGCTACCGTGAGAGCTTCCACAGTCTGGACTGCACCATGGTGCGTGCCCGCGACTTGCCCGTCATGGATGCCGCCGGCCTCGCGGATCCCTACTGCAAGCTAAACATTGTCACACCCGAGGGACATACAAAATACACACGCTGGCAGCGCACCAAGACGGTGCACAAGACACGCAATCCGGACTTCAACGAGACGCTGCAGTTCGTCGGCGTCGAGCCGGAGGAGCTGGGCAATTCGCTGCTCTATGTGGCCCTCTTTGATGATGACAAGTACGGACATGATTTCCTTGGCGCCGCCAAGGTCTGCCTTTCCACGGTGAGTGGCAGTTCCAGGTTCCAATTCCAGCTCCAATTGCAGTCCGCGCTTCGTCGGGCTGAAGGACATCTTGTGTCCTTCTTGAACTTCAGTACAAGGCGAAGGTTGAGCTGAGAAAGTTTTGCAAATTGCTTTCATATTAATATCTAGTTGCCTTTGCCACAATGCAGTGCCTAGTAGTAGGCAGGCATATACCCTGTAGAATTTTAAATTGAGTTTTCAGTGTTGCCAACTCAGCTTTTTTAATGCCATATAAAAATTTTTTCAATGCATGATTATGTGACAGAAACAAAAAAAGCGTACGGCGTCCGTTTGTATTTCTATCTGTCCGTTTGTCTGTCTGTCTGTCTGTCTGTCTGTCTGTCTGTCTGTCTGTCTGTCTGTCTGTCTGTCTGTCTGTCCGTCTGTCTGTCTGTCTGTCTGACTGTCTGTCTGTCTGTCCGTCCGTCTGTCTATCTGTCCGTCTGTCTATCTGTCTGTCTTTCTGTCTTTCTGTCTGTCTGTCTATCTGTTTGTCCGTCTATCTGTCTGTCCGTCTGTCTGCCTTTGGCATTAAGATTGCTGTATATGCTCTGCTTGACAAGCTTATTTGAAATACTTATAACTTCCGCATATCGCTGAACATCTATTTTAGTGCATAAGTTTGCCAGAGTGCGATAGCAATTAAAGAAGAGCACTTTGTTGTTAGCAAGTTAGATGAAGGATATCTTACTGTCAGGCATGCTCGACTGTGGCTTTCGTTACTTGTACTGATATACTTAGAACTGATATACTTAGAATACAAATATATATATTCTTTCTCCCATTCACGCCTTCATGCCTTGGCTCATCGTCTTGTTGCAGGTGCACAGCACATCGCAGTACCGCATCTCTGTGCCGCTGGGCGTGGAGGATCAGTACAGCAACGAGGCGGAACTGGCGCAGAGCTGGCCCAATGGCAAGATGCTCATCTCGCTGTGCTACAACACTAAGCGGCGTGCGCTGGTGGTGAACGTGAAGCAGTGCATCAATCTGCTGCCCATGGACAACAATGGCAGCTCCGATCCGTTTGTCAAGCTGTAAGTCGTATACCATAGCAGTAACCCGTTTCTTTATATCTCCCATTATCACTTGCTCTCTCTCTCTCTCTCTCTCTCTCTCTCAATGTCTCTGTAGCCAACTGAAACCGGACGCGCACAAAAACAAGAAGCACAAGACGTCGGTCAAATGGCGTACACTGAATCCCATCTACAACGAGGAGTTCTACTTCGAGGCCAGTCCGCATGACCTCAACAAGGAGATGCTCATCTTGACCGTGTGGGATAAGGATCTGGGCAAGAGCAATGACTTTCTGGGCAGCCTGCAGCTGGGCGCACAAAGCAAGGGGGAGCGGCTGCAGCAGTGGCTCGACTGCATCCGTCAGCCGGATCATTTTCATGAGAAGTGGCACTGTTTGGCTCCCGACAATCCAACGCATTAGCCCATCAATAACACGATGAGAAACCTCCCCTCCAACTTGGCCACGCCCCTAAACCGGCTAGCTTAGGTTATATCCAACAATACATACAATATATTTATATATACACATATATATATTTTTGATATGCCTGCATGCATGTGCGCCTGTGTGTGTGTATTTATGTGTGTGTGTGTGCGAGTGTGCGAGTGTGTGTGAAACTTGCTCGCACAACATTTTGCTCAACCTAACCTCAACTCTATTTCACACCCTCAAAACTTACACACACACACACACACACACACTCACACGAAGCCACATGCTGTATATAGCTTTGTTTAAGTGTCCTTACCGATATATAGTTCTTTTCGTTCAGCACAATTCGAGAAATCAACTTTTTTTGATCAACTTTTCATTCAATCGAAAATCGATAATCGAAACTAGACGAAACGAAACGATAACAAAATCAAATCTTGATATAATATTTTTTTGATTCGTATTTTTATTATAATACATATTTCCATAACGGTAAACTACTATTTCAACAACATATATTCTCTATAATATATATAAATATATCTCCCTCTCTCTCTCTCTCTCTCAGAGCACTATTTATATAATACTAGAAACTTTAACGATCGCAGAACTTACGAAATGGGAAAACAAAACCAAAGAAAACAAAATAAATGAAAAAAATCAAATTTAATTAGTCAAGCATTTTATCGAATGCAATTTATTTATATATATTTATGTATGTATATGTACAAATAAATCAAATTCAAAATCATAAACATTATTATCAACGGCAAACGGAATAATAATAATACATTATAAAATTATGCAGATATATATTTTTTTTTTTCGTTTTTCTTTTCTTTACTTTTCTCTTAAGGGGTGGGGGAGGGAATGATCGCCGCGAATAATTTCAAGGGTTTTCAATAAAAAAAACTATGTATATATATGGTATACATTTAGTAAGTTTGGCATAAAGAGTTCATAACTGATTGATATACGTGTGGTATATGCATATGTAGAGAGAAGAATGCGCATATATATATATAACATTCATATATATATATGTGTCTTCGATAGTAAGTACAGGTTTTGCTGTCGTTCTTTGTAGACGCCTCTTTCAGCATGTGATGGATTCTCGATTCCAATTTCAATTCGATTTAAAGCGAGTAACTTCGGAGCTACTTGGGGAGCGGAGCACGGGTGGAATAAGGGGGAGGGGGGCTGCTTAACAACTAAAACAGTAAGTGGAAAACTTCGGGGGCATAGTAGAGTGAGGGCGGTCGGGCGAGGCTAGTTGCATCCACTTCAAATATGTCGCCTCATCGAAGCATTCGCCAGATGGCCCTGAAAGGGTCGACCCGCCGCCGCGCCGTATACAATTCGATTCTGGTAATGATGATGATGATGCTGCCGTTGTTGGCGCTGCTCATGGCTGCTCGCGGAGATTGCTGACTGCCGCTGCCACTGTTGATGAGCCGCCAACGATGATGACGCTGCAGCACTGGTTGTATGTTAGAAGAGACGCTTTTCGTAGCTGAACAGGCCGTGGACATTGCCCTCCAGCTGGGCCGAGTGGGTGCGCTTCATGAAACGCAACTGTCCGTTGTAAATCATCTCTCTGTACACGAAAATATATAAAAAAAAATATTAATACAGCTTTAAATTTAAGCTTGTCAATAGATTTTTCGATCTACTAGGGGCGTAAGGAGGCGTGGCGCAATTCTCAAACACGGTTTATCTGCGTGTAATAATAGGACCCATTGGCAGCAAATTTGGTACCCCCTGCTCGTATAGTTTCCGAGTTCCAGGTGTTCATTCAGACGGACGAGCGCCTTGTGGGGATTTACTACTGTTTGCTGCACTCCTTACCTCAGCTTGCTAATCGAGTTGGCGCCAATGTCCTGGCAGCTATGCTGCAGTCCACACTCCAGATATGGCAAGTAACGCAACACTGATCCCTTGTCCACAATGCTACCGCTGACACCCTGTGCGACCTTCATCTTATCCATTTCGTTGTGATAATAACGCGACATGGCAGCACCCTTGGCATCACCACGTTCCATGGCCTCCAGTGAGCCCATGCCGCGATATTTCTTCAAACGCACGCCATCGGAAAAAAAGTACTCGCCCGGAGCCTCCGAGGTGCCGGCCAGTAGGGAGCCCATCATAACCGCGCTAGCGCCCAGCGCCAATGCCTTGACAATGTGTCCAATCGATTGAATGCCACCATCGGCTATAACCGGCACACCAAATTGGCGGGCAAAGGTTGAGACCTGATAGACGGCTGTCGCCTGCGGGCAACCGCAGGCCATTACCTCCTGTGTGATGCATATGGAACCGGAACCCATGCCAACACGCAGACCATCTACGCCGGCATCGATGAGGTTCTTGGCCTGGGCACGTGTGACCACTGCGTGCGTGTGTCAAGAGATTGATTGGCATGACGAGCGAATACAGAGATGCGTAGGGAAGGAATGAAAGTGAGTTAGTCAAGGAGTACACGCGAGAGAGAGAGAGAGAGCATGCGTATTAGTTACCATTGCCACCGATGACCTGCAGCTCTGGATATTTCTCCTTGATGTACTTGATCATCTCGACTTGGTAAATGGAATTGCCCTGTGACGAGTCCAGAATGATGACATCGACACCGTTGGCAACCAAGAGATGTAGACGTGCCTTGTCCTCGTTGCGTGTACCGATGGCGGCGCCAACCAGCAACTGCTTATTGGAATCTTTTGAGGCATTCGGATACGAGCGTGCCTTTTTCAAATCGGTACGTGCAATCATAGCAACAAGCTCACCATCCTGATTCACAATGGGCAACTTGCCCTTCTTGCTCTTCTCCAGTATCGCATTCGCCATGGGCAATGTGATGCCATTGGGCGCCGTTGTCAGCTGTGTCGTCATAATGTCCGCCAGCAGTACTTCGGGTTGATTCTCACGGAAATCAATGTCACGCGACGTGACCATGCCAAGCAGTTTGCCTCCAAGTTTACCATTCTCCGTGACCGGATAACCGGTGAAGCCGTTCTTGCGACGCGCCTCGAGCACATCGCCAACGGTATTGGTCGGCGACATAACCGACGGATCCCGCATAAAGCCATGTTTGTATTTCTTAACCTTGTGCACCTCCAACGCTTGATACTCCGGCGTGCAGTTGTGATGGATGATCCCAATGCCACCACACAGCTGCGCGTGGGGCGCGGTTTGTAGCGCAGATTTACATTTTTTATTATATTTTGTTTGTTTTTTTTTTTTGAAATGGAAAACATTTGTATATAGCGATTATAGAGGCGCATAAGAGTGTTCAATTACAACCACAACTGGAGCGTCCAACCTTCCCCCACCACAAATACCATAGGCAATGTGCATCGGGTCGATCGTCGATCGTTATGGGTTATCTGGCTATCGATGCTATCAAGGCTGTACCAAGGCTGCGAATCGATTGCAAACATATCTGAACAATCCCCATTATAGTTAAGACCCTATCAATTGATTATCACTTACAAAAAGAACTCGATATTTGACAAAGCATATGCTCTGATCTTAGCTGAGATAGAGAAACTTACAGTCTATAGCATTACAAAGATGCTTCCCCTTAGATTTAGCTGATTTCTAGCCTAACTAAACAATCTTACCTTCTAAAGCCTAAGTGAACTAGAAACAGATCAAAGCGGATTTACCTCAAATACTTGATTTGCATCAAAGCCAGAGAGATTCTCAGAGGCCTTAGGGTTCTAAGACAAACTTTAGACGAATATAACAGACTCCTAAGCCGCATTGCAAACGATAGCGATACGCAGCCTTGTTCATTTAGCATCTCCATAGCCGATCTCTCATACTTGAGTCTTCAGACTTACCGCCATGGCTATGGCCATCTCCGATTCGGTTACAGTGTCCATGGGCGAGCTAACGAGCGGGGCGCGCAGTGAGATTCTCTTGGTTAGCGGTGAGCTGAGGTCAACCTCCTCGGCGGCAAAGTTGATGTAGCCGGGTAATATGAGAAAATCACTAGATGGCGGCAACGCAAACACACACACACACACACCATACACACAAACCACATGTCAGAGACAGACAGAGAGAACGAAGAGCAGCGCAGGCGGGAACAGATGAAACGGGTAGAAGAGGCGATGCGATGCAATGTGATAAATATATGGAGTAAATGATGTACATAATATGTATGGATTATTATCGTTCAAATGTTGCAACTGAACATGATACACTACTCACTTGTATGTCAGACCATCACCGTTCTGAAAGAGCTCCGTGCAACTGAGACCATCCTGCAGTAGCTGTTCGGCTTTGCTTAGCGGGCTGAACGCCCTGGGGATGCCGGCGACGAATGAATCGTTGCCATCTTCAATTAAGCCATTCACTTTTGACTTCAGGTTGGCGCCGGACATATTGACGTCGCCGGCGGCTGCGCTGCTCTGTGCCATGTCGGTCGGAACGTTCACCTTAGACAATTGATGTCAACGACAACACGCAACAACAAGCGCAGCGAGCAGCTTAAAAGTAAACAAATAGATACGAGCGAAGCAGCGGCAGCGGCAGCAGCAGCAACAGCAACCACAATTACAATAACAACAACGACAACAACGAAGGGAACGATTCGATTCGATTGTCTGTGTTGCTGTTATTAATTATTATTGTTATTACTGCGCTTTATTAGTTTCTGCTCTCGTCTCTGTGTTCTGTATGTGTTTGCACGTCGTGCCGCGACGCTGTTGCCGAGTCGAAGAAAACAATTCAAATTGCAATTTGGCTATTTAATTACGTTGCCTACAGGGAGAAGAGCAGGAAACAGAGTAACAGAGAGAGGGACGTGAAAGAAGATTAGATGATGCGTCGCAATATGTGGCAGACAATAGCAGCAGTTTGCCTGCCATTGCCTTCCAGCCTGTCTGTTTTTCTGAAA
Source organism: Zaprionus ghesquierei (assembly GCA_018904095.1). NCBI lineage: Eukaryota > Metazoa > Arthropoda > Insecta > Diptera > Drosophilidae > Zaprionus > Zaprionus ghesquierei. The sequence goes on from JAEIGP010000841.1 coordinate 679,025, forward strand.
CACGTGGTTTTTATATTTACCCGTCCAGCAGCCTATCAACCGAAAGCGTCGAAATATTGCTATTGACTGTTCCACCGGTCCCCACGAGCAATGGAGAAAAGCTTATGTCGCTTATCGATATGTGGTCAGAAGTGCGTGCGTGCGTGCCGCGCTCGCGATATCATCGACAACGGCTATCGATGGTGCACGACCAGCGATATTTGCGTGTACATCGATAAAATCATTTTATTATTAAATTAAATTAACTAGCAAGAAATTAATACAAGCGAGAAAATTTGTTTAAACAAATATATCATTTATATTATAGCTCTTATATAATTTTAATAGCTCTCACTGTAAAGCATTTAATTTTTAAATGATTTTTTTTAAATTTCGATAAGCGAGCGCCAAATGTATTACAAAGAGTGGCAATAAGCGAAGTTGTATTCTATCTTATTTTCCGACCGTTTTGCACCGCATGTATTAAAAAAGGTCACCATTGTAAATATGATATTATTAATTGTTCATATGGCGTTGTTGTTCTCGCGTTTTTCGCACTGCGCACTTTATTTGTGTGATCAACTTTTTTTTAACTATCTGGCTATTTGCTACGCCTAAAAATTCTGGCAACACTGAATGTTTGTAAATTAATTTCCGTTTAATAAAAAACTCAGAAACTTTATCTCTTTTGATTTTATTCAACTCCAAATTGTGACTGAACAGAAAATATTAAAGAATACCCTAAGCTAGCTGTGGGTGTTAGGCAGCGACGCGGCAGTTTCTTTGCAGATCTGCCTTGAACTGACAATGATCTGTGAACGTTTTTAGCGGATGTTTAGTTTATTGAACTGAGCAATGTTGTAATTCTTGTAGAATATTTGGTTATTTATTATTAAGGCAATTCTTGTTAAATTTTGTTTCGTATTCGATTGTTATTAGCTTTAATTTTATTACTTATTGACTAGTTAGCCATTTATATTATTTTATATTTGTTGTAATTAACTTTCCCTTCTCAAAATCCTGCTAGTGCTCGAGCAGTTTTTTTTAAATATATAGAATATTATTGAATTTTAGATATATATTTTTCGGCTGTGTATCATATTCATAGGGATTGTATGGTTTAGTTTTTGTGGAATCTAGAAATAATGATATAATGGACAAATATGGTTGGGTATGTCTATGCGATTTGCTGCCGGCAGAGTGCTTTGCAATTCATTAAGGTGTTTAGTGTTTGTTATGGAGAGTTTCTAGTGCTTTTAGGGATCAAATTTGTAGTCGTTGGTAATTTTGAAGTCAGAAGTGTAATTGTTGATTGTTTGTCATTTAATTGTTTGCCTTTGATGTAAATTGCGTCATTCCAGAAGGCATTAAGTATGTGCCCATTAGATGTTGGTTATGTTATTGTTAGTTATATTGCCATTAAAATTGTTCAGTAGAATTATACTGTTGTCGATCTCTTTATGCTTGAATGTTTTCTCGTTACTAAAAATCGCTCGATTTTTTTTCCTGAACTTGCTTATAAATACATTTTGTGCTATTTTGGTTTACAATTTTGTCCTTATAACAAATTTTAGATTATTAGATGACTCACAATTTATTGGTATTTTTGTGAGTTTCTGGTGTTCATTGTGGTTTTTATTACAGGTTTGATGAAATAGTTTTGATATGTTGTTTTTTCTAATTCTGGCATTTTGACAATATAAAAAACTGATGTTTTTTATGGGAAACAGAGACATCGACAAATTCTAACTTTTCTTCAACGGACAAGGGAGTTAAGGCTTATGGAATATGTTACTGACTTTTGCAATTTCTATTTCATTAAAAAGTAATGTATGTATTAAATGTAATTAATTAATTAAAATAATTTATGTAATGTATTAAATGTAATGTATTAAATGTTTACTATTTCCTTCTTTATTAATCTAACCTGATTCTGTAAACTTGTAGCTATTCCAAATATTAAAAAATATAGAATGGTAATTGACTATCAAAAATTAAATAGCGTTACATTAGCAGACAAATACCACAAACCAGATATCCACACAGTACTAGCGCAACAAGGTATTAAACAAGAAAGAAAGGAAGGCTTTAATACCATTGCAGACATATATCAGAAAAGTTTCACAGCGATATCTTGAAAAATGCCAAAAATCGGCCGATAGGTTCTATGGCAGCTATACGATCATCGGTCCGATCCGGCTCGTTCCGACTTATTTTCAGCCTGCAGCAATGAGACACATGTATACCAAGTTTCATCAAGATAGCTCTAAAACTGAGAGACTAGTTTGCGTTGCAACAGACGGACGGACAGACGGACATGGCTAGTTTGACTCCCCTATTGATGCTGATTAAGAATGTATATACTATATAGGGTCGGAGATGTCTCCTAAGGTGCGTTGCAAACTTCTGGCCAAAATTAATATACCATCTGCAATTGTATACCATAAGAATTTTATTCCGTACTTGACCTCAAGACTGAATTTCACCAAAAACAGTTAAAAGAGAGCGACATAGAATAAACAGCATTTTCCATAAATAACGGAAAATATGAAATTACCAGACTACATTTCGGATTCAAAAATGCACCCTCTATATTCCAACACGTTCCCTTGACGATATTCTTAGAGAACACATAGGTACAATCTGTTACCTTTACATGGACGACATGATAGTTTATAACCAGGACGAAGAAACACACTGTAGAAATCTTGACCCAATATTTGATAGCAGCTAATATAAAATGGGATTTGTTATATCCGATAAAGGAATAGAATCAGCTCCAGCAAAAGTAAAACCAACTATGCACAACCAAAAACATTTAAAGAATTAAGAGCATTTCTTGAATTATCGAGTTACTATAAAAGATATATAATGGGTTACGCATCGTTAGCTAGACCACTCATAGCTTTACTCAGGGGAGAATCAGCTTCAGCTAGAAAACAAATCCAACTCAACGATGAAGCCATAAAAGCGTTTGAAAAACTCAAAAGTAAGTAAGTAAACAGACCAATATAATTTATATCCAACACCCTATCTGAAACAGAAGAAAACAGCTAAAAAACAAATGTTAGCCATATACTGGGCAGTAAAAACATTCATTTGTATGGAGGGGCAAAAGTGAAAATGTATACAGACCATGAACCGCTTACAAATGATCGTAATTGGAAAGAAGGTATAGCAATAAGGAGATGGAAGACATACTTTGACGAATATAACAAAGAACTTCCCTATAAACCAGCAAAGGAATTTATACTTCCATTCTCCATATTCCACAGACATATAATTTCACAAGTATGAAAGCTACAGGCGAGTGTGTTCGACTGTTATATACCCGCTACCCAGCTGCTCGGCTACAATCATATTTTGACTGTAAAAGGCCATGGACTTATAATATTGATGCAAAGTCAAAATCTAAAATAATAAAAAAAGTTTTTGCACACATTTAATTTTTAGACCATGGATTTTAAAAAAATATATGGTCTATTGTGTTTAACGAAATGTGCGTAACAGGCAGAAGGAGGCAACTGCGACCCCATAAGGTATATATATTCTTGCTCAGGATCACTAGCCGAGTCGATTAAGCCATGTCTGTCTGTCCGTCTGTATGAACGCCTATATCTCAGAAACTAAAAAAGCTAGAGCCACCAAATTTGGTGACAACACTTATGTGATGCATGCGCTGTATAATGTTTATTAAAATTTGGGCCACGCCTACTTCCGCCCCCGCAAATCAATAAACCGTATAGCAAGCTCAATAATAAAGCTACAGTATTCAGTTTTGGTGTGTATGATAACTATCACCACCGTAACGTATCGCCGAAAAGTTGGTTCCGATCAGATAATGAACATAAAAGTTATTCAACGTTTCATATAGATTTGCACTGCGCCCACTGCAAGCAAGCAAGCAGTGGTTTTTTTCCAAGCAGTGTTTTTTTTTTTGCCTCTAACTGAAAATTATATGTTTTATTATTTTTTTCTTTGAAAAACGTGTTTACCAATAACAGTTTTTTTAATCTGATATTTTTCATGATCTTCAAAAATCCATGGTCTTATACAGTCAACACTTGACTGTAGCTTACTTTACTTGTTTTATGTTTGAGTTATTGAAAAGAATGTTCTGCAATGAAAACCAACAGTTGGTTTTACACTTCTACCTTGGAGGGTCCTCTGGTTAGGATTTACTAGATCGGGTTTTGTTATTTCACTTGTTTGAAATAATTTTGTCCTGCAGGCGTACCTAGCAGTCCTTGCAGACCACCGATAAATCAGCTAAATTTAATTTGCCAATCCTGTGTTGCCTTCCGATTTGCAAGTTAATGAAAAGAGTAACTTCCAATTACCACTGTGTTTTGTTCTTGGGCCAGTGGAGTCGCACAATAACTTTTAGTTAGAAGATCAAAGAATTCCCTAGGCTAGCTGTGGGTGTTAGGCAGCGTCGCGGCAGAAATCTGCAGGTCTAGTTTGAACTGACAATGATCTATAGACGTTTTGGGCGGATGTTTAGTTAATGGAACTGAACAATGTTGCAATTCTTGTTGAATAGTTTGTTACACGTTCTTGTTAATTGTTGTTTTGTATTCATTGTTATTAGATATTATATATATTATAAGATTACAAATGTGGTTCGTGTCTTGGCTTAACCATAGTATAAGGCTTTTTAAACATTTAAGAAGCTTTTGCTTAGCGAAACTCAGCAAAAACAAAGCACACAAGGGTACAGCGGTACACAGTTTGTTTCGTAGCTCTTGTGGTACTTTGCAGCCAACTTCCTTGTCCAAACTTCTGCCCCAACTATTTACGTGTACTATACTGTACCGAACGGTTAACAGTGCCATTCTGAGCATAACATAAAGTAATCGCTAAAATGTATGGAACTATTGCATGCTGCTCCGTTACACTGCAGTGTAAATGCGCTGCTGGCGCTCATCAATGGGTTAAGAGAGCGAGAGTGCGTATAACCACATTAACAGAGCGATGTAATGTGTGTCTGTGTGTCCGTGAGCGAACGCTCTCTCACTCTCTGTATGTTATTGTTATTTAATGTTGCATGCTTTTAAGCGCGCCGCGCTCAACTCTTCGGCCTGGAAAACGAACTACCGAACCACAAAGATGAAACGAAGCGCACGCGAAACGAAACAAGAAAACGAAAAAATTTCTCTCTCATTCTTAAAATTTCACTCGCCGCGAGCTGTTGTCGTTCGCGCCCGGATAACGACGATATTTTACAGTTGGGTTTTTTGTTGTATTTTTTTTTTTTGACGACTAATTCGAATTATTTCAACATGATTTTTCATATATATTAACAAATGAGCCAAATGAGCCTCGGCCCAGAGCCTGTGTGCCTGAGCGTGTGTGTGTGAGTGTGTGTGTTGTGCTATTGCCAAAGCAATTGACAAGTGCTCCAAAGTTGTGCTCGGAATAGGCGCCAAGACGCGAGTAGGAAAGGATGCGCTGCTGCCGGTTTCATCGCCCCATGCAGTTTTGCGTGCATTTGTTGTTGCTCCCCTCTCTGCCAGCGGCGGCTTAAACATTACCCCCCCCCCCCTTGCTGGCCCCGTGCTAGTTGCTGCTGCAGGTGGACAGCAACAACAAATCGATCGCAAATTAATTTCGCAATTTTTTTGTTCTTGTGTTTGTTTCTGTTGCAGATTAATTTGCAAAAAGTGAGGTGACAGAAAGAGAGAGAGAGAGAGAGAGAGGGAGAAAGAAAATGTGACCGAGACCGAGAAAAACCAAAATCAAAACCAAAAAAAAAAATTTTAAAAGGCATTTTTGAAAATGTTCAACTGAGCGCGAATCAGCAGCGGATTAATCCAAGTCCAAATCCAAATCGAGGAAGTTGATGTGGTTGAAGATGATTGTGTATTATTTAATGTAAAACCAAATGGGATACCCCGCAATGTGTTCAAACGAGCGACCGCCCTTCCCTGCCCAAGCAACCTACTCGTAATTATAATTTTCGATAAGTGCTGTAACTGCAACATCGATAACGATAACGATAACCGATTGTAAATTGAAATTGTTATTGTACATGTAAATAAAGTGCAAGAAGTAACCGCTAAGTGTGTGTGTAAAAAGTATCTCAAATAAGCGTAGATACATACATATATTAGATACATGTGTATGTGTAGTGCAAGTGTGTGTAAATAGCAAGACGAAGGGGAAGGAGAAGCAAAAGATAATTTCAAAACAAAATAAATCATCGGCTGCTAAGCATCTTGAAAAGCAGCAGCAAAGTGCAAGACAAAAGCTACGCCAAGTGAGAGATAACGACAGAGAGAGAGAGAGAGAGAGAAAGAGAGAGCGACTGTCAGAGAACCTTCATAAACAACAGCAGTGGCAACTGCAATAAGAACAACAAAAACAACAACAACAACAGCAACAACAACAACAACTGCAACTTAATACTAAGGTGTAACGGTTAAAGCTCGCCGGCTGCGCTGCCGAGCATGGATAACGCCTACTGCAGCGTCACTGTGAAAAAGCTCCAAGGATCACATTAAATGAGCGGCAGTCGGCCATAAAAATGCCGCCGCTGCAAGGACGCCGCCAGTTGATGTAAGTAGGAAAGAGATAGCAATAAAAAAATGCCAAATAATTCAAATACAAAATTCAAATTGAAATCCTTTTAAAAAGCAACGCACACACACACGCAGGCAATTACTTGCCAAAGTAACGGTTAAAGGTTCAACAACAACAAATTGCAAGCTAGTGAGTGTGTGTATGTGTGCGTGTGGGGTATGGGGGGTCAAAGCACATGTTAACCGCGCGCGGCCCTTGGTTCGTTGGCCTGGCCGATATCTGCTGCAGCGCTCTCTGTTTATGAATGAAACGCAACGAGGAAGCAAAATGCGAAACTGGAAATAAAAGAGAGGGAGAGCGAGAGCGAGCGTGAGAGTGCGCCAGGCATTTGCTTAAGAGAGCGCGCAATGCGGAACGCAATACTCACACACACACACACGCACACAGACAGACATGCATGCGGAGAGTGATGACTGAGCGAGAGAGCGCAAGCGAGCGTAAGAGAAAGAGAAGAGAGCACGCGAGGCACTGCCACGGCGCGAGTTCATTGACCTTTGCTATTGAAATTTTTGGGCAACGCTATGAGCGCAAACACACACACACACACACATACACGCACACACACACTCTCACACACACGAATACGCTGGTTTTATTTACACATTGATAAACAATCGACTGTTGACTTTCAGGCGCTGCTGCCGCTCGCTTTGGCTTTCACTGCCGCCTCTCGCATGCTCTTCTTCCTGCTGCTACAAGACTTTCTGCGAGTGTGCGTGTGTGTGTGTGTGTGTGTGTTTGTGTGAGTGCGCTGCCATGTGATGCAATTTGACACAGATTGAGATTGTGATCTAACCTTTTGCCTGATGATATTCAGCAGAAGACGCTGCAGTCGCAGTCGCTGTCGCTGCTGCTGCTGCTGCTGCTGCTGGGAAAGGGCATGTCTTCTTCGTTGTAGCGACGCTGCAATGCGTCGTGTACGTGTGTACGTTGGCGACCGCGCGACATAGAGAAAACCTACGGGAAAATATGCTTGATTTTAGTTTTTTCTTTTGCCAAATTGTTTTGATTGCCATGGAAGGAAAAGAGAGAGGAGAGGGAAAGAGAGGGAGAGCGAGCGCGACTGGAGTGAAGTTGCGTTGCTGTTACCAAGTCCAGTTCAATTGCGGAATGTAGTGACAAGGGCAAGGCATATGTATGTGCATGTGCATGTGTGTGCATGTGTGTGCGTGTGTGTGTGTGTGTGTGTGTCTCTTTGCTGCCTTTCTTGCTTCAAAAGGGTTTGCCAAAATTAAAGATTTACATGCAGTGTAATTACATACATATGTGTGTGTTTTCGTATGCGTGTATTTGTGTGTGTGCGTGCGCGACAATAGGCTGAACCTTCAAAATTGGTTTCAATGTCATGTAACCCTCGTTTTACATGCATTGTGTATGTTTTGCTTTTACCAAATAACCAGGGGACGTAGTGAGAGATAGAGAGAAAAAGAGAGACAGAGAGACAGAGAGAAAAAGGGAGACAGAGCGTGCAACGCACACTCAAACGCACGAACACGCACACGCACACGCAGCCCAAAAAATGCCCATGCACGATAAAGATTCAATAAATGCGCTGGATATGATTAACCCCCCTTTCCCCTCTCGTCACACTCCCTGCCTGTCAGCGGTTATTCCTGCCAGTTACAGTTAGGTTCATCCAGTTGGCAACGAGGGATGAGAGCACAGGCACAGTCCGCAAGGGCGACAAGGGCAAGGGCAAGGGCAGCTGTAAGCTGTAACCGTTGTAAGCTGCATATACCATTGGATTCGTAAGCCACCCTGTCGCACAGCTTTTTCGACCAGGCAGCACAGTGAAAGCTCGTGAAGTTGCACAGCAAATAACTAAAAGATACCAATAAAAAAATATAAAATACAAATATAAGTCAAGATACATACGAGAATCGAAGCTCGAAAGAAGAAAAAGATTTTATACCTGCTTTAGTCTTCAGTGATTGTTCCTATATCAAATGTAACTGTCATTTTGTTGAACTTTTGTAGAGGGTCTTGAGAACTTCTGTTGTTCCTGTTGGAAATAGCGAATTTGTTCTTGAAAATCTTCACATTCGTCTGTTTCTTTCTGTAAAAGCAATCGGCTACATTTAACGAGCTAGGAACGGATAAAAACGGCATAGCTGACGTATGGGACAGCTTGAAAAATAATAAGTCAATTATGTTTAGGTTAGTAAAGTATCTAAAGATTCTATTCATTCGACTTAATCTTTCTAGGTAAGCTTTTGAGCAAATGCATTAGATTTTAAAGAAATAAAATCAGATAAAATTAAGAAAGAAAGGTTACTATCGGAAATTTTTTTTCCGTTTTTCTTATTATAAGCATTGTTTATGGGAAATCTTCACGAAATGTTCACGAGAATCTTGTTTCCTGGCATATTGTTCATATGAAGCTAAAAAATGTTTTTATTTGAATGTAACAACATGTTTAAGTTATATACACATAGATTACTTCACAATTTCATTATTTTGTACCAGAATATACTATGTTTTTAAGCAAGTAGCATTGCTCCCATGGCAGCTTCATCTTGTAGCCTTCCAATTTTTTTTTAGCTTTTGATTGAATTTTATATGTGAATAACATACTTCAAGCAATAACTTAAGTTTGACTCGGATATTTTGAAAAATAACACTGAATTGACCGATAGGCTTAATGCTTTAATGATATATCAGTCTATATATTATTAAATGTTAGAAGACTCTTAGGAACATACTATATATGGATATATGTAAATACGAAAAATTTCGCTGTAATTGTTTTAAAAACATCACATATCATCCTATAGGTTGTTGCCAGCTATACAATATGTCGGTCCTATCTGGCTCATTTCCAATCGGCAATAAGAGTCACGTACACCAAGTTTCATTAAGATAGCTCCTAAAATGAGAGACAAGTTTTGCGTTGCAACAGACTGACGGACAGACGGACATAACTAGTTCGACTTTCCTTTTGACCCTGAATAAAATATATATACATATATTGACACAAAACATTAATTTATACGATATAATATTTTAATGAGCCATTCCATTGCACGATAAAAGCTAGGTTATGTGGGATAAACACATGCACTACATTTATGTATGTATGTATGCGTGTACATATGTTTATTATTTAGGGAAGTTTCCAATTGTTTCCTATTTCGATCTCTGACAAAAGCTCTCTCGCTCTCACGCTCAGCTCGGATCTTTCGGCGAGCTGAGCTTTTACTGTATTACGTATACGTTGACGACGTCTGTTGCGGTTTCACTCGCTCTTGTTATTTGCTTCCGCTCTGTATGTGTGTGTGTGTGTGTGTGTGTGTGTGTGGCCGCTGACTGTGTTGCTGTTTCGTTCCATTTCGTTTTGCATTTTAATAAATGCCAATGAACTTGACGTTTATCAAATGCAATGTCCGCGTTTGCCATCTCGCTCGCACACTCGGTGCGCTCGCTCGCTCGTTCGCTTGACGCGACGCTGTTTACCGTTCACTGATTACCGCTTGCTTGTATACACCTGCCCACCCACCCGGATCACAATCCCCACTCTCCCACTCTCCCACTCTCGAGCATTGCCTCCCCTTATCACTTACAGCAACAGCAGCTTATCGGGCAGGAGCGCATACATATACATACACATATTGTATATCATATATGTATAATCAAACACACACACTCCCCTGATCCCAATCACTCGACTCCACTCGCTTATCGCTATTGTTGCCGCTGTTGTTGTTGTTGTTGTTGTTGTCATTGCCATTTGATAGCTGTGACAATAGTGTGGCAAATGAGGGAGCATGTAGAGGGAGCACACACATACACACATACACACACACCCGCACACATGCACAAGTAAATCAAGGGGTCAGCGCCTCGATAAAGTACGTAAGTACATACTTAGTTCTTCATCGTTAGTTCTAGCACTACTTCACTCGTACAACCACACCACCCCCTCTCCACTCCCTTTCCACTGCTCCTCCCCCTTTCTAACTCAATTGCTCCCGTTATGAGTTTAAGGGGGAAGGAAATTCGTAACTTAGTATTCGTATTTACTTCATCAGGTAGTAGCATTCACTCATATGACTCGACTCAAAGTTCGAATTTCCTTAAGATTTTAAAAAATTGCATAAAACTTCTATAGAACCAGTTGAGAAAAAGTTGGAACAATATATCTACTGAAGGTAATACAATTTGGCAAAGATTCTCGCTAGTGAATCATGAAATAGGTATATTTTTATTTATTCTTTTCAACACATTCTAAATAAATAAAAAAAGGTTTTTCGAATATTTAGATTGATAGATAGATAGATTTTTGCTGTGAATTGTCAATAATAACTCGATGTTGCCTTTTTTTACCATTGCAGATGGTATATTAATTTTGGCCAGAAGTTTGCAACGCACCTTAGGAGACATCTCCGATCGTATAAAGTATATACATTCTTAATCAGCATCAATAGGGGAGTCGAACTAGCCATGTCCGTCTGTCCGTCCGTCTGTTGCAACGCAAACTAGTCTCTCAGTTTAAGAGCTATCTTGATGAAACTTGGTATACATGCTTCTCATTGCTGTAGGCTGTAAATAAGTCGGAACGAGCCGGATCGGACCGATGTATCGCATAGCTGCCATAGAACCTATCGGCCGATTTTTGTCATTTTTCAAGATATCGTTAAGAAACTTTCGCAATCTATGCCTTAGTATGTTCATTCAAAGTTGTGCAAAGTTTATCAAAATCGGACCGATATATCGTTAATATATATGTGGTGTAACTGCAATGGTATAAAACCTTCGGACTGTCAAAGGTAGCCTTTCGTTCTTGTTTATATTTCTAATTTAGTAAAAACATATTTTTAGAAAATGTACCCATATTTCATAGCTTTTAAAAAACTCTCCCTGTTTCATCATAACATTAATAAATATTGACATAAATGATCAAATAGGTATACCATCTTTTATTCTGTATTCCCTTTCGATTAAGTAAAATGTGCTTAAACATATATATAAATGTTAAAAGTTTTTGAAATATTTTTTCACACTGTAAAATTTTAGATTGACTAAGGCAACTGTATACTTTTCAAGCTGTTCTATACACCCATACTATAATACCTTGCTCTTGTCTTTAAAAGCCACTTTAAAATTTCTTGTATGTTTTAAAGACACATTTCTAGAAAAAGAAGCTAGCATATTTCAAAGCTTTCAGGCCTTAAACCCTTTAAAAAAACAGTGAAAATTTGGTTGAAAACTGTTTATAATTGTGTGTACTAATACATTATTTTGTATTTCTATTTGATTAGTTACATTTCAAATAAATGTAAAAAGGGTTTTTGGAATATTTTTTTACATTTCTAAACTATTGGTTTCCAAAAAAAGATGTACTAAGTTTGTGCAAAAGTATGTTACAGACAGAAGGAGACATGGCAGACCCCATAAACTATATATATTCTTGCTTAGGATCACTAGCCGAGTCAATTGAGCCATGTCCGCCTGTCCGTATGTCTGTATGAACGTCGGGATCTCAGCTATTACATAAGCGTCATTGCAGCATATCGTCACGCATCGTTTTAGTCTTTCTGTGTGTGTCTGTACATGTGTGTGAAAGTGAGTTAGTGTTAGTTAGTGCAACTACGAAGTTGGTCGAATGGTATCTTACGGTCGGGCGCGCTCGACTGTAGCTTTCCTTACTTTTTCCTTACTTTCCTTATATATGTTTTATGTATAAACCTATTTTAAGTATTATAACTTGATCTTGCCTTTTAATTAGCTAACATTTCTTTAAATTTTACTTATTTTTTCATATACCATCAAGCCTATAATTCTTCATAAAATATCAAAATAATTTGCAAAATAATTTCTTATATAAAACACTATATCTGATTGTTTCAGACTTGGCTATAGATTGAACTAGTTTTTATTAAACTGATCATTTAGATTTCTAAGACAGTATTACCTACGTTAATAAATATCGTATATTGTAACGTGTATTGAATCGTATATTGTATCGTATAATAAATATCGTATGGTTGCAATTCCAATCCATACGGTTGCTTCCTCATGTGACTCGGCGTGGCGTGTGGAGTTCGAATATCCCCCCTTCCCTCCCTGTGTGCCAAGAACCTCGTCTTCGTCTCTGAGTCATAGGCCAAATTGGATACGTATTTTTCGGTGTCGTGTTCGCATATTTTGCAAAAGCTTTATTGCTGAGTTGGCCATTTCGATGCAATTTTCGCTGCTTTCTCTCCTTCGAGCGCAAAGCACAAGCACAAGTAGAAGAAGAAGAAGAAGATGATGAAGAGGAAGCAGACATTATGAAGTGAAAAAGAACGAGCGATCGTTCGGTTCGGTTAGCGCGATGGAATGTGCGAATACGAAAACGAAAACGAATACGAATACGAATACACTATTAGGCAGTATTCATAGCGTATTCAGGCGAAGGAATCTCTGCCTGATCCTCAGCTCTTATGCATGTGTCTGTGTGTGTGCTCGTGTTTGTGATCGTTTGTGTGAGTTAGGCGCTCTCACTTGTCACTTGTCTAGTTTCTTTGCACGTCGCGTCGCGTCGCGTCGCTTTCCAACTTGCCCTTGCTTATTATTCCAATTCGCTAGGCGTTAGCATTTCACCAGCTTTTTCATTTCCATTTCTCCAATTTCTCCATTTTCGCTTAGTGTGGCGAATGTGGCAAAGCAAGTACTTGCCGGGCCGGAGCCGGGCCTGGGCCCGAGACTTGCCAGCAACGGCTTCGACTTGGCTTGGCTTGGCTTGGCTTGGCTTGATTCATTGTTTTGTTGTTTTAGTTTTTGCGCATACATATGCACAAGACAATAACAATCGCCTACAATGTGGGCATGTGTGTGTGTTAATAGCAGAAATAGGTACAAGGTTCGTTCAATGACCTTTTACTTTTACATCGCTCTGCCCAGCACCAGCAGCAGCAGCGCCTTCTGCGTGTGCGTGCCTCTGTGTGTGTGAGTGTGTGTCCGTTAAATTAGTCACTCGTCGCCGCCGCCGTCGCTGTCGTTGTCAGGGCGCACAAAATTGCGTAATTTCGCACAATGACGTCAATCCTCGATGCATAAAGGCAGGTGAGGCTAATTTGGCAATTGCAATTGCAACTGCAACCGCATAGCGCACACACACATACATACACATGTACATACATACATGTGCACTGGACTTGGAATTAAGCCCCGCTCAATGTACTAATTAAAAAAAAGAGACAAAAATACACAGAACTTGTAGTATGTAAATATTCTCGCATCAAGTTGAAGTTGTGCTGCGTTTTGTGGTTGCTGCCTGAGCGCGCCATTGTTGTAATACCCGCACGCACTCACACACACACACACGCACTTACACACACACGCACTCGGACTCTCTTACGCGCAAAGAGCGAACGCAGCAGCAAGCAGTGTGAGAGAGGGCCACAGCGAGGGAGAGAGAGCGCCGCACTACTCTCAAAAGGGCACGTTCGGTGTGAATGACCGCCGCTAACACACATTTCTGCGAGCGCTAAAACAAAAACAAAACAAGCAAAAGAAATAAACGAAGAAGAAGCAGCGACGTCCGCATCGGCATCGGCTTCGTGTATACGTCGACGAGGAAGCGAAACGAGCAGTAACAACAACAACAACAACAACAACAGCAAATGCTGACAAGTAAAACAAGCAAAAGAAGCGTCAGCTGTTTATTGGGCAGCGAAGCCGACAGAATGCCCTGTAGTAGTAGACGTAATCGATGATGATATGCGAATTGCTTGAGTGTGTGTGTGTGTGTGTTTATGTGTGTGCTAATGCTATTTAAATAGTAGGTTGACTATTTTACATAAATGCGAATAAAGCAGAGGAAAAAAGTATAAGTGCTGCTTTCTGTTAATTAAAAAACAAGTAAGGAAAGCTACAGTCGAGCACGCCCGACCGTTAGATACCATTCGACCAACTTCGTAGTTGCACTAACTAGCACTAACACACTTTCACACACATGTATAGACACACACAGAAAGACTAAAACGATGCGTGACAATATGCTGCACTGACGCGGCCCACGGAACTTTACAAATCGTTTTCTTGAATAACTTCTGTGTTTATTGCCCGATCAGATTATAATTTGGGGATTGGGTGCATATTATCAGCATCTTTACGTGTGCCAAATATAAGAAAGCTGTAACCTTAATATTTTTGCGAGTGCGGTGGGCGTGGCACCTCAAATTTGAAATAAACTTTATCTCCGCATGATTTACAGGAACAATCATGTCAATTTTGGAGTCTTTAGCTTTTGTAATAGCTGAGATCTCGACGTTCCTATAGACAGACGGACTTGGCTCAATCGGCTCGGCTAGTGATCCTGAGCAAGAATATATATAGTTTATGGGGTCTGCCATGTCTCCTTCTGTCTGTTACATACTTTTGCACAAACTTAGTATACCGTTTTTGACCATTTTTAATGGTCGAAAGCTATAAAAAAGAAAGAAATAAAAATAATTATAATAAATAGACAATAAAAATAAAATAATAATAAATACAAAAGAAATAATAATTATAAATAAATAAAATTAATAAATAAATAATAATAAAAACCTAATTAATAATAAAAACAATACTTGTAACACATGATAACATAATTTGATTGTTAATGTATATATTAAATTATATTATATATATTATACAAAATTTAAATTTTTTGATAAAAAAGTGGGTAATATAAAATGGTTTTCTCCTACATTCAAACAATTTATGAATTTATCGATAACAACAAAAACGCTTACTTGCTTTCATACATTTCGCGTACGTAACTTTGCATACCCAATCATCGCTGCGTGTGCAGGGTATAGAATTATTGAAAATGCAGCAGTGAAAAGTTGCAGCGTCGCTGTAAGTTGGCGGCGTCACCAACACGGTGCACCCCACAAATTTGTCGCTTTGACTGCACGTTAAATATATGTATGTACATTACATGTTGGAATTGTGGTTTGCGCAATATATTCAGTTAAATGTTGCTATATGTTCATATGTATACATATGTTCGCGATAACTATTTATGTATGTTATAAAAGCTATGAGCAAACTTTATGTGTGTGTCATTTGTTTTTGGGGGCTTTCGTTTTATGATTTCTTTTAGCTTTGGTTTTGAAAGTACGATCTGTGCACGCATGGACGAGCTTTAACCGTACAGTCAAACTGGGACTGGCCCTAGTAGTGTTGGTTCATCAGCGTTAGCCACACACACACACACATGTAAACTGCTGCTGCCTACATTGCCGCCTGCGCGACGTCGCTGCTGCTGCTGCTGCTGCTGTTATTTGCCTTGCAAGAATAAATAAACAAGCGGAGGCAAACGAACGAACAGGCGCAAAAAAGACGGAAAAAAAAACACAGAAAACCGGCAATGTCATTAAACCCTAAACAAGAGCGAAAGCAACAACACAAAATGCGATAGAACATTGACACGAATACAACAACAAGAAAAACCAGAAGCGTTATGAAATTCTCCAACGTAAGAGAGAGAGAGAGAGAGACGACGACGATGACGACGAGTCGAGAGCAATGAACGGCCGGCCGGCCCGACAAACACACACACACACACACACACACACACAGAGAGAGCGATATAGCATGCAATACCAGCACAATCAACTGTGGGGGCGCGCACGACAACTCGATTCTCTTAGCTTGTGACTGCCGCTGACGGGCGTCTCTCTTAAACGCTAAAGCCAAAGCGAACGCAGGTGAACGACCGACCTAGCCATTTGTTTTCTTTTTGTGCGACTTGTGAGTGCGAGAGAGCATCTGCAGCCGTGAGTGAGTGAGTATCAGTGTGTGTGTGTGGTGTGTGGCTGCTGGGAAGTGAGCAAGTGAGTCATTTCTCACGACACAGAGACAGCAGCATCAGCATCCTCAGCAGTGGCAGTGGCAGCGGCAACGAGCGTATTTAGTGCTTGGGCCGTGCCAAAGTGAAATTACTTTGATTTCATTTATTGCTGATGTTTTGTGTTTCCTTCTGTCTTTCTGTCTTCCCCGTTTACTCTTGTCTTTCTTCAGTACTTTGGGGCCCCGATGACGATAACGACACAAGTTAATACCAAAATGAGTCGACGAGCTGCGTGTCCCTTGTCCCGATAAACGTACCCACACTCGCATAGCTCGATCACATGCTATGCGTTTCGCTGACTCTCTCGCACTCGCTCTCTCCATCTAGGTGCGCGAATTCTTTGGAGCTTAATCTATAGGCCAGTGCCGA
Organism: Zaprionus ghesquierei; assembly: GCA_018904095.1. NCBI lineage: Eukaryota > Metazoa > Arthropoda > Insecta > Diptera > Drosophilidae > Zaprionus > Zaprionus ghesquierei. The sequence goes on from JAEIGP010000841.1 coordinate 695,778, forward strand.
GTGCGTGAAAGCAAACGTGAAGAGGAATAAGAATACACACATACATACGCACACAGAAAGTGGCTGAAGAACAGTTCTCGATCGCCCTCTCGCGCTCGCACCCACTCGCATACACATGCATGCATTTATCTCACTTCCTCTCTCTTTCCCACTCGCTGTCGCAGTCGCTGTGTGTGTGTGTGTGTGTGTGTGTGTTCTTTGTGTGCGGGTCTTTGCACGCATGTTGACCTTGACTGTGACTTTCATAAAATTGGTTGTTGTTCTTGCAGTCGACGCCGCTCTTGTTGCTGTTTTCGCTGCCCGCATTATTGTTAGTGTATTCTTTGTCGTCATTTATGAATTTCATTTCACAATTTACATTCACACACACACACACGCACAATGCTGCATATAAAGCGTATGATGCATTGTGATATTGTAATTTATTTTAAGAATGCAATACGCAGTAAGCAACGTAAAAATTACCTCAAATACGTAAATAATTCAAATCGAAAGGATTAAGATGAAATTGTGCAGGTAAACTTGAGTATTTCGATGATCTACTACGTTTATGCGAAGTGTTTTTCATGTTACCAGATCAGTTTCTTTTCCGATCAAAACTGTTTTTTTTTTCAAACCTAAATACAAAACAGATCATTTGTATTAATTTTTTTTTCTTTAAGAACAGCTTTATTTTGGTTCACAATAGTTTCACGAATTTGAAAAATTCTTTGTGCATAAAGAGCAAATAAAAACGTTTATTTGATTTCACACAAAAGTAATTGTATGTTATTATAGTAAAAACAACACATATTATTGCCATAGCCTCTGTTCCATCGGTTGGTTCTTAGTACTAACTATTAATCAAAGTAGAACTCGATTCCATATCATGCATTTGAGATCAATTCATAGGCAACTTTTGTGTGTAATCATATTTACGAAATTGGTATTTTACACAAATTCATGAAATAATTGCATAAAAACAGTATAAGTTACTTTTTTATAGCATTCGACCACTGAAAATGGTAAAAAATGGTAAAAAAGTATGTTACAGACGAAAGGAGACATGGCAGACCCCATAAACTATATATATTGATAATATGCACCCAATCCCCAAATTATAATCTGATCGGGCAATAAACACAGAAGTTATTCAAGAAAACGATTTGTAAAGTTCCGTGGGCCGCGTCAGTGCAGCATATTGTCACGCATCGTTTTAGTCTTTCTGTGTGTGTCTGTACATGTGTGTGAAAGTGTGTTAGTGCTAGTTAGTGCAACTACGAAGTTGGTCGAATGGTATCTAACGGTCGGGCGCACTAGACTGTGGCTTTCCTAACTTGTTTACATTTAAAAACTTTAGCTGTTGATTATTTTTGAAAATTTTAATAAGTCTAGTTAGACCTTATATACTCGCGACTATTCTGATTATAGAGTGAAAAAGACGCGACTTATAACTTTGGGTATGTTTTTATACCATTCAACTATTGAAAATGGTCTTAAATGGTATACTAAGTTTGTGCAAATGTATGTAACAGGCAGAAGGAGGCGTGGCAGACCCCACAAAGTGTATATATTCTGACTCAGGATCACTAGCTAAGTCGATTGAGCCATGTCCGTCTGTCTGTCCGTCTGTCCGTTTGAACGTCTAGATCTCAGCTAGTACAAAAGCTAGAGACGCCATATTTCACATGAAGGTTCCTGTATACCATAGCTAAATCGAGTTTATTTTCAATTTTTGATGCCACGCCCACCGCCCACGCAAATCAATAATTATCGATTATCAGGAGAAGTATTGAAGTTACAGCTTTTTGCTTTGGTATGAACATAGATAATTACAATATAAATCTCTTCTCAACCCGATCGAACAATAAACACAGAAGATATTCAGCTGCTTGACGTCATCGTCACGATGTTTTGTTTCAGCCGTAGCGTGTGTACAGCTGATTGCTATGTTTTCACATGTAGATGGCGCTATTCAAAGTTAGATCTAATTTAAACAATAAGTTGCGGATGAACTTGTGCAGAGTTTTTTGATGGAATTAAATGTGTGATAATTTGTTTCGAAACTGAGCGAATGGTATCTTACTGTCGGGCGCGCTCGACTGTAGCTTTCTTTACTTGTTTTAACTCTTTAAATATAAGAAACCATAAACGTTTTATGGAGCTGAAAATATTTACGTGTTGTAGATGTTTTCTGTGCGTGGTGAACCTTTCTTGGTTTTGGAAAATATTTCATAATATCATGTAATTTGTAGAACTTTTGCTCAATCAGCCATTCGATGGACGTTCTTAATCTATACCCTCTTTATAATATAAATAAAGGCTAGATATTTATTATACCCTTGCAGAGGATATATTAATTTTAGCCAGAAATTTGCAACGCACCTTCGCACCTAACGAACCCATTAAGTATATATATTCTTAATCAGCATCAATAGGGGAGTCGAACTAGCCATTTCCGTCTGTTTGTCTGTCCGTCCGTCTGTCTGTTGCAACGCAAACTAGTTTCTTAGTTTATTTCTTAATGAAATTTAGTAATGAAACTTGGTAAATAAGTTGGAACGAGCCGGATCGGACCGATATTTCGTATAGTTGCCATAGAACCTATCGGCCGACTTTCATCATTTTTCAAGATATCGATATGAAAATTTTCGCATATAAGTCTAAGTATGTCCATTAAATGCTGTGAATATTTTTATTGAAAACGGACAGATATATCGTTTAGAACGTTTAGAACCTATCGGCCGATTTAATATTTGAAGTAGCCGCAAGGGTATGAAGCATTCGGCGTGCCGCATGTAGCCTTTCTTTTTTGTTTTTTTTATATTTTTTTTTTCAACACTTTAAAGCGTATAGCAACTATTTATACTATATATAGTAACCACAAAACATAGTATACAAAACCATATTTGGTTTTTTACCTGATTCAATTTGGCTTCCCATTTGCGTATTTCAATCTTTCGATTGTGTTGTCAGGCCCAGTTAGGGCCTCAATGTCAATGTCAGCGTGTAATCTTCAAAAGATATGCCTACCTGGCCATGGTGAATTTAAACTTGGGGAACATCAAAGCTAATCCAAAGCTAGGCCAGGGAAACACCATGAACCTGAAGCTTAGCGTGACGATTTCGGGTTCGTCTTGGGGGTCAGAAGAAACGAAGAAAACAAAACACACAAAACACTTCGTAAATCAGTTAGGCAAACATAAACTATGAAATATAACTGGAGAGAGGAAGAACGTGAGAGGGGAAGAGTTTGTCAGCTTGGGGGATTAGGCAAAGAGTCACAGAGAAGGCATCTTGGAAGATGGAACACTCGCAAATTATAATGAATAGGTATTTCCTCATGCACATATACACACGCACACACACATCTTGACGCGCCTAGAAATCGCGGCAATAAAAGGCAAAAAGCCCCAAAAAGCAAAAAAAAAAAAAAAACACAAACCAAAAACAAAAACCAAAAGAGACCGAAAAAGGTTTTTAGCGCTTTCTACCCGCTAAAGTTCACTGAACTTGCAGCGTTCGCAGCTGTGTGTGGAGGAAGGGAACGGGCAGCACAGCAACAACAACAACAACAATAACAACAACAATAACAACAACAATAAAAGGTGGCCGCATAGTCAATACGAAATTGCTAATCAGCAAGAGAAAGACAGAGCGAGAGAGCGCGAGGAAGACCCCCAGTACGTGTGAGCGAGAGAGAAAGGGAGAGAGAGTGCGGTACTGAGTGCGAGCGAGAGAGTAAGGCGCCCGCATGGCAGTGCGTGCGTGCGCGTGTGTGTGTGTGTGTGTGTGTGTGTGTGTGTGTGTGTGTGTGTGTGTGTGTGTGTGTGTGTGTGTGTGTGTGTGTGTGTGTGTGTGTGTGTGTGTGTGTGTGTGTGTGTGTGTGTGTGTGTGTGTGTGTGTGTGTGTGTGTGTGTGTGTGTGTGTGTGTGTGTGTGTGTGTGTGTGTGTGTGTGTGTGTGTGTGGCGGCAACGTGAAGCTTGCAAGCAAGCCAAGTTGGGGGAGGGCGACAGAGAAAGACAGTTGGGAGAGAGAAAGAGAGAGAGCGAGCGAGACGCTGGCATGGCCAGCACTTTTGCCCAGCGGCGCGCGTCAATTTCGAGTTCAATGTCAAACCACAAAAACGACGACGGCGACAACGACGACGACGACGAAGGTGAAGGCGACGCAGGCAATGACAGCGGCGGGTAGGGAAGGAAGTCAATGTCGACGGGCTCTGTTGTTGTTGTTGCTACGGGGTCGCCCTTTGTGCGAGCACACAATACACATACACACACGCACGCATAGAACTAGTGGGCGGCATAACAACAGCAACAGCAACAACAACAACAAGACGCGCGATACTCGCGCTCTGCGCTCTGTGGCATCGCCCCCGGAGGGCGTTAAACTTCACGGTCATGGCTTTTTCTTTTTGTTTGTAGGTTTCGCAGTCGACGTCGCTGCCAGCGTCGACGACATGTGTGATTGATAGCAGCGACAGCGGGAACGCATTGTGACGCATTGATGGTCACCATGGGCAGCTGATCCCTGCCGCTCTCTCTCTCTCTCTCTGTCTCTGTACCGCTCACTCTCTCTCGCTCCCACTCCCTCTCTATCCTAGCCCAGTCCCTTCTCTGGCCAAGGCGAATGACCGATAAAAGAAGCACGCGCCAACATCAGCGCAGCTGATAATGAAAACGACGCTGGTAATCTAAGTCACAGTAACAGTTACACACTCACGCACACGCACACGCACACACACACTTACACTCACACCTACGCACACGCACCCTCACGCACACTTGCCTAGGCCTAGATAGGTGCAGACAGTCAGACGGTTCTGTCACGCTGTTGCCGAGCATATTCTATGGACTGATTAACGCCAAAGACAATGCAAACTACGCCAAATAGGATCAAAAGTACTGTAAAAAAAATACTAAAAAAAAAATCCTAAAATTTAAAATAAATTTCTGGAAAGATTTATTATTCCTCTCTCTCTCTCTCTCTCTCTCTCTCTCTAGCTAAACACAGTGAGTCATGTCTGTTATCTGTCTGGTAAGCTCAAATCGCCGAGCACACTCGTACATACCCTATCCCTTTCAACTACAATATATATACTTACGTATTTATATATGTATGTACATAATACTCATATTGTGCGTATCGGATGCTCTGCAGTTGGTTTCGGATTGATTAGATAGCGCAACGATCTTATCGCATTCTTTCTTCTTTCTACGCACTGCCTAATCAACAATCAGATTCCATTAGGTGCGCGTTGCTCATTCCTTTCATATCATCTATATGGATTATATAACGATTGCAAAGTCTTTATAAAATTTGATTAGTTCGCAGAATTTCACATTCAGAAAGTTTGATTTTTTGACATTTGTAAAAAAAAAACAAGTAAGGAAGCTACAGTCGAGTGTGCCCGACTGTTATATACCCGCTACCCGGCCTAATGCTGCCGACAGCGCAGCTTACAGCTACGGAAAACTTTGAGTTGAATAACTTCTGTGTTTATTATCCAATTGTTACCAAATTTTCAGAGATTATCTGGCTAGCTATAGTCATCATATAAACCGAAAATGAACAATATGGCTTCAAAATTGCGCCTGTAATATATTTTTCGATTTACGGCGGCGGAAGGGGGCGTGGCCAAAATCCAAAATAAACTTGATCACACGGACAGACAGACGGACATGGCTATATTGACTCTGCTGTTGATCCTGAGCCAGAATATATGTATAGACTTTATGGGGTCGGAGATGCCTCCTTCTGCCTGTTACATACATTTTCGGTTTGAACAAATTTATAATACCCTTCTACTCTAAGAGTAGCATTGAATTCGCCGGATTCTTGGTATATTCCTCAATTAATGACAAATACTTTTATTTTATAATCTTCGTCCATTGAAAATGGCCAACAAAGGGTATATGTTCCCACAAAGAATATGTTCATATTCTTGCTCAGGGTCACTTTCCGAGTCAATTGAGTCATATCCGTCTGTCTGTCTACCAGTATGTCTGCCTGTCTGCCTGTCTGTCCGACTGTCTGTTGTGTGAACACACGGATCCCAGCTATTATTATATAATCTAGAGACACAAAATTTGGCATGATGGTTCCTGTATGCTATACACAGATCAAGTTTATTTCAAATTTAAGATGCCACACCTACCGCCCACCCAAATCAATAATATACGAATATTAAGCAATGTATGTGTGTTACAGCTTTCTACTTTGGCATAAAAAAAGATACTGACAATATGCATCGATAACAAAACGATCGGACAATAAACACAGAAGCTATTGAAGCAAACGTGACGCGTCGCTTTAGTCCGTGTGCGTGTGTGTCTATTTGTGTGTGTGGCGCAATCTATTGACATTTCTGGTCCTTAAAGTTGGGCAATTGGTATATTACCATCGGGCATCGGGCGCGTTCGACTGTAGCTTTCCTCACTTGTTAAAATTAAAAGTGTGTGTAACATGTTTTTAACGACATTTCGAAACTGTGCGAAGAGTATCTTGCGGTCGGGCGTTCTCGACTGTAGCTGCCGCTACTTTTTCCTCATATAACTTTAAGTTTTCTTACAATTCTATTAAAGTGGATTAAAGACAAATAAAAGACTTTCATAAACTGTCATGGATGTAAAGCATTGGATGTTTTATTGTTTTATATTATATTACTTATAACTTCAGAAATGTAGACCTAAGGCTCATTAGAGATTCTTCATAATGTAAAGGAAACACTGAAACTTCGACTTGAACTCTATTTCGACATCAATAACTAATTGCTTGCAAATTACTTGCAAAAGAACAACAAAACAAGAAAGGAATACATAAAAAAAGACGTTGATGAGGTTGATGAGGTTGAGAAGCAGCACTGCCTTGTACGCAGATACCCTACAACTGCAATATTAATTGGATTTCACTGTGCGAATGAGATAAAAAAAAAGAATAAAAGGAAGCTAGGGAAATTATGGGAGAAACATTTGCTGTTTTAGCATTAAAGGTAACTGTTGTCGAAATAGAGTTGCTAACTCGATGTTGTATTATATCAATATTGCGAGATCTTAAGAATCTTATTTTTATCAAATGCTCTCTTCAGATGAAGAAGAAAAGGGAAATGTGAAACTTGGATAAGATAAACAAAGAAGAAACAGCTAAGAAATGTGATACGAAAAGGGAAACCAAGAAAGATACTTGAGATCAGCAGGTTTTGCAGATGGACTCGATCTGGAATCTGTTGAGGTTGGCTTGTACAGTAATTCCCTTATATCAAATCTGTCCTTTTCGAATTGGAGAGAGAGAGAGAGAGACAGATGGAAAAAGAGAGGATAATAGAGCGGGAACAAAAGCAGGAACAACTGTTTCGGAACAGGGCCAAGCTAAGCCAAAGACAAGTCGCGCATTCAACCCTAACCTCAGACAATATATAGAACTATGCACCAAACACACACGCACACAGATACACACACACACACACACTGTGGTGTGTGCAACAGTCGCAGCGGTGACTGTGGCAGCATCAGCCCTTGTCGTGCAACGTGCTGCACCCCAAACTGCTGTCAAATGCAGCTTCGTGTGCAAAAAAAAGAGCAAGAGGGAGCGAAAGGGTAGTGAGTGAGAGGGGAAAGGGGGAAGTGGGGAAGGAGCAGATGGAGTTCAACGGGAAATGCCCTGTTGCACTGACATTACGTCACGACGGAGCGTAGGAGCGCCATAGGGAAGCAGGCAGGAAGGAGAGAGAGAGAGATTGAGGAAGCCAAATAGGGAGAGAGAGAGAGAGAGGGAGAGAGAGCACAAACTTGCGAGGGCAACGACCAGCACACATTTGGCGCCCAACAAGCGCCAGCAACAACAACAACTAAACACGCTTGTGGGCCAACACGACTCTGGCTACCGACTCGCGACTCCCGACTCCTAACTCCGGCTACCGACTCCGACTCCGATTCCGATTCCGATTCCGGGCGACAGGCCCTTCGGCTCCCGTTTAGTCCCTGTTCGGCTGTGGCCAGAACGGCATAACATACATTGAGCTGCTTCCTTTCGGGTTGAACAACCTTTGGCGACCCTGAGAAGAGGTCAGCAACCCCTACAACAACAACAGCAAGACTCGCTCAGCGCTCCCTCTCGCTCGCTCGCTCTCTCTCCCTCTCTCTCTCTCTCTCTCTCTCTCTATTGCTCGCAGTGCGTGCGTGTGTGTGTGTAGTGCGGTAGGACCCGAAGAGGGGCACACGCACACACAGCGGCAAGCAAGGCGCAAGAGAGAGAGGGAGAGAGCAAAAGAGCGAGCAAGCGATTGAGGCTCGCTCACGCAACGCACTCTCTTTGCCTCTTCGCCACTCGCCACTCGCCTCGCCGCGCTCTCTTTGCTTGCTCGCGCTGTAAGGCAAATTGGACGCGACGCTAAGCGTTGCGCTTTGCCTTTGCGCCGCGTCTCGCCCGCTTCGCCTACGCGCTGTGTTCGCCCTTTCTGTTTTTCTTGTTCTCTTTTCTTTGCTTTGCTTCGGTTTCTGTGTTCTTTTGTGTGTGTGTTCGCGTATGTGTGTGTGTGTGTGTGTTGCGTCTGTTTTTGCCGGTCGTTGCCCGTGTGGCAGCTTTGGGGTCGTTCCTGGTCGTTATCCTATATACCGAGAAAAATCTATTTTTATTTTGCGTGCCTTTTGCGCCCGCTTCTCTGCTTCTCCGCCGTGCCCCCCCCCCCTCTCTCCTTCTCGCTTCTTGTTTTTGTGGGGCTACGTGTGCAGCAGCCTCGCTGAGGATGATTGTAGGGACTGCCTACCTACCTACGCCTACCTACCTAGTGGACTAGCCAGGCGGCCACCTTTCTTTGTCCGTTTGTCCGCTTGTCCGTCTGTTCGTTTGTTGTGCTCTGTTGTTATGCCCACAATGCGGAACAGCAGCAACAGCAAAATATCGATAGGGGGGAGGAAGAAGAAGAACAAGAAGTGCAGAGGCAAACGACTTTTGGCCAACTGTTGACAAACGAAACGATGCCAAAAGCAAAAAAAAAAAGAAAAAGATGCATAAGATGCATTGTATACTGCAATTTTAAAAATAGCTATATAAGATAAAGATAAACAACTGTGAAGATAAGGTTCATGCATATGCACATGCATTCGAAGACAGTTACCTTAGTAAATTAATAAATATTATCATATTGCTATATTTCTTTAAGACTTACCATAAAAATTTAATAAATATTTTAAGAATGTTAACCTTATTAAGATGCCAATTTAAGCATGCTATTAAATACAGTAAATTCATATTGCAAACTAGCAGGCTATGACATTATAATGAACCTTTTTATACCGTTTGACCATTGAAAATGTTCAAAAATGGTATACTAAGTTTGTGCAAATGTATGTAACATGCAGAAGGAGGCGTGGCAGACCCTACAAAGTATATATGTATATTCTGACTCAGGATCACTAGCCGAGTCGATTGAGCCATGTCCGTTTGTCTGTCCGTCTGTCCGTCACGCATCTGTGTGAACACACAGATCTCATCTATAAACAAGTAAGAACGGCTATAGTCAAGTGTTGACTGTATAAGACCATGGATTTTTTAATTGGTAATCGTGTTTTTCGAAGAAAAATAATAAACAACACATATAATTTTCAGTTAGACGCCAAGCAGTCCAAGCAGTTGGAAAAAACACTGCAAATCTATATGAAACGTTGAATAACTTTTATGTTCATTATCCGATCGGAACCAAATTTTCAGCGATCGTTTAGGTGGTGTTAGTTATCATTCACACCAAAACTGAATACTCTAGCTTTATTATTGCGCTTGCTATACGGTTTATCGATTTGCGGCGGCGGAAGTAGGCGTGGCCCAAATTTTAATACAAATTTTACAGCGTATGATTAACACAAGTGTTGGTCGCAGATGCCTCCTTCTGCCTGTTACGCACATTTCGTCAAACACAATAGACCATGTATCTTTTTAAAATTCATGGTCTAAAAAAGCTAGAGACACCAAATTTGACATGAAGTTTTATGAATATAAAAAACTCCTGGTGTTTATTTGAAAATTAAGGTGCCACGCCCACCGCCTCTAAAAATTTATAAATACATTTTTGAAGTTGATTTGTGGCGAAAGTATTAAAGCTTAAGCTTTTTGCTTTGACACACACAAAGATATGTACTAAATGCATGTGAATTCCAAAATTCATTTTATATGAAATTGTGTAGGGTATACAAGAACCTCCAAGCCAAATCTAGCATTTTTAGCTATTTAAATTGGTGAGATCGACGCGTTCATTCGAACCGACAGACAGACGAACATGTCTTAATCAACTCGGCTAGGGATCTTTAGCCAGTATACATATCATATTTTGGGGTTTCTGCCATGCCTTTTTATGCATGTTACATAGATTTGCACAAAATCAGTTTACCCTTTTTTAAGCCAAAAAGTAGAAAAGTTTGTCTTTTTATGAGACAGGTTCTTAAAGTCATCTGATGGTTTATATTTAGCTGTGTTCCAAGGCTATATAATCTGTTCTCTGATTATTTGTTTACAAAGAACGTTTTAAAGATTTCTTAAAGATATATTATTTTATTTAATAAATAATGTTAGAATAAAAGAAAGCTTGCAAACATGAGAGACAGAGCAACGAATCGGTCTCGATGGTCTTCACTTGACTGTTTTGGCGATATTATTTGCTGACTGAGCTAGCTTGAATGCGACCGAGAATTAGTTATAAGCTAAATATAGCTCAAAAACAGATAGAAAAAGCTATAACAGATACTAAGTTAGATACACAGTTGGTTATATTTGGTATAGTAACGCAAGATTATGGTATGTATATAGAACTGGTATCTGATAAACCTCTAGCTAGACCTATAAATATAAAGCGCAAACTTCATTTCGGCTATTATTGCTGGCTTAGGTTTAAGCCGTTTTTCTTACACTCACTCACACACTTGAATTTATTCATATTTCATATGCTGATTTACTCACTAACTCTCTCTCCCTCTCTCTCTATTGCCATCTTTTTTCATAATTTACCATCTTTGAAGCTAATTAAATTTTAGCGGGAAATCCGCCGTGTTCTCAGCGGGCTTTTTCGCTGCTCTCTGTTATTGCCTATGCTCTTTAATGTGTTGTTTTTTTTTTTTGTTTTTGTTGTTCTCCTTGCATTTCTTCTTCTTGTTGTTGTTTCTGCTTTCATTTTGATTGGTTGTGCCGCTGCAATTTTCTTCCGCATTTTTGTTGCATCGGACGAAGGGTCACGCGCTGCAGCAGATGCCAACGAGCTACCAATTAGGGAAACGGGGTGGAAGCAGTGCTGCAAAAGGGGTGTGAGGGGTAAAAGGAAGGGTGGGGGGGGGGGGTCGTTAGTTTAGCGATACTTGCTAGATAGTTAGATACGCTGTGACATTTTGGAGTTCAAGTTACGACAGGTGACACACAAGTGCATGCACTTGCATGCACACATACACAGACACACACACGCACACAAATGCATTTGCCGCAACGTACTTTGTTGACCTTTCTTGCCGGCGCGCAGTTGACGTCGGGTTCGCCAGGTTAATGAAACCGATTGACACACAAACATACACAACAACAACAAGAACAACAACAACGAAAAAAACAAGAAAAGCAATTTCAAAACAGACAACTTTATGTTAAGAGAGCCAAGTCAAACATTTGTTAAAGAGAGCAAGAGCGAGCGAGACACGGCAGAGCGCATAACACGCTATGGCAATAACACTGAAGAGAGCGCTCACGCGTGCGAAAGAGATAGCAGCAGCGGCAGCGCTGTTAATTTAAATAAAAAGCAGGCAGACAGACATGCGGACAGACCCGACTCCCATGCAGGAAGCATTTGATTTATAACATAAATCATACACATAAATATTAAATTATTGCTACACACACACACACACACACGCAAACACACTTTTACTCACTTCCCCCCACTGTAGCGGTACAAATGTACCAAGTTGCCTACTTAACTTGCGGTTTGTGCATTAACTAAACTAGTTGTTTTTGATAATGCAAACGCAAAGTGCAGTCGATAGTTCTGCCAAAGCTTGCAGAGCTTTTGCACTGGCGCCAGCTATGCGTTCAGCAAGCACGTTTTCATGCAGTGGCGCCCTCTAGCTGTACCTGTACAGCAACTTACAACAGCTGCTTGCTTGGGTGGCTGCACATGCTAAACTTAGCTAAGACACACACTCAACGAATATCGCTTTGTACTAATTTGCCCCCTCTCTTTCTATCTTTGTAGCACCCGTCTTGCCCGCGTCCACCGAGTCAATGTGAATATTGGCAGTTACGTTAATCGAACGGATACAGCAGAAGCAAAAGCAACAATAATAATAACAACAACGAAGCGCATAACACGAACTAGAGACAAATTTAGAGTCGGATCAATCAGCAGTAGCAGCAGCAGCAAGAGCATTACTCAGCCAAGGCTCGAACCGCAAGGCAACGGGTAAGTTTGAAGATCGTATAATTAATAATAATTTAAATAAAGCATATGGTAGAATGCAGCAAAATATGCTGGCAAAATGCATTTGCCAAGGTTGCAGGCCAAAGGATTTGCAGTGTGCAGTGTGCAGTGTGCGCATCCTTCGACGGGTACAATGAGCCCTGGCCACCCCAGCCAGGGCGATATCTGTGCTAACAACCTTCGCCAGGCCGAGGCGAGGCAAACATGTTGCCTGTGTGTGGACCGTGCTTGTACCATGTGTACCGCATGGTGTACCTTGTGTGTGTGTGTGTGTGTGCCGCGTACTCATAAATATGCAGTTCTTGTTGTTGTTGTTGTTGTCACTGCGCTCGTCCGCTGCAACTGTACGTCTGGAGCTGAGCCCACCTCCCCCCAACCACTTCCCTGCTGCTCCTGTCGCCGCCTTTTCGAGCACACTCCAAAGTACGTGACTGCGACTTTGCGTCGTCGACGCCAGCGACAGCGACAGCGTCAGCGTTAGCGTCAAGGATTCTCGCATGTGTTGACTGCAGATTGGCATGACCTGCCTCAATTCTGCCCCGTCCCTGGTTTGACTATTTGCTCGGGCTTTTATGTAAGGCCAACTCATGTTGCCGTTGCCGCTGCCGCCATGCCGCGGAGTTGCTTCACACCCCCTCCCGCTCCCCGTCCCCCTGGCGTTGCGCCTGCCTTCACGGCAACGGCTGTCCTTCAGTCTGTAAGTGCAACGAACGCTGCCCTTTAACCTACATACACGTAGCTGGCACACTCAACTCACCACCCCCATCGCCCGCTGTCTCTCTCTTCCTCTCGCTTGCCCTCTCTCGCTTTGTAGTTTCTGCTTTTGGCAGGCGCTGCTCAACGTGATATCATGCTGTTTGCATACGACATAAGTCTACCTAGTAGCCACCTCCCCTTAACTCCCTCCCCACCCCTCCCCCCTTAAATGTTACTGTGTATGTACATATATAGGTAACTCCCTGTTCCGCCTGATTAAGTCAACAACAAAGTTTGTTATTTTCTCTTATGACAAAAAAGCTTGGCAAACTTTTTTTTTCAGTTTTTCAGCAAAAGTTTTTGCATTTTCGATTTTTCTTCTCACTCGATCGCGCTGCCCATTTCCCAATGCAATTTTCACAGATCTCAATGCGGAAAATTCCAATTTGAAAACTGGTCACGCATCATGTCCGGAAAATGCTGTCATTTCACTGGGTGAGAGGGCGACAAGTGTGGGGAAATGTTACAAAAAATTGTAATCGCGCTGAAGTTTCTATAGATTTAGATCTTTAGGCGAAAACAGGGAAACATAGGGAAACTATCATTTTATGCTGAGTTTTCAAGAAGAAACTTTTCAAAACTCGCGAAAGGGGCCTCTCTTTATTTTGATAAAAATTCAAAGCAGCTTAAAAGCTTTTTTTAAAAACTTTCTAGCTTATTGTTCAATTTGCTATCCACCTAATTATACCATTCGGCCATTGAAAATGGTCAAAAAGGGTATACTAAGTTTGTGCAAATGTATGTAACAGGCAGAAGGAGGCGTGGCAGACCCCACAAAGTGTATATATTCTAACTCAGGATCACTAGCTGAGTCGATTGAGCCATGTCCGTCTGTCTGTCCGTCTGTCCGTTTGAACGTCTAGATCTCAGCTAGTACAAAAGCTAGAGACGCCATATTTCACATGAAGGTTCCTGTATACCATAGGTAAATCGAGTTTATTTTCAATTTTTGATGCCACGCCCACCGCCCACGCAAATCAATAATTTTCGATTATCAGGAGAAGTATTGAAGTTACAGCTTTTTGCTTTGGTATGAACATAGATAATTACAATATAAATCTCTTCTCAACCCGATCGAACAATAAACACAGAAGATATTCAGCTAAACGTTTTCCATAGTTACACTACTTGCGCCTTTGCAGCATATCGTGACGTCATCGTCACGATGTTTTGTTTCAGCCGTAGCGTGTGTACAGCTGATTGCTATGTTTTCACATGTAGATGGCGCTATTTAAAGTTAGATCTAATTTAAACAATAAGTTGCGGATGAACTTGTGCAGAGTTTTTTGATGGAATTAAATGTGTGATAATTTGTTTCGAAACTGAGCGAATGGTATCTTACTGTCGGGCGCGCTCGACTGTAGCTTCCTTTACTTGTTTTCCTATTTATTCTTTATATTCTGACCCAAGTTTTCTAAAACTTTTCCGGTTTTTTAAAATCAAATATGTTCATGTTTATTAAATATGTTAAATAGCTTCGAATAGTTCTCTAACTTCTCAAAATCGTAACAAATTTCAGCTTGATAAATTAAGAAATTCTTTCAACGAAAACTGTAAATAGATACATACATACATACATATATCGTAGATCATTTATCATTTATCTGAAGCTTTTTTCCCCCACCCTCAAATCGAGTTCAAGTTAAAGCCGATTAATAAACCATCAGCATGGGCAACCTTACGATATCTGGGATTAGCGCTTGTCAAAGAGGGAGCTAGCATATCGAGCGGAAAGAAGAAGGCACATGGCACTTGGCACATGGTTAGTAAGCTTCCAGCTGGCAATCAATAGCAGCCGCAGCCGCAGCCGCAGCCACAGCAAAGTCGCTGTCGCTGGCATAGACAAAGACGCAGACGCCGCCACAGCGGGAGGCGGACATGTTTATTACGCCATCGTCGAGGCAGCAGCAACTGCAGCAGCGGCGGCGGCTAAAGAAATATGCTTGTATCTTCATGTTCATCGTCGCGTCGCTGCTGCTTGGCGAATCCACTGCACACAAACATGAACAGGCGCTCGCCTCTATCTCTCTCTCTTTTGTGTGTGTGTGTGTGTGTGTGTGTGTGACGTACGGATAGTCGCTCAGTTGCTGTGTCGGTCGCCTTCGCCTCGCATCTATTTACATTTCCACGCTCGCTTGCTGTTGGCGCCGCTGTCAGCGTTGCTTCTAGTTGCAGTTGCAGCGACGTCGACAGCGACAGCGACAGCGACGGCGACGACGACGATGGCGACGACGCATCGCTCAGACGTTCAGACGAAAGCGAAAGGCCATTGTCCGGAATTTTGTTGACCTACTAAGAGGCAGAATGTAAAGTACGAGGCACGGCTACACTGTCATTGCCGTTGCCGAACGAAGCGAACGAACGAAGCGAACGAACGCACGAACGAACGAACGAACGACGAGACTAAGGCAGCGAAAGCTCTGCTCGTTTAGTAAAAGCTTTGCCTATGCGGTGCCACTGCCTCTGCTTGGCTTTTTGTGTGCCATTTGAAAGTTCGCCCGCTTGTCGCTTCAAATTTAGCTGAGCAGCAGCAGCAGCTGCAGCAAAAGAGCGAGAGAGAGGAGAGCGACTGGCGCTGGGAGCAGCGCAGCTAATGCTCTGCATTTTCGATATCAAAGCCGAATTGTTGCGAACGAGCCGAGCGCTTCTACTATGCGCGCCACACAGCAAGTCATTCACCTTTTGGCCGACCGTCGCTGACGCTCTCTTCTGCTCGTAGCGCAATGTTCTCTCGCTCTCAAGCTGCTCTCGCGACTGCCAGGCAGGGCTAACTGTTTTCTGGCTGTGTGTGCGGCCCTTGTTACGGCTTGTTATGCTCGTTATTGGAATTGCTGTTGCTGCCGTTTTTGTTGTTGTTGGAGCTTGCTCTCTTGCTGCGCAGCTGGCTTAACGCCTACGCGACGTCGAGAGAGTGGGCAATAGCAACTATGTATATATTTTATGTGTATAAGCAGAAGGGTCACAATGGAAAACGCGGCTGGCTTTGCTGTCAAAATTTGATGAGCAATGAATGATGATGCGTGTGCGTGTGTGTGTGTGTGTGTGTGTTGGTGTGCTGAGTTGTTTTGTGTTTTTGTTTTTACTTTCTATTGGCAAATAGGAAATAATTACGCGCAGATAGCTGTGTGTGTGTGTGTGTGTGTGTGAGTTTGTGTGGGCAATTAGAAGAGCTTTGAACCGTTTTTTTTGTCCGTTTCTGCAGCTCGCCGGATCGTTTGCTGCTTATGGCAATCGCTATCACTCTCTCTCTCTCTCTATCTATCTAATTCTTTCACTCTTTTACAGTTACGCTCAACTGCACAGAAAGTTCACGCTTGCATTGCATGCAACCCCAACCCTTTCCTTCTCCTCCTCCTCCTTTCTCTTCCCCTTCTGTTGCTTTTTGTGTGCGTTGGCTTTGGCGAGCTTTAACCTAGTTTAAGGTCATTTCCAAGTCAAAGACAATCAACAATTTGCTTGCCTTTCTCTGTGTGTGTGTGTGTGTGTGTGTGCGTGTGCTGTATGGGTGTAGTGGGTGTAATGGGTGTAATGGGTGTAGTAGGGGTTGGGGAGGGGGTAAAAGTGTATTTGCAGTGTTGCATTTGTCGTCGGCAAACAAGGCAGGCCGAAACGGAACGTTAAGATGACCACAAGTCTGGTCACGCCTTCTGCCCCCACTCGCCGCTTTCCTCTATCCCCTACCGACAACTTATCTAAGTGTTGGCGCAATTTTTGAACGTCTTTCGAAATTAAGGTCACAATAATCTTGACATTGTGCGAGAACAAATGATGGCGATGACAATCAGCCCCGGCCCGGCTCCGCTTCTCCCTCTCTCATCTCTCATCGCTCCCGCCAAGCCTACCTTAATTTTGTTTCTCAGCTCTCTTCCCCTCCCCTCTCTGTGTCTCACCCGCAGCGTTGTCGTCGCTTATCATTCGCATTAAAAACAAAAACAAAATCAAATTTTTACATATTTCTTTCTGGAAGCTTTGCCCCGTCGACGTCGACGTCGACGTCGCCGCTGACGTTGGTGATAATGAAATTGAAATTTCATTGCTAATTGCGTTCAATATTTATAATTGACCTAAAAAAAATTGAGATTGGCTTGCATAAAGAAACAACAACGGGCGAAACACGAGCGCACAAGGAAGAAGAAGAAGCAGAAGAGAAGCAACACAAAGAGAAAAGCCAGGGAAATTACCTAGAATAATCCCACAGGGGCAAGCGAAGCGTCAGGCAGGCAGGGAAGGAGGAAGAGAACAGAGAGAGAGAGAGAGAGACAGAGGGAGTTGGAGTTGGAGTATGAGGGAGTTAAAGCAGTTGGCGAAAAATTGGCAGAGTCTTCCCCACGGAATATCGAATTGCTCCCAAGTTGCTTCTAATTTTAAACAGATCGGAGCTTTCGATGTGCAACAACAGCAGCGAGGCAACAAGAACAACAACAACAACGACAACATGAACAACAACCTCCGAAGAACTTGCAAATCGAACAAGCTAAATGTGCTAAATATACGGGCACACACACACATACATACGTCATACTTCTAACTGAGTTCAGAGTTTTCCCTCTCTGTGTCCCTCTTCTCCCCTATAATCGTCTGCTGCTGCATCTGATTCTATTTCGCATACCCTACGGCACAAGAGAGAGAGAGAGAGAGAGAGAGAAAGAGTACATTGACTGCTTGAGGCAATTTGTTTTGTCATCAATTAGTTGAATTATTTCTTCTGGATTAAACTAGAATTTAGTTCGTTATTTACTATTTTGCTACTATTTCTATACATTTTTTTCTATTTATCTTTGCAATTAATAAGCTTCGAATATTTTACCTATATTTTTTTTTATTTTTAGAAGATTTCCTACACAAAGTTGCCAAATTTTGTTTTTATCGATTTTGTTAGTTATCATTATTAAAAATTATGTTTTACTTAATAATAATTTGAAAACTTACCTTACCTTTTAGCCCAATGTTTTTTAGCTTTAAAAATAATTTTTAATAATTATCTAGGAAAAAATTTGTGTAACATTATAACCAATTATTTTTTTTATCTGTAAGTTTGAAGTTCCTTTTCAAAGTTTTTCAATAACTGCTGTGCCTCTTAGTCAATTGATTTGCCCCTTTACCCACTTGGAAAGGGTATTTCATAGTCGCACAGCGCAAGCCTTTTTCCTTGTTTGTTATGTTTTGTTTCGGCTCGCCTTGACTACGCTTCACTCGCTCTGCTCGCTCTGGGCGCGCTCTCACTCTCTCTCTCTCTCGCTCTCTCGCTCTCTTTGTCTGCACTCTCGCTCTCTCGCTCAGTTCGTTCGTTTCGGTACGCGACAAAAGTAGGTGAAAGGTCTTCAACCTTTTTGCATGAAAACAAAATTATGCGGTGCATGGCTAAAGGGGGCGGGCCGGGCCGGGCCGGGCCGGGGTGGGTGTGTGTGAGAGTGTGAGTGTGAGTGTGTGTGCGCTGCTGCTTCTGCTGCTGTAGGCAGAACATAATCAAAATACGCAAGCGAAAAAAGGCAAACAAAATGCAAATTGCAAAGTGCATGGCCAGGTGTGTAAGCAAACGGAAGAGGGGAAGGGGAGGGCATAGAGCGGAGGTACAGTGGGCCTAAGCGACTGACTAACCGAGAGAGCACGCGCAAAACGAGCAAGCAAAAATTGCAAGTGCAATCATCATTTTTTGTTTCGCTATTTTTAGCGCGACAACGAACAACGAACGCCAGCCGCAAGTACAGCACGCAAAACACACACACGCACACGCACACACACAGACGCAGAGACACAGGCACTCACGGACACAGACAGGCACCCGCGCACACAGAGTGCCTGGACTTGGACCTATCCCAATAGCTAAAAGCAGGCGGCAGGTCGCGTTCGTCAGTTTTCCTTGTTACACAGCGTGAGAGCGAGAGAGAGCGAGAGAGAGGGAGAGGCAGTGAGCTTTTGCTGCAAAATAGCATTGCGAAAGCTTTGCATGCAGTGCAGAAACACGCACACACACGCACACACACACGCACACACACACGCACACGCACACGCATGCATAGACAGACGTCCCTCACCGCGACCCTCAAAAGCTCAAACGTGACAGGGCAGGCAGACAGAGGCATTGATTTTCAGCTGTAGCAAATGTAGCAGCAGGAGGCGATGGAAGACAGCAGGGTGGGGGGGGGGGGGGGGGTACCTGCCTGCCAGCCAACGTCCAGTCCAGCTAGCTCGGGCGGACTTGGGCGCCCAGCAGAGGTGCTGCAGACCCTCGGCAAAACCCCAAAAATAAATCCAGGGTCGCTCATCTTCACAACGTTAGTGCCACGGTGCGCGGTCACTGACTTGCCCCCGCCTGCAATAAAAGTTGTCAATGGCCACACTCCCTGCCCTCCCCACACTCGCCCTCCCCCCCTGCCTTGCAAAGCTGTCAATTAGCACTCATCCCTGTGTCTGTCTACTTTTTAATTACAGCTATTCCCATTTGCATTCGAACGAATTGGGATTCGCACTCCTTGACGTCACAACAACAGCAGCTGCTGCCATTTATGTTAGATCGGTAAGTATTATAGACACGAATATATATATACATACATGTAGGGGAAGAGGGTTAAGATTTGTGCCAGAATATTGGCAACTTATCATAGAAAGGATTTTGGCAAAGCAAGAAGATTAGCTTTAAGCAAAGAACTCTGTGCCCTCTCTTTTTTACACATACCTACAAGTAATCGATAACAATAACTTCACCAATTGCCTTTTCGATAAAAATGTTTATATCACTTTGGGAAATTGATTTTCTTCTTTTACCTTTCAATAGCTAAGTTATGGGACATTGATAGTCAAGCAATAACTTGAGTAAGCTTGGTTCATTTAGGTAACATTGCAAGAAAAATAGCTTTTGTATCAAATGTGGCTTAGTATCGATAGTAAACAGTTTTGTGTACGTTAGTTATCGATACGAAATGTCAACAAATGGTATACAAAGAAACCTGAAAGCCTATTAAGCTTTGCTAAATACTATCGATTGGTTTTGTGTTAGAAACCGCTTAGAACGCCATCCGATTATGAACTCTATGAACATATGTAGAAGTCTAGACGTATACAATGGATAAAGTTAGTAAAACATAAGAAGAAGAATATCGTATAAATTGCAGGGTCTTTAACTCTAAGTAGGCGTCTCTGAATTATTTGTGAGACGTAATGTTCTAATTGAGTTCCAAGAACTATCGATAGAGCATTATTGCGCGACGTTTCTTGAGGTTGTAGCTGTTGGTCACACAAGCGACAACATGTCGTATACTTAATAATTAATACCCTTTTCACAAGTTGGGCACAAGTATTACAACAACAACCAAAACAGCAGCAACAACAACGACAACAACAACGCGAAAAGCAACTGCAACTGCGAAAACAAGAAAATCAAAAGGCAAACTAGAAGCACACAAAATAAAAGAAAAACGAACACAAAGCACACACACACACACAGACGCATGCACAGGCCAGACAGACGAACATATAGACGAATATACATATATGCTGTGTGTGTGTGTGTGTGTGGAAGAAGCGAAACTGTGCCAATGCCCTGACAACGGCACAAGGTGATGATGCAAACTGCAATTGCAACGGCAACGGCAGCGGCAACGGCAGCGGCAGCGGCAGCGCAGTCGGCAGCGACGCCTGTGACGCCAATAGCAACGTTGTGGGAGAAGGCGGTAAGGAGTGGGGGCGGATTGCAGGGTAGATGGATTGCTTGGTAAGCGCAAGTGGGAGTGGCTGGGTAAGGGCTATGGGAAGCGAGCGAGACAGAGAGAGAGAGAGAGAGAGAGAAAGGAGGAGAGGGAGAGAGCGAGAGGGTGGTGAAAGAGATGAAAGAGAAAGATGATGACGGTGACGAGTTGCACGTTGTTGTTGTTGTTGCTGTTGTTGTTAGTTGCATATGCAACATGACATGCGAAGCACACAAACACACACATACATACACTCACACAGAGCTGCCCAGTCAGTGGTTAGTGGCAGACACTGCGCTCCTCTCTCCTACCCGTCTGCTGCCTGATTTACCTCTCTGACTAAAGTCAACGTTGCAAGCAACTGTTGAGGGTGTTGTTGTTGCCACTGCTGCTGTTGCACGCCACGAAGGCCGGGCCGCTGTCGAGGCCATTGGGTGCTGAGTTAGGCCGTGCCACAGGGGGGGGTGTGCAGACAACGATGGCATTTTGCAAATTGTTGTTGTTGCTGCTGCAGCGTAAACAAGGAAGTAAATTTTTGCAATGGATGCCGCGTCCGCGGCAGCGGGAGATGCAAAATGCAGGAGGGAGAGAGGGGATGGGGCAGCAACTCAAGTGTCCATTTGGCCATCTTTCAAGTGTTTGCACAGTGCACACTTACCATACCCTACCTATACTCCCTGCCTCCTGCACTGGCAACACACTCTCTTCACCCACTTTCAACTTCTCATCAACTTTTGCTTATCCAATGGAAAGTGGCAAAGCAAATCAAAAGCAACACCAACAAAATTGCATAGAAAGAAGACACACACACACACTCACATACAAATACATATGCATATATGTGCATATATGTTTTGTTGTACATGCACTTAACATTTGCGCGGATTGTTGAGTTGAAGCTCCTTGGGCAGGCCTCATAGCGAGTATTGCCTGAACAGGGGCCCAAACTATACGGTACATATGCTATAGGTCTAGCCCTAAATTCAGTTTGAATTTTGGAAATTTAGAAAATTAGAAAATTAGAACTAGAAGTGTAAATTTAATGCATCGAAAAAACTTGATGCTCTTTTATATCAAACTTAAGACACTTTGAAAAACAAGAAAGAAAGGCTACCTTTCTATTCTAGCAGTTTCTCCAAATACAAAATCGGCTGATAGGTTCTATGCCAACCTAGCGATATATCTGTCCGACTTTAATACAATTTTTACAACATTTAATGAACATACTTTGACATATATCGGGAAAGTTTTATGGCGATATCTTGAAAATCGACTGATATGTTCCATGGCAGCTATACGATATATCTGTCCGTTTCGGCTCGTTCCGACTTATTTTCAGCGTGCAGCAATAAGAAACATGTGTACCAAGTTTTATTAAGATAGCTCTAAAACTGAAAGACTAGTTGGCAACAGTTGCAACAGACAGACGGACAGACGGACAGACGGATTCCCATGCTGATGCTGATTAAGAATACATATACCTAATAGGATCGGAGATGTCTCCTAAAGTGCATTAAAAACTTCTGGCCAACATCAATATGAAATGGGAAAACTAAAACTAAAAAGTTGTAACTTTACTAATGTCTTTAATAATCGCATTCGTAGGGGCGGTGGGCGTGGCAACGAAAATTGAAAATATAATTGTAAAGCGTATGATAAACACGAATCTTCATGTGAAATTTGGCGTCTTCAGCTTTTATAATAGTTGAGTATTTCACACAAACAGATGGAAATAGCTCAATCGACAGTTTTGAATTTATTTAACTTGATATATAAACTATAATAATGCAAAAAAAAAGAATAACAATGCAACAATTCTAATAAATTGTTTTTATGTTTTTTGCTTTACATCGAAATGCAAAATACTCTGCAAAAATATAAGAAAAGCTACCGCTTTGAAATTACCTTAGTTCTCTTGCTGCCTGCGTAGTAAAACCAAAGTAATTGCAGGGTATTTTATGGCAGTGGCACACGGCATGCTATGCCATGTATAAATACATATATGTATATGCCTGTGTGTGTGTGTGTGTGTACTCGATTGCATTTGATTCGTTTGTCGCGTCAGGCGAGCAGCCAAGCAGGCAGCTGCCAACAGCCGCCATTGACTCGTTGACCGAGCGACTCACTGAGCAAACTATGCACGCACACATAGCGCGCACACACACACATGCACAAATACAAATACAAATACGTACTTATGTACATGTGTTTGGGGCGTGCAATTGTGCGCCACCTTTTTGAATTGAAATTTTTTAGCGAAATCGAAAGTTCAATAAACTTTCACGTAATCGACAAATTGCGAGCGCGAGCGCGAGCGAGAGGCCAAACGGGGAGTGATGGCAGAGGGGGGAGGGAGGTGCAGGCACAGGGCATCATTTGTCTATGCTGTCTTTTGCTGCTGCTAATGTTGTTTTTGTTATTGTTGTTTGGCCGCGCTTAATGCTGCAAAAACAAAACCCCACAGTGCGTGTGTGCGTGTGCGGCCTAGGCTGCAATTGAAGGGTGCAGTGAAGGGGAATAGCGGGGGGAGGGGGGCGTATGCGTAGTGCACACAGATCGCAAATTACGTATACGCGCTGTGTGCGCACGGCCGGTTGGCGGTCAAGCAATCAAACACATCGACACACAGCTCGCTGCAGCAGTTGCATCAATAAAGTGTGCGCTCCTCTGTGTATGTGTGTGTGTGTGTGTGTGTGCGTGTGTATAACATTGAGAAACGATTGCATTGCCAATTGTCATTATCTGCCATCTCGCTCGCACACTCGCCGAAGAAAGTGAACCAGTAACAAGTACACGAATTAACAAGCGAGAGACAGACGCGGAAAGAGTGAAAACAAATGAAATTACATAAAAGTAACAACGAACCCAACAACAAGCAAAGCATAAGCAACACTCACACACACACCAACACACACACACACACACACACAAACACACACATACCAGTGCACACACTCATGGGGCACAAGCAACAAGAAACAATCGCGTTGAATGCCAATCAAGCGCTAAAAAAGCGCACGCAACAACAACAACAAACTGTAGCAGCAGCTCCAGCTTAGAAGCAATTGCAGGCGAGCGTGTGACAGAGAGGGAAAGAGAAAAAAAGAGAGGGGAGTGTTTGGAGGGGAGGCAGCAGCTATGATCAGCAGTAGCAGCAGCGGCAGCATCGTCGTCATCGTTTCGTCACTGCATTCTTCCGCAGACCTCTTACACACATTCGCGTTCTGCTGCGCTCTCCCGCTCTCTCGTGCGCTACGCTCTCATGCGCGCTCACTCTCCCTCTCTCTCTCTCGTTCTTTTCTTTTCTCGTTCTCTCGCTATGGCGCTGCGTCATTGCGTTGGCTTTCACAACTATTCCCAGTCGCACACACACTTTGCCTTAACTTCGACTCAACTCACCTCGCCGCACCGCACCACACCACACCACACCACACCACAGAGCTCAGCTCAGCTCAGCTGCGAGTTCACCAAAGCCCACCACGCTTCAGTTTACTTTGCTCTTGGCTGTGCGTACTTGGCGGCGGCGCTCTTGTATGCTGCTTCTTTCCACTCATTCGACGCTTTGCCCGAAATTGGGTCAGCCATTGAACCCGTTGCGACGACGCGTCGACGTTGACGTTGCTGCTGCTGCCGGCGTTGCTGTTGGCGTCGCAGTTAGCATTGCTTGCGCTGCGCAGCTGCTGCCGCTGCTGCTGCCGCTGCTGCTGCTGCTGCTGCTCGTTGGGCTCAGCACCCAGCACGTGTTCTTTGGGTCAGAAGATGCTTGCAGGCCAACAACTCTGAGTCTTGCTGCAACGTAGACGCTGACGCTGACGCTGACTGTTACTGCGATGCTGGCAACAACTGCGACTTAAAGCCGACGATCAGCGACTCTGCTACGGTTTTGGCTTGGCCAAGTTAAGGTTATGGTCATTCGCTGTGACTGCGACAACCTTCTCTGCCCCTTCCGCTTGCCAGTGCCCCGGCTTCTCCCTCCCCCCTCCCCCTCACCCTCCCTGCCCCTGCCCCACACACCTTTCAGCAGTTGAGAAACCCGAAAAAAAACCGAAACAAAATTCACTTTCACATCAATTACGACGATGGCGTCGCAGCGCTTCATGTTGAAGTACTGTACTTGAAAAAGTTCAACTACACATGCCCCTCTGTGTGTGTGTGTGTGTGTAAGTGTCTGCCTGTGTGTGTTTGTGCGCTGACAAGCTCAGCCATCAAAATGTTTGACGCTGATCGACAGGCAAAAAAAAAGCTAACACCCTCAACTCACCTGCCCCACCCCAGCTCCGTTGTCTTTTGGCGCTTTCTTTTTGTGCCTGTGTGTGTGTGTCTGTATCTGTATCTGTATCTGTATCTGTATCTGTATCTGTATCTGTATCTGTATCTGTATCTGTATCTGTATCTGTATCTGTATCTGTATCTGTATCTGTATCTGTATCTGTATCTGTATCTGTATCTGTATCTGTATCTGTATCTGTATCTGTATCTGTATCTGTATCTGTATCTGTATCTGTATCTGTATCTGTATCTGTATCTGTATCTGTATCTGTATCTGTATCTGTATCTGTATCTGTATCTGTATCTGTATCTGTATCTGTATCTGTATCTGTATCTGTATCTGTATCTGTATCTGTATCTGTATCTGTATCTGTATCTGTATCTGTATCTGTATCTGTATCTGTATCTGTATCTGTATCTGTATCTGTATCTGTATCTGTATCTGTATCTGTATCTGTATCTGTATCTGTATCTGTATCTGTATCTGTATCTGTATCTGTATCTGTATCTGTATCTGTATCTGTATCTGTATCTGTATCTGTATCTGTATCTGTATCTGTATCTGTATCTGTATCTGTATCTGTATCTGTATCTGTATCTGTATCTGTATCTGTATCTGTATCTGTATCTGTATCTGTATCTGTATCTGTATCTGTATCTGTATCTGTATCTGTATCTGTATCTGTATCTGTATCTGTATCTGTATCTGTATCTGTATCTGTATCTGTATCTGTATCTGTATCTGTATCTGTATCTGTATCTGTATCTGTATCTGTATCTGTATCTGTATCTGTATCTGTATCTGTATCTGTATCTGTATCTGTATCTGTATCTGTATCTGTATCTGTATCTGTATCTGTATCTGTATCTGTATCTGTATCTGTATCTGTATCTGTATCTGTATCTGTATCTGTATCTGTATCTGTATCTGTATCTGTATCTGTATCTGTATCTGTATCTGTATCTGTATCTGTATCTGTATCTGTATCTGTATCTGTATCTGTATCTGTATCTGTATCTGTATCTGTATCTGTATCTGTATCTGTATCTGTATCTGTATCTGTATCTGTATCTGTATCTGTATCTGTATCTGTATCTGTATCTGTATCTGTATCTGTATCTGTATCTGTATCTGTATCTGTATCTGTATCTGTATCTGTATCTGTATCTGTATCTGTATCTGTATCTGTATCTGTATCTGTATCTGTATCTGTATCTGTATCTGTATCTGTATCTGTATCTGTATCTGTATCTGTATCTGTATCTGTATCTGTATCTGTATCTGTATCTGTATCTGTATCTGTATCTGTATCTGTATCTGTATCTGTATCTGTATCTGTATCTGTATCTGTATCTGTATCTGTATCTGTATCTGTATCTGTATCTGTATCTGTATCTGTATCTGTATCTGTATCTGTATCTGTATCTGTATCTGTATCTGTATCTGTATCTGTATCTGTATCTGTATCTGTATCTGTATCTGTATCTGTATCTGTATCTGTATCTGTATCTGTATCTGTATCTGTATCTGTATCTGTATCTGTATCTGTATCTGTATCTGTATCTGTATCTGTATCTGTATCTGTATCTGTATCTGTATCTGTATCTGTATCTGTATCTGTATCTGTATCTGTATCTGTATCTGTATCTGTATCTGTATCTGTATCTGTATCTGTATCTGTATCTGTATCTGTATCTGTATCTGTATCTGTATCTGTATCTGTATCTGTATCTGTATCTGTATCTGTATCTGTATCTGTATCTGTATCTGTATCTGTATCTGTATCTGTATCTGTATCTGTATCTGTATCTGTATCTGTATCTGTATCTGTATCTGTATCTGTATCTGTATCTGTATCTGTATCTGTATCTGTATCTGTATCTGTATCTGTATCTGTATCTGTATCTGTATCTGTATCTGTATCTGTATCTGTATCTGTATCTGTATCTGTATCTGTATCTGTATCTGTATCTGTATCTGTATCTGTATCTGTATCTGTATCTGTATCTGTATCTGTATCTGTATCTGTATCTGTATCTGTATCTGTATCTGTATCTGTATCTGTATCTGTATCTGTATCTGTATCTGTATCTGTATCTGTATCTGTATCTGTATCTGTATCTGTATCTGTATCTGTATCTGTATCTGTATCTGTATCTGTATCTGTATCTGTATCTGTATCTGTATCTGTATCTGTATCTGTATCTGTATCTGTATTTGCGCAGATTACTCCGTTCCGTTCCGCTCTGCTCTCTCTCCCTTTCTCCCTCTCCCTCTCTTGCCACTCTTGCCAATGTCAACGAACGGTTAATAGTCAACTTGACGCCCTTTTTGCGCTGCCTTTTTTCGTTTTTGGATGTCAACCGAAAAACAGAACCCAAACTGGAAGTTCAAGTGGCCAAAACGCAGCAGCAGCAGCAGTGTGAAGAACGGCAACACTTGCAAATGCCCTGCACAGGCGGGCAGTCAGAAAGAAAGGGGAAAGAAACAGAAAGAGAAAGAAATAGAGAGAGAGAGTAAAAAGAGAGAGAGAGAGAGACAGGCTTATAAAGAGAGATAGAGAAAGAGCGAGAGCTTAAGCTACTTTGCCGGTCGACCCTCAAGTAGAAAGTGTAAAGGGCATGCATAGAGCTAAGCGTGCAGAAGTCGAACTCCACATACCCTGTAGAGCGATGAAAGGAAAACTAGAAAACGCTGTGTGTATGCTTTCAAGTAGCGATTAAAATAATATATACATATATCGACATACATACATATTGGTATTTTGGTATATTTTTTATAAAAACTTCCGATAATTTGTTTACAAAATTCGAAAAAATATCGTATTTATATTTATATATTTATTTATAAATGGGGTATATTGATATGTTATTGACTATAATACTTCCATCAGTTTTTTAGTAAGTGAAAATTCTTTCTTATTCTTTTGTTCTCCTAAATTCAATATAATAAATAAATAAATACATGTAAATAAATATATATAATATAATATTATATTTCCAAGAAAAACATGAAAGAATGGCTATCTTCGGTATGCCGAAAGTTTCATTGCCTTGCACTTACGCGAAATATAATATTATATATTATAATATATATATTGCATGTATATATCTATATGATATATCTGTCCGATTTTAATTTTCACAATTTTTACAAAATTCAATGAACATACTTAGAAATACATTCATTAGAAGAGTTTCATGGCAATATTTTAAAAATTTACTGACTGACAGACTGACGGACAGACGGAGGGACGGACAGACGGACTTGGTTAGTTCGAGTATAAAAATGATATTGTTGAATATAATACATACTTCTAGTTGCATATATAAAAAGTGAATTTGCATTTTTATTGTTCCTTTTTCTAAAACCAAAGTTTTTCTCTAAAATGGCTTAAACTACTCGTGGGATCCCTAACTACAGTTCGCATTAAAAAGGGCATCGAGTGCGCTGAGCCAACAGCTCATTTGGTCGTTTAACTGTTTTGTTAGTTTTGTTTCGGCTTCGGCTTGATAATTATGGGTTTGTTTGCTCTCTTTGAGGAGGGTAGCGACCCAGCGCAGTCATAGCTGGAGTTAAAAATCGAAGCCGGTTACAGTTACACAGAGTGTTGGCTGTTGTTTTTTTTTTTTTTTTGGTTTGTTTTTTTGGGGGTCAACAGACATGTGACTGTGTCAGTGTCTGTCTGTGTGTGTGTTTGTGGGTGTGTGTGTGTGTGCCCCCTCCCCCCATGCTGCTGTCAGGCTGCCCACTCTCGGCTCGCAAGTTAAATATGACTTGACTTCCCCTCCATATTCCTCTCCCCCTTCTCCTGTCATTCCGCAGTCTCCACTCTTTTCTCTGTTGTTGCTTCTGCTTTTCGTCTCGCGTTATTCTGCCGCCCTTTTTCGGGTGTCTTTGTTGTGTGTGTGTGTGTTTTTTTTTTTTTTTGGTAGCTTAATTCGTGCGTGTTATGCGTTGTTGTTATTTCTTTTTTTCTTTTCGTGTGTGTGTGTAAGGTTTTTTTTCTTCTCTTTCTTCAGAAAATAAACTTGAACTTGCCCGTTCACTTTTACTGCATATCTTTTCCCCTCTCCCTCTATTCCCGCACGCCTTCCCTTCGCTGTTGCCCTCATGCCGCTCCCTCGGATTGTTTCTCTTTTGGAGTTAAGTGTTGCCCCTTTTTGTGGTTGTTGTTGTCGTCGTTGTGGTTGTTGTTGTTGTTGTAGTTGTTGTGTTGTCTCAGATGCTTTTGGGGGAAGATTACATCGGCATCGTTGGCCGTTGATCATGAAAATTTTCAATTCAAGTTTAGTGAAATTTAACGCTTCACACAGACACACAGCAGGCAAAGCTGAAAGGGCGAGCGAGAGAGGCAGAAAGAGAGAGAGAGAGAGAGAGAGGGCGAGAGAGGGCAACTTAGCAAGTTCAAAGTGCGAATAAACGCAATGCAATTTTTTGAAATCTGAAACTTTACACGAAACCGAAAACTGACACACGAAACCAGGAAGCAACAAAAGGCAGCAGAGACTAAAGCTATCTCTAGCCATGAGAAACCCTATACGACAGACCTATGTAGCATGCAACAGCTTGTGGAAGTTCAGAAAGAAACAGGATGAATAAAATAAAGTTTATTATTAAACCCTTAAGTTCAACTTAGTAGTTTGTAGAAATTAGCCTAAAAAACATTGTAAAATAACAACAAAGAGTTTTAAACGTTTTCGAAACCAGGAAATAATTTCAAAAACTTCGTTTTTTAATTGATTTAAACTCGGCGACGAATTCTTATCTAATATAAAGAAAAAACTGGAGCAACAAGGGTTCTTGTCATAACCAATTGAGCAGCGCCTTTGTTGGCTAATCAAGCTGATAAAGATGTTAGCATTGGGTCAACCTTTTGATATGAAACTTTATCAACTCTAAATCGCACGCATAGCTGCTGAGTTTATCAGGTATCAGCAAGTCGAGCACTTTACTAGACTATGTATATAGAAGTGTTATGAGCAACATCATAGAATTTGCTTAGCTGCAGGGTATTGTTAGGTCGAGCTCTCTCTCTCTCTCTCTCTCTCTCTCTCTCTTGTTAACTAAGGAACTAACCGATCAACTGAGCTGAGTAATTGCTGTGCAGTCGAGTGGGGTATAGACGAGGATAGAAGGGGGTTGGGGCTAGTACGCTTGGTAGGGTGGGTCGCTGACTGACTCTGACTGTGTGAGTGGGTGTGGGTGGCTGACCGGGTGGCATGGGCTGCGCTGCGCTGCGTCCGAAACGAACGCCTACGACAGCCGCCAAATGCGACAGGCGAAAGTTTACTGGGACTATGACCGCTTAGAATGTCTACACACACACACACACACACACACATACACACATACACACACTCGCACACATACACACACTCGCGCACACACACTCGCATACACACACTCACTTGCTCGCTCTGTGGCAGCACATACGGAACAGACTGTGAAACTTGAAGCAGCATTTTTGTTGCGCGCTGCTGTGGCAAATAGCCAGGGGCGTAGTGCGGTGGGCGCCGTGCGGGCGGTGGCATCGCTGGGGGGCCGCATAGAAGTGTCTGCTGGCAGTGGCAGCGCACCTCTCTCTCTCTCTCTCTCTCTCTCTCTGTGTGTGTGTGTGTGTGTGTGTGTGTGTGTGTGTGTGGCTGCGCTTATCTCAGAGTCGTTGCCTTGAATGTAGGGCAGTAGTTGGCACTCCAGTTGTTGTTGTTGTTGTTGTTGTTGCTGCTGACGTTGTTTGTGTTGCACTGTGCGCTACATGTAGATCTCATGTCCCAGTCCACATATAGATGCACTTACAGTGCACACACACACACACACACTCGCATAATATTTATGCAGCTTTTTGTTGCTTGTGGCAAAGTCATTGACTTTTCGCTTGCCTGCCACACACACACACACACACACACACACATATTGGGCATGGAAATTGTTGCAGTTGCAGTTGCAATTGCCGCCGTCATCGGCGTCGCCGTCGCCGTCGTCGTCGTCGTCGTCGCTGCTGTCGCTGGCCGTTGATTAAATGTTGCGCCAAGACGCAAAGGTCGAGGATTTTTTCGGCTGCTTGCGCGTTCCGCTCGCCTTGTCTATTGTTGAGCGAAAACAATTTGGCGCATTTTGCCCACTGTAGCATTGCATTTGTGGCAACTTGTGGCAACAGTGTTGTCAATCATCAATCATTGGTTTGGGGTTAGGATTATTGCATCTTCTTCTTTTTGTGGCTGTGGCAAATGATCTTTGTGCAAGACATACTTTTTATTTGCTTCTCCCACTTTCCCTTAGCTCCTTGACTGAAGGTCACTGGAAGAGATATTGGTATAGCTTGAAAACTGAATATCATGTGTTTAATGGGATTAAGAGAGATTGTGTTATACCATACAAATGTCTGACAAATTTCAACTGCATATGCTGTCGTTCTTCCTGATACTTCTTCTGTTTGTGCCTTGCATAGGGTATTTACATGTTATGCACTCTTAAGTGACAGTCTTAGTAATAACTTTATATGCTGTAGAACCTCGTTTGCTGTAGGGTGTATTCACGTCAGGCAATCCTCGCGTAAGGTCTATATTTACGAGGTATTTCGAAATCTTGGTTACTTAATCGATATAAAGTTGGTGTATTCCATCATGTTAGGTTCTTTATTCGGAGCATTTGTCCTAACGGCATTCCTAAGTTAACCTTAGTTAACTTCTAGATACACTCGATATTTCTCTGTTTGTTTCGTAACTTTTTCATTTCTTTCCATTTACAAGTTACTATTTCTATATCATTCGCTATCATCCTCTGTTTCTTGACTTCTGTTTACTTAGTTATTTGCAACATCCATAACAAATGTTTAACCTATGCTGTAGATGACAGTCTGCATAATGTACACATGTTTTATATTCATGTTCAATCTGTATAACTTCACCGATCTACCTGTCTCTCCTTCTCTTTCTCACGAGCCCAAGCGTACCGTTACTCACATGTGTTGACATTAACTATTTATGGGTGATCCCCTTCTCTGACCCCCCCCCCCCCTCTTCGCTCTCCTCCTTCTTCCTCTTCCTTCTGTTGTTCGCCTACATAAGCTTTGTCTATTTGTTTACTTGCTGTCGTGTTTTATGGGCTGACCACCTCCAACCACACAGCGCTACCCAGCCGACCCTGCCATCACTACCCCTACCCCTGTCCCTATCCTCACTTCGCCCCTAGCTTTTGATAAAAATACTCTCTAATATGAATAGCACATAAATAACGGAAAAGCAAGCGGATGACTCCCTCATACAAGTCACAGCACTAACAAATTGTGTGTGTGCGTGTGCGAGTGTGTGTATGTGTGCGAGTATGTGTGTGTGTGTGTGTGTAAGTGGTATACAATAAAACTCTGCTGTCTCTGTAAAAAGGCATAAGAATTGGGTTAAAAGTTTATAGAGCAATGCAGAGATTTCAAATGTATGTGTGTTTGTGTGTGTGTGTGTGTGTGTGTGTTGATATCAGCCGCCTCAAGTGGTTACATGGTCGCCGCATGGTCGAAGGCTGCGCCCGTTTCAATTCCACATGGCAAAGACGTTTGGCGACCGACAGCAACAACAACAACTGCAGCAACAATGTCGATGAAATGTCAACGTACCACGTGCAACCTGGCGACACTGCAGCTTGCTAAAGACAGTCGGAGGGGAGTGGGGATGGGGCAGGGGGGAGAATGGAGGAGGTTGCATTCAAAAAACCAAAGAAAATAAAGCCAGACACCAAATAAAAGTAACCCAGTTAACGGAACATGATGATGATAAAGCAGCAGCCCATACGCCCCCCTGCTGAAGCCACTCAACCCCAAACACCGAACCTCTTCCTCCTAACCGCCCCCTTCCCCGACCCCAGCGAACTGACTCGATAGGCGCGTCGATAAGAGGCGATGCCTTATCAGCGGGTGGCAGTCGTTAGAGCAGAGAGCGCACATCAATAGAAAATGCAAGTGGGTTGGGGCAACGAGGGGTTGGCGGGGGCACGGGCGCGGGGAAGGGGGTTGGTTGTAAACATTTGAAAGAAAAGCAAATACGAGCAGCAGCAGGCGGGGGACACACACACACACACATATATAGCGCGCCCAAACGCAGTCAGAAGCTAAGCGAAAGAGCCGAATCGCAGCCGAGTCGTGCAAGCGAGACAACAACAGCGTGCCGAAGGCAATGCCCAATGGCAGAGAGAGCGAGTCGGCAAGCACGCACGCATGCACGAGGAAAATCATAATAATAAACTGCAAATGAAAGGCTAAGCAAGCAGGCACGAACGAGCAGGCACGAACGAGCAGGCACGAACGAGCAGGCACGAACAAGCAAGACAGGAAGAGAGGAAGAGAGCGAGGGAGCGAGGCAGAGGTGAAGAGCTCGTCATCGTCGTCGTCGCAGTCGCACTGGGTCAAAGACCTGTAGGAGGTCGTTTCAGCCGTTGCAGTGGCAATAGGCAACGTACAATACCACGGCGATGGCGGCAGATAGCAAAGCACAAGCACAAACAGAGAGAGAGAGAGAGAGCGGGAGAGAGAGAGCGACTGCCGCTGCACTATTAAATAACATAAGCAAGCGACGACGACGACGTCAGCAGCGCTGCATGTGCAGCTGAGAGTGCGAGCATGAGAGCCAGAGCGAGAGCGAGAGACAGAGAGAGCGCGCTGCACTGCCGAGAGCAACAAATGCACGTGAGCGAGTGAGCTTAGAAAAGCTTCAGCTGCTGCTGCTGCGCTGTCGACAGCGACTGCGCTGCCACTGCCACTGCGACGAAGCGAATGAAAACGAAATCGAAAACAAGAGTGAAATGCAGTCTGTGCGCCAAGTTGCTGTTCTAGTGTGTGTGTATGTGTGTGTGGGTGTGTGTGCGTAGAGAGTGAAAGAGAGAAACAGAGGCAGGGGGAGAGCGAGAGCGAGAGCGACAGCTCCAGTTAGCGGGAGTTGTAACAATATGACCAGCTACATATGTCAGCATGCATATTCATAAGCAAAGCTGCTATAGGCAGCCATGAACATATACATATATAGATGCATACATACATATAAACACATATATTCCACATACACACACATACACAGACAGCATCTCATGTGCATTTCCTTCATTGCAGACATGCCAACCTGATGAACTGCTAATTGCAAACAATCGTTGGGCAGGATCACACACAACAGGTAAGTCACATGGCCAAAGTGGAGGAGAATGAGAGAGAGAGAGAGAGAGAGAGAGAGTGAGAGAGAGTGGCAGAGAAGGAGAGAAGAGGTAGGGGGGGAGGGAAAGATAGATGCCATCTAAACCAGCTGCTCATTGTGCAATCTCAGTGCGCGCACACACACAAGAGACGCTTATGCAACCTCACTCACTCACTCAATCACTCGCTGCACCAGTGCAACCACCCACCACATATGCCATGGCAAAGCCACCAAGTGGTCCTCAAGGTGTCTGCTACCCCTTGAAAATGGCAGCGCCTCCTACATGCCTCGCCGTGGCATGGCATGGCATAGCAGCACTTCCCCGGCCAACTAGTGGGGTCAGCTTGGATTACCTGACAGCTTGTGTAAATACCTGCAAATGTAGCTATATGTCTGTGTGTGTGTGCGTGTGTGTGCGTGTGTGTAAGCGTATTTGCTGAGCAAAAGGAAGAAATCGGTATCCTGTATATGTATATAACTCACTTTGTTACCTAGTTAAAGCATCTTGATTTGTTGCATCCTAAGGATCTGCAACCTTTTAAATTTTTTAATTATTTAAATATTTATATTATTTATAAGGTTATTTCTAACTCAAAAAAAGACTCTCTGTAAGTTCCCATTTCAGTATTTTGCATTGATCTATTTCTTACTTTTTATATCTCTGCGCATATTTAACTGAAAAGTTTCCATTTTTTTTACCATCAATTTATGTATTTATTAAACCGACTAAATATTTAGCTATTTTTCTGTAATTCTTTAATATGTTTGTACATATTTATTTAGTATTATTTATTCACCTAGATACATTTTTATTGAGTTATGTTTATCTATCTATGTGTAAATCCATTCATCTTTCCATACATTTTTCCCTTCTAGTATTTTTATATACTACCTCGTATCAATCTATCTATCTATTCGAATACCTTACATTCTATTGACATATAAAAATATGCATTAATTTATCTATTGATCTAGCTATTTATCTACCTATCTCCCAATTTATCTACCTATCTTGCGATTCACCTATATCCTTATACTCATCTACCTATCCATTATCTGTAATTTATCTCAAGCACGTACTTTATATTTCCATCAATCAAACTTAAGTAAAAAAGTCGTAGCTAATACCTTAAGCAAATGCTTCAATAAATTTCAGACAAATTTATTGAACTTATTTCCAACATAATCAGCTTTCATTAGTCACTTGTAAGACCACGCCAGATATATGTATGTATGATATGACTATCCCTGTTATATACAAACATATCAGATAAGTTTCTCAGTTTCTCAGTTTCCCGCTTTGCCTCAGGGTATGCCCCAGTCGCTGTGAACGCTTCACCTAGCTTCAGCCAGACTTTACCCCAACAACCTCATAACCCCTTCCCTGCGTCTCTCACACCCCACCTACCCACCTGCCCGCGACTCTTGTGCATCATCAGCATTTTTTATGTGCCAAAGCTGCAATAATTTTCCGCTTTTCACGTTCAACGACGACGATCGCCGTTGTCTTTGATATTGTCGTTATTGTTTTCCTCGTTGCCTTCATTTACGCAACATTTGTGTGACGTGGGCGGAAAGAGGTTGAAGAGGGGAATGGGGAAGGGGGCGAGGAGGAAGGGGAAGTCGGTCGGCACAGGGTGCCGTTGTCGGTGTCGGCCATCATATGATTTACAATTTCCATTTGGTGCTGCATTGCATCGCACTGGAGGTTGCATAAGCTAAAGTTAATGCCACATAATCATGGCTGAAGTTGCAATAAGCACTGCGAGGCGCGAGGGACGCGGGGCAGGCTGCGGGGCGGAGGCGACGCGACGCGATGCCGGCCGCCTGCGCCGCAATTGCAATGGGAAATGGGGAAATGTTGCACTAGCAACAAGCTGCAAGCTGAAAGCGGCGACGGGGGCGCGCGCGGCGGAGACCATGACACGCCATCTTGCTGCAACTGCAACGCTGCAACAATAACTGACAACTCAGTACCCCTACCATGCCTGCCTGCCACACTGCAGCATGCAGTTTTTCCTGGCACTTTCTCTCACTGATGCAGCCGATGAAGTAATCGGGCCCCAGCCACAGCCCCACTGCTGCACAGCACCTTCTGCCTGCTCTGCCCAGCTGGTCTGCCCTCCCCTTCCCCCTTTTCCCCTCTCCCGCTCGGAGACGGCAACACGCAACGTTGCAACGGGCTGACGCGATCATCGCGTCATTTGCGGCTGCAGTTTTAACGGTGACTTAATTTTAATACCCTCGATCAACTGAGAGGTGCATTATGCAGAGTATACTCGAAAGTAGGAAACATATATCTACGTGAACAAATTCAATATAATCGACTTTTTCAAGTCGAAAGCCTAAAATGATTTACACTATCGTCCTGAAATGATATATGTATTGGGACAGGCTGAAGCTAATTAAGTTTTCTCAATTTACTTGCATTCGGGAGGAATCAGGATCTTTATGGCAATTGTGCAGATAGAACACAAGTTATACGCGAAACAATTAGCCAGCTAATTACAGGGTATCGTTAAGTCACTGCTGTCGCATGTTTTCTGCTTGCGCTTTTTTTTTGCCGTTTGCCATTTTGCTTTCATGGAAAACTGGTTTCGGTTTTTCTTCCACAACAAACGGTAATGGGCATTTGTTGTTGTTGCTTTTGTAGCTGTTGCTTTTCCCTGATATACCCTGCAAGACGATTTTGGGAATAGGAAGATAAAGTTAAGAAGCAAACGTATTTCCCTGTGTGCCTCGTTAGACTCTCGAAATGGAATATGATTTTTGAAATATCAAACAAATTTCAGAACACATTTAAGAAGTTCGCTAAGATTCTAACGCTATTTTTACATCTTTGTTTCCTTTTAAAAAATGACCACCCCTCATTGAAATCAGCTGCATAAAGGTCAATGCTTTAGGGTAGCTGCCCGTCGAGTTGACTTAACTCTGGGTTTTCCAACATGTTTTCCGAATTTTATCACCCATTTTATTACCTACAATTTGCAGTAAGTTGCACTTCGTTTTGGGCCTAAGGATCGCGTTAAGTTTTCGAAGCGACGACGATGCAAATGGCAATACTAAGAGCCCTTCACCTCACTGGTACTTGTGTGTGTATGGGGTAGGGGGTAGGGTGAAGGAGGCAGGAGGCAGAGGGCAGAGGGTAGCGGGTTTCCTGGCCAACGACCTAAGCTATCCGAAAACCCAATTGATGGCCAAAAGCAAAGACAATGCATAAGCCAAGCCCGAAACGTGAAAGTCGTCAAAGATCACGTTGTGGCCCGTCGCTCTGTAAATCCTCAAAAAATAAAAAAAAAAACCCTAAACACTGTCGAGCGTACAGTATGATTTATCGGTTATCTTTCTATTTGATCCATAAATTAATGGATAGACAGCGAAATTTGTTGCGTTGTTAGAGGCCAGCTTCAAGAAGTATTGTACTTTACTTTGTTTTAAAATTTAAGTATATTATATAATATAAATATTTACTCGAATATATATATAGTAGTCTGATTTGAATCATATTGTGACAGCCTTTTAATAATATTGCAAGGAAGAAAGGCTACCTTCGGCACGCCGAAGATTTCATACCCTTGCAGTTACTCCGAATAATAAATCGGCCGACAGGTTCTATGGCAGCTATACAATATATCAGTCCGATCTGGCTCGTTCCGACTAACATATTTACAGCATGCTGCAATAAGAAACATGTATACCAAGTTTCATTAAGATTGCCTAAAAACTGAGACTCTAGTTTGCGTTGCAACAGACAGACCGGCAGACGGACAGACGGACGGATGTCTCCTATGGTGCGTTGCAAACTTCTGGACAAAATTTATATACCTTCTGCAAGGTTTTGTCAACCAGAAGATATATAAATTTGATTTTGATATCTTGCCAAAAAACTGAAATCGGCCAAAAGTTTATATGGCAACTAAACGCTATATTAGGCTGATCTACCTTGTTATAACCAATGCTTCTATAAGCATGTGCACCGAGTTTTATCAAAAATGATGGTCTAGTTTTATTTACCAAATCAACTCGCCGTATGTTATATAGTTTGTGGATTGATGTCAGTTGTTATTAGTTAGTCAATATGAGAGAACAGCTGACTGGCATGAATCAATAAAAGGGTATAGAACCGAACTCAACTTCACAGTCAAAAGGTAATAGTTTAAAGTCTTCAAACTGAACTTATGTATTCTGCTAAAATATATATATATATATCTATATGTATATATACATATTTTATATCTATAGAACTATCTTTACTTTTATCTATACAAATGTATGTATATATTTTATGTCTATAGAATTAACTTTACTTTTATCTGTATCCTAATTTATTTCGCATTTATCGCTGTTTATCAAATTTATCCCTAAATTTTCTCACTTCATAAGGATACGATCAACTTGTACAGGTTTTGATCATCTTAACCAACATAACCGCATATATATTCAAGATCGTCAGAGATCATTACAGGATCTCATGATCACATTATGTTGCTGACTCCAATCTTTTTCTTCAATTCCAACTCAAAGTGAACCTTTAAACTTCCCCCCCCTCAAACGGAGGGGCAGGCAATTCATTTTCGCTATGTTTCCACCCCAGTAACCGGTTACGGCAGGCAGCCCTCTGCATCAACCTGGACTATGCTACATACATATGTATGTAGCATATAGGACATATGTACTTACACGAATCACGGTTATATAATCATCTAAGCAAGCAAGCTCGTGTATTAGCCAAGTTTCGCTTGCAGCTTGGCCAGCAAAAAAGTCTTCTGGTTTCAGACACAAAACGGGTTGCTTGCTGCACTCGCTATGTAGGTGGGTGTGTGTGTGTATGTGTGTGTGTGTGTGTGTGGCACATGGGCAATATGCAACGTGCAACATGCAACATGCAATAGGCAACGTGCAAGTTTAATGCATTTGTCAAGCCGCGACGCCGACTGCCTGCAACATTTGCCGTGTTGCACTTCCTGCTTATCGTGCAACCGCTGCAAAAATATCGCCATGTAATGCTTGCCCCCTCCCCTCTACCCCTCGCCCACTAACACACTCCACATAGCGGTAACATTGCCTGCTAACACCATTTTCCTTTTGCTGCTGTCGTCGTCATAGTTGCAATTGTTGTTGTTGTTGTTGTTGTTACGTGAAAAACGAAAGTAAAAATTCGCAACTGGTAAATGACAACGACGGCGACGGCGACGGCGACGACGACGACTTTGGTGCAACGTTGCAACGTCGTCGTTGTTGTTGTTGTTATTGCTATTGTACAAGTTGCAGTTGGCATTGTTAGTTAGTTTGCCATTTTTCTCATTTTCATTGCGCCGACTACGATCGAATCGGTGAATGGGAAAACAAAAGCAATAACAACAACAACAACAACAACAACTCGGGCAGAAAGAGAAACAACAACAACAAACTGGAATGTGGCACACGGTCTGTGGTGGAGGTAAAGATCGGCGTTGTCATCGTTGTTGTTGCTGGTGTTGCTGCCCACTGCTGTGGCTGCTTGTTATGTCATACAAGGAAGCGAATTTGCAGCGCACAACGCGACGACGACGACGACGGCCAACAGCAACAGCAACAACAACAACAACAACAACACGCAACAGCGCCAACATTGTTGCAATCATTTGGACTTGGATGTGGCTATCGAAGCAGGAGTTGCCGTTATTGTTGCAGTAGTTGTTGTTGCTGTTGTTGCTTCTGTTGCCGTTACCAACTTCTAACGTGGGCTAAAACTGGCTGCGCCGCCTTGGACAAGTTTTCCTTTCCAACAACTGCAACAAATTTGAAGCCTGCAACACAACTGAAGTTGCAACTGCAACTTGCCAACTTGCTGCAGCCCAAGTTGCTTTTTTAGAGTTCGTGATGCAGTTTGTTGTTATTGCTGTGGCCGTTGCTTTTTCACTTTTCATTGAACGGTTTTTCTAGGTTTCCTGCTGCTTTTGGCGTTACTGGGTAAATGTTACATAATTTGCTAACGATTTTTGCCGTCAATTTTTTCGCTGCTGCTGCTGCTGCTGTTGTTGTTGTTGTTGTTGTTTGTTCGAGAGTGATCCATGGTGACGATGACTTTTGTAGAGGAGACGCCGCAGTGTGCACGAGTTTGAATACCCTGTAAGTAGAGGGAGTAGAGAGAGAGAGAGAGAGAAAGAGAGAGAGAGATAGAGAGAGAGAGGAAGAAAGAGAGAGAGAGAGAGGGAGAAGGGAGAAGAAAGAGATAGACCGAGAGTAAGAGAAAGTTAGAAAGAAAGGATGAGGAAGAGAAACAAAATAGAAGATAGAGAGAGGAAAAATATAGAAAGGGAGTGGATAAAGACTGAGAGATAATATATAGAGAAAGAGAGAAGAGCTAGAGAGTAAAAGCACAGATTGAAAGAAAGAGAAGATAAAGAAAAAGAGCGGAAGGGAAAAACGAAAAAGGAAAAAGGCAGAAAGAAGAAAGAAAGAGAGATTCGGGGCAAAAGAGAGAAAAAAACAGAGAAAGATAGAGAAATAAGAGAGTTAGAGGAAGTGTGAGAGAGAGAGAGGGAAAAAAGAGAAAGAGAGAGACGCAAGATAGATAGAAAGGAGAGAGAGAGAGACAGAGAGAAAGAGAGATAGATAGATAGAGGAATTGAGAGAAAAGATAGAGAGAGAGACAGAAAGCTTAGATAGAGAGTAAGAGAAAAGAGATAGAGGAAGAGAGAAAACAGATAGAGAGAGAAGATAAATATAGAGAGGGAGAGAATAAAGAGGACAAAGAATAAGGGAGATTAATGAAAGAGAGAGAAAGAAAGTAAGGCAGAGCGATGAAGGGTCACACAACGTCTTGTTAATTTCCCCAATAAGTTACCACCATGAAACAGGGTATTATGAGGTGCGGCATTTGGCGGCAGACTGCGCTAGGTTTTGGCGTGCCCAAAGTCGCAAACAAAGCTCGGCTCGCCCCCGCACACAATGGCAACTGCAGCCGCCCTGCCACTCCCCCCCACGTTAAGCTGTGGGGCATTGTGTGTGGCAAAGTCAACGAACTTTGCCAGCGAATTTAGATCAGAATTGAGGAGATCGCGCAGCGCGAGCGTAGATCGCACATAGAGCGCACCACACACACACACACACACACACACACACACGTGCACATGTGCATACGTGCAGGCGTGCACACACGTGTGCATGTGTGTGTGCATGTGTGTGTGTATGTGTGCGTGCTGACCATGGCCCTGCCCAGTTATGGACTCACAAAACTGCGACTTTGACTTCAGCTTGGGCTCCCCCTCTCTCTCTCTCTCTCTCTCTCACTCTTATCTGTCTCTCACATCTGTCGCTCTCTTTGCTCCCTTCGCTTCGCTCGGTTTTCTCGCTTTGCATTTAATGGGCAAATAGCAATTAAAATGTCCAAAGCGTGCACAAAAGGAGAAAGTGAAAAAGTGCAAATTTTGTGCGGCGCGAGGCTTTTTTCGTCAATCGTTTTTTTTTTTATTTTTATACCCGCTACTCATAGAGTAGAAGGGTATTATAACTTTGTTCAAACCGAAAATGTATGCATGGAACAGGCAGAAGGAGACACCTCCGACCCCATAAAGTGTATATATTCTGGCTCAGGATCAACAGCCGAGTCGATATAGCCATGTCCGTCTGTCCGTCTGTCTGTCCGTGTGAACACCTAGATCTCAGCTATTATAAGAGCTAGGACTACCAAGTTTGATGACAATATGTGTTATTATTGCAGGCTGATCATTCTGATCATTTTATTT
Organism: Zaprionus ghesquierei; assembly: GCA_018904095.1. Lineage (NCBI taxonomy): Eukaryota > Metazoa > Arthropoda > Insecta > Diptera > Drosophilidae > Zaprionus > Zaprionus ghesquierei. The sequence continues at coordinate 737,820 of JAEIGP010000841.1, forward strand.
TGGATTTTGGCCACGCCCCTTTCCGCCCTCGTAAATCGAGAAAAATTGATTACAAGCGCAATTTTGATGCCATATTGTTCATTTTCGGTTTATATGATAGCTACAGCTAACTAGACGATCTCTGAATTTGGTTACAATCGGTTACAATCGTTATTCAACTCAACGTTTTCCATGGCTGTAAGCAGCGCTGCCTGCAGCATTGTGCCGAATCGTGTGTCCGTGTACGGTGGGGAAATGGATTAAGTTGTGGACTGCAAAACGAACGAAGTATTATTATGCATTTACAGGTTCGAGTCCCGCCCGCATCAAAAATTAAATGTGTGGAAAATTTTTTTTTCTTTAGATTTTAACTTTGCCTAAATATTGTAAGTCCTTGGCCTTTTACGGTCAAAATATGATTATAGACGTTCTTTACTGTTCCGAAAATAATTTGGATGTACGAGCAGCTGGGTAGCGGGTATATTACAGTCGAGCACACTCGAATGTGGCTTTCTTACTTGTTTATTTTAAGTTTTTATATTTTATTTGGCGCTTTTGTTGTGCCTCTTTGGACTTCAACAATTACGTTTCGAATACATTTTAAAATGCACAACAGCACCCAGAGGTAAGGTAGGGGCAGGGGCAGAGGGGGAAGTTGGCTTTAAGCCGGCGAAGCTCCCAGGAGCTGCACACGGGGGCGTATGCGTAATATTCTGTCGATCGTAAATACTGTCCGAATGGCCGTAGCCAGAGAAGCAACAACAGCAACAGCAACAGCAACAACAACAGCAACAGCAGCGCAGCGGCAGCAACAACAAGCGTTGTTAACAACAATAGTATAAGTAATAGCAACAATTGTAATAGCAACAATAATCATAATAAACAATTGAACAACTTTCACTTGGCGCTTGAATTCAACGCACGACGCAATTCAAATGAACGATCTTAGTGTGTGTGTGTGTGTGTGTGTGTGTGTGTGGGTGTGTGTGTGTGTGTGGGTGTGTGTGTGTGTGTGTGTGTGTGTGTGTGTGTGTGTGTGTGTGTGTGTGTGTGTGTGTGTGGGGGCGACTGAGTATGCACGCCCCAGCACAATGACAAACCTGGTTACAGAGGGCACACACACAGCCACAGACAAAAAATACATCAAAAATTTGCCTATGAGCAAAATGAGCAATTAAAATGCGAAGCACATGAAAGAGCAAGGGGGAGGGGAAAGATAGAGATAAAGATGAGAAAGAGAGTAAGAGAGAGGGAGAGCCCAAGCAAGCCAAACAGGCAACTTATCGAGTTGAGACGGGGCAAGGCAGCGATTCTTCACAGTCTCGTTTACTTTTGAATGATTCGCTTCAATTGGAAGTGACTCGAGTGGATTGCAATCACTGCAGACATTTATGTGAGGTTGTAGTCTGAAATTGAGCTAATACAATGAGTGCAGCACTCCATTTCATTACCAAATACTTGGTGTTTCTTTCAGGTGCTTTACTAAGGTAAAGAAGGGGAATGTGGCGAATTTCTAAAATAAACATTATCTGCGTGCAGCAATAAGATATAATGTCTGCAAATTGAGTAGCCCTAGCTTTAAAATCTCTAAGATATATGTGCTTATACAGACACCGCTTACATTACTCGCTTTGCATTTTAGCTGAAAATGGAATTTTGATGGACTTAACAAAAACAAAACAAGAAAGAAAGGCTATCTTCGACACATCAAAGGTTTTATACCCATGCTGTTAATCCACATAATTAATCGGCCGATAGGTTCTAGGCAGCTTAACGATATATCGGTCCGATTTTAATAAATCTTGCATAGCATTTAATGGACATACTTATATACTTATCCATCATGTCAAATATGGTGTCTCTAGCTTTTGTAATAGCTGAGATCTCAACGTTCATACAGACAGACGGACAGACGGACAGACAGACATGGCCCAATCGGCTGTTGATCCTGAGCCAGAATATATACACTTTATGGGGTCTGCCATGTCTCCTTCTGCCTGTTACCTACTTTTCCACACCATTTTCAATGGTCGAATGGTATAAAAAATTAAAATTCGACCGATAGGTTCTATGGCAGCTATACGATATATCGGTCCAATCTGGCTTGTTTCGACTTAGTGTCATCAAGAGAGCTCTAAAACTGAGAGACTTGTTTGCGTTGCAACAGACGGTCGGACAGACAGACGGACGGATAAGAATATATACATATATGTATATTTCTGACCAAAATCAATATACCCTTTGCAGAGGTATGAAAAGAAACTTAAATGCTCAAAAGGTCAAAAAGATGGGCAACTATGCCGAGGGCTGCACCAGCGGCAACAAGGGGCGTCACAAACTGATCATCCAACTTGTTTCAGTGCCCGTAGTTGGGGCTTTTGCAAAATGCCCTATAGTGTCCGCCCTTCATTGTGCCATAGTGATTAGAAAACCGCATATTTTTGAAGTTTGTAGGCCTTTACCTTGACGGCCCTTAACTCATTTCGCGCTACATACGGGGACATTTGCATATTCTTCAGGTTCGGGAAATTGTAAATAGTTTTCATTCTTAACAATGATATGTTAAGTTTGTTGATTGCATCCCGCCTCGTCAGGTCATCTCTAGCTCCAGTTCACGCTGCTCATCAAGCATTTCACAATTTCACAATTTCGCATTGTGCAGTATATTGTAGAGCAACTTCTGCTTGGCCTTGCTGGGGGACACCCCTTGGGAATGCAGACGCTTTAGCTCTAATGTAATTTGCCCTTTCCTGGACACATCACTTCTTGGTGTTCCGTGCATCCATCTAAATGTGCATTATCTCGCGGATTGGATTGATAATCTGATTCTGACTCGATCTGCTTTTCGAATCGTACATTGGGTACAAAGGCTAAACAGCTGCAAAATAAACGCACTTTTCTTATATTATTTAATGTTACTTTTTTATATATTGTAGTTAGATCTACATTCGAATCAATCGAATGATTTTAGAATGAATCACATTCGATTGGGATTTTTGTTGATCTTGACCACCAGATTGATTACATAAGCATTAAAACATTAAAGATACGCTTTATACCCCTGAAGTTACTTCTAATACAAAGCAGTTTTCGGTTAAATTTAGTACAAGTCTTTCAGTCTTTCAGGCCACTCCCCCCAAAAATGAACTAAGAAACTTATCCAGACTTCGTACAATCAAAACTTTGGCATAAATGATGAGATTTTCGCTCGGAATTTAATTACTTTCTTGGTTCGACCTTCAGATTGAGTAGCCATCGCAAAATCATACTTATCTAGGTTAAGAATGAGTTACTCAGCTGAATTTGTGTGAATTTGCAATTTAATCAGGACATTTGTAGCCAATAAGAGCGAAAAGGAAATCCAATTGCAAAAGTAAAAAAAAACTTCTTTGATTTGTCAAGGAATGGGGGGGGAAAGGATCTGTGTATTTGCCTGTTGAGCATCGCACAAAGCGCACAACGTGCCACGCTGTCAATGTGTCGAGGCTGCGCTGCTGCTGCTGCTGCTGCTGCTGCTGCTGCTGGCGCTGCTACTGCGCTGCCGATGCTCTCAATGCCATTCGAGGCTGAAGAAAGTCATAACAATGGCGTTTCGGTTGTGTCGCTGCGGTTGCCTCCTGCTGCAAATCCAAATGAAATGTCGAGCCGACGCTACCCCTCCCCCCTCCATCCCCTTTACGTTACGCCCTGTCGCGCTGCTGCTGCTGCTACGACATGGGGCCGACCTGCCCTAACGCACATCTTATTGCCTCGCATCGATGTCCTTGGACTCGCCGTGGCAGCGTGGCAGCGTGGCAACCGTACGTTGAACTTTTGATTCGTGTTGCCTTGGAAATGGCTGCACAACAGGCGCGCACACACACACGCACGCAGCGCGTTTATGCCATGAAGTGTGGCGATGTGGTGAGATAACAAACGGATTCGTGAAACGGTTTTTGGCAAAGCGTTTGGCGGGCCAAGCTGCCGAGAGGGGCCGCTGCCAAGCAGCGTGCGGCTCTTGCGCAGAGCGACAGAGAGAGAGAGTGCGAGAGAGAGAGAGAGAGAGAGCGAGTGAGCGCGATGCAGGGACAACGCTTGGCAGCTTGTGGCAGGTCAGTGCTGGCACTGGAAAAGCTCTCAGCAGCTGCTCCTGACCTACCGCCAGCTTGTGTCGCTTTGTCCTCCGGCAGCCCCGCTGCAAAGTGACGTTGTATGTCGACGCGACACCTCCCTGACCAGCGCAATACGACTGTCTGTGCATGTGTGTGTGTGTGTGTGTGTGTTTGTGTATGTGAATTTGTTTTGTGCCCAAGTGCAAGTTCAATCTATGAATTTGAACGGATTCTGTGCACGGCCCCGACCCCAGTCCCTGCTCGCAGTACACGTTCTCTCTCTCTCTCTCTCTCTCTCTCACTCTTTCTCTCACTCTCTGTCTGTGTGACTCGCTCTAGCTGATGTAGTGGTTGCAAATGTCCTTGCCGAAACGCAAAGTTCACAGCGGAAAGAGCTCTCAGCAGCCTCAGCAAAATTTTCACAGTTTCAGTTTCAGTTTTCCGTTTTGGCATCAAAGTTGAAACTGAAAGGTTTCTGTTTCGCATTAAAAGCTATAATTGTAGCAAGCCCAACATATCCTTTTATAGCACAGCATAATTAACTCAAAACTTTCCCCTATATTCTTAATGACAGCTCCATGTTATATATGTTTTTATACTTTATCTATAGCACAATCATACACAAAAAAAATATTTGTTTACTTTGGAAATTTCCAAAACACATTTAAGCTACCATAAATCAGACACACAAACATGTATGTATGTAGTTAATGGGTTCAAAAGTTGGGAAATCGTTGAGATTTCTTTAATTCACTTTATTCTGAAAATTTCTCAGAGACGCGTAGAGCATCCCAGAAAATGAACTCTCCTTGGGCATTTTTATACCCGCTACTCATAGAGTAGAAGGCTATTATAACTTTGTTCAAACTGAAAATGTATGCATGGAACAGGCAGAAGGAGACACCTCCTATATATATTCTGGCTCAGGATCAACAGCCGAGTCGATATAGTCATGTCTGTCCGTCTGTCTTTCCGTGTGAACACCAAGATCTCAGCTATTATAAGAGCTAGAACTACCAAATTTGGTGACAATATGTGTTATTATTGCACGCTGATCAAGTTTACTTTGGATTTTGACCACGCCCCCTTCCGTCCCATAAATCGAAAAAAGTAGAATACTGGCACAATTTTGGTACCATATTGTTTGTTTTCGGTTTATACAATCATAAGCCCAAGAGAAATGATCTCTGAATTTGAATTTGGTAACGATCGGATAATAAACGTGTACGGTGGTCAAATGGGTTAAGTGGTGAAGTGCAAAACGAACAGTACTACTTGTATTATGCATTTATGGGTTTGAGTCCCGCCCGCATCAAAAGTTAAATGTGTGCAAAAAATTGCTTTTTATTTTAGATTTTAACTTTGCATAAATATTGTAAGTCCATGGCCTTTTACGGTCAAAATATGATTGTAGCCGAGCAGCTGGGTAGCGGGTATATAATAGTCGAGCACACTCGACTGTAGCTTTCCTTACTTGTTTAACATTATCTTTGATAAATTTGATCTCTTCCAAGGGTTTTCCTATCCCAACTTGCTGGCGCACATTCTTTCTATATAAATATCAATTTCCCACTGACTGTAAACGATCAACAACCACAAGAACAGCAAGAACAACAAGAACAACAAGCTACAGAGCTATAACAGCAACAACAACTCGTTCTAAACTCAGCGTCTGTAGAGTCTGTAGAACGTCCGGCGTAAGCGTTTTACGATTCGATGTTAAGTTCAATGTTGAAATTAGCATAAAATACCGTTAATTGCATTAGCATTAGTCTGGCCCGCACCGCACTCACCGTCACCGTCACCGTCACCGTCATCGTCTCCGTGTCCGTCTGCGTCTCAGTCTGCATCTACGTCTGCATCTCCATCTCCGCCTCAGTTACAGCCTCAGTCGTCTCTCTCTCTCTCTCTCGCCTCTCCCACGATCGCCGACATATTCAATTGCACTTTTGTTTTTATAGCGCATTCTTCGCGCATATATCATAGTCGACAGCAGCAGCACCTACGATCGGCAACAGCAGCGGCGGCGACGATGACGACGACGACTGCGTTCATAGCTGCGATCGCAGCGGAGATCGTTAGCAGTTATCCTTGAGTGTGCCGCATTGCGCGTACGCTCTGTTGTCGCCGAGCCAATTCCGTAACGCAATGCAGTTAGTTCTACCTGTAGTGCTAATGTCGGATCGCTGACGACGTCGATGGTCGTATAATTGATCATGATCGTAAATTATCAACGATTGCCGATGACTGCAACAGCAGCAGCAGTTCGTAGTGCCGGCGCCGGACATGTCTCTTTGCCGGAATCAGTTCGCTCTGTTGGTGATATTTATGGGTGTTATGCGATCTATAAATATTGTATACGAACATATATATATATATAAGTATATAGCCTCTATATCATATCGTCTAATTAATATTGCTTTTATATTTGAGGCTTCTTCGAACTGCCAAGCCAGTCGGGTCAGCCCAGATATAACAGGCCATAACATCTACTCCATCTACCTTAATATAGCATATATCGTATATACAGTTGTATAGTAAAAGTGAGCTCTATTGATGACGTGCAACCTTTCTGGGCTTGTCTGCTGTTTTGCGCGCTTTTCCCCCTCATTACTGTGTCAATATTTTCTAGTTTTGTGGGCCAATTCTGACACTTGATAGATACTTTCTACACATACATATGTAGAACATATAACTATATATATTCTTGATAAACAATTAGTCTGCACTTAGGCAAATATTGGATGAGCGTAGTGCTACAACAAAAGGATCTTCTATCGTTTGTTTGCATCTTTCTTGGGAATAAGGCAAGATAAATAAAGCTAGTGAGGGAGATATACATGTATGTATGTATGTATGTGCATACCTAGGCAGCTAGATAGAGACATACATATGTAGTACGTGCATCTGTGTGCGTGTGCGTGTTTACTACGTAAAATAGTTTGACCCAGATTTCAAATGGTTTCTTCTTATATATATATATATATATAATATATATATATATTTTTTTTATCTTCGAACGAAATTATGTATTTCATTCCGTTTCAATGCCCTACGCACTGTGTGTGTTTGGGTGGCGGGCGGGCATATACGCACCCAGGCGGCATTGGCGACAGCTGATCGTGGATGGAGTCGCGTAGGGCATGGGGCGAGCGCAGCTGCCGTTGGCGTTTTGTTTGTTTGCTGTTGTTGTTGCTGCCGGGTGCAAAGAACATGAACAAACACAGAGAGAAAGAAATATGTTTGTATGTCCGTATGTATGCATGTGTGTGTGTAGACCCGATGACTGCCGATTAGATAAAAAAACGCACCAAATAAAAAAATAGAAAGAAACGTTTGTTGTTGTTGCTCTTTTCTTCTTGCCTGCCTTATGTCTTCTTTCCTTCTTTCTTTCTCTATGTCGAAACATTTGCGATGACGATGGCGACCTACTTGTTGGTTGTGCGTGGGGGCGTGCGTTGAAGGGGAAGGGGAGGGGGAGGGGAAGGTGGGATAGAGGAGGTTGCTAGAGTGTTTGGCCGGGCATACTAGATAGCAGTGGGGGCGGGGTGGGGGTTGGGGGCTGCCTATGTTGGGGTAGTGATTGCCGAAATGCTTGTCGCACTGCTTCTGCTTCTGCTTGTTGTTGTTGTTGTTGTTGTTCCCCAACATTGTTCGAAAATGATTGTAAACAAAAATAAACCTTCAACTTGATACGCATCCAGGGATGTGTTGAAGGTGCCCCACGCACACACGCACACACACACGCACACAAAGATAACACACACGAGCACTCACACTCACTCTCTCACACACACACACACGCTCGCGCACACTCAGCGTGTGCTTTGAACGACCGTCGATCTTTCTTTAAATTTTTCATACCTTTTGTAATTAGTGCTACATATATCGCTGTCTCTCTCTCTTTCGCTCTCATTCGCACTCCCTCTCTTTCTCCCGCTCTTTGTCTCTCGCTCTGTTGGGTGTTCTGTCGGCCTGCCCGTCGCTATGTGTAGGATATAGGTCACTAGCAAACATAAATAACGCCCTGTAGATGCGGCCCATGCGGCCAAATACACTTAGCGAAATGATCGCGTTTGTTCGGGAGAAAAAGTTTGTAGAACTTGGAAATTTTCGGTATAGTTTGATAAAGAAATGTACATATTTTGCTTGGCTTACTGGCAAAGTGCTTGCAATTCTTCTCCCTCAGCTCTCAATTCCAGCTCGATCGATCTTGCTATATGTTCACAATAAAATTGCGATCATTTTATTGTCTACTTATAGCAACATCGATGTTTGAAGAACTAATATCTCTTTCTACTAGAGTTGTATGTTAAATTTTTGTAATGATTTGCTTTTTCAGCTTCTTGTTTATTTCACTTTCCCTCTCACTGCTTCTTTTCGCTCAGTGTACATCATTCTGTACGTTTTTTTTCTGTCGAAGTGCTGCGTTACGCTCTGAGATGAGTCGCAGCATGCGACTAAGCAGCCACAATGCTGCCTCACACCTTGCTGCCAGTTGCACACCCACCCACACACACACACACTCGCACACACTCGCACAATTTCAAGTTCTTGGCCCAGCGCCCGTCGCCTGTCAATGTTGATGAGGCGACGTCGTTGCTGCTGCTGTTTTTGTGGTTGTTGTCTCTTGAGGTGGAATCGATCTTAGTCTTTATGGATTTCATATGCCTCAGCTGCCGCTGTTGTTGTTGCTGCTGCCACTGCGGAGCTAGCCGCTGTCATTTAGTGTCCAACTGTCGACGCAACTGTCAAAATTGACCTAAAAATGAACGAAAATCCAAATGAGAATTCGAATGTTTTTTCAAAAAAGCGCAGCAAAGCTGCGCACGTCGAAACTTGATAGCTCTACCTGAATGTGCCCTGCACTACCCACTACCCACTACCCAACACCCCCCTCCACAGAGAAATTGAAATAGGAGATAAGCAGAATATGTGGAGTAAGTCAGCCCAAATTCGAAAGCAAGCAAAGTATTGGAAGAACCCCCCAGATAGAATAACCAATAGGTTTGCTGCTTGCTGCGCTTATGCAATGCGAAGCTACCCAGACATAGCTCTCAAGCAGTGCGTACACCCACCAACCATACCCCCCACCACGCCACCCCCTCCTCCATCACCCCTCTCGCTCTACCATAAATATTTAGCTTTTTAAGTCATTAATGTGTACGAATGTTTCAAACTATTTCAATTCATGTTTCGTTCTATTGCAGTTCTTCGAGGGAATGACGCAGGCATTTCTTTTGCAGCGTTGGACTTTCGTTTTATAAGGTGAGTGAAGCGTTTACTAGCTAAAAAATAACGGTACTTTTGGTAGGTAACCTAAGTAGAGACAAGTGTAAGACAAACTAAAGTTGTGAAACTCATGAGATTTGTATAAAGTTGCTGCTTTTACAGGGTATCTCTAAGTTACCCTGGCTATCGTATCCTCCGTATTTGTGCGTATTACTGGGTATCTCTGGGTATTACTACTCATTCCTGGGCATTTCTGGTATTACAACTTTAAAGTTGCAGCGCATTTCCAATGTGCCTTGAATATTCTTATTCATGCCATAGCAAATGCAAAATGTATGCTTGTGTGTGTGTGTGTGTGTGTGTGTGTGAGCGAGTGTGTGAGTCGTATGTACAAATATTTTTGACCCAGAAACATTACGCGAGTGGCTCACAAAACAACAACAACAACAACAACAACAGCAACAAAAGCAACAATAAAGTGTCAGCATTTTGCACTTTACTACAAATAAAACAAGCGAAAAACTGGCTAGTTTTGGCTTGAAGTCGCTAGAAGAGATACCCTTTAGAGGTTTGCTAATGTATACAAATTTATCATTTTAGACATATTTATTAAAATCGTCGAATATTGTATATTATACCCAGATTGGCATTCACATATATATGTATGACTTAACCTTTATATATATAGTAGATCAGCATTTGTATAAACAGTTTGATAATGCATAACTGTTCAAGCTGCTTTCAAAATGACTTGTTTTACTTGTCAGCCTACTGAACAGGAAGTTATATCTGCTATATAAAATCACAATGAATCTCAAAACATAAAAGCACACACAGTTCCCGCAATCTCTGCCTCTCATTCGCTTGCATTTACTATGCTACCTTACAGAAATATATGTGCATTATATCATATCTGTATATAAAACATTATCTTTACTTAAGATATACTCAACTCTTAACTTGCACCCACGCACCCTACAGACACAGTCTTCTCTCTCTCTCTCTCTCTCTCTCATGCTCTCTCCTTCTCGACCTTTCTCTCTTTGAACTCGATTTTGACTTCGACTTCAACTTCCACTGGCTACGACTTCGAATTCGAATTCGACATCAACATCGGCTCTGGGTTACCTCTCAGGCTTTTTGCTGCTGGTCCCCTTTCCCACTCCCCCTCCCTCTCTGCAGCACTTCCCACCGTTGCTGCCTTTGCTTTTCCACTTGACATTTGTTCGGGGAGCCACAAAAACCAAACGGCAATTTGATCGAATTTTCGACAACAACAAGCAAAAGTGCCGCCAGTGTATTTTGTTTTTCCTTCTACCACATTCTACCGCAAGGCGGCATCCACCACACCCAACAGCAGCAGCAGCAGCAGCAGCAGCAGCAGACCGCGCACCCCTCCCATTCTCTCTCTCTGCTCCCCCAATTCCCCCGTCTGTCTGCAGTGGCCCAACTACCCCGACAGCGTCTGTCGCAACGGTGGCGTATACGTAATCATGTTGCTGTTGCTGCTGCTGATGTTGCTGCTGCTGTTGTTGTTGTTGTTGTTGTACAGCTGGCTGTTCGGGGGCTTTTATGCAAATGGCGTTCAAGGATTTTTGTGTGAAAGTTGTTGAACCTCATGACTGGCAATTAGAGTGCAACTGCAACTTGTGTGCATTTTATAGAGTATGCAAATATTTATGCTGTCTCCCTCTCTCTCTCTCTCTCTCTTTCTTTCTCTCTCTATATATCTATTTGTGCGCCTCACTAAGTATTATAATGATATATCAAATTGAGTCCAGTCGCATTGATAACGGCAGAGGAAGAGAGAGAGAGAAAGAAAAACAAATGAGGCTAACAAAATTCTATGCGGAATGCAATGGAAAGTGCTGGAAAATTAAAGTTTCAATTTATCATATACAAGTATTATAGTTCTACATGTGCCATATATGGCTGTGGGCATCTCTTTGTGGATCTCTAAAACTGCTTGATATAGGGCGAAAATGATTGCAATTTCCATAGAGAATCATAAGCATAATGCTGAATGAAATAGAAGCTTTAGAAGAATGAGATGCTCTTATAAATCAAGAATATATATTATATATTTATATATTTTTTGAAGTATATATGTATATTCCCTATTACCATCAGCAGGAGAGTCGCACTAGCCATGTCCGAAGTTGTCTCTTAGTATTGGAGGTATCTTTATGAAACTTGAAACTCGGAGCGAGCGGGTCGGAACGATATATCGTATAGTCGCCATTGAAGCAATCGGCCGATTTTTAACATTTTTCAAAATATCGCCATGAAATTTTTCCGATATATATCTAAGCATGTTCTTTGAAGACTGTGCAAATTTGAACAAAATAGGACCGATATATCGCATAGCTGCATACAACATAGAACCTATCGGCCATGTGTATATGTGCTTACGTGTATGTGTATGTATATACATATCTGTGTCTATGACAACAAAATAGGTGGCAAACCGCAAAAGCAACGCAGCGAATTGACTTAGGATGCCAGGCGACTTCTTGTCGAACTAAGAAGAACGAGACACACTCGCACACACATAGTCTGTATATATGTGTGTGTTTGTGTGTGTGTGTCTGTGCATTTCCAATATCATCCAAGGATATTTTGGCTGCACTGAATCCACATGACCTTCCAAAGTTGGTTGACTCGCGACGCCTTGCAACTGCGGGCGAGAGAGGGCGGCGTGGCAGGACACTGCAAGGGGCAGGAGGTAGTTTACTTTTTATGAGACAAGAGGAGAGAGGAAAAGAGCGGTGGAGCTGGAGGAGCTGAGGAGCGGGGGGCGTTAGCAGTTTATGATGCAAGCAGTAAGAGAGCGACGACGACGCACTGCCAGGCATGGCGCGGGCGAGAGAGCAACATAAGCAGAGAGCGCAGGCAAGTGAGAGAGCGACCGACAGCGATAGAGTGAGAGAGCGAGAGAGCGTGAACGAGGGAACAAGGGAACAAGGGTACGAGGGAACGAGAGTGCAAGTGCACTTGACGCTTTGCAGTCGTTAGAAGCAAACCAGAGACCAGCAGCGCCAAGAGCAAATGCCAAATGACAGTTAGCAGCAGCAGCTTTTGGGGCTAAGGAAAACCCCACGCGCTTCGTCGTCGTCGTCGTCGTCGTCGTCGTCATCGTTGCTGTTGCTGTTGCTGCTCGGGTTCTGTCTCTGTGCAGCGCGCGACTCTCGCGCGGTCTCTGACTCGGTCTCTGTCTCCGTCTCCGTCTCTGTCTCTGTCATAGTTTCGGTTTCTGTTTCGGTTTCTGTTTCTGTCGTCGTCGCTGCAACCGTTTGACAATTTCGCTGCTGTTGCTGCCTGCCAGTTGCACATTTCCGTTATATCCGCCAGACGGCCCGACTGTGCCACACAGCAGGCAGCGCACTCGCTCGCTCGTTCGTTCGTTCGTTCGTTCGCTCAGTTCGCTCAGCCTTTGGTTTTCTGGTCGCATTTGGCACAGTTCAAACAGTGCGTGCCACGCTGCGTATGCGTAACGCAGCCAAAAAGTTATAAAAAAAAAATTATTCGAAAAGAAAATTCAAATAAAATTTAGAGTCGAAAATTGAAATCATATGCAAAAAATAAAATAGAACAAACAGCACAAACAACACAAGCAACACACGCAGCAGCAGCTACGTGTGGCACTTGTGGCACAGCGCAGTGCGAGAACGGCAACAACGACGGCGACAACAACAACAACAGAAGCAACTGCAACTGCAACTGCAACTGCAATAACAACTTCAACTTGCACTGCAACTGCAGCTTGAAGCTGATTTTCGCATACGCTCAACGCGCTGCGTTACGCTGCGTCGCGACGTCGCAGCTTGCATTGCTTACGGCGCAGCTGACGCCAGCGTAGCCGTTGGCTTTGGCTTTGTTTTGGCTTCAGCGCAGCAACCTCAGCAGCAGCCAAAGCAGCTGTGTGTGTGTGTGTGTGTGCAGACTTCACAACGGCTGCAGCGTCGACGGCGGCGACGGCGACTTCAGTTCGCTTCTGGCTCGAACGCAGTCGAACGCGCGCGCTACGCGTTAAATTGAAAACGAGAACAACAACAAGAAGAAGAACAACAACAACAACTGCAACTGCAACTGCAACAAAAACTGTGCAGATTTTTTTCAAGTGACTTTTTGTGGTGCATGTGACGACAAATTGGCAAAGTGCGCGAAAGGATTCAACAACAAGACAAACAACAACAACAACAGCAGCTGCAGCGAACAAACAGAAGAAAGAGACAGACAGAGAGAGACAACAAACACGCCTACAACTATGCCTGGCCCGGCGCTGTGGTCCGGTGAGTAAAGAGCGACCGACGATCACAACAACACCAAGTGGAAATCGCAGCACACGTTCTGCCGCACTCTCTTACACTCCCCCTCTCCCTCTCCCACTCCCACCTCCCCTCTGCCCCTCTCTCTCTCAGCTGCTTACAGCGCTAAGCAGTTGCATATTTCCGCATGCTGTCTCGCTTAGTCAAGCAGCCGCGCATGCTCTGCCTCTCCGCACTCTCTCACTCTCCCGCTCTCTCGCTCTCGCTCTCGATCCGTGTCATGGACAAGGAAAGAACCCAACGCAAAACTTTCACTTGCGCTGCCGCAGCAGCAGCAGCAACAGCAGCGCAGCCTGTGTCAGCTGGCCCTGAGAGAGCGCGCGCCGTGCCTCTCACGCTCTCACGCTCGCTCTCTGTGTGTGAGCGTGTGTGTGTGTGTATGTGTGTGCAAAGACAAGCTTAGGCGGCTTTAAGCTTCCTGCGTTACAAGTTACAATCAGAGGCAGCAACAACAACAAGAAGAGCGCATGCAATGCAGAGTTGAATTGACACGTTTGCTTTGCTCGCCTTTTACTACAGTTGTTGTTGTTGTTGTTGTTGTTTCAGTTACTTTTGCCGGTTACTCATTATAAAGTCGTAAGTATGTCTCTCTCTCTCTCTCTGTGTGTGTGTGTGTGTGTGTGTGTGTGTGTGTGAAATGTCAGTGAGCAATAAGGAAATGAAATGTGCGCCAAACAATTACACACATATGTATTGAATTTTTTTATTGTTGTTGTCGTTGTTGCTTTTGTTGTTATTGCTATTGCGGTTTCTGTTGATTTGCCATTGTTGTTGTTATTGTTGTTGTTGCAATGTATTTGAAATCGAAAGTGCTCACAGACAATGGTCAACGTACGAGGGTGGGGTAAGAGGAAGACGGCACGCACACAGAAACCAAGCCAAGCAGCTAGAGGTGTGTGTGTGTGTGTGTGTGTGTGCGTGTGTGGATTTAACAAAACAAAATTTAGAAGAAAAGTGCCAAATTGCTTTGCAGACAAAACTGTCAAACTGCCCTCGCACTCCCACTGTCACTCCTCCACCCTCCACCCTCCCCTTCCATTGTCACATCTTTAGCATTCCTGCCTCTCTGACTCCCGCATGACATTGCTCAGCTTCTTCTTCTTCTTCCTCTGGCATTCCCGTTGCGCTCCACTTGCGCAGCCGCCGTTGTCGTTGCCGTTGCCGTTGCCGTTGCGCAATCGTCAATGTGCTTTGTTGTGCTCTTTTTCAAATTAACTTTTACCTTTTACTCACTGCCAATGTGCGCGAGTGAATTACGCACTGCGTACATTTGTATATGTCTGTGTGTGTGTCAACCACTGATCAGGTGTTGAAGAAAGAGTGGGAAGAGTGGGGGAAGGGGGCTGCCATCTGCCTGCGCCAGGAAGCATTTGCTGCATTTACTTCGCACGCCAAGAGAGAGAGAGAGAGAGAGCGCACTCTCAAAGCTTTTCAGCAGCCGAAGCAATGAATTTGACTTTGACGTCGCTGCCGTCGTTGACGCTGGCGTCGCTGCACTGGCGCGCACGCTGGTGGCACAGTTTTATGTTTCATTTCATTGAACCTTTGCATAAGCGACCGCGCGCGCCTGCAATCTTCCGCGGCCGCTCTCTCTCTAGCCGTTGACGTAAGTTGTCGCACACAAACACACACACACACACACACACACACACACACACACACACGCGAGAGAGCCTCGTCTCCGCACGAGGGATGCCCGCGCTGCTTGCACGACGAAGTTGCACACGAAGTTGGAGACGAAGTCGAAGCGAGTCGAAGCTTTTCCTGCCTGCCTGCCAACCCACTGGCAAGCCGGTCAACGTCCACACACATACACACAACACTTCATTTCAATTGAAATGCAGCGCACACACACAGCTGCAGCGCAAAGTTTAGCAGAGTTTTTTTTCGTGTTACTATTTTCTATTTTCAAATGCGACGACGCCGAAACTGTCGCCAGACGCAACAGAGAACGGAGTTATTTCAGTTGGGCGAGCAGGGGGAGAGGAGTGGGAGGGGGAAGGGGGGCGGTGGTCGTGCGAGAGAGGGAAGTGCTAGGTTCGGCTGACGGAAACGTCCGACTGCAACTGCATATGCAAGTGAAGAGAGCTTCTGCTGCTGCTTCGGCAGCGCTCTCTCACACTGACTCGCTCTGCCTCCCTCTCTCGCTCTGGCTCTCTCTCTCTATTTATCTATCTAGCGCTTGTCGTTTTCGAACGCGGGCCGAACATTGCCGAGTGCTGGCAGCAGCGGCGGCGGCGGCGGAAAAGCATAAGTATGACGTCGACGTCGCTTGGTCTATGTCGCTGCGCTCGTGTGAGTCTATGTGTGTGTGTGTGTGTGTGTGTGTGTGCGTGCTGTGCTTTTTTACTTTTTGTCTATTGGTTTTCATTTTCGTTTGCAGTCGACATCGACTTTGGCTGCGCTGTCGACGCTGGCGTTGGCGTTCGCTTAAGCTTTAACAACATCTAATGGCGACGCGCCGCTGCTGACGACGTCGATCGTTGGCTTTGGCTTTGGCCAGCAGCGACGTCGACAGCGAAATAGTTGTGCGCCGTTTCTGTGTCTGTGTGTGTTGGTGTTGGTGTTGGTGTTGCTCTGCGCGCTAGTTTCGAACGCCACCGCTGCCGCTGCTGCTGCTGCTGCTGCTGCTGCTGCTGCTGTCTGGCTGACTGACTGACTGTGTGCAACCTACACCATAGACAGCAGCGTCAGCGTTGGCTGCGCAGCCGGCGCAGACGTCGCTGGCTGACTGGGCTGAGACTGTTTGTGGCTGCTGCTTGCTTTCTTTCGCTCGCTTACTCCTTTCATTTCACTTTATTTCGTTCGAATGTACGCACGTTGGCCGCGGAGCAGCATCAAACAAAACAACCAGCGACAACAACAACAACAACAACAATAACAGCGACAACGAGACAACACAAGGAAAACAACAGCAACAACAACTCCAGCAGCAGCAACAACAACAACAACAACAACACGGCGCGAAAGCGACTCTTGTCGTCTTGTCTGCTGTTTCCCTGTTTGTTGTGTGCGTGTGTGTGTTGTCATACGGAAGAGACTCTGTTTTGATTTTTTTTGTTTCATACTCTGTTGTTATTTTTTTTTTTAATTATTTTGGATTTTTATTTTTTTGGAAAAACTCAGATTTGTTGCTCGTGTTTTAAAATTTGATTTTGTTTTTCTGTTTTGCATTTTTTTGTTTGTTTGTTATTTTGTTGTGTCGCGAATCCGTAAACAACAAATTGCAGCGGCGTGCATTCTACGCGGAGTTACAGTTACACTCTACAAATCGGTAAATCGCAATAACGGTCAACAATACAAAACAACAACAATAACTGAAACATTATCAAAGTAAACGGTTATCGCACACACGCATGTAGAATCGATAAATCATCTCGATAAACATAAACCAGTTGCATTTCGATCTATATACAAGCATAAATATATATATATATATACAATATAGTTATATGTATATAGTATATATTCACAAGCCGAATCGAATGCACTTCATGTCGTGCCAGTGTCAGTGTCTGTGCAAGTGTGTTTGTGTGTGTTTGTGTGTGTGTGTGTGTGAATGTGTGTTGCTTCTAGAATGTCTATCGAAGCGCCGATAGTGGATTCTAGCAAAGTGCAACAAAGTGAAATGGAACACAATAAGTAAATAAGTGATCCTGGCAGATTGTGCTCATGCTATATAGGCGAGAGATTAATGAGTTATGCATATGTATGTGTAGAGATCGCTTAAAGGCGAGCTACATACGTATTTTTTTTTAAGTTTGTCTGTTTTATTCTGCCCCCAGGCTGCAGCCCAATACTATTCACCTACACATACAAGCAAACACACTGACACGCAAACTCAGCGGATCGACAAGGATAATCATATACATGTGTGTATGTGTGCGTGACATACCATTTTTTTTTTTTTTTTGTATTGTTCTGCATTTTCTCACTCGCTGATCAGTCAATAACGGTAGACACTCTCTATCTCCCTCCCTCTCTATCTCTCTCTCTCTCTCTCTCGCTCTCTCTCTCTCTCGCTATCTGTCTCTCTCGCCTGTTGTTGTGTGTGCGTGTGTGTGTATGTGTGCGAGCCCAGCTGCATTAATGGAATACTAGAGTACTAAATACGATATACGATATTCGCTATACGATATACGATATACGATATCGAGGACTAAAGCCAAGCAAGTGCAACCTTTACTTATGTCTTGAAGGAGGAATGCGTCCTGATTGGCGCATCTCGTCAGCCTCAGCCATTGCCATGGCCAATGCCACCGATCATCTGCTCTGGCTGCCCACCTAAGAGCAGCAGCAACAGCAGCAGCAACTGCACTAGCAACAGCAGCAGCAACATAAGCGACAGCAGTAGCAGCCCCAAATGAATGCGAATCAGCCGCTGAGCCTGGAGCCGAAGGTGGCCGCTGTCAATGTTGCTGCCGTCGTTGCAGAAGCAGCAAATGTTGCAGCAGCAGCGGCGGCGGCAGCGGCAGCAGCTGCAGCAGCAGCAACAGCAAGTGCAACCAAAACGCAGCCAGCTGAGGCAGCCAAACAGAATGGCCAACATATGTTGCACGACGAGCAGCAGCAGCAGCAGCAGCAACAGCAACAGCAACAGCAGCAGCCTCAGCGAGCAATCAATGGTCACAGCAGCAGCAGCAACGCCAGCAATCGAGGCAAATCAAGTCGCAGTCGCAGTCGCAGCCGCAGCCGCAGCAGCAGCAACAGTGGCGGCAGCAGCAGTGACGACAACAACGAGCATGTTGCCGGCAAGGACGCTGATAGCAGCAGCGGCAGCAGCAGCAAGCTGACCATCATTAAGACCCCGCTGACCAAGACGCTGCTCAAGAAGTGCAACAGCAACTCGAGCAGCAGCAGCGGCGGCAGCAACGGCAACCTGCCACATGTTGCTATGCACAGCAGCATACGCAATAACAACAACAGCAGCAGCGGCAGCAGTAACAACAACAACAACAACAACAACAGCAACAAAAGCGGCAGCGTCGATGGCGACGACGCGTTGAGTTTCGGCTGCGATTCCGGTTTCCAAAGCGGAAATAACAATGAGCAAGAACAATTTATGAATGATAATCATCATCACCATCATCATTACCATCATCATCATTATCATCATCATGGCGAGCGCGATGGCGATAACGAGCACGATCACGAGCACGATCATGAACACGATCATGAACACGATCATGATAACGATAACGATAACGATAACGATAATAATAATAATGTTGCTACTGCTGCAGGCACTGCAGCGGCAGCAGCAGCAGCAGCAGCAACCACAACAACAGCTACAACAACAGCAACATCAGCAGCAACCGTGGCAACAGTGACAAGCTGCTGCTCTGCAGCCGATCAACAGG
The DNA here is from genome assembly GCA_018904095.1 of Zaprionus ghesquierei. Classification (NCBI taxonomy): domain Eukaryota; kingdom Metazoa; phylum Arthropoda; class Insecta; order Diptera; family Drosophilidae; genus Zaprionus; species Zaprionus ghesquierei. The sequence goes on from JAEIGP010000841.1 coordinate 756,810, forward strand.
CAGAACAACAACAACAACAACAACAACAACTGCAACTGCAATTGCAACTGCAGCAAGCAAATGATTTTCTACTGAAAGCGCCAACGGCAGCAGCAACATCCACTGCCTGCACGGCAGCAACATTGCCGGCAGCAAGGGCAGCGGCAGCACAAAATGCTTGCAGTCAAAAGTGTAACAAGTGCAATTCCAACAACGACAGCAGCAGCAACAACAACAACAACAACAACAATAATAATAATAACAACAACAACAACAACAACAACATTCATTACAACAACTACAATAATTATTATAAGAAAAAGTCTCGTATGCCGCCCATTTGCCGTTAGTATTGTTTACTTTTGTTCTGTTCACTCACAAAACTATCTAATTATCGTATCATAATGTCCATAGATCTACAATGTATGCGCTATCCCCCGCACACACACATACACGCACACACACACACACACACACACACACACACACAAACAGCAACACCCAACCCTATCCGAAAAATACCCCATGAGAAAAGTGACAAATGCAACGTGCAGCAAAAATTGGCAAAACAGAAAAAATAATTTTACAAAACAAAAACAGAAAATCAGCAACAAACAAAGAAAAAAGAAAACAACAAAAGAAACTGAAAAAAAAATGCAAAAACTGCACCAAAATTATGTTTGATCGTATTTTCTTTTCTTTTCGGGCATCTGCATTTGCAGTGCCAAATCGATTAATCGATTAATCGATTAATCGGCGCCTGCATATCCTATCCAGAAATGAAAACAAAACACGTATCTCATTTTTTTTTCATTTGTCGTTTGTTCAGGCTCTGCCACAATCATGTGGCAAGTGCTGCGCTGCGCACATATTGCATATCCTCAATGCTTGCCACGCCTAGTAGCAACAACAACAACAACACCCGCACCACAACCTCAATACCAATACCAATACCAAAAACAACAACAACAACAACAACGTCACCACCACCTTTGCCAACAACAACAACAACAACAACAAAGCCTACAACAAGTACAAAACAAACAAATCCAACAACAACAGCAACAAGTATAAGCAACCCTATAATACCCCCATCAAACAAAAAAAAAGAGAAGAAGAGACCAACTAAAAACCAAAACAAAAATTTAAAAGAAAAGAAAGAAACAATCGGCATACAACAAATTTTGCTTTAATCCCCCAAAATTCAAGATAATCCCCGAATCGGCAACAAAAGCATTCAAATAATGACATCCATAGGTAAATTACGCATCCAAACCAAACCATGTAAAACTAACCCCCAACCCCCCCTATAAGCAATAATACTAATAACAAACTTACTAACTGAACAGTAACGCAATACCAAGCCTCAAGTTGGACTACCCCCTTCCCTCCCTCCCTAAGCACTAGCTAGTATTATGCCTTGCACTATCTTATATACTATAGTGTCTCCCATTCATATCTATGCTATATCTGCACATTATATTATCTGCTCCTTGCGATACGATCACTGGGATCACTGATTGGGTAGGCTTATTGAATGGAATAATGATCTTCGCTTCTAATATTGTATATTCTATATAGAATATACTGTATATGTAATGTACTATATATACATATACTGTATATTCCATACTTATAAATTTCTCTTGGAATTAGTTAAAAAAATAATTGATTTATTGATTAAATTTGAAATGAATTAATCTTCCTTTTGAGAGAACCTATATACTGATACTATGTACCATATGTTTTGCTATATAGTATTTCATACTTGTTCACGCTACAGGGTTGATATGATAGATGTCGCTGATGGTTTTGGGTCATCTGACAATTGTTTGGCTATATTGATAGATAGCTTCAAAGAGGCTAGGCTAGAGAGCATATCATATATGATTTTTCTTTACTTATTTCTACATATGTATTCCATAGGAAATCTTTTGCAAAGTTCTGAAATTTTCATTTCTTGTGCGCGGAAAAATCATAAGGCAGACAAACTTGAGAGTTTTTCTTAGTTCGAAGTTGACTTTTTCTTCAGATTTAGCCTGCTGCGTTTCTCGTTGGGTTTTAGTCTTAAATTAGTGCAACGCACAGCTGATTGTGGAATTGAAATCCAAAGCAACTGCTGCTGCTGATGCTGCTGCCACTGCTGCTGCTGCTGCTGTTGCAGTTGCAGTTGCTGCAAGTTGTTGTTGTTTTTTTTCCTTTTGTAATTCTGGCAAACTTGAAGCGTTTTATTTGTGTTCTCGCTTAGCTCTGCTCGCGCAGGTGCGTACGCAAACGACATGAGCAACAGCTGCTACTGCCACTGTATGTGTGTGTGCGTGTCTGCGTGTGTGTGTGTGTGTGGGTGTTGTTGATGTTACGAGGTACTGGTTGCTGTTGCTACCACGCGCCAACAACACTGAGCAACGGCTACACATACGCACACACACACACACACACACACACACAGACAGACAGAGAGAGGCACGCAGCAGGCATTGGGCTTTTATTGTTTAGAATAATCTTGCGCTTGATAATGAAAATAGGTCAAATTTTAAAAATACACACACACAAACGCACAAACAACGCGACATTGTCGACAACGCGTTGCCCGCTGCCGGCGGCGTCGTGCGTCGTTGTGCGTCGCTGCAGTGCGCTCGGCTCGGCTCGGCTCGGCTCGGCTCGGCTCGACGATCGTGGCATGCGTAGCTAGCTGCGACATTAGATAGATATACACACACACACACACTCATACGCCGCACTGGGCCAACGCACCACGAACGCAGCGCGTCACTAATTGAGGCAGGCAGCGCCGCTGGGAGAGAGCGGGCAGAGCGCGATAGAATTTCAGTGTGGCGATCGAAAGTTCAGTTCCCCCAACAATTGCTATCTCGCCTGCACTCCCTCTCTCTCTCTCTCTCTCTCTCTCTCTCTCTCTCTCTCTATCTCACACTCTCTGGCTCCTACTGAACTTCCACAGCGTGCAACATATTGCAACACACTCGCTTATCTCCCCAGCGAGGGGAACTGATAGCGCTTTATGCCATTCCATTCCTCTCCTCCCTCCTCCGATTCCCCGCGCCCGCCTCATTTTGACCCATTTTAAGTTTATTTCTTTTTCGCTGCCTCAAGACAAACGAACGATCAGCGTCGAGATAATTAGCCGGCGAGCTGCCCCTCTGCCCCTCTGCCCCTATGCCTCTCCGCTGCTCTCCTTCTCTTTCACTCCCTCTTAACCAGTTTGATTGTGTCTTCTTCTGCTGATTCTTCTGCGCGCTGTGGGGAAGTAAATGCAAATTTTGTTTTGGCCAAAGAGAAGAAAAACCGCGAAAAAAATCCAAAACTTCCGCAAATTTGCGCATAGATCGTAGCCAAAATATTCACGTATGATACCCGCTCGTAGTACCCCTTACCCCTTCAAATACTATCATTCACAGTGAGTAGGCCATAAAGATCATGGCAATTTATGACATCTCAATTGATAAAGATCTTTCTGCGATCTTTCCTATGCGTAAGATCACTAGTGCAACTCTATGTAATACTTTCGGGAGATCTTTGTAAATGAATAAGCCAAGAAAACACCTGGCAGAGCATTTGAAAATATTATTCGAAAATCGAAATCGAAATCGAAATGGAAATCGAAATCAAAATCGAAAATTCTAAACGGCAAATCAAGTTTGACAAGTCCAACACCCATGCGAAGTGATTAAGACTCGACAAAGTCACGGCCATGGGAATCTACAGCTACTATCAGCATATTTTAGTTCCACTGCTACAACAGCAACAACAGCAACGACAGCAATGGCAAGCACAATATTTTTTGGCCAACCTGAAGAGCAACAACAACGCAACAGCAACGCTAACAGCAGCAACAACAACAACAACAACAGCGTGACTCGTGGTTCGAGAAAGCGCGTAAATTTCTTGCCATTATTTCCTATGGGCTTTTCTATCATGTTTTTCGACCCAAAGAAAGTGTTGCTGTTTTACTTAGCTTGTTAATACTATAAATGAGCAGATGATCTACGATCTTAGGTACTTTTTCTAACAATTCTACAAAATACGTTTAGCTACGTTTTTTTCTTAGTTCTTTTTGGGCTGCGACGACTTATGGATTTTTTCTAGGGTATAAGTTTACTTCGACTTCTCTCCTTATAAGAAAAGCTATTTTCCGTATTTTTATTTTGTGCTATATTTTCGGACCGAACTACAGGGTATCCGCTTGTGGCATACACAACCAGTTTTTTAATTTTTAATATACTCTTCACATTTCACTATGGTCCAAATGCTCGAGTTTTCAGCATAAAAATGAAATTTTTAAATGAATATTTGGCATTTTTAAAGCTAATACATCATAGACATACAAAGTAAATGAAGAACGCATTTATGTTTTTACTGCAGCGTATTTTATTAGCTTTTAAAACTTAATCGAATTAAAAACTAATGATAAAACCGAAAGGCGCAATTTGTTTGAAAACATTTGTGCATGGCAACCGAATGAAAAAGTAAAGTAAATAATGGAAGAGAAATATAAAGAAATTTAGTATCTACGCTATATATTCATTTTAATTTTATTTTGTACTTTTCAGTGCATTTCGAATAAATTGGAATGTTCTGGGAGTTATAGTCAGTCTGAGTTGCAAACTCATGCCTCGTATTAACTATCGCTGAAAAGAAGTCGAAGTGAAGCTTATTGCACAGATATATCGGATAGCTGTCATAAACCGATCAATTTTCAATTATTTTCAATATTTTGCAAGCCAAACTAACCTTAGTAACCAAGTAACCGAAAATAGAATATTATTTGGCCAATTTCGAAAAAAATAATCACATTCTCGATTCCAAGAAGAAACTTTAAACAAGTTCATCTGCCACGTATTATTTAAATCAGATCTATTTTTGAATCTATGACGCCACCTATGACAATTTCATAGCAATCAGCTTTACGCACGTTATGGCTTAAATAAAGCTTTGTAACGATGACGTCACGACATTCAACAAAGGCACAAGCTGAACTATGAAAAACATTTACTTAAAAACCTTCTGTGTTTACTGTCCGATCGGATTGTAATTTAGAGCATGGATTTATTCTGGACTTATTTATATCCAAATAATAAGTGAAAGCTCTAACAACGATACCTTTTTTTAAAAATCGTTAACTATCGATTCGAGTGGGCGATCAAGCTCGATCAAGCTATGGTATACAAAAACCATCATGTGAAATTTGCTGTCTCTAGCTTTTGTATTAGCGGAGATCCAGACGCTCCAGACGCTCCAGACGAAATAAAGCAAACAAGTCCAACATTTTATACCCATTACTTATAGAGTTATAGAAGTTATTTTATGTGAAGTTCTTGTTTCTTTAGTCTTGTTATTGAAAACGAGAGTTTTACCATACAACGAATTGTTCAGTTTGTGTGTTTTTTGGCATTTATATCATGGGATTACTATATGTGAATTGATTGGGATAATTTGCAGTCACTTTGAGCAACATTGTAACTGATCTCTATGGCTATATCGAAAATAAAATGTACCTTTCTCTCCCCCTCTCTCTCTTTCTCTCCCTTACTCTTTCTGTCTCACACAGGAATTATGACACTGAGCCGTGGCCCGTACAGCGAGCTCGATAAAATGAGCCTTTTTCAAGACCTCAAACTCAAGCGGCGCAAAATAGATTCAAGATGCAGCAGTGACGGCGAATCCATAGCAGACACATCCACCTCGTCGCCGGATCTATTGGCGCCGATGTCACCCAAGCTATGCGACAGCGGGACGGCGCTGCCGATGCCATTGCCGTTGCCGTTGACAGCGCTGCCGACGTTGCCGTCGCTGCCATCGGTGACGGTAACAGTGACAACAGCAGCATCCACATCGGCAGCAGCGGCAGCTGCCGTCTCCACATCAACGTCATCAACATCAGCGGCAGCGGCAGCCGCAGCAGCAGCAGCGTTGTCATCCCCCGGAGCAGCGACGTCAGCAGCATCGACGCCCTCGTCCAGCTGCTCCAGTAGCACCATCACCATCACGGCAACAGCACAAGCGAAGGCAACAACAACATGCGGCAGCGGATCGGCAGGCGGACCCGCTCAGCTCTCGGCCAAGCAGCATCAGCAGCAGCATCATCAACATCATCAGCAGACTGAAATTCACTCATCCAGCAGCGCAGTGACTGCGGCAGCGGCGTCGTCGGTCATGTCGCCACCGCCGTCCGATCTGAGGCGAGGCTCCTGCACGCCGCCCATGGTGTTGGATACGAGCGTTGCCGGCGGTGGCGCGCCATCTGGAGGCGGAGGTGGTGGTGAGGCGTTGTCCTTGACACTCAATTCACGTGGCACGCCAACGCCGCCGCACAACAATGGCGGCGCCTCCAGCTCGAGCAATGGCAGCAGTCGCGCCTCGCCCGACTCGCTCGAGGAGAAGCCCTCAACGACAACGGGAGGCAGGCACAGCGGCACGCCCACCAATGGCCTCCTGGCAACCAGCAGCAGCAGCACAGCCAGCAGCAGCGCCAGCAACAGCAGCGGCAAAATCAACAGCAGCAGCGGTGGCGGCAACAGCAACAGCAACAACAACAGCAGCGCTGGCACTGGCAGCAACCTGAGCGTGATACGCTCCGTCAAGGAGGAGCGCATACTGGCCTCGCCCACCAAGATGCTCGCCTACCACCAGCAACAGCAACAGCAGCAGCAGCAGCAGCAACAGCAACGCGAGCGCGAGCAAAGGGAACGCGAGCGGGAAAGGGAGCGGGAACGGGAACGGGAACGAGAACGAGAGCGAGAGCAGTCACTGAAGGCGGCAGCCAGCGGACATGTCACAGTGCTGGTGACGCCGTCTCGCATCAAGGCCGAACCACCGCCACCCGCCTCGCCCACATCCTCGACCACGCAACGCGAGCGGGACAGAGAAAGAGAGCGGGAACGGGAACGGGAACGGGAACGGGAACGTGAAAGAGAGCGCGAACGGGAGCGGGAACAGCAATCGCTGGGCTCCAGTTCCAGTTCGATCAGCTCCTCCCAGCAGCACATCAGTCGCGCCAGTCCACCCTCGCCAATGGGTCAGCATCATGGCCACGCCTACGGCCATCCGCACGCTCATTTGGCCGGCCATGGCCATGGACACGGGCACAGCCTGGCACCATCGGCTATCGTGCAGACGCATCATCTGCATCAGCAGCTAACGCAACCGCTGACGCTGCGCAAGAACAGTCCGCCACAGGAGCTGCAGCTGCCGCCGCTGTCGATGCAATCGATGCAGCAACTGACCCAGCAGCAACTGCATCTACATCATCTTCTCGGCCAGCAGCAGCAGCAGCAGCAACAGCAGCAACAGACGCCGCAGCACTTGCAGCAACCTTCTCCGCACTCCTTGATTCGCATCAAGAAGGAGCCCAATTCGACCGGCGGTGGCGGCGGCGGCGGCGGTGGTGGACAGACACAGCGGCATCTATCGCCGCATCATCATCAGCACCAGCAACATCAACAGCAACAGCAGCAGCAACAGCAGCAACAACACCAGCAGCAACAGCAACAACACCAGCAACAGCAGCAGCAGCAACAGTCACTGATGCACTCGGCCTCGCTGCAATCGCTGCGTCATCCCAGTCGGGATGCTGCCATATTGTTTCGCGTCAAGAGCGAAGTGCAGCAACAGGTGGCTGTCGCAGCTGCCGCTGCCCCCTCGGGCCTGCCGCATCTGATGCAGCCAACGGCGGCGGCGGCAGCAGCTGCTGCGGCAGCGGCACAGCGCATGGTCTGCTTCAGCAATGCCCGCATCAATGGCGTCAAGCCGGAAGTGATCGGTGGCCCGCTCTGCCCTTCGCCGCATCCATCCTCCTCGTCGTCATCGTCGCAGCTGTCGCCGCAGACGCCCTCGCAGACGCCTCCGCGTGGCACGCCCACTGTTATCATGGGCGAGAGCTGTGGCGTTCGCACCATGGTCTGGGGCTACGAGCCACCGCCACCATCGGCGGGTCAGCAACAGCAGCAGCAGCAGCAACAACAACAGCAGCAACACCAGCAACAGCAACACCAACAGCAACACCAACAACAGCAGCAGCAGCAACACCAGCAGCAACAACAGCAGCAGCACCAACAGCAACAGCAACATTGCCTGCAGACTACCTCGTCACCCTCGACGGGATCCATAACGCCCACACACACGCCGGGTCCACCAGTCGGTGCTGGAGGCGGCGGTGTTGGCACACTGGGGCCGCAGAACAACGAGGAGGCTGCACAACTGCTGCTCTCGCTTGGCCAGACACGCATCCAGGACATGCGACCGCGTCCGCATCAGTTCCGCACACCACATGCCCTCAACATGGAGCGTCTCTGGGCGGGCGACTACTCGCAGCTGCCGCCGGGTCAGCTGCAGGCGCTCAATCTCAGCGCTCAGCAGCAATGGGGCAGCTCCAATTCCAACTCCAGCGGCAGCGGCAGGTCCCTTGAGGCAACGCACGAGCCGACGGACGAGGATGATCAGCCGCTTGTCTGCATGATCTGCGAGGACAAAGCCACCGGTCTGCACTACGGCATCATTACGTGCGAGGGGTAAGTGGAGGAGTGGAATTACCCCAGATCAATCTATAATTCTCTCTGTCTCTCTCTCTCTCTCTCTCTCTCTCTCTCTCTCTCTCTCTCTTTCTCCATTCTTAGCTGCAAGGGCTTCTTCAAGCGAACCGTGCAGAACCGACGCGTCTACACGTGCGTGGCCGACGGCACCTGCGAGATAACCAAAGCACAGCGCAACCGTTGTCAGTATTGTCGATTTAAGAAATGCATTGAGCAGGGCATGGTGCTGCAAGGTCAGTATAGGATGCTTAAGATACTACTATATGCTATATATCAAACTCATCATTGACATCTTCGAAAGCAAATAGGGAGAAAAAGCGTTCGATTTTTTGGAAAGTTTAACAACAAAAAAAAACTTATGTTAAAAATCATCTAATTTGACTGAGAGAGAGTTTATATGACAGCTATAACACATAGTACTCTGATGTTGATCAAAGTAAGATATTACATAAGAGACACTGTAATATGAAAATTGATCGAGTTTAGTCGCAATATACATATGAACAAATAGTAACATCGAATGTTATTGCAACTTATGCGGAACGTGAAAAGCACTGTAAAATAAGTAAGAAAGGCTACCCCATACCCTTGCAGTTACTATAGATATAATTAATTTTTGAACTGCTAAGGATATCACAAGGTTCCATAGCGATATTTTAAAAATCACAAAAATCGATCGATAGCCTTTCAGCAGCCTTTTAAGAACATGCATAGACATAGCTAGGAAAAGATTCATAGTTACATATCTTAAAAAAAAAAAACTACAAAATTCGGCAGATAGGTACTATGACAGCTATACGATATCTCGTTCCGATCCGGCTAGTTCCAACATATTTAGCGGCAATAAGTAACTTGTATACCCAGTTTCATAAAGTGAACTTTAAAACTGCGAGACTAGTTTGCGTTGAACAGACGGACTGACGGGCGGACGGACATGGCTAGTTCGTCTCCCCTATCGATGCTGATTAAGAGTATATACACTCTTTAGGGTCGGAGATGTCTCTTAACGTGCGTTACAAACTTATGCCCAAAATTAATATACCCTCTACAAGGGTATAGGAACCGACCAGCTACTCATAGAATAGAAGGGTATTATAACTTTGTTCAAACCGAAAATGTATGTAACAGGCAGAAGGAGACACCTCCGACCCCATAAAGTATATATATTCTGGCTCAGGATCAACAGCCGAGTCGATTGAATCATGTCCGTCTGTCCGTCCGTGTGAACACCTAGATCTCAGCTATTATAAGAGCTAGGACTACCAAATTTGGTGACAATATGTGTTATTATTGCACGCTGATCAAGTTTATTTTGGATTTTGGCCACGCCCCCTTCCGCCCCCGTAAATCGAAAAAAGATTGATTACAAGTGCAATTTCGATGCCATATTGTTCATTTCCGGTTTGCATGATATGTATAGCTAGCCAGCGCTGCTTGCAGCATTGTACCCAATCGTGTGTGCGTGTACAGTGGTGAAATGAGTTAAGTTATGAACTGCAAAACGAACAGTACTACTTGTATTATGCATTTACAGGTTCGAGTCCCGCCCGCATCAAAAATTAAATGTGTGCAAAAATGTTTTTTTTTTATTTTAGATTTTAACTTTGCATAAATATTGTAAGTCCATAGCCTTTTACGGCCAAAATATGATTGTAGCCGTTCTTTATTGTTTCGCAAATAATTTTGATGTACGAGCAGCTAGGTAGCGGGTAAATTACAGTCGAGCACACTCGACTCTAGCTTTTTTACTTGTTTATAATATACATAGTAAAAACAGGATCTTCTCAGTTTGTATTCGATATCTAGAATCTCTTTAACTATAAACTAACAATTTTTAAGCAGTTAGTCAAAACGTCCTTGCAAAATGATAAAATAATCGTTTTCTGTCAAGTTTCACGAAAAAAGTTTTAAAAATGAGTAAAATCTTCTGAACTGTTGATGCTGTTCAAGAAGATATATCCAGTACAGGTTTCAATTGATGGCAAGGATGAATGAACTTTAATGAGATAGCTTAATCACTTGCCCGCTTAGATACAGGGTACAACGTACTTAGTAGTTAGTACTAGGTACACAGTGGCACATTCATTGGGTCCACTGTGGTACATTAGTTCGCTGACTCAGTGTACATGGCTAATCTGTTTTTCTGTTTCTGATCCCTGCCAGCCGTGCGGGAGGATCGCATGCCGGGCGGACGTAACAGCGGCGCCGTCTACAATCTCTACAAGGTCAAGTACAAGAAGCACAAGAAGACCAACCAGAAGCAACAGCAGCAGCAGCAGCAACAACAGCAGCAGCAACAGCAGCAGCCACAGCAGCAGCAACAGCAGCAACAATTACTCTCGCCCATTCATCATCATCATGGCGCTCAGCTGTCGCCCCATCATCTGCTCTCGCCGCAGCAGCAACAGTTGGCTGCAGCAGTTGCAGCCGCTGCACAGCACCAACATCAGCAATCAAAGCTGTTGGCTGGTCATGCTGGCGCTGGCGATATAAAGCCCATGTTTCTGGGTCCGGTGCTGAAGGCGGAGCATTTACAGCCGCCGCCCATGCACAGTCCGGCGCAGCAGCAACATCAGCAGCAACAGCAGCAACAACAACAGCAGCAACAATCATCGCCGCATCTGTCGCTCTCCTCCCCGCATCAGGTGTCGCAGCCGACGCAGAGTGCAAGTCAGCAACAGCAACAGCAGCAGCAACACCACAATCATCATCAGCAACAGCAGCAGCAACAACAGCAGCAGCAGCAGCAGCAGCAACAGCAACAGGCATCGCTGCCGGCGCATCTGATGAACGGCACCATACTGAAGACTGCCCTGACCAATCCCAGCGAGATAGTGCATCTGCGGCATCGTCTCGACTCGGCGGTCAGCTCATCGAAGGATCGTCAGATCTCGTACGAGCATGCGCTCTCCATGATCCAAACGCTGATCGATTGCGATGCCATGGAAGATATTGCAACGCTGCCGCACTTCAGTGAGTTCCTCGAGGACAAGTCCGAAATAAGCGAAAAGCTCTGCAACATTGGCGACTCCATTGTGCACAAGCTAGTTTCGTGGACCAAGAAGCTGCCCTTCTACCTGGAAATACCTGTGGAGATTCACACCAAGCTGCTCACCGACAAGTGGCACGAGATACTCATCCTCACCACCGCTGCCTATCAGGCGCTGCACGGCAAACAATCCTCGGCCGCAACGGCAACAAGTCCCGGCGCAGGCAGTGGCGGTGGCGGCGGAGGCGGCGGCGGCGCAGCGTCCAATAATCATGGCGGCAACAATCGTCATAGCTCGCCGGCACCAACATCGACGCCGACGTCGGCAACACAATTGCCCCAACTGCCGCTGCACAAGGACGATCCCGAATTTGTCAGCGAGGTCAACTCGCACCTGAGCACGCTGCAGACCTGCCTTACCACACTGATGGGACAACCCATTGCCATGGAGCAGCTGAAGCTGGACGTGGGTCACATGGTCGACAAGATGACGCAAATCACCATCATGTTCCGTCGCATCAAGCTCAAGATGGAGGAATATGTGTGCCTCAAGGTCTACATATTGCTGAACAAAGGTACGTCCAGACGCGGTGCAGCAAATGCAGCCACGATCAATCGATCATTCATATTCCGTTTTGTTGCCTCTCTCCAGCAGAAGTGGAACTGGAGAGCATCCAGGAGCGTTACATTCAGGTGCTGCGCTCCTATCTGCAGAGCTCCTCGCCCCAGAATCCCCAGGCGCGGCTCAGTGAGCTGCTCTCCCACATACCCGAGGTAAGTGAGACAGTAACAACAGTAACAGCAACAGCAACACCTGCCTGCATCTCTTTGCTTCTTTTGTTTCCTTGCAGATCCAAGCTGCAGCCAGTTTGCTGCTCGAGAGCAAAATGTTCTACGTGCCCTTCGTGCTCAACTCGGCGAGCATAAGGTAGCAAATGCTTGAGCACGGCCTGCTGCCTAACACCAACCATCAGCCGGCGCCGGCCAAGGTGCAGCAGGAGCAACAACACTCCTCCCACTCCTTGACAACAGCAGCAATAGCAACAACAACAACAGCGCAGCGACGCAGACTGAGGCCGCAACAGTTGCAGCTGCAGACTCGAACGCAAACACAGGCGCAGGCGCAGGTGGCGCTGCTGCTGGATTTGCCCAAAATAAAGATCGAAATTGGTGCAACGGAGCAGCAGCAACAACAGCAACATCAGTTGCAGCAACAATCGCTACTCATGCCGTTGCCCACAACGGCGCAACCCTCGTCCATTCTGAAGACTTCGCTGCTGAGCGGCGCGGCGGCAACTTTGGCTACGCTTACCGCGGCGGCGGATCAAATAGCGCGCAACTCGGTAGCAATTGAGGCGACAGCAGCAGCAACAGCGACACACAGCAGCAGCAACAACAGCAACAGCTTAGAAGAGAGCAAAAGACTTGAACATCAACAACAGCGGCAACAACAGCAACAACAACAACAACAACAACAACAAAAATATACATCAATTCTACAAACGGCCTTAATGTCACAACGTCCAATGGTAGCTGACAGAACACCAACATCAGCCACATCATCTGGCACCAGCACACCAACAACATCATCATCATCTGGAGCAGCAGGAACAACGAGAACAACTACAACTATGACAACAAAAGCAACAACAACACCGCCGCCAGCGCATGTACTCAAAACGGCGGTGACATTGGCCAGCCTAAGTGAGATTGCAACTGCAAGACAGCAGCAACAACAGCAGCTGCTGGCACTGCAGAAGCAACAGCATCATAAACTGCCCAGAAGAATTATTAATTTAACCAGCAACACTGCCACAGGCCCAGGAGAAGGAGGAGGAGGAGGAGGAGGAGCAATAACTATCACTGCCAAACCAATGGTAAAGCGCAACAGCAGCAACTGCCACAGCACGAACAGCATCAACAGCAACAGCAGCAACAGTCAAAACCAGAGCCAGAATCAAAGCCAGAGTCAATGCCATACGGCAAATGGTAAGCAGAAACCTTTGTGACAACAACAACAACAGCAACAACTGCAGCTAAACTCTCTATACCAATTGGCAGCAGCAGCAGCACGAACAATAACAACCGCAACAGCAGCAACATCAACAGAAACTTCACTGCCCAACGGCAACTGTTGCTCGTCACAGGCAACAGGTGTAGGAGTAGAAGGAAGAGGAGGAGGAGGAGCAGCAACAGCAACAGCAGCAGCAGCAGCGGTAGCCAGCACTGCCACAATATACACACAGACAGACGAACTGTTGCTGGCAGCGCAGGGCAACTTGGCCACGCCCACGTCGCTAGCAATGCGCCCAGCAATGCAACAATGGACTGCCGTGTCGACAACGACGACGCAAACACAAACACAGCCACAACAGCAAAAGAAACTGCCCCAACAACAACAACAACAACAACAAGCCACACCAACAACTTTATCCACAGAACCAAACAATATCATCAACAACACCAACAGCAACACCAACACCAACAACACCAGCAACAACAACAATAATATTAATATTAATGATAATAATAATAATAGTAATTATAATAATAATATAAACAATTATATTACCGCCGCCGCTGCCACGCCCATGCGCCCGCCCATGCGCACGCCCATGCGCACGCCCGTGACCTCAGCTTCTGTTACTGTAGTTGTGTTCAAAACAATGTTACCTGATGACTGAATTATTTTAGAATCGTACACCTAATGCATGTTTTATTATCATTATTATCGATTACCGACTACCAACTATCAGCTATCATTTAACACTTATCGATTATTACTACATGCATAATGTAGTGCCCCCCTACACATCAACATATATATATACAGACTATATATGTATGTATACTGTACTATTTGTGTATTCTACCTAGTTTCGCCTAATTGTTAAAGATCGTATAGCCTAGCCTAGCCTAACCTAACCTAACTTAACTTAAAGTAATCCTGAAAGAGAGAATCGCTTCCTGTACTATATGCATATACTTTCGTATCCTTGTCCGCGCACATCGCCCACACCGGACCAGAGCCAGCCAATCCCTGCCGCAGAGCTATTCTCCCCCGCCCATGCTCAGGCCTCCCCTCGCACCATGCCCTCCCCAACATAAACACAAGACTGCAGAGAGAGAGAGAGAGAGACGAGAATGGAACGGAACGGAACGGAATGGAACGAATTGGTTCAGTTCGGTTCGGTTTTAGAACTGGTTTCTATGGTTTAACGGCATTACGAAAGTGTGTTTATCTTTTAACTAAATAAATTATGCTTTTAAAATATTATTTAAATACACACACACACAACACACACACAAACATATTTTATTATAAATAACAAATCCTTTTTTTTTTTTTTTGTAATTGTCTGTGCAAATTTTAAAAAAAGAGAAAAAGAAAGAATGAACCTAAGCTAAGTGTTAAAATTTACCAATACAAGATCGAAGATCGAATGAGTTAGGATCAGCTAAATCCAGATGATTTATACTGCAGAAAGAACGAGAGAAAGTAGAGCCACACACAGATACACTCACAATCCCACTCATACACACACACACACAAATACATAAACACACTCTCACACAGCTATAGGAATGCATTGTTGCAAAGTGTATTTTTTTTTATATATGTATTTACCAATAAAAAAAAAATATATATATACATATATATAACCTATACATATATATTATATTGTATATACATATGATATATACACAAACACAGATCTGAATAGGATACACATACATGTATGTATGCATATACTGTCTATAGCGAAGCAAAGAAAATCAACCACACCAAGTATATATGGCCGTATATATATACATACATATATACCATATATACTATATATATACATACATATTTACTATTTGCATATACACATGTGTATATACATGCATATATATTATATACATACATAGCGAGTGTAGTCGTATTTAGCTAGTTTTTACTGTATTTGTTTTTAAGAACTCTTTGTAGAAAAATTCGCGAGGCAATTGCCTCAAGCACACTCACACACACACACACACACACACACACACACACACACACACGCACGCACACACATACACATACTGATGAACACAAACATAGGATGCAGGCTGCGTAGTGCAGTGGCGTAACGGGTGAAAAAAGAGAACGAGGTAGGGTACAAGGGGAGGCTGGTTAAGGGGTTGGGGTGGTGCATTTATCGATAGCCGATAAAAAGCAATGAAAGTCGATGGAAATTCTACTTTAAATTATTACAATGGCATATTATGTAATATTAGTTTATTGAACTATTAACAAACGCAAGTTACACACAAACATAAACACACACACACACACACACACTGCCAGACACTCACACTGCCACACACTTATCAATGTAAGTGCATATATGAATGAATGTATCTGTATATGTGCATAGATGTTTGCATATACTCGTACTCTATAGAAATTGTAACACTATATTTAATACCCGTTGGCTCATAATGAAACCGATCAAACGATCGCACACCCACACACACACACATACGGAATTACATTAGACAGCCCCACACTCCACAGCCCTCATACTACTACACACGAAACACACCACACACCCCTAAACATAAGAATAAATACGCATAATATTAAATGTGCATACAAGGTCTAAATCTGTTTGTATGTATGTGTACACACCTAAACCTAACTAGAGTTATTCATTTATATAAATATGTTTTTTTTTCTATTATTATTATGATTATTCTACGATATAGGTACATATATTTATGTACATATATGCCTATTTACATATACATACTAAATATAATTACGCATAGAGCATACAATTTATTATATATATATATATACTATATATATATATATATATATATATATATATATATATATATATATATATATATATATATACAACAATATATATGTATAAGTATATACACACGCATATATACGCATATATGTATATGTATACCCTTTTTTACCACGATCGCGTTGTCGTCGTTACCCTAACGCCTAATTGGGCCAAAATCGATGCCGAAAATGTTATCGATATCGATGTCGCACTACCATTTATTGTAAATGTATTAATTTTGTTGATTTTTTTGCTGTCTGTATACATTTTTTTTAACAACATTTTTAATAAATGTAATTCTTAATTATTTTTATTTTATTTACCACTCCACAACGTTTTTACCTTCCGTTTTTATCTTCCGAACCCACCTTCCTATCAGCTGAAATTAAAAAATTACATATGTGATCGCAGTCCGGATCGATCCTGGAAAGTTTCTACACAGATCAGTACGAAACTGTTGCATGCTTTTGAGGGCAACCTCAAAAAAATATTTCTTATCGATTCAGTTTCGATTTATTTTCAACATAATCTGAGTGGATCTGTTACCTAAGCAATCGGCAGCTTAAGAGTCTTTAGCTTTTAAACGATATAGACAAATGAAAAAAAATAAAAAAAAATCTTTTCTACTTAAACTAAACAGTTCGAAAATGCTCAACAATTAAATAAGCATTACATAAAATCATCACACTTTGTCTTTGTTTGGCCAAGCAAATGCTGTACAGAGTGGATTATCCCCACAACTAGCCTTTTTTTAGAAGATATGCCAAGAAGACTAAGCCACAAAGGAAATTCTGTTATCGCAATTTATCTTCTTTGTTATTTATTAGCAGAAATATATGATTTACAAAAGTTTTGCTTCTAGAGTCGCCAATCTGTCAAGCAAAATAAAAGAGAGAGAAAGAAAGGAATAAGATATGTCTGCTATACATACATATGTACATGCACATTATACGTATAGGAAACATAAGCTGAGTAGCTTGCTTTAGCCCGATCCAGCTGACAATATAAATGACAGATTCCCGCGCCCCGATTCGAATCACTTGCGCTCCCCCTCATACGCACTCACAACCGCGTCCACACCCACACTTCGACACAGACACACATTCATACACGTATACATAACGAAACGAATCGAAAGAATAAAAACTAAATGAGAAGTTAAGAGATATGCGTTATCTATGTAGCTATGAAGAAAATGCGAAAGTTTAAAGCAAGAGTCTGACATGAAATTGCCTTCAATTATTTTCAAGATTTTCAGTAGGGTCTTTTTTTTAAACAGCATTATAACTAATATATATAACGTACGTATAGAGAACGCAGCATAAAATACACATACACATAAGTGCATAAAAATACGTCAAGATATATGAATGTATGTATGAATGTATCGATGTAAATGTTAGCGAGCATTGCGATCCGCAAAAAAAAAAAAAAAAAAAAAAAACAAGGGAAAAAACGGAAAGCAGAAAAGAAAAGAAAAAAGAAACAATACGAAATACGAAATAGTATAGCATCTTTTGTAAGGCATAATGGAAACATAATGAAAAGAAAATAAACGAAAAAGAATAATGAAAAAAAGAAAACACTGTGGAGAAGATGATAAAAGAAAGAAAACCCGATACGGATACCATATTTTTGCACTGCGTGTTATCGAATAAGTGTTAGGCATTAAAATTGTAACTGTATCGCATTGTATTCGAGCTAGAAATGCCTGCCCCAGATAAGGACAACCATGCTGATTGTAGCTTAGCGATCCAGTTATCCTAAGTACACTCATACACCACATACATCCCATACACCCCATAGCCAAGATACGAGTGGAGTCAGATGCAATCTCGAATTCACTTGTCCAGCAGAGCCGAGACCATATATTGCATTCATCTAGACATCTCGTCGGTTTACTCGCATCTATTTGTAAATACGAGTAGCAAGTTAGGAGTGACGAGTGGCGAACAGAACGGGTGACGCATGCGTCTTGCTCGCACTCCGCACCCTTTGGCATCGCATTTATCGGTTAGTTAGCTTATTTCACAAACACGTAAGAGTTCTTTCTCTCCATAACCCTCTCACACCACCAAGACGTAATTGCGCCTAAGTTCGCACACACACACACACACACACACACACGGAGCCATAGAAGGCACTCATAGTCATTGGTATAGAATATTCGATATACAATACATACATACATATGGAACACAGAACTCTGTTCGACTGCTCAACCCAAATACTTGCTTGCATTATTGCATATACATGCATACACGTACATACATACATACATACAACATACACATGCCACATAGAGAAACCGGGCTCGATCGGTTCGATGTAGCCCTAAAATAGCGTATCCCTTTGAATAGCGTGTAATATGAATGCCAGTTGCGAGGGGTGTAACAACTTTCTATGGTGCTTAACTCGATCTTGAGAGAACAAATCCCTTAATCAAGTAATGTATGAACTTACATAATCGATAATCGATAATCGATAAACCTTAAACTCAAAACAATGGGACTGATGCAATAAAAGCTAATGAAACATACAATGTATATGTATATTCGAGATATTATCTGGCATTATTTCACAACAAAAATAACAACAACACGAGATCACTCAGCTAAATCAACAGTAAAATTTAATTAAGAGAAAAGCTAATTAACGATAAAATAAAATAAAATAAAATAAAAAGAAAATGTAGATCCTTCCATACGTTAAAGAGTAAACGTCGTCCTGTGGTACTCGAAACGGAGACGTTCAGGAAGCTAACAGCGCGAAAGAGAAATGCCATTGTTACTCTTGAACAATTTTTTGTGTATACCCAATTAGTGAAAAGGAACAACCATATATAGTATATAAATACTGTTTTTGTCGTGGACACATGTGGATTCTACCTACTGCTGTACGAGCGCCGACTCATACCTTTTATATAAAAATACAACACACACTCACACACGCTCTTGTTTATGCATTTACTGTAATTTTTTTGTTTTTTTCTTGAATTTGATATAAATGTTACTTGATGGATTAGTGAGCGTTTAATAGTGAAAAAGGAAACCAAAGTATAATTTAACATTGATGTAATTACCATGAACGAAACGATAACGATAATGAAATGTTAGCAAATAAAGAATAAATTGAACGAAAGAAAGCAGCAAAAACAAAAAGAATTAAGATAATTGAAGGACAGATGATTAAAGAAAAGCGATGATGAAACGAACTATGCCCATAACTGAGCATTTTAAAACACAATTCGAGATCACATACATAAATTAAATAATTTACACATGTATTAAAATAATAACATAAATTAATAAAATGAAATGTATTTACGAATAAAGTTAATATTATCACATGAAATGTGTACAACGTTTGAGCTAATTTCTCGATGCATTTCTATGCAACTACCTGACTTTATTTCACCCACCCACTTACCCAAGCAGATCTGCTTAAAAAATAATTAGGAAATGTCTTTATTCTATTTTAAGGATTCTACTATAAACTGCGGTTCCATTACGATCTCAAACTCTTTCTTCTTTCCCACGTTGGCGCCAACATCAGTTACGAAGTCTCTGTAAAAGGATTCATTATAGAAAAAGGTGCTTAACTAACGACTAGAACTAGGCAAACATACTCTTCATTGGCCATTGTCACATTGATACGATCCGTGGACACTCGGGTGGGCCGTATAGCACCAAAGAAGTCCGTAATGGGCACCTTGTGTGGGTCGCGACGATAGAGATCCTTGCGCACACCCACGGTAGAAATGCACACACGCTTCGGACAAACTTGCAACTGCAGCAAAAGAATTAGTAAGGTATGAGTAACTGGCAGGCAGCAACTGGTCATTATGCATTGCTTACGAATTCGCCAATTGTGCGCTTGCTGAACGGTTGCACCTTCTCGAGAAACTCTAGCGCGTAGTAGGTATAACGATCAATCATGTAGACGCCAATCGAGGGATCGACATGATGCTGCAACATAAAAGAAGCAAAATATAACATTTGTATATACAATAGAGGACAGACTGGACTCACGGATAACGAATCCTCGCCGACCAGACTGCTGGCAACGGCCAGCACATTGGGTGAAGTGAACTTTTCATAGAGTGACGCTGCCTGACAAGTGTCTACCATGAAGAAAAGCTCATTGTACCTAAAAAAAAAAGCAATTATTAAAAGGACCTAGCGAAAGTTTTCCAATTTCATTTGTTTACCGCTTCTTTTCCCACATCTGCTGTATGCCATCGGCCAATTCCTGGCTAGTTATCTCTTCGGAATCTTGAAATTTTAGAAAGCCATCGCCACCATGACCGGTTAAATAGATAAGCACGTTACTGCCGGCGTCAGAGAGAAGTTTCTTAGAGCGAGCAGTGCCATTTTGCGTGCGACCTGTCAGCAAGCGCACAAAATTTTCCACTGTTACCTCATAGCCACGATAGTCGACCTCAACATCGTCTCCATAGACATTGATATGCTGATTGGCATTATTATAGACCTGTCCCGGCCGCGGATTTCGTGCATTGCACGCCATATCGTCGGCAATCATTAATATGATTTGCGAGTCTGGGATGCCCAGACGCTTCACAGACCGATAGATGGACAGCACGTTGGCCACATGACGGTAATTGAACCAGAAGCGCGATGCATCCACTAGTACCGCCCAGTTGTTGGTATGCGTTGAACGTTGTGCGGCGTCCACATAGCCCTGTGGCAACATTGACGTCTCCTAAAACAAGAAACACATAAGCATTTAGCATTTATATTATTTATGATTACTTACATGTTGGGCAGCGCACTTAAAAATAAATGCAAATACCAAAACCAGCAATTTAAACAACATTTCAATTTGTTCTAATAAATATTTGCGTTTGGCTTGTGCCGGTGTTGCCCCAGCTCAGAGCTGCCAGCTGTTTGTTGTTGAACAGCTGACAGGGCTGCCAGCCGACAGTGTGGCAACTCTCTGCTCGCAAACTAATCTCATTAAAAAGCCGTCAATTTGAACAGCTTTTTAGCATAAAAACTGCTTTTTCTGAACCTTTTCTGCATTGGAACATAAAGTTCGATTAGGGAACTAACGGAATGTTGGAAGAAATCTGGTCATATTCGGCTCGAATATGCCTAAAACCGCAATTGAAAAAGTGATAATGGCGCTCTGAAACAATCCAATATGGCGCATAAATGACGCTGGCATGACGGACGAACAGAAAGAGAAGCTGAGAAACAAAGAATAAAAGCAATACGTCAGCCGAAAGAGGTTTGCACACACACACATACAAGCACATACATATTACATAGCCATGTAAAAACGTATGAATATTAATTGTAATTGTGTGCACACACACACACACATGCTAATAGATGTATGGATGAGTGTGTGAATGTAGGAAATATAAAGATATTTGACTTTTCCCGTCGCAAAGCTGAAGAAAACAAACCCCAAGAAAACTCCGAATTCGCCGCAAACATCTCGCAATCGCGATCAGTCTTTCTCTCTCTCTCTCTCGCTCGCTCTCGCCCTCTCTTCTGTTCTTAACGATTCTCCCTCTTTGATTCACGTGGGTTTTCACTTCTACACACATGCATGTGAGCACGCACCTATGTATGTATACACATAGATGTATTGGATGCATGCCCATGGGTTTGGTCTCTCTTAGTCTCTGGGGCGAACGTGTATGTTTTTCACCATTTCGCATGAGCTTAAGCTTTGCCGGAAGTTTTCTTTTCATTTTTCATCCGTTTATTGTTGTTCATTATGCCTGCCCACTGATATTCGCTGTGTACATATGTATGCATGTATGGTATGTATGGTATACACTGTATATCGTCGCTTCTACTTTACCTTGAGATTCATGGCTGATAGCTGCGTGGCGTTTGTCGGCCATTGCGTTTTCCAATTCGTATTGCCTTTGGCGCTTTCGTACGTCGGTATGTTGTGCATACATACATATGTACGTATGTGTGCATGTAAGCATGTTGTACACTGCTGTATTGTTTTACGCATATAATGCTTAATTACATAAATATGGCTGCTAGACCGCACAGTTTCTAAATAGCATTGCATACAAGTACATACTATGCACATGTGTTTCTATGTGTGTGTGTGTGTGTACATATGTACGTACATTTTTTTCATTAAAGTAAAGTTAATCGAAGGGACGTACGGCTAAAGCCTGCAGAAATACATTTATTGACCACATATTCCATCTAAATGTGCTAGTATTGCCTGTATCTGTGTGTGTGCGTATGTGTGTAGATGACGTTGCTGAATTTTGCTCCAGGTATCAAATCGCAATTTACATACATACATACATACATACATACATACATCCCTACATACATACATACATAACAGCAGCAACAGGAGAAGGAGCAATGGAGCGAACATTGCTTACTCTCGATTTTAAGAGTCACGCACACATGCGTACATGATAAAAGATAAAAGAGAAACAAGCTTGTCGATCCTTGGAGGACATTGCTTAAACTTCATCCATATCAACATTACCTTATACTCTTGTTTTAATAGCTTTTATTGCTGACCTCAAAAAAGTAGGCAGCGGTAAAGAAATTCTCAAAATGTCCTAGATTGGCGAATCCTTGTGACCTTGACCCACTTGAAAGCCCGCGGAAAGTCACGTTTTCTTTTTTTACGTATGTATGTACTTGTTTGCGCATAGATGTAAATGAGTGTATGTATGTGTGTGTGTGTGTGTGTGTGTAATAAAAGAAAACTTTTAAGTTTCAATAACTACGTTTTAAGAGGCAACTTAACATATCCTCGATATTAATTACTTTGTAAATTAAATTACCATAGTCGACCCTGGGTATTTAAGGAATCCATGGCACATGAAACCAGGGCACCCAGCTGCATTTTAAACCATCGCCGCCATTGCAGACCAGTCCGCGCTGCCTGAGATATGGTGGCCTATTGATTTTCTCTCTGCCCCTTTAGGGTCGGGTCCAACTGAGCAGACTGTGGAACATTTCAGGGTAATTAAGTTTTGCCTTTAACCCACAAAAACGCGCGCAAGTATTTGTGTAGATACGTCTACTTCTGTATATATATATATATATATGTGTGTGTGAGTGTCAGGACTTCGCCTGCCACTTGCAGGATTGTAACATCCTCTCAGCGTTGCCCGCTTAAGAAATTCCCAGCAACAAGGCGAAAGAGAGTGAGAGAGAGAACAGGAGACAAAGAGCAAGAGCGGGCGACGAGAGAGAGAGAGAGAGAGAGAGAGAGATGAGAGGGAGCGAGAGTATTGGGCTTTCGCCTCGAAATACCTGAACACCTGAGCTCGGAAAACCTAAAAAAATAAAGAAGTTTGATCTGTGGTACGAAAAAAATATTTCTTTCTGGCACTTTCGCCATGTTTAAAAACAATTGCATTTCCTCTTTTATTTCCGATAAACGCAAAACGAACTGGCGAGAGATCTAGTGACAGACGCAGCGCAGCGCAGCAGCAACTGTCGAAGAAAATCAGCGACAAAGCGATATGAATAAATGAATTTGCATACGATAAAGCAAAGCGAAATCAGCAGCCACATCAGGCGAATCGGAGTACAGACGAACGAGCCAGACAGACAGATAGACGGCCAGGCTGCCAAAGAGACAGACAGGCATATAGACAGAAGTACATGGCAAAATGTTCCATAAGCAGCTTGCAAGATTTTAATTTTGTTTTATTGCTACCCCCAAACCGACGACAAGGCATTTGCTTTTAGCTATAGCTCCATAGTCCTTGCAGTAGCTGTCGTGCGCCAGGCTAAAACCAGCAACGCGCCAGAGTACAAAACAAGTAAGCGTTGTAATCGGGCAGCGTCACAACTAGTCGACCAGCGCGTACCCTACTCACTAACCTGTCTGCGAACATAACTTATCGGATCGATGCGCTATTTGGCGCAATAAGAAATGTTTAATTTCGATAGGTTATGCGATAGATTTCAATAAAGTATACTGCCTGCATGTGGCAGCCGTATTCGTTAGTTAAAAACTAACCAAATATCTGTATTATTGTCTTCCATCCTTTATGCCAACCCACCGTGTAGGCGAGTAGGGCATAAAAGTATCTTGCAGATAGGCACTTGCATGTGTGTCGAGTCAGTCGGCGACTGGCGGCGAATACATATTTTCGCCGCTGTGACGCTCTCGGGTTCTCTTGGTCTCTCTCTCTCTCTCGCTCTCTTTGGCATGTTGTCCGCTGCCATTTTGCCTTGTTATTTCACTTTGTACCGTGTTTGCGTTCACAACTCTGTCGGTTCGGGTTCTGCATTTTATTTTATTATTATTATTTTTTTTTTGTTTTTCTCTGCTTTGGCTTGTGCAGTTTATTTGTACATTTGTATATATAAAACTGACCGCGTTTCCACTGACTTTGAATACTAATTTCAATTCGCATTGATTTCGGTACAATTGAATAACAATAAATGCGGAAAATTCGCAAATGATGCGAAGGCGACTCTGAAAAAAGAGAATTAAGTAAGTATCGTCGTTGTGGCTGTCTGCTCAAAGTGTGTGTGTGTGTGTGTGTGTGTGTCCGCGCGTGTGTGTATGTGTGGTGTGTGTGCGAGAGCTGTTTATATACAGACACACACACACACACACATACACAGTTGTGTCTCTGCCTGTATGAATATATGGCAAATCATTCGCAAACAAAAATGCTTTGCTCCATGCATAATTAAAGAAAACTTTAAAATGTAAACTTAGAAAACTCACAAGAAGTAAAAGTTAAGAGCGGAGAGACAGTAGCATAACACAATAAACGCAGCTTCAAGCGCTCTCGAACTCAAGAGATAATTAAGCCAAACCAACCCGATTTAAGGAATAAAACCATCGACTGTGAATTAAAAATTATTCGCTGCGCTTGTGGCACCAACTGTGGCAGGTGAATCTTTTGTGGGTTCGGCGCCGTGACTGTCAACAGGAGTTCCGATTTGGGGTCAAAGCTTTGCCGGCCACCTGCTGGCGTGTTTGTCCCAACTTCATAACAACATGTCCTTCGGCCTGGATGTTCGTATTTGGATGTGTAAAAGAGTGTTGATAGTCAGTTGTTGCAAGCCTGAATGGGAAAATATTTTGTAGGCCATCTTGTGGTTGCATTTACACACTTACCAACATTGGCAATAATTTTTGCATACCACAAATCTTTCCGATTTCTTTAGATTCAAAAGAATAAACATGGCGCTAAATTTGTTTTATTTTTTTTTAAGTGTGACCAAGCCTGATGGATATGCAAATCACATAAAAATTGTGGCAAATTAAATGAGGATAAGAATCTTTATTTATGTTGTTGTATCGCGAAAAATAAATTTGATTGTTGAATATTCATCCTTGATTCTTGCCGCAGCATATATAATGTTACTTTGTGTACAACATTGTTTAAATATGTGTAAAAAATTTAATATTTCAAAGAAACAACCATTAATAATTTAAAGTGAAGACCTAATCGAAGCTTACAACTATGCGCATACTCCACACCTGTAGGGCAGTTAATTAAATCTGATCGAGATTCAACTTATCTACAACCATCGCACGTGCAATTCTTATCACTAATAAAACGGTGTCATTGCTTTGTGGTATATTTGTATATAGTTGTTTTTTTTCTCATTTATGTTTAACACAGTTTGGCGAACTTTTTAAATTCAAATTAATTGCAAATTATTGCAGTTGCCGCATACGTGAAACATCGATACTTGTATTACATGTATCGGTGTATTTTGTACGATACTCGCAGCGCTATCGATATTTTTTACCCCAACATCCCTGCGTGCGGCAACGCTGTGCACACAAGTCCAAGTAGAAGCCAGATTTGATCAAACGGAGCAACATTTAAAACAAAAGTAAATAAGTGTTGTTTTAATTTAGCATATTAGAAAGTATTTGTCGTAAATTCGGAATGCAAGTAAAAGCAATATTATTAGGGAGAGCAACCAAAAAACACAGTATGCTCCGAGATTGCTAATGCTACGTGCGCGTGTGTTTGTAAGTGTTTACAACTGCATTTTGGTTTAACTTATTTTATTTTGCATACTCACCGTAAAGACTTGATTGCATTTGTGTGTGTGTGCTTTTTTTTTTGTGCTTGTGCATTTAGTGTACTTCATTTTGATTTTGTTATTTGCGATTCGCTTTTATTTCCTTTATTCGCTGTTTGTTGTCGCTGTCATTCGTGTGTCTGCTTCCACCGCCTTCGTTGCAGAGGGTGGTGGCGGCTTCGGTTTGTCATTTTACGGAGAGCAGCAGAGTGTGTTTGCATTAGTGTAAGTGCGATTGCGAGCAGCGTAAGCCTATGTGTTTGTGTATATGTGTCATTAAATCCGTTTTGTGCTCTGTGTTCTTTGCTTGTGTAAGTGGAAGTGGAAAATAGAGGCCAATTTTCTCCTGCGGTGCTCTTGTTGCTGCTGCAATTGCTGCAGCCAAAAAGTCGTATAGATCAAGCGAAGGTCGGGAATATGTGGGCTCGATTTTTGATGCAAATGAAAATTCTTGTGCGAGCGATATACTACTACAACAGCACTTCGTATCGTTCTCATCCAGCATTATCATAAACCAATTTCATTTTCTCGTTCTCTCTTTCTTTCACTCTCTTGTATTTGCTTCGGTGCGCTCCCGCTCTGTTGACAGCCAACGCAAAAAATGGCGCCTGTCATCTCTCACGCGCGTCGTCGCTACGTTCGGCTACAACAAAAAAAAAAAAATAAGCGACAGGATCAGCAGGCTGAAAGCCAAACATACACATATATCAATATGTATGTATTTTTTGGCTCGTTTTTTTTTGTTGTAATTATTCGCCATGTGCTCTCGCGCTCTCTTTCTGCCACAAATAGACCCCTCGCTTCGATGCGTTCCAAAATTTACCTCCGCCTTTTGCGAATTTTTGTGCGCTCACACACAATTTGAATGGTATTATATATTTTGCTTCGTTCCGCGCTGCGCTCTTCTCTCTCTCTCTCTCTCTCTCTCTTAGCTAGCATGTAGTTTCTTTAGTCTGCTGCCTCAGCTGCTACGACTACTATTGTTGCTACTGTTGTTGTTGTTGTTGTTGTTGCAGTTTCTCTGTTGCTTTCAAACTCGTTTTGCTTTTTGGCTGCGTTTTCTCGCTTGTCGGGGGGGAGGACATCGACGTAACTGGGGTGTAGTGTCAGTCATAATGCGACGCGTGTCTTGCTGTCAATTGCGCTAGCTTTCTAGTCTTCCTGGTTCTGTTCCTGTTGCTTTCGTTAAGCTTGACTTCGTTGTATTAACCATGGCGTATGCGTAATAAATAATAGAAATATACCATTTCAAAAACAATGCACGTTGCTACCGATCTGTTACAAGCAGGACATATGTTATCAAAAAAATAAAGCAAATTCCAAAATAAATAAGTTCTTGTTAAACTTAAATTAAACCCAATTTGTGAAAGTGTATATAATTATGGATAATTTCCCTCTGATCATTGTAATATTTAACTGAAGATAATGATGTGTAACTTTGGAAAGGTGAAGGATTAATTACATTTTTAATAAATACTATTTCCATGTTAATTTCTTTTCTTTTTTTTTTTTTGTTTAATCCACAGGTAGTCAACAAATGGGACCAATTCACAACAAAGTGAAGTGTTTAAAAGTGCAGTTAAAAATTTGCTACATACACATTGGCCGCGACAAGCAACTGCAACAGGATCCGCTGGCGTACAAACCGAAAACGTCAAAATAGGAGCGTCGACATCGTCGACAGCAGCGTCACCAGCTTTGTCCAGTGGCGGCTCGAGGATGTCGGCGCGAAAGTCAGCAACAGTGGGAGCAGCTAAGCCTGACAACAATAATGTATCATCGCCCACGCTTGAGCTGGAAGCGTTGCAAGGTGACGAAGCTGCAACGGCCGATGCCGGTGCAGGATCTGCTACTGAGGAAACAGCGGCAACAGGATCGGCAGCAGCAGCACCTGCAGCAGCACCTGCAGCAGCAGCAGCAGTTGTGACAGCTGACTATGGTAAACAAACAGCGACACCGGATAAGGATCAAGACAGTAATAACGATAGCGAAAAACAAGAGGATTTCATTCCTTTGATACCGGAAAGTGGCACTCCACGCAAAACATCAACTGAGAGCTCGAGCCTGGGATTGAGCGCAACAAAAAACGTTCGTGTCACCCGCCATTCTTCGCCGTTGCTTCTCAGCTGGTCGCCAACGACAGCAAAACGCGATGGGGGTGCTGCTGGAGCCTGTAGCGATAGCGAAGATCTGCCCAGCGGAAGCAGCAGCACTACATCAGGCAGCCAAAGAAAGAGCTCTGTGGAGCGTCAGAGCGGCGTCGTCTCGTTAATTCGCGGACGCAAATCCATCAAGGATGTAAAAGAAGCCAAAGAAGCTGCCGCCAAGTCACCAGATGATTTACCTACAAAGGAGGAATCCAGCGATACCACAGAGATTGATGGAGTAACCGCCATGCTGCCAGAACAGGATGCAAAAGAATTTAAGGACACAAAAGACAAGTCAGCGCTTGATGTCAAGACAACCGACAAGGACAAGGAATCAAAAGAAAAGGAAACAACACCAACGCCAACATCAGCGCCCACAACAACAACAACAGCTCCAGCAGCAGCAACAACAACAACGCCAACAACAACATGCAATCGTGTTACACGCAAAGCGCATGCCCAGGAGCTTGCGCTGGCCTTCACCACACGCGTCACCCGCAATCGCCGACAATCTTCAACGGTTAACACCGAACCACAGCTGCCCGCCCGAGGGCGTCGAAAAAAGCCAGCACCGCCAGAGCCCAAGGAGCTGCTAAAGCGCAAACGTTCGGACGATGACACTGAGCTTGGCCTGAAAATCCCCAAGGTGGAGGTTAAGGATGAAGAGGATGATCATGAGTCAAGTGTGGCGTCCGATGAGTTGGCAACAAATAAGTCAACGTTGAGCATTAAGCTGGAACTGGCGGATACTGAGGAGCAACTTGCAGCACCTGCCGGTTTGCCCTCACCAGCAGCTGCCACGCCCACACAACAATCAGCCAATCGACGCGGACGTGGCAGACCTCAGACTAAAGCAACACCAACCACCACCGCCACTAGCACGCGAGCTACACGTCATAGCAAGGCAGGATCGCCTGGTCTGTTAACTGCAACGCCAACAGAGCCAACGCCGCCCAAGCGACGACGTGTCGGCTCTACTAATCGCAGCCTCTTGTCTACCAAGGCAACGTCTGCCAGCTCCTGTTCACTAGCAGCCAGTTCTCATGGTGCTGGCGATGAGGACTCAAAGGATAGTCTAGCCTCCTCTATGGACGATCTTTTGGCTGCAGCCGAAATTAAGCAGGAGAAATTAGCGCTCGACTTTGAGGAGAATTTTGAAGGCGTCTCAAAGCCAGCACCAGATGCTGAAATAGTTGAACCCGCCGAGACAACCGAAGCAACCGAGCCGCATGCGTCTACCTCAACGAGTGCGGCCTCCAATGGTATTGAGCCGATTACCGTTGATACAGACACAGTCGGAGTAGCTACTAAAATCCCTGGAGCTGTAGCTGAAGCGACAGAGACGGTTGCCAAAGATGCGGCATCGGCGGCGCCAGTGGCTGAAGGGGAAGAAGAAACTGATGCAATTGAGGCTAGCAAAGCGCCATCGTTGAGCCCCGAAATGATAAGCGAGGGCGTCAGCGCCATGAGCGTTAAACAGTTCTACAAGAAGCCTGAGTTTCTGGCCAACAATCTGGGAATTGAGAAGGATCCCGAGCTGGGCGAGATTGTGCAAATTGCGACTGAAACAGACACGACAGCAATACAGGCTGATACAGATGTGGTCCAATCGAGTGTCGATGTCGATATGGAGACGGTGGAAACGATTGCGGATGGGGACGGTAAGCAGGATGACTCCTATTCCACGAGCATGGGCGAACTACGTGTGGACGAGAGCTGCGATGAGACTGATCAAGATGCATCGAAATCTTCGATACCAATCCCTGCAGCAGCAGCAACACAAACAACAGAGACAGTAACCGCCACAGAATTGGCCAGGGAACTGAGCTTGCCAAGCGAGCTTAATGGCGACACTGTGCTGCAAACTAAGACGTCGGATGATTACGATGATATCGAGAGTGATATTATGGAACAGCTGGCCAAGGAGGGTGTTGTGGATGCGAGCGGTAATGCGCTTAGCGCCAGCAAACAGAATCAGGAGCACCTGAAAACGATTGAATGTGATACGGCCAAGGCGCAGGTGAAGGTGGTGGTGGAAGTCAGCGATGATTGCGAGAATGAGCGGGATGAAACAACAAAGAAACTGCCAGAAGGTGAGGCTGCCAAGGAAATGGTGATCACCTTGGAGGTTAAACCATTTACAGAAGAGCAGGAAGCCCAAGTTAATGCTGAAGTCGATGATGATACAGAGATGCAAATTCTGGCTGAGGATTGCAATGAGTATCCCGAGGAGAACAAGGAGAATGTATCTACAACGGCGAGTGATGCCATTCCACCCGTTGCAGTTAGTCTTGAGTCATCCATGGACATTGATCTTGCACTGAAAGTAGAAGAGAGCGTAACTGTTAATCTGCCGGAAGCTGACGAAGAACAGGACCACGAAGAAGAGAAACCATTGGCCACTGTTGCTGCCGAGCAAAAGACGTTACCCAAGCTGGAAGCAGCCAAAACGGAATGCAAACTGCAGTTGAAGGCCGGAGATTGTGAAGAGGAGTTGCGGCGCGAAAAGGAGCTGCATCTGCAGCATCTTGGTCTGCTGACGCATCAGGCAGCCGAGTTGCTGCGTATCCAGGAAGCGCACACTCGTGCCGTTAATCAGCAACATCTGCATCAGCAGAGCGGCAAGCGGACCACCGCCAAGGGCAGTGCCTCCCACATTGAATCCAGCGGCACGCTGAAGACTGTCATCAAGCTGAATCGCAGCAACAATGGCGGTGCCGGTGTTAGCAGCGGTCTACCCACAGGCACTGTTATACATGGCAGTGGTGCTGGTGGCACGGGAACTGGTGCAGCTGGTGCTGGTGGTGGGCCCAACATGGCTAGCGCAACACGCAAGGGGACTGCAGGACTCGGTGGTGCAGGCAGCTCGGCGCATGGTGTACGTCGCCAGTCGCTAAAGATGACATTCCAAAAGGGACGAGCTCGCGGTCATGGTGCAGCAGATCGTGCAGCCGATCACCATGGGGCGCATGCTGAGGACTCCTACTACACCATACAGAATGAGGTAAGTCAATGCTGGAGATCAAAGAGAAGGAATCTTTTAACTAACACTTTCTTTTTATTTTACAGAACGAAGGTACGAGCAAATTCAACTCAAATCCGGGTAACGCCGGTAGAAAATCAAATAACCGTTTTAGCTCCACTAACAACAACAACAACAAATGCAGCAACAACAACCAGCCGAATCAGAAGCAGCACAGCCAACATAACAACGCGTCCAGATCCTTACTGGGTTCGTGTTAAGTGTTGCGTGTTGTTTCGTTTTTTGTTCTGTTGCTTCGTCATCTTGCGTTAGCCACAAAATTCCAATCAAGTTGCCAATTATGTAGAGCACTTTTATTCCTTGTATTCCCATAATAATTTATTAACTTGTGCCAAATAGCAGCAGCTATTTGTTTCTAATTTATAGCAAGAGAGATTTTCATAGCTTTTATAGTTTTAGTCTCCTTCATACGTATGCATTTTTGTTGTTTCATTAACAATTCGAATTAATGTTGCCACGTAACACGCCCATTTGTATTTGTTGATATTTAACATTCTGTTTTCTTGTGCAAACAGATTCATCTCACTCGGAAGGACATAGTGGCCAAATGGATCACGGATTCTATCAGATGGTAAAGAAGGACGAGAAGGAGAAAATACTCATACCCGAGAAGGCCTCCTCATTCAAGTTTCATCCGGGTCGCCTCTGCGAGGATCAGTGCTACTATTGCAGCGGCAAATTTGGACTTTATGACACACCGTGCCATGTCGGCCAGATAAAGTCAGTGGAGCGGCAGCAGAAGATACTTGCCAACGAGGAAAAGTTAACGGTTGACAATTGCCTATGCGATGCATGCTTTCGTCATGTGGATCGTCGTGCCAATGCGCCCTCGTATAAAAAGCGACTCTCTGCACCGGGACACTTGGAGACGGGCAATAACAACAATAATAACAATAACAATTCTGGCGGCGGCAACAGCATGGATAAACATTTTTCCGGCAATGCTGGTGCTGACGGGGAATTTGCGACCACTTCGGGTGCAGCAGCTACGCCACGTGTGTGCGCTGTAAAGGATTGTGCCGACTCCGCCAGTCATTCGTTGCGCCGTAAATGCGTTCGCAAAAGCGTTAAGAAGTGTTTGCTTAGCTTTGAAATACCCGCGGGCACATCGAATGTATCGCTCTGCGAACCACACTACAACATGGTCATTCAATCCTCTGGCTGTGTGCTGTGCAAGCGTCGACTGGGCAAGAATCACATGTACCACATTACCTCGGTAAGCATCGCTTGTCAGTGCAATCTTCTTATACTCGGTCCATACTCATGTTGGTATTTTATTTCTGCGTTTTTCCTCCTCAGCAGGACACTGATCGCTTGGAGAAGGCGCTCAGTGAAATGGGCATCCCTGTGCAGCTTGGCGTGGGCACTGCCGTCTGCAAGCTATGTCGCTACTTTGCCAACTTACTAATGAAGCCGCCGGACAGCACCAAGTCCCAAAAGGCTGAGTTCGTCAAGAAATATCGGAAGAGGTGAGCTGAGCAGAGATTGGCACAAGTTAATTGGATTTGTAATTCAAATATATTTCCCTATTTTGCTGTGCTCTGCAGGCTGCTTAAGGTGCACAATTTGCGAGATGGCAGCAATGAGGCGTCCGAGGTGGATGATGAGGATGCGCAAGCGACAGCAGCAACGTCTGCAGGTGGTGCTGGCGCCGGTAGTGGAGGTGTTCAATCAACTCCGGCGGCCGCTTGTGACGAAGCTTCCTCAGAGATGCCAATGGTGATGGATTACGATGGGCCAACAGATTCGAACTCGAGCAGCTCCTCGACAACACCCATCGGCCATGTGGCCAGTGGCAGCAAACAGATATCAAAACTTCAGGCTATATTGCAGCAGAATCTGACTGATGAGGCAATGAGCGCCTCCAATTCCAACTCGAGTGCAAATGCCAAGGGCAAAGCCGGTGCAGATATATCGAATGTGCTGCGCGGCAATCCAAATATCTCGATGCGCGAGCTATTTCATGGTGAAGAGGATTTGGGTGTGCAGTTCAAGGTGCCATTTGGTTGCAGCAGTAGCCAACGCACGCCAGAGGGTTGGACGAGGGTGCAAACGTTTCTGCAGTACGATGAGCCAACGCGCCGCCTGTGGGAGGAGCTGCAGAAGCCATATGGCAATCAGAGCTCTTTCTTGCGCCATCTTATTCTACTGGAGAAGTATTATCGCAACGGAGATCTTGTACTAGCCCCGCATGCCTCTTCCAATGCCAGTGTCTACACGCAGACGGTGCGGCAGCGCCTCAACTCGTACGATCATGGGCACTGCGGAGGTTTGCAGGGCAACCTTAAGCCTAGCGCCGCCAATGCTGCCAGCTCAACTTCTTCCCCCTCCTCTCCAAATGCCCAAGCCAATGCCAGCTCCCCCCAGAGCCAGAGTAATTCTGCGGCAACAGTGACTGCAACGGTTGGCAGTGTCCTGGCCAGCGTTTTGACTGCGCCACAGGCCAGCAGCAGTAGTGCCAACAGCAACGAGCAACAAGGTCAACATAACCAGACGACAACAGACGCATCCATTCCGCTGGTAGAGTTAAACGATGACGACGACGAGGACGACAAGGATGATGATGTCGAATTCGCGTCGGAATACGGACTGACGCCGCTGGATGGACTCCGTAACATCTCCGTGGACAAACTGACCAAGCAGCTCAGTTCGAATGCAGTGACAATCATAGCGCGACCCAAAGAGAATGCTGGCAAATCGGCAGCGTCGGCAACGACGGCCGCAATAACAACGGGATCGGCCACAATTACGGTTGCTGCTTCGTCAGCACTTACAGCTACGCCTGTTCCGCTGCTGACAGAGGATGCGCAGCAAAAGGTGCCCGCCAAGGATGCGCCGCCGCTGGTGCCGACAAACAGTTCAGCAAACAGTCGCAGCATACTCAAGACAAATTTGCTTAACAAAGCCGTCGAGATTTTGTCACTTGCGAGTCAACAACAACAGCAGCAGCAGCACTTGCAAACGCAACAGCAGCAACAACAACAGTCAAACATTAGTAAACCTGCCTCGGCTTCTGCGGAAAAGCCCAACATGGCCAATAAGTTGGCCAACAGCCAAAGTCACAGCCATGCTCACAACGAGGCGCCCAACGTGGCACTGCTCGCCCTGCAGCAACAGCAGCAGCAACAGACAAAGTCGAAGCCAGCCACAGCCACTGCAACAATCACGCCCACGATCGTGCCACAGCAAGCACAGCCAGCGAAGCCACCCCCAAATGTAGCTCAGCTGCTAAGCTCACCGCCGGAATTGATAAGTCTGCAGCGTAGACGCACCAGCGGTGCAACTGGTGCCAGTGGCGGTGGTGGCGGTGCTGGTGGCGGCACTGCCAGTGTAACCGCCTTGCCGGGCAAACGACTGCAGCTGCCGCGCACTGGAGCTGGAGCCGGCACTGGTGGAGCACTCAGCGTGATTATATTGCCCGATACACTGACTCCACAAGAGAGACACGAGAGCAAGAGCTGGAAGCCAACGCTGATACCGCTTAAGGAGCAGCACAAGGTGCCAAACAAATCGCCAACGTTGTTCCAAACCGCCGACGGGCGTCGTCTGCCCGCTCAGGTGCAGGTGCAGTCTGGCGGCAAACCATACCTCATTTCCATTAGTGACTACAATCGCATGTGCATTCTGCGACGCGAGAAGTTGCTGCGCGATCAGA
Source organism: Zaprionus ghesquierei (assembly GCA_018904095.1). Taxonomy (NCBI): domain Eukaryota; kingdom Metazoa; phylum Arthropoda; class Insecta; order Diptera; family Drosophilidae; genus Zaprionus; species Zaprionus ghesquierei. The sequence continues at coordinate 792,026 of JAEIGP010000841.1, forward strand.
TGCTCAAGGCCAATGCCAAGGGTAAGCAAGGCCAGGCGGCGCATTCGCAGTCACATTTGCAACAGCAGCAGCAGCAACAACAGCAACAGCAGCAGCAGCAATCACAGTCACAGACGCATTCCTCCTTTAGTGCCGGATTGAGCAATATGTCCAAGCTAGCAGCACAACAAACCGCACGACATCAACTGCAGCAGCTGCAACAAGCGCAGCAGCAACACAAGCAGCATCAACAGCAGCAGCAGCATCAACAACAACAACAGCAGCATCAGCTGCCAACGTTACAGGCTGGCGGCAGCAGCGGGCTGCGTCTGGCGCGGCTGGCACCCAAACCCATGCCACCGCTAAGCAATCCACAGAACGCATCTGGAGCCAGCTCGCAGTTAACAAACTTTCAGCCCCTGCTGGTCAATGCCATGGCAGCAGCAGCTGCGGCCAACAGCTCACTAGACAGCAGCAACAGCTCGTGGCTGTGGAAGAACTTTCCGGATGCCAATCAGTATCTGTTGAACGGCAATGGTGGCGGTGGTCCTGGCATCGCTGGCAAGCTGCCACATCTCACGGCAAAGCCGGCGACAGCAACCAGCGGAGGCGGCGCCGGCAACAGTACAGTGGGGGGAGGCATTGGTGGCAGCGGAATAACCTTCACACTGAAGCAACAACAGCAACAACAACACCAGCAAAAACTCATCGACAATGTCATCATGTCCAAGATACCCAAGAGTCTGACAGTCATACCGCAACACATGGGCGGATCAGGAGCGGGAGCGGGAGGAGGCGGCGGCGGCGGCGGCGGCGGCGCCATCGGTGGTAGTAACAGTGGGATTGATGAAGGAATCTTTGAATAACCAACCAGCAATCTACAACTACAATTATTATTAGAGCTAAATATATACAACTAGGTCTAGAACTCAATCCTGCCAGTGATGGGAAAGCGAATCAAACTAAACCTAATAAGGATAAGATGAAGCGATTGCATTTTAATTTCAAGTGAATGAACCTATAATAAGCGAAAGAGAGAGTGAGAGCGAGAGAGAAAAACAGAAATTGGAGTTGAAGGATCAGAGATCAGAGTCAGCTGTGGTTATGATGATGATGACAATGCATATTCCATAATATTATCATAGTCGAGCATGTGTCGTCTTAAAAATTTCGTATTTAACTGAAAATGAAAGAGAATCCCTGAAAATCAGGAACTAAAAGAGAGAATTATTGAAAAGAACATATATGATTTAAGCTAAAAAAAAAAAAAGCTACGCGTAGTAGTTGGAAACTTTAGAAATACAAGAAAAGCGAATGAAGTGTTGGAAAAGAGATTTCAAAACACAGCAAGCAAAAGAGAAAGGGAAACAAAGAAGATGGATAGTGAGTTACACACAGAGCGTTACGTGTGGGTATGCTGCTGCGATATGGTTAGACATACGGTATAGGTATTTAGTACATAATAGTGGTATTAGTATTAGTGTTAGGGGTGTGTTTTATTGAATCATTTTTAAGTACGCCTTCAAAGTTAACATCGTCACACGATACTGAGATCAGATATACCACACACATACATACATACAGTATATATCTCCCATACATACATATACAGCAATTTGTATGTATACCTGCGACAAGCAAACAAAATATATATATTAACTATATTTTTTTATTAGATATTACGGCACATCAATTCAATGGGCATTCGTGTATTATATATACCAAATTGCTAGTGGTAAGCATACATACATGCATATACATACATACATACATACATACATACATACATACATACATACAAACGAGCATTATAAAGAGGAACATGATATGCCTGCTCCATAAATCGAGAACAAGACGACAAAGAAAAGTGTGTGTCTGTGTGTGGAGGAGAAGGGGGAAAGACCGACGGATTTATTAGTTAGAGCATAAACTACATGTTGCCAAAATGTTACTATGTTCACATGTACGTTTAGCCGACTCTATGTATCCCAAGAAGCATCATCAGCCCCTCCCCTTTGATCCGAGACAATCGAGTCCAACTTGAGTTTAGATGTGGCTGCGCGCAGGAATGTTCTCTGGCTTGTGCAATCTGTCTTAGCCAGATTGGTTTCTTCATACACACACACACACACACACACACACCCGTACACAAGAATTAGACATAGTTACTTTTGTTGATAAGCTTTTTTTTAATTAACTATTACAAGCAAAATACACATTTAAAAGAAACAAAAACAAAAAAAAAAAGAACCTAAACAAGCAACAAATCTACAAATAGAAATTACGTTTCGATTGTAGTAGATACCTTATTTATATACATTCATTTCAATTATTATTTTTTGTACATATTTATATACACAAAAGAACAAAAAAAGAAAAAGAAACATCAACCATGAAATGAAGAAATTAGTTTAAATAAACGATATCCAACTGTCAAATCACTTTGCGTTCATCTTACGTTCGATTCATTCATTTAATTTGTATTTCTTATAAACTTTTTTTGAGAAACTTTAGTATTAGATTTGTCGTTATGCATCTGAGAGTTAACGGTAAAATCGCAGAGTTCAAAAAAATAAAAAATCACTTAAATTGAAAGCTTTCAAAATGCAAAAAGCAAAATTAATGATATATATACATACACACACACATATATATATATATATATATATATATATATATGTATATATATATTATTAAGCAGAGATTTAATTGTGAATAAGCTCGTTAAGCATAGTTATATTTATACATAAAGATTCAATTGTTGTTGTTAAACATTGAAAATGTATTTATGAAACATGAAAAGAAAATCAAATATGAATGTTGAGAATATTTCGGTTGTCGTCGTTTTGCCTAAAAAGAGAGATAAATAGATATTTACATACTATATATGCAAAATATATATACACATATATATATATATATATACACAATCACATGTACTTTTCAAATTTAGAGCTAACCTATATCTACCATAATTACTTTATAAAAACTGCCCTAACACCTATTGGCCTTTACGAAAATGTTTCATTACAAGCCCCTTCCCCACCATATACAACCTCCTTTGTATGCATGCTGAGCTGTACGAAAGTGTATGCGCGTGTGTGTCTGTCTGTCAGTGCGCGCGTGCATGTGTGCGTGTGCGCGTGTGTGTGTGTGTGTGTGTGTGCGTGCGTGCGGCTACGTAATGTATTATGCACTTACATATACTATACTATTATAAATCTTGTATACCACACTTACAATTATTTATGCATTAACTCATTCAGTTTCGTATACATAAGAAAAACAAAGATCCCACTTCGATGCGATCTCGTCTTTTATTACCGAAAGAGAAATTCAAAATAAATCCCATATACATAAGTACAATATATTGTGGTTTCATTCATGATATCTGCCGACAGCAACACCAGTTATAGATCCTTGCATGGACCTTAAGAATTTAGGAATTGAATGCTTCCTTAAATGATAATGCCACAAGCAGATTCCTTCGATATAACCCTTCCTTCATCTTTAAACTTAAACAAATCGAGTTCCAAGTAAAATTGGTAATGTATATTAAAACACGATATTACCAAATAATCGTTTTATTTCATTTTCTCGTATATGTGTTTGTTTGTTTTGGGTAAAATCGATGTTAGATGTTTTGCTTTTCTTCTTGTTGTTTTTGCAATGTTAGTGTAATGATTTTTCTTTTTTTTTTTTTTTTTTAGGTTTTAGTTTCGAGTGCTGAAATGTAGAATTCTAAAAAATAAAATAAATATGTATAATATACGAGTAGTTTTATAAGATGAATAAATAGCTATATATAAATAGTTTAGTTTTATTGGCTGCTGCTTTAATCATTTTATGTTTGTTCCTTTCTTGCAAGTTTTATTTTAGCTCTAGCTCTCTGCTCCAACATAAGGTAATTGTGTTCGCTCTCTCTCTCTCTCTCTCTCTCTCTCGCTATATATCTCTTTTAGGAAGCATCTTGAGTGTGTCATTAAATTCTTGCGTGTGTTTTAAAACTCTAGGATATTAGTTTGTCTGCTCTGTGTATGTCTATCTCTCTCTACCTAACTCTCTCAATTGCTTACTTCTCTTTCTGTATATATCGCTCTCTTTCGTTTCGGTTTTGCCTCAAATTCTTACAAGTCCTTGCTCTACATTCTCGCTTTTTGGATCATATTACATGCGGTACGATCGTGGGCTTAGGTTTTGTATAGATATTTGTTAAGTTTTTTTTTTTTTTTAGTTTTTTGTTTGTTTTATTAACATAAATTTCAAAAATAATGTTTTTTAGACGTTTTTGGATATTCGATATGCATTTGTTTTCCTGTTTTACAATCGGCTTGAAGATGTACATATGTGGTATGTCCATACAGCATGTAGTATCGTATGCAGCGTACATCGAGATATACAATATTTGTATATAAGTTGCGAAAAATTATAATATGTTCATTTTGTTTGTTTTGTTTTGAAGTTACCTTTACGAGTGTAGTATAATAATAAATCTATGTTTATTAATATTATTATTATTAAAATGTATCAATTATTATATGATCTCTGGCTGGGCTACGGGCCTGCTGCATGTGTGGTATGCGGTGTATGCGGCTTTCCGTTTGCGGTATGCGGTCGTCGGTCTGCGGCATGCGGGATGCGGCACATAGGAGGGCTCCGAGTGAGTGAGGGGGGTGGGGTGTTGTCGGATCGATTGGTTTACAAATCGGTCTCGCCATACAGAGCTGTGCTGAACGACATGTAGTCCAGGGCGCCGGGCACGCCGTTGGGGCCTTTGTATGGTGGCATGCGCTGGATGCAGTATTCGGCCTGATCTGGGGGCAATTCACGGCGCAGCTCATCGGGCAAAATGTATGGCTAAAACAAAAATTTAAAATCAGACGATTGGGTACATTTATTAAGTGTTTCGTTACCTTATCGGCAGCCAGGATTCTGAACGAATCAATGACTTGTTCGGCGGTGTCGGTGTCGGTGCTCTCGCGGGTCATAAAGTCGAGGAAAGCATCAAAGTGAACATAGCCAGTGTTGTTGGGATCGACAACGGCCAGAATGCGCTGGAAGTCCATGTCACCCTGGCGATCCTTGCCAATCGAATAGCCTAGCGAGACGAGGCAAGATTTGAATTCCTCGGGCGTCAGGCGACCGGTGCGGTTCTTATCGAAATGATTAAAGCTCGAACGGAACTCGTTCAGCTGCTCCTGGCTAATACCCTTGGAGTCGCGTGTCAGTATTTGGTTCTCCACCTCGTTGATGTTGCGATTGATCGAAGTGAGCAATTGCTCCCAGCCGACGCGCAGCGTCTCCATCGTGTAGTTCGTGTAGCGGTTCTCGAAGATCATCGACTCCTGCACGGCCTGGTGTATCTTCTCCAGCTCCTCAATGTTCGGTTTGTATGCATACACCGCCTGCTCGTATTCCTTGAGACGATGCAGTTGATCCTCCAGCGAACCCTGCAGTCCCATGCCTATCGCTGTAACGGCATCCATCTGCCTTTCGATCCAAGGACCGACAATGTTAGCCTTCTCGGCAAACTGGCGGCGCAGCATTTCGTTGTTCTGCTGCTTGCGCAACTCGTTGGCCAGCGTCTGGTCACGCTGTGGCACCAGCTGGCGCACATCGCTCCACTTGCGTGTCATATCGTGGGCGGTCAGAGTGGTGTATGGGTTCTCCAGGCCGCCGGGTATCTGGTGCTGCTTGACAATCGATTCGACCTCACGAACAAGGTTGACAATCAGATTGAACTCCTTGTCGGCCTCGCCAAGTGTCGCCTTGAACTGATCGTGCGCCTGGATCAGACCCTGAATCTCCTCCATGGTGTGCACAATAAACATGTCGACAAGATCCTCGCGAGTGCCATCGAGCCAGTTGTTGAATGGCGCCGCACGCTTCGCAAACTCCAAATGCAAGATGTCGATCTTCTCCAGAATGCGTTCAGCTTCATCCAGAGCAGTACGACGACGCTGGGTGAGTGCACCCAAGCGATCCCACTGATCGCAGATGCGCTGGCAGCGCGCATTTACCGACACACAGTCGTGGTATTCCAGAGTGCTTCAGGATCACAAGAGAGCAAAAGAGAAAAAGAGAGAACAAGAACCCTAGGTTAAGAAATATCTTGGACTGATCCTAGTTGCGCAGATGATCGAAGTGAGATGAGCATGAAACGTGCCACCTGATTTTTAATAGAAATGTGGAATGTACATGGAATGTTAACTTTGATTTGATCAAGATGGTGATGGGTGATCACGATGTACGATCATACAGCCTAACCTCACACTTTGCGTTGTTGCCCAGCATTTGGAGCGAGTCAAGGTAAGCATTGAAATGACAATTGGCATATTGGAGATACAAATTGATTGAGATTCATAAATAGAGGCAGAGAGAGAGGGAGAGAAGGCAAGGCTGAGAGAACATGGTTAGGGGGCGAGCCCAGGCAACTGAACTTACTTTAGCTCTTGGGCTATGGCGGCAATTTGTTCGACGCGATCCTGGTGGGCAGCCAGATCAGACTCAAAAGCTTCGTGCTTCTTCTTAAGGGCCTTTAGCTCGTTGAGCTTGCATTGACGGAAGTCCTGCGACTGCAGCATCTCCTCCTTGCCACGCGTCCAGTCCTCATGGGCATCGGCCTGTACGAAAGAGACAGAGAGAGTGAGATCATGAATATCTAGCCGGAGTTCGAATGGTTACTCCACGACTCACCTTATGCTTGAACTTTTGAGCCAAATGTTCGAGACGCTCCAGGCGCATGGTCTCTGCCAGCAGCCATTCCTCGAATGCCTTCTCGGCGAGCTCCAGGCCCTTCCAGGCATTTGAGATGTCAGAGACGGTCTTACCCTCGGTGGGCAAGTAGGCTGGACGGTTCGACAGGCGCAACTTTGTCTGCAGCGTGTTAAAGTTAGTTTCGAGTTTTGCTTTCTGCTCAACACGTGGCGGCTTGTGCTTGCGACGGTACGTGCGGTACTCCTCGAGCTTCTTCTGTACGCCGGCCAGCGAGTTATCCGCCTGGCGGGAGTTCAGCCACGGCATCGTGCGACGAATCCATTCCAGCAGCTGTAAAGGTGAATCAGTAGTGTAGGATCAATATAGAATCCTGTTGCATTGATTACTAATACTCACATCGCTGGCCAGACGTTCGTACTCCTCCATGAGACGCTCATTCTCCTGGTTAACCTTGAGCACCTTGCAAATACGGTTCGCTGCCGTTTCCGCCTGTCGATTGTTAAGTTTAAGAATTTTTTTTTGGTTAGCAAAACATTTGGCTCGCTGGTCAATTTCTCTGAGTGTAGGATCACGGAAACCAACTCAGAATTTTGAAAATCAAACAATACGAACGGAACGTAACGAAACGGAATGCAACGGAACGAGCAAGACATGGGAATTTGCACAGATTAAGGCAGACTCCAATTGGAATCGGAAATTCTTCGCGTTAGTTGAAGGAGTAGCCTGTTATTGAAGCGGACTGGCAGGAAGGCAGGCAGACGCAAGCAGCGTGTTGTTCCAAGCTCTCTCAAGGATTACGAGGTGGGATTGCGAGACCAATAACGCGCATCCTTTTCTGCGGGAATCGATATGCGTAGCTGTGTGTGTGCGCGTATGTGTGTGTGTTTGTATGGAATGGAAGTTGGAGCTGAACTGAATGGAACCTCATAGTGGGTTACACTATTTTAAGGTCATGTACTTGAGATCAGAGTTGATCAAGAGTAAAAGTTCTAAAATATTGAAAGTTCTTGGACCATGATTCTTGGATTTGTACAAGTGTGAAGTGAGTAGCGAGGGGGGTAAATGCATGTAGTATGTATAACAGACCTTTTGGGCACCACTGAAGCAGTGATAATATGACGAGACGTATGTCATGACCGCCCTTTCATCAGGTAGTGCAGTATTCTGCAAATCTGTGTGATCGGTGATCAGTGGTGGTGATGGTTGAGGTGGTTTTGGTGTAGTGTGAATGTGGTGATTTTGTTGTTGTTGTTGTTGTTGTTGTTGTAGCATTATCATTATCGTAATCGTTATCGGGAATTTGTTGTAGTTGTTGTTGATATAGCGGTAGCAGAGTTTTTGTTGTTGTTGATGTTTTTGTTGTTGTAGTTATAGTAGTAGTAGTAGTTGTTGTTGTTGTTGTTAATTGCGTTGTTGTTGATGAGCGCATTCGCGAGTAGAAGAGCAGGCGAGCGAGGGAGAGAGAGCAATATAAAGAGAGAGAGAGAGAGAAAAAGCAACAAAACATACAAAAATTTGATTATTGATCGGTTAGTCTTTAGGGCAGGTTTATTATCAACGATATCGAAGCATCCATTATATTGGACAAGCAGACGCTAACATAACCATATCAAGTCAAGAAGGTGAAGATGATTACGTCTGACCTTGGGGCTGACTACCTCAATTACATCGCGGTAAAGATTTCGATTTCTTCACTTGTAGAATTGAATCAAAAGCCAATCAATGAAAGTAAAGCCGAATATTTCTCAATTTTGAACGTGATTTATATTCACTTTGATTCATTTTGAATTTGGAAAAGGAAACGTAAATAGAATCTTTTCACTTTTTACTTTGATTTGGGTATTTAAGCGTCTTGGGTATATAAGATCTTCTAAACAACATAGACAGAGTTAGTAGTACCCTATATAGTATATATCTGTAACTTAAAACATGCCTATGGATTAGCTCACATGGTACCGAGCACACGAACTCAAGGCACGCTCCTTGGAGGCCTCGTTCAGGGCAGAACGGCAAGAGGCTTTTCGCCCGGCCGAGCGAGCTCTGAGTTTGACGTGCTACAGACATATGTACATGAATATACATACTAACATATGTATAATGTATACATGGGTAAAACATAACATAACGGTAACGTTAACGGTAACAGTAACAGTAATGGTCAGAGTTAGAGAGTAACGGTAAAGGCAGCAGCCGAAGTCGAGTTTCGCATTCGGGTTAGATGAAGCATGCAGCGAATCGGCGGATGTGGTGCGATCAATGGAACGGTAGATGACTGAGAGTTAGAGGGAGAGAGAGAGAGAGAGCGGGAGAAAGAGAGCACGTGCGGGGGAGAGCTTGGAAAGCTCAGCAATAGCCGTGTGGGGCTGTCTCTCGTTCGTTTTAGTAAAGGGCCGGAATGGGTTAGTCAATGACTTCGAGGGGTTGCGCAAATTGTGCCGCAAATTCGGTCATCAAGCGAACTGTATATACTCATATATTTAGCGGCTGTATATATATGTATATGTGTTTGTATTTGAATTAGCCGTAGCTGCAGCTGGGGAATTATGTGTTTGGTTTGCACAGCAATTTCACAAATACAACAAACAAAATATATACACGAATATAGCGACAAGCGCATTGGGATGCTTTTTTTTTTGGTTCTATTGGGATTTTGCGTTTTTTGCACATTTTCCAAAAAACAAACTGCAATAATAATATGTAGAACGAGAAATGGAATATTCATATTTAAGTGTATCGATGTGAAGTTTAGTCACATTGTAATTATTCGGGACGTAGGTGTATTGTCTTGTGGGTTCGGGTACATGCGTCACATTTCCAACCTGTTGAGCTCCCTGGAAGGCGTGATAGTAGCAGGAGACGTACGTCATGATGGCACGTTCATCTGGTTTTGGAGTGTTGATTAAATCTGTTGTTGTTGTTGTTTCGTGTTGTAGTTGTTGTTGTGCAAGAGAAAAGTTTGAAGTTTAATCATTAATAGAGCTATGCGACTAAACTAAGTACTTGATTTCATTGACTTAACATGGATTGACTTAACCTATTTTTGTAGATCACTTAGCTTAACTTAGGTAGGCTAAACAGAGAAGGAAAGAGAGAGAACAAGTGTACGCACCATCTGGATCCAACATCCTTGGAATATCGAGATATTTCTCAGCAACATCGAAGGCAGTGTTCAGATTCTCCAACGGATTGTCTTTGGATAGCTTGGCATAGTCGATTAGATCTGGGCGATGACGATGAATGAGCGCACAGAAAGCCAGACCATCCTATAGAGAGGTACAAAAACGAAGAAGAAGAAACAAAATAAGTTGGTTAGAAGGGTAAACGGAGGGGTCCCTATTGCGATCGTCACACCTTGAAGGACAGATGGAAGTTCTGTACGTTGACGTTCTTGTAGGGTGCCGTCTTGCGTTGGCACCACAACAGCAAACCCTCCTTGGCGGTCATCTCCTCGACAGAGATGTCCTGAATGGCAAAACGCAAGATGATGGTCCAGATCATACCCAGCGTCATTTTAAGATTGCCATCGACGATCTCCTCAGCGCCAATCGACACCAGATGGACACCTTTTGATGCAATGAAATCCAGCGCCTTGTTAACATTGGCGATTTTGTGGAAACGCATCTTGCCGCGATCGGGCTTGGGCAGTGTCTCGCCAGAGATGACCTCCAGCAGCAGCATCAGCTTGAGGCCATTGCGGAAGTCCTCCTCGATGTTGTCGATGGCGGTGCCAGCTTTGCGCAAATGACTGTTGCACCACGCGGTAAATGTCTACAAAATACAAATGAATACGATATGTTGATATATGCTGGTATAACAGAGAATATTATAGGGAGAAGAAAGAACTTGTAGATTTGGTAAATTCCCAGTTTCCCAGGTTTTACACTTCAGGGGTTTCCCACATGATTTCCCAGTTTGTTTTCTATTCAAGTTTAAAAGTGAGGGAATAACGCAAAAAGCAGAGCTAAGAGAAGGTAAGTCTTGGTAGCAAAGTGAGAGAGACAGGGGGGGGGCAGAGTTTTCACCTATAAAAAGGGATTACGCTTGCCACAATAGCTACAACCTCGAATAGCTTTGACAGTGTCGCCCCTTCCCTCTACCAAACAGAAAGCTCAGCTCAATTTGGTCCGGTCTGGCAAGGCTGCAGCTGCGACAGCGACGGCGACGCCGACTGCGGCTGACAGTTGCAGTTATTTTTCACCGAATGGGGACAACAGACAGCAAGAACAAAGAGAAAACAAGAAAAGACAATGTGCATCTGTGCATGTGTGTGTGTGTGCGTACACGTCTATGTATATACATATGTATAAACCTGTTTGTTTATTTTTTTTTTGCACACACTTCATTATTTTGGAGTCGGCGTCGGCGTCGTCGCCAGCGTCTGCGTTTTTGATGCTTGTAAGCTTACAGCTTTTTTTGTGCATTGTTATTGCCGGGCAAAAGCGAAGCAGAAAACACGAAGGAGAAGGGGACGACTGCGGTGTAAGCAGTGTCTTGACTGGGCAAACAATGGCACGCCCACTCGCCCACAGAGTGCAGCTGGAAATGCTTAAAATGGGTGTGCAGTGTTATGGGGTGTTTGTGCGCGTGTGTATCTGTCTGTCCGTGGGAGCCATTTAGCTGGGCATGAAACAGTGCATACGATCAATAATCGACGCAGCGAAAAGGAAAGCGCAGCAGGGCTGCCGCGCGTCAGTGAATCGATATTTTATCAATATCGATATGCATAACAATAAACAACCGCTACATAGGGACTGCAGTGAGCAACTCTCCCGCGCTCTCTCTCTCTCTCTCTCTCTCTCTCTCTTTCTCTTTCACCCTCTCTCTTGCATTTCACCTGTCATCTTGGAATATGCTGAGAGGAAGCAGGAGGGGGGAGAACAATGGGAACGCGTGCGCCGGCTGCTTTGCTGCTTTATTGGCCATTTAGCTGCTTACAGTTACGTGCGTGCGTGAGACAATGGGACAGTCGCTCAGACGAGAGTGGATGCTGTTATTGCCGCTGCAACGGCGACGGCTTAGAGAGAATGGAAAACCGGGCAACGTAAGAACAAGAAATGCAACTGTTAATGCAAATCGGTGTTAGGCCGAATCATTGTGTGTGTGTGCGCTTGACGATCAAAACAGGCGACAGACTCGCTCTGCTCTGCCTCGTATTTACCCACACACAAACAATAACACGTTCAACTAGGCCAGCAGAAAGAGAGCAATACACAAACACACACACACACACACACACAGAGGCTCTCACAACAGGCACATGTGCTGTGTACGCGGCGAGTTGGGCGTTGGGGAGAGTTGCATGTCTTTGTGTGTGTGTCTATGTTGCCAACTGCATTGTCGCTGCGTTGCCAAACGAGTTGAGTTGGCGCTTACCGCTAGTTAGCTTACTATCACACACAAACATACACATACACGCGCCTGTGTGTGATGCTGGCTAGCAGACTGGCTAAGTGCCTGCCGCATTCCGCCGTCAACCCGTTGGTTTTTCTTTACCTCTTTTTAGTAGTCCAAGCCGAGCTCAATGCGCGATTACCGTTATCAGGCAGCGGTTGACCCGGTTGCTTGTCGCCTGTTCTCAAGTGCATCTGCCCCCTGTCCCCACTGCTCGCCCACTCTCCTAAACACTCCCTCTTGCGATTAAGCAATCGATTTAATCATTTGCTGCTTAGCGAGTGAGTGCGCACGCGCCAAAAAGAAAACATCGAAAATTGAAAAAAACCCGAACCAAAAAAAAAAAAAAAAGACATAAAAAATAACTAAAACAGACGCCGACGCTGAGATGCTGCGTCTGCTGCGCAGCTGCTGATGTTGCTGCTGCCTGGCAAGGAAGCTTTTTCAAAAGCTTTTTGCGCGCGCGATGCGCACTCGCTCTCGCACACACCATTTTTAGCTGAATGTAATTTGAGCGGCCTTATAGCATGGACCCATTCGCACACAGCAAAAGACAGGCAGGCAGGCAGGCAGACAAACGGAGAAACAAACGACGCGACGGCACGTCGGCGTAATGGGGTGAAGAGCAGTAGCGATGATGCTTGAGCAAATTGAATGCGAAAATCGATAGGCGAAATGCGCCTATCGATAGGGTTCACAATGTCACACAGCTGATGATAAATGAATGGGTCACAATTGACACAATATTGCAGAAATTTAAATTGATGGTGAGTTTCGGCTGTGGTGAGCAGGCAGCGTCAGCGTGGTTTAGTTAAGTCATTGTCTATGACCATCCTGCCAGCTGGCAAATGTCTAACATAAACACACACGCACACACACACACACACACACACACATGCACACGCGCACAGGTAATGTACATATGCTGCAATGCGGATGACGCATAGGCTGTTGAATCACACAACAACACAACAACACACTCACTCACACAGCTTTGCAAAGACAGCGGCGAGCAGTGAAAGAGCGTGAGTGAACGCAAGATTTAACAATAACAGCAACAGCAACAACAAACAGCCTACGCCCACCAAGCCACCTGAACAGCATGTGCCCCCTTCCGCCAGCTCCACTCCCACCCCTCGCATATCACCTGCTCACCACCTTCCACCCAGTTTGTTGTTCAATGTAAACACGGCGAACAACAACAACAACAACAGCGACGGCAGCAGCAAAACAACAATTTGTTGTTTTCATTATTTTCAGCTGCGGCGTCTTTAATAATGACGAGACGAAATTCTCTTGTGCGGTATTTTACAATTACGAAACTTATATATAGATCAACGCGATGATAGCTCGGCGGCTACGGATGCATGTCCGTGTGTGTGTGTGTGTGTGTGTCAAGCTCAAAAATCAAATGAAAATTGCTGAAAAATCAACGACGTCGACTGACAGCCTCCTCCTTCTTCTTCTCAGCCGGAGCAGCAGTCAACATTTTGTGGCATTGCAGGTGCCCGACTGTGTGCGTGTGTGTGTGTGTGTGTGTCTGTGTGTGGAAATTGCACTGCTTCATAATATTTGGCTGGCTATTTATAATTGCAGACTGTCCGCCCACCGATGCGCCTCGCCGTGTCCACCACCAGCAGCAGCAAGCGGCATGTCAAAATCACAACCTTGCACCAAATTCTCTTGTTCTTTCTCTCACACACACACACACACACACACACAAACACAAACATTTATAGATATATATCTCTGTATAGTATCTGCCCGCATATAGATTCTTTTTTTTGTCTTCAACAATTTTTAGAATTATTCATATAAATATCTGCATAGTCTTTGGATCTGACCGCAAGGCGGCGACTTGTTGTTGTAGTTGCATGGGTAATACCAATAACAACAACAACAACAACAACAACAACAACAATAGCGACAACAATTTCAGGCTATAACAAACAATGTTGAATCACTGCGATGCGCTTCATTTGTCGCCAAAAGAAAACGCTCAAAACAGTTGCCAATTTGGCAACTGAAACTTGTTCCACATTGTGTTAGCTGAGCTGGGAGAGCGAAGGGGAGCGGGGACATGACCCACTGCTTATCAGTGACAGAGAGAGGGAGAGAGAGCGGGTGAAGTGAAGTAACTGGGAAGCAGCCATTAAGTCTCTTCTTCATTGAGTTATATCTATAGCGATCTATCATTTGAACAACTATTTATACAGTGGCTGTGCCGTTGTTGTTGCTGTGCTAATGTAACGGCTGCTGCTTCCGCTGAAAACAGAACAGAACAAACAACGCAATGATGAGTGGCAAAAGGGGGGCGGGGAGGGGAGAGAGGTACAGGCGCAGGCGCAACATAATTGAATGGAACATGGTGTATAACCTTCAGCAGCTTGTCTAACATAGTTGTTGCTACACTGGGTGGGGTCGCTGCGAGTGGGTGGAAGGCGGCACAGGGTGCACAGGGGAAAGGTAGCCGGCTATCGTTCGAGACTTGGCCTTAACTTCTCGCGTTGGTTTTTGGTGTGTGTGTGCGTGTGTGTACTTGACAAACTCTTCCGATGGCAAATTGGGCTTTCCAGTGATAAATGAATGTGTCGAACGATTCCCGATGCCTGGCAGCACCAACACAAACACAAACACAAACAATAGCAACAACAACAACAATGGGGCAAATACACTTATTTTTGTACAACATATTTCAAACATTTGAGAAAAGAACCATGAAACGAATCTATTTTTAAATAGTGCGCTGAGCTTTCGGCTGCCTCGCACAAATATTGAAACATAATCGAAGAAACATATACATATATACATATGAAGGTTGCTACACACACACAGACATACCCATACGTATATAGCAGATATATCTCTACTCTCGAGGGGCAAATATGTCAGCTAGTATATCTATAAACTAGACAAACACATGTATCTGTATCTGTATTTGCAGCACTTCGACAAAGGTCGCTAAGTTTCCAAACTTTCGATCCACTTAACACTTAGTTTCGATCCACTTAAAACTTAGAGAGATACATATACAAATACAGAAAGCGAAAGAGAGAGAGAGAGAGAGAGAGAGAGAGAGAGGAAAAGAGGTCGAAAGGTAACATTGAACTCACCTTCTTCTGTTGCTTCTCCCACGCCGGATCAAGCAATCCCTCGCGCTCCCATTCCTCCTCCTGCTCCATATAGCCATCTCCGTACTCCATGGAGATACCGTTCTCCATCATCATTTTGTGGCTGTTTAGTTAGATGCAGTTGCTGGTGGTGCTGTTGCTGTCGCTGCTGTCGGTTGTAGTAGGTGGGTTGCACTTTTCTTAGTAACTTTGTTTTGGTTGTGTTTTTTTATGGTTTAATTGTATTTCGTTTTTGATATTGATTCAGATTATATATATATATATATTATAAGGCGTGTCGATGTGTGTGTGCGTATGTATTTGTTGTTGGGTTCTCTTCCAACAGTTGTGCTGCTGGCTGAGCTCGATCGAATCTGATTCAGTTTGTCTGCCAACTGTTTCTTGATTTCGGTTATGAATCGGTAATTATTATTTTTAATAAGGAATAGATTCGTGTGTGTGTGATTGTAATCGTGATCGAAGTTAAGGTCTAAGCTGGACACTAGAGGGGGGTTTAGGGGACTATTTGTTGCTGATCGAAACAAGTGGGAAGAGCACGCAATGAGGAGAGTTCGTTCGCAAATGATCCTTAAAATTTAATCTGCAATATGCAAGAGAAGAGAGAAGAGAGTAAAGAAAGATAGAGAAAGACAGACAGAGAGCAAGAGAAAGAGGCAGAGAGAGAGAGAGAGAGAGAGGCACAGAGGCAGAGCTAGCTAGCTAAAGATGCTGATTAAAGATCAAGAACGTATAGCGGGTTAAATGCTTAACGGATAATGAACGGAAACGAAAACGATCACGCACACGGCAAGACGACAAGTGGCAACAAAGGGTCGCCCTGCACCACAGGTGGGTGACTTTTAGTCTGCCTTTCTGTCCGTCTGTGCGATTCCGTCGGGTGGTTTACAGTTTTTCTCTATTTAGTTTTACAAGTTGTACCAAAAAAATGACATAAAAGTGAAAATTAAAAGTAAATGGAGTAATGTAGAAACCAATCAAGGGGTGACGGTGGGCGTTTATTACCACAAAGAGGCTAAAAAACGCAATAGGAAGAAAAAAATGTATAAAAAAAAAAAATGAAATAAAAATAAAAAAAAAAAAGTTGTATAACACGATAATTTGCTACTTAATTATTTTGTTCGCATTCGTTTTTTTCTCTCTCTTGTTCGCTCGTTTCGTTTCGTTCCGTTTCGTACCGTTTCGTATTGGTATCGTTTTAAAAATAGTATGTTTTTAAAATTTTATTTTCGGCGTCAACGTCAACGCATGTGCCGTTCGTTTAGAACGTCGTTCAGGCCGCTGGGTGCGGGACGGTCTAGGGGCGGTGTCGGTGTCGGTTAGGGGGAGGGAGAGGTGCTCGGGTGGGTTGGATTGTGGATATAGTACATATTTGAAATAATTTTGAAAATTCTCGCTCGTCCAATCGTACGGGACACACACACACACGCACGCACATCCGATAGATCGGTACATAACTAGCTTGTGCATGTGTATTGAGTAAGTTTTCAGACTTTGATTCAGATTCAGATTCGAGTATGAATAAGAATGTTTTGTATATATATAATTATATATATATATATATATATATATATATATATGTATATATATATGTATGTATATATATATATATATGTATATATATGGGCTATATATACTATAGAATTGGGTACGTTCCGTGGCAGAGTATGATATTTAGCACAAGTTTAAAAACAACTTTATTCCGATTTTTCTTTTCTCGATATACATATGCAAACATATAGTATGCTGCTTATACTTTGTGTCTGAGGATATATATCGTTATATATATTTATATATATATATATATCGTTATGTATATATATAAACACCCATTGCACACACAAACACACGCACACGCACACACACACACGCACACACACACATACACATACACACACACATATACAACAACACATTCGTAATTCGTACGTTGAAAAAGCTCTTGCTATAGCTAAGATATATGCAGATATAAAATATATATATATATATGTATATATATAAATATATGTTTATATATGTATGCATTGACGTATTTTTCTTTAGTTTTTCTTTTTTTGGTTTTTCATTAACTTTTTTCGCAACAAGTCTCAACTAAAATAATCGAATAGAGTTTTTGGTTTTTTTTTTTTTTTGGTTAAGTTCTATGCGTTTTGTATACCAGAAATATTGAAAAAAAATCGAAAAAAAATATTTGTATATTTTATGAACCAACAACAACAACAAAAACAACAAAACAATGTGTGGAATACAATTGGTGGAAATATCTACGTTTGTCGCTTGCAAAGAGAAAGACCCGCTCGCGTTGATAGCCAACTCAAAACTGATGTCGCGCCAGCGAAAACTGAATATCGTACGTATGCGACGACGTCCCAGAAGTAGCAGCCCCATCAACACCAACACGAACACCAACACCAGCGCGAACAGCGCACAGCGCGCAGCAGCAGTCAAAGAAAACTGTGCAGCAGCCGCACGATCGCCTCTCGCCTCGGCTGCGCACACACGAAGATCTCGCGAGCTCACGAGCGAGCACCCACACACACATGCACACACACATGCACACAGTGGGAGTGGGTGGCAGCAGAAGGCAAAGCGAAGCGACGAAAAGAAGAAAGTACGAAATCGGCCAACAGTCCCTCGCTGTCTCAATGTGATGCTGTGTGCATGCGTGCGTGCGTGTGCATGTGTGTGTGTGAGTGCGACTCTCCGATAATTATGAATGTAAAGGGTACAACAGGTAGAAGCTGTTATCAGAAAGCCGTTAGCTTTTGGAAATGCAACAAAAAGAGCGAGAACGACGACATCGAATTGAAGCCAAAGAGCAGCGTCAACGTCGGCAGCAGCTGCAGCTGAATGAGCCACTCTGCCTGTGCGAGTGTAACTGTGTGTGCGTGCCTTTTCGAGCGTGCGTGTGTGTGTGTGTGTGTGTGTGTGTTGGAGCAACAACTTGTTGTTTGTTCCTACTGCTGCTGCTGCTGCTGCTGATGGTCAATGCGTGTCTGTCAGTTACCGTCCATCTGTCCGTCCGTCCGTTAGTCCATCGAGTCCATCGTTCCTCCATCTGTCTGTCTGTCTGTCAACCAGCCTCGGGGTCACTCTCTGTCGCATCAGACACCCCCGCACAGCAACGAAAATAGCAAATTGTTAATTTCGCTTCGAAAACTCTTTTCCAATTTATGCATACATATACACGCTATATAGTATATACACAGACATACGCACACATGCATGCATGTATGTTAAGGGCGCGGGGGTGGGAGCACATGATTTTCTTTATTGGCATGCCACTTGGCTTTTCCGTGCAAAACTACGCCGATTGCCGCATATCGGGTAAGCATATATGTATAAATATACATATATGCATATATATAGATATAGTCATATACTATATACTCATGCCGAACACAAACATATAGACAAATTATTTATGAAATTGATTTAATATTTTATAGAGCTAACGCAATTCGAAACAAAAAGTTACCACATACGAAAACATACGCAGCAACATATGTAGGGTATTAATATCGTTTTATATCTGCTATATCTTTTCTAAGGATGCAACAGCTAAGCGGAAATCATAATTATCTTTAAAATTTTCCATATACAATCTCCAGTTCAATAACGTTGCCGTCGTCGTCGCGATTCTCATGAAGTGTCAGGGGCAGGGTATTACGTGGTCGGTCGGAAATGCTCTCAATTTGCCGCAGAGAGTGAGAAAGAGGGAGTGAAAAGCTACGTATGATTATTTTTGGCTCATAATGTGCGTCGTCAGCGGCATTTTTTGTTCTTTTTTCGAAAACAATATCTATTTTTAACCGCTTTGTGCGTTAATACCATATTTCTGAAAATATTTATTTAAATGCAAAACATACATAAATTTAATAAAAATTGAAAGAAATGCCTTCCCCCACACACACGAGCCCAACACACATCCCGTTCCTGTTCCATACGTAGGAGATAAACGCAGACACGCTTGCGGCGAAAGTGGTGACAGCAGCGTCCAAAAATCGGTGGAAATGGGTGGCAGCTCCACCCACTTTATCGAAACACACTTGTAGCGACCCCGAGATGGGTACAGCTCTCCTGAGGGAAGAATGGAATGGAACAGGTGGAGGAAAGCATAAAGTATTTATGGCATACTTAATCTGCATGAAATCTCTTCTATTAATCCGCCTTAATATCTCTGTCAACTAAAGTTATCAATTTTTGGTAGAAAGATAGTTCAGGTTTTCAAGATATTTATCTCAGAATTACTGAACATTTTGGCAACCCAGTTAGCCAAGTTAAGCGACTGCATTTCAAGTTTATCGACACAATCGAAGATGACATATCTTAAGTTTTTAGAAATCCTTCAGATTTCTACATTTCTAATATAGCACACAAATCTTAATTAAATTTGGCAAGAACATATACATCGTAGCATGATCAAGCACAAAGTTTATTTTTATGAGCGCTACACGTTTTAGTGGCTCGATTCGGACAGCTCCAACTTATAATATTCAGAAGATAAATAATATTTAAAAAAATATATCCCACTGATCGAGCTATCGAGATATTCTGTACAAACTGTAACAAATTCTAGACAAATTGTTTTTTCATTTTTTTCAATATTTTATTGCAAATATAAACTATTTCGAATATGGTTTCGATTATGTTTAACTATATAAGCCAAACCGATATTAGTTTTGTTGTAAATACTTTTTTATAGTAACAGATGTATCAACAGCATTTATGTACGACAACTTGAAGCGTGTAGAGAAGCGACACATGCCCGCCCCATGTTAGGGTATCTCTCGCATATGCGTGAAAGATCGTTTCCAAACATTTTGGGGACTATTCAGTTTGGCTTTGGGCTTCAAACAAGGACAAACTCAAGGCGAACAAATAACACTTGACAGTCGCTCGCTACACATACCTATCTGTACATACATACATACATGTGATCTATGGTAGATGGGAGTGCGAATAGTTCGATTAGTATATATTTATATATCTACATATACACTATGTATGGATGTACAAGTGCCAGAGTGCTGTATGTAACATATGTCTGTATGTCTGTATCTATGTATCATAATCGCATGTATTTTAGAACTTGTGGGTACAATTATTTTAAGAAATAATTACAATTTTCGTTTATTATATGTATATTTAGTTATATATGTACATATGTATGCATGCAAACGTGCCACATACATATAACTACAACTGGTTTTCTATATTGTTTTTTATCGTTTACATAGAAATAAACGCAGAGAGTGGAGCTTCATCTTAAGGAAAACATTTTCTATATCGCAATTGTTTAAAAAAAATGGAGAACAGTTACATATTTATTATGTAGTATTATCATATTAAATATTCATTTAACATTATTAGGTTGGGAACAGAGGGGCAAGGCAATGGGTGCGGGAGGCGTTCGGGATGTTCGAGAGGTACGCGATAGGGGAAATGCAAACAAACTCAATCACAATGGAAAACAATCGACCGACAGCGATTTCGTATTCGACTTCGTTGCAGTCGATCATAGATCTAATTATTAAATCGTTGAATTCAACTCCGGCTTGAGTATCAAGCCTGGCGGAGGCTGTGACTCCAGCTGCTCGATGATCAGCTCCTCGAGCGGTCGATCACTGATGATGCGGAAGAAGAACAGGTGGTCCTGACATTTGAGACTAATTGAGCGCAGTGCGGGCAAGCGTAGCAACAACTGAGCGAAGCGACCATCATCACCAGGATGCTCCAGGCGGCAGTGCTCGTCAAGGCACGCGTACACTTTCTCACGGCACATCTGGATGTCGGCGCGATTCTTGATGCCGCGTATATCCGGATTATAGAGTATAATCGCCTTCAGGCAGGACAATTCCCGTCGGTCGAGACCCAGGTCCTTCATCTTGACACTCAGCTCGGACAATATGCGATCGAAGATGGTATGGACGCCAGCCTTTATGGCACTGTTCCGATGATATGAAAAACTCTGGTTGAGGAACAGCTGCTGCGGCTGCTGCACTGGAGAGCGTCGCTCGAATGCGCTGTCATGTCCGATGCCAGAGAGAGTATCTTCAAGCGACACAATGCTGCACCAGGCCACATTCGCAATGAGCAGCTCGTTCCAAGCGGTCTTCAGCAGTATCACCTGATCATCCAGTGGCAGTTGTGCAAAGTGCGGCATAAGACGCGCATACTCGACCATCTGGTAGAGCTGTTTGTTTACCACCTGACAGAGGGCGGATACGGCACCCTTGTAGTCCGACTGGACTGTTGACTGAGGGCCGACGCAGAGAAACAGCAGCGCTCTATCGCCACTATTTGCCTCCGCTCGCTGCTCGGCATCCATGAGCCGCTCGATGGTGAAGTCGCGGGACACATTGTTGGGCATAAAGTCATCGGTGGAATTGTTGCCACCACCAACTCCACCGCCACCAGCAGCACCGCCACCAGCAGCCCCGCCACCTGCATTTAAACGGCCTGTGGAAGCACGTGCACCGCGTTGTCTCTCCTCTTGCACTGCCTCGCGCTTCATGCCACACGACAAGCACTTCTGGTAGCGGCAATATTGACAGCGATTACGTTGCCGCTTGTCAATGATGCAGTTGCGATTCTCTCGGCAGGCATATGTGAGATCCTTGCGCACCGTGCGCTTGAAGAAGCCCTTGCAGCCTTCACAACTGTAGACGCCATAGTGCTTGCCACTGGCACGGTCCCCACAAATGGAACACAAATGCTTTGACCCGCTCAAGGGATGATTTGGCGGATATTGCTGCTGCTGTGCCGCCGGCGCCTGGGCCATTTGATTCTGATTGTTGTTATTGCCTCCGCCTGGCATCACGTTCACCATGTTCATGGCCTGCAGAAATGGACCAGGACTCTCTGCCTTGGGCGAGAAGCTGCTGTTGTTACTGTCATTCAGTTGCGATATGTCCGGCTTTACCTCCTCCTTAATCGATCCCAGGCGGAATCCAGCATCCTGATCGCAATTGTCCATCTATAGTTGTTGTTGTTCCTCTTCTTCTTCTTATATTTACTATTCTTATTATTGTTTCTGGTTGATAGTTTCTGCTACCAGCGCGCGTTTGTGTTTATGTTTTCGCTGCCGTTGTTGCTGCTGCTGCCGTTGCCGACTTTCCCCACTGCAGTTTCACTTGTCGCCACCAGCAGGAACGCCACCGTGTCTGGGAGTCTGGTTGTTGCAAGACAAAATGCTAGCTGCATGAATTGCAGTTGCAGCATTTACATAACTTTACAATTGGCTTGCTTATTGTTTAAGCTGTCTTCGGTTAAAATTCTTAATTCCCTTTCTCCGCAATAAAAAAAAAAAGAATTAGTATAGACAGGTTTTTCTGACTAATGATTAAATACTTTTCGCGTCGACATTTTTTCTCAACAAAGACCAAGTTCACCACAGCAACTTCAATTCACCATAGGCCAGTGTTGTTCACTGCTCGCCAATTGTGGCGGCTGTCTTCGCGATTGAAATATATCGGAACGTAAGCAAAACAAAATACCCTAAATGCTGGCAAAAATGAACTGACAATTAATTTTTGCATAAGCAGTATTTTGCTATAAAAAAGAAAAAAAACCAAGAATGTGTTTTTTTTTTCTTTGTGAACGAAACAACCCTGAGCTCTCACCACAAATAAAACACAACGCAACTCTGTGTCTGTCGCAATACAATTTTTGTTGTACTTGCAAACATACATGCAGTCCCACACACACACACTAGCGTACCGACCCAGACACAAACACACACAGACAGTAAGCGGCCCTCCTGGCAATTATGTTCGGCATATGCAAAAATACGAATTCACACACACACGCTTGCACATATGCTCATCGACAGGCTTACATACATATGGACAAAGCGCCAATTCTCCGGGTCGGCCTCGTCCCAAACATTTGACAAGGTAACAACAAATCGACAACAAACCACAAATCCCGCGTATGGTCTTAAATATTTCTCAAAAAATTGCAACAACGAAGAAATCGCTGAGTCCACACAGAGAAATCAAAGCCGAGTTTATATATTAAATGGGATGTGGATGGGTTTGTGACTGACTGCACAATGCAACTTACTTGCATACGCACTTATTTGATTTCACACAAATTGACGTTGCAGCTGTTTTTTGCTGATTTTACACTATCGACAAGCATACGCGCAATACACATACAAACAAACTAGTTAATTGGTGAAAATAAATAGTTGGAAGCGTTTATTTGTAATTATCTTAAGCGAACTGATCTATGCCGTCCAATTCAAACGCACTGCAAACAAAATACTCATATATACCAAAAATGACTAATTTTTCCCAAAGAAATATACGATTGCCTCTACCAAATATGTATCGATAACGAAATATCGCACAAAAAGCAGGCCCGCCAAAGTAAATTTAAACTAAAAATCCGTTTTCATTTTGACTGAGATGAAAGTTAAAAATTTCTAACCAATTTTATAATCTTATTTATCAATAATAATTGAAATTACAACAAGTATAAAAATTCAACTTGCTTGTTAGACGATAAGCACATATCGATATACCAGTAGTATTGGCAAAAATACTTGTTAAATTAAATAGCAGGTTTTAGATTTTTTATTTATTTTTATAATTCATTTAATATTATTAAAAAAAATAATAATAGTAATAATGCTTACATATGTATTAATATATTGCAAATGTTCAAACAATTTGTACTCTAATCCGTCTCAGCTAAGAAAATTGTCAGAAGCTGAATGTGATTGTTCAAATATTCGATTTCATCGCGGTATAAAGCAGCTTCGTAGACCAGATTCTCGTAATCGTTAGAGTCTCCGGGAACATTGTTATTCGCTTCGTTTGCTCGTTCTCCACTTGGTACTTGATTTTCCGACTGATCAGGTTCATCGAATGCCAAATAGATCTTGAAGTAATCGGCGTCCCTGCTGCGGCAAACAGGACAATGTTTTGATCTGCAAATTCGATGGGGGAAAAAGTAATTAGATTATGTTTTCCAAATGCACTTTTATGCTGAACTTACTCCCTCCACCAACGTTGCAGACAATCCCAGTGGAAAACATGACCGCAGGTGCCGGCAAAGATATTGTCCAATCGCTTGTATCGCTCCGAGCAGATGACACAGGTCACTCGGATGCTGCTTTGGTCGGACCGAGCACTGCTGCTGCTGTTGCTGCTTCTCCAATTGCCACTCATCGCAGAAATAAACTCCTAATGCCCATCGCAGTGTGCGGCTGCATTTGCCATATCTTTCAATCGCATGCACGAAATGCAGCTGATAAGAAGACAAAGGGCGAATATGTTTGCCAAGAATCAGGCCAACAGATGAGAGCATTTACATACAGTGGGTTACAAAAGTGTGTGCACGCCCGCCTAAAATTACAACCGAAATTTGTGATAACGATATGTATCTTTTTCGATAGATTTATTTAAAAATTAAGTATTTGAATCGAAATTAATCAAAGTACTTTATAGAACAGGTATGTCGCCTGCAATTTCGGCTTTATACTGTTATTAGCATAAAATGACACTGCAGGTCCCACTGTACTCAGAGCTATGCTTTGTCAATGTGCGATTAGTGATCGGTAGGCGTGTTTAAACTGTTGCCCCTTCTCTTCTTTTGCCGATTACCAGGCAAATCTGTTTGTAAACAATAAAACAAAGTAAGCAATATTTTCTAATTTTAAACATACATACGTGTGTATGAATGCGTGTGTGTATGTGAACGTAACTGTATATTCGATTACTTAAAGTGCGTCGATTTGTGTAGTTTTTACGATTGAATACCCTGACAGCAACTATAACCGTATGTTATATCTTAAATGCATCGAAAAATATCAAAAATTGTTGGAAATAAAATGGGAGACTTTACTTGAGTGGCTCGATTGGAGCTATTAATATATAAATATATCTTTACATAGATTGCTTGTCAGGGTATTAATGCTTCGGCAAGCCGAAGACTTTTCTAACATGGCGCGTGTGATCTATCAAAGGTTGATTAGGTGTAGCTAGGTCTGTATACGGTATAAGTAGCTTAATAGCTTTGCGAACATATCATTATGTTACATATATGGAACGCTTTATGTATAACGATCTATCTGCTAACTGAGGTAGAGGCCCCGTCGGGACCTCAACTAATCAGATCTTAGCATAACAATATAACAATCAAAAAGTATGTGGGAATGTGTAAAAAAAAGAGATTATGTTAATATATGTATGTAAGTATAGTATATAAAAAAATAGCTTTTAAAAGTAGCATATAAATATAAACGCTATAGTCGACAGGAGATACGACTATTAGATGCCCTGAACGCAGAGATGTGGATGCGGGGCATGTACAAATTATATATCGCTTATATCGTAAATTGGTTAATACTAATTGTAGGCAATGTATAAATATGCATAAATAGGTACAATTACGATTATGATAGCTGTGTGTGTGTGTGTGTGTGTGGTTTATGTGTATGTGTAAGTATACATATTTGCATGCAAATATACGATATTGAGTGTACGTTATACGCGCCTAATCGCTGTCGTATTTCGTATGTCGTATATCGTAAGTAGCTTGTACGTGTCTCTGTGTTTGTAAATGTAACAGTTACGATTTTTGGAATTAAAGCATTTCGTTAGTCTTTCGGATTTGGAAACTTTGTCGTCGGCGTGGTAGTCACTGGATCTACCTCGTCCCGGCCTTGGGCCTTGGGCGATGTCTGCTGCTGTTGCTGCTGCTGCTGCAGTGCATCCTTGATGGGCACTTTATCGCTATAAGGCTGCATGCGCTTTGGACTGTTGACATTCATGTAAATGGGCGATTTCATTGCTTTCGTCGCGGCTGGCGGCAATGGCAGCGGCACCGGTGCCGACTTCGCCGTCGGACTTGGCGTTGCGGACAGCTCCTCCTCCTCCAGTATGATGTCGTCCCCCACCATTGTAATGCGACGCATTGGGGCTGATCCGCTGGCCAGCGAGCCAGCTCCGGGCCGGTAGACGCCGCTGCTCTGGCTGTTCCCGCTGCTGTTGAATCCGCTGTTGATGTAAGAGTGATTGTTCTTCTTGACTGGCAGCCGGTTGCTCCCGTTGCCCATGCCCGCTCCCGTTCCCGTTCCCAGAGCCGATGTGACCGATGTGACTGACGGCGGCGGCGGCGGTGGGGGCGTAACCAATTGCGGCAGATTCGATTTGCTTATCAGATCGGGACCCCGCGACATTAGCTCCAGCGACTGGGATGTCGTAGATTTCGTTGTTGGTGCTGCCGGCATTGGCTCCGCTATTCCTGAGCCCGATGTCAATGCCGACGCATCCGACGGCGATGTTGCCGTTGCCGCTGCAGCCGCTGCTGCGCCGGCGGACATCTGCGAGACGAGGGTGCGGCTGTGGTTGTTGCTCAATCCGGTATCTTTCCATTTCTCTGAAACGATTTGTGACCGTGACTTAGTGGACGCAGTTCGCATGCATGGACTACCGCTATCCAGTTACATACCTGCTGCCGAGCTGGCTCCGTTGGTCTTGCCGAAGGGCAGGAGGAGGCGCGAGGGCTGGCATAGCACCACCGTCTTGTAGGCCTTGCGATACTGTTTGTTCATGATCACATAAATGATGGGATTGATGCAAGCGGACAGGTAGAGCATGATGTAGCTGAAGATATGTAGACTAGGGTGCTCCACATCCTTGTCGGCCACCTTGACAATTGTGATGGGCAGGTAACAGATAACAAATGACAGAAAGATCGCTAGCACCATTTTTGTGATTCGCCACTCGTTGCGTTTGGCTCGCACCTCGCGCTGATCCTTAACGCGTGTGGGGGCCTGTTTGCCCACACTGGTGGCGATCTCAGGGGCGTCCGTGGAGTAGCTGCTGCTGTCAGACGAAACACGACTGGGAGGTAGTCCAGTTGCCACAGCCGGCGCTACTCCTGCTCCCGCTCCACTCGCTCCCAAGTGGCTATCCCCACCAGAGGGTAGCGATGTAGCTGTTGCCACCGGTCGCAGATTGTTAGGTATGGAGTTCTGTTTATTCGCATGCTGCTTCAGTCGCTGCTCGGACTTGTGCACTGCCCAAAAGATCTTGGCATAGCAGGCGATGATCACCAGGCAAGGTATGACGAAGGCGGTAATGAACAGCGTCGTCTTGCTGCTGTGCCCGTGCACGTCGCTCATGATCGAGCATGTCTGGAGGCGCACATCGTAGCCGAAGCGACCCCAGGCGCCCAGCAGCGTGGGCAGCTGCATGCCGTAGGAGACTAGCCAGCAGGCGGCGATCATGATGGCAATCCAGTGGCGCTTATAGATGCGCGCATACAATCCATGGTGGGTGATCATCACATACCGATTGATGGTGATCATGGCAATGCAGAGCAACGAGACGCCAATGTTGCCATACTGTATAAACGGAATAAGGCGACAGAGTACTGCACCATGTCGCCAGGTGCCCTGCACAAAGCGCAATCCCTGAAAGGGCAGCACTAGGGCACAGAACAGCAGATCGGCTATGCAAAGACTGCGATGATCAACAAAGAACCGCGTTAGAAGCGAAAGGGGAAAAGAATGGGAGATCACACATACCTGATGATAAAGGCGGCGGCCACGTTACGCACCTTGGGACACTTGAGGAGCGCCACCACAGTCAGAAAGTTGCCACAAATGCCCACGATCATGATCAGAAAAGTCATGATCGCGGCAAAGGTCAACAGCGGTTGGGAGAAACTGAAAGCGAGCCGAAATACAAAAAAATTATATGAAGGCTTCTCTTCGCAAATCGACCAATGAAGCGATCCTTAAAGTGATCGTAGCGACCTTTGGCCTGCTGGGTAAATCATATCTGCTGTACTTCCGCAGAATCCAAGAATCGGCAGCCATTGTTTACTTGTCTACGCACGCACTGACACTACACACACACACACACACACACACATACACACACACACACACACACAAATATACAGACAGGCACAATCTGTAATGCGAGTTCTCGGGAGAGAGGCGCTTGAAATGGGCCGCGTAATATTAACGATCTATTATCAGACCTTTCACACTGCGCTATAATTACCCAGCAGGCGCTGATGATAGTGTCGAGGGCGGCGCATAACGCACAACCTACCCGCTCTCGTCGACGACATCCATGTCCAGGCTGCTTGTCGGTCCCGGCTGGGGCATGGTCACCATATCGTCGCCATAGCCCAGGCCCAGCGTTGTAGACTCACTCATGCTGCAATCGAGAAACAAGAATGAAGTCAAAAACTTGTAGCAGGCTCTGGGGCAGTGGGAGTCGCGTACGCACGCTAGTTCAACGAGAGTCCAACTATGCTTATTCTATATATGTTTGGGTTATGTCGATCAGCTATGCCTAATGTGACGTTCAAGCGCCGACGAGCGTCAACGGACAACTAAACTCGATTGCTGACCGGCTCGATGTGATCTGCAAGCCTGGTACAGCACATAGGGGCCGAGTACGGGTCTCTTTCTCTTTGTACGGGTCTGCCCGGAGCCTCGTCTTTTGTTTTCACTTCTCGTTCCTTGGACTACAATAAATTAGTGTCAATTAAATAATTTAAAGAGGTCATAAGCACACACACACACACACCCGATCTGAGGGGCCCATGCAAGGCATCTCCTCGCGCCAGGGTGCAAAGATCAACGCCGAACCTTAATTAATTGAGTACTCTCGAGTCGCGACACGATGTCGCAAATGTGAAGCGAAATGCCGGAAAACTTGACTACATAGAAACCTTTCTATGTATTTCTACGCTTCTATGTTCGAGCAGAAACAAATTTAATAAACCCAAGGAGAAGAATTGTGGATAGAAGGAGGGGAAAGGGAAGGGGTGTGGATTCTAGGTCAAGCGATCCTCAGGTGGTTAAAAGTGATGACAGTTCTATTTCCATAGTTATGCAAGCTGAATTGAATAACTGCAGGCGAGATCGCTTGCACAAGATCGAAAGTTACGAAGATCGCTGGATTGTTTACTACGTTGAGGATCGTAACTTGAGGCAACTTATGTAGTTCATTAGGTTTCTAGCTACTGATAGCCCTGAGAATGTCTGTGTAAACATTCGCTTATATACACTGTATAAATATATGCTTGAATACTCCGTATCTTATCAGCGCGCGCCGAAACTTACCTGGTTTCTATTTTGTGTTGCGCATGCGACAGTTCCTAGACGGGGTATATGGTCATGTACATATGTCCCAGCTGTATTGACACACACACACACACAGTCGGTACACACTATTCACTAATCAACAATTACCGATCACCGATCACCGATCGTTTGGCTACTTCGCGTTGCTTCTTATCAGCTGAGACAAAGCACAGCATACGGTTTCGATTATTAGTTGTTTATTATTCACTGATTGCACAGTTTACGTAAACGTAACGATCGTCGGAGTAAGAGAGAGAGAGAGGGATAAAGGGGGAGCGCGAGAATCACTGCAACTAGAAGTGCGAGACAAATAACCAAGACAAGACAAGTTGATTAAACGTGTTCAGGTGCTATGAGTAATAACGCGTACTCATGGCGCCAACTGATCTCAGCGGAGGCTGAAGCGCGATCTGAGGCAACCGACTGAACCGAACTGAACTTGGCCGAGTCGAGCTGAGCTGAGCTGAGCTGAGCTGAGCAATGTAAACAGTTGTCATCCGCTCTCTTCTTGGGTTATTCAGTTATTCATGTATGCTCAACAGTTGGCCGTGTGCCACATGGCGGGGACCAGGCGGGGTAAGGGTGAGAGGCCTGTCGGGTGATTCAAGTGCCGCTCCGACGACGACGGCGATCACGACGTTGGACATGACTAATCCACTTGGGATGTGAGCATTGCAGACTTTGCGACTTTTTGACTCTTCGCTTGCCTTGGCAGGTAGAAAAAACGTTATCAGCTGTTCCCTTCTTTAACCTTCGACATGGGCCGCGTTTGCTGCAGAAGAGCCGGGGCCGGGTTGGGTGCGGGGTAGAGCGCGATGTCTGTGTTGGCAACGCGCAGCGCTCGCGCTTGCGATCAAAACAAAACGGCCAAAAACTCAATTAACCGTAACGGACAAAATGCGTACTCCGCCTTCGCGTTTGCGTTTGCGTTTGTCCACAACGAATGCACATTATCGAGTGTCTGCCTGGGCGGGGGCATCGCAGTCGCTTGCGCTGTTGTCGCTGCTGTTGTCGCTGTCGCAGTCGCAGTCGCAATCGACGTTGCTGTCGGCGGCGCATTCACTGCTCATGCTGTTGCTCTTGTTGTTGTCAAATAAAATTGCTTGTTGAGCTGTTGACAGTTTCCTCTCAATTGAACGCATGCTCCCGCTCTCCCACTTCCACTCCAACTCCCGCTCTTATTCTCTTACTTACTCTCTTGCCTGCTGTCCCGCTCTGTCACACTTGCACTCTGTCGGCAGGCTATCGCGCTCACGTTTGCTCAATTGCTTTCGCTCTCATTGTCGGCGCATTCTCTCACAACTTTTGTTGTTGTTGTTGTTATTGTTGAGAAGGCATTTGACAGGGCTGGCGGTGGCAGGCGGGCACAACGATTGGCGATCGTGTTAGATACTGCACACGCACACACACACACATGTACATATTGCGTTCTGTTTGTTTGTTTGTAGATATGACACGAGACGCAACGCAACGCGGCAGCGCATAATTCACACTCACAACAGTAAATACGAATGTAACTTCGTAGAACGGCTAGTGAATCATTTCGTCACACAAACACACCCGGCGATTATTGCTGGCGACTTTAATGCCTGGGCAGTCGAATGGGGCTGCAGGGTATTCAATCTAAAAGGCCGAGCGGTGATAGACTGGACCTGATTTTACTGAACGACGGCCGCATGCCCACGCTTAACAATGACAGGGGAACCTCATTCATTAACGTCACATTTGTTAGCAGAGGCTTAGTGGCTAACTCAAGCTGAACGGTCCTTGACGTGGTAACGCTGAGCGATCACGCTTTGATCACATTTAGGGTCTCAACGACTGGCACAACCAAGAACCGAGAAAATCACTCGGGCAAACATGGGATACTAGGAAGTTCGATGATGATAAACTGACATACCAAATCGACATCCTTTAAATCTCAACGGGTGACGCAGAGACAATGGCGGCGGATCTCACGAAAATGCTCGTAGCAACGTGCGATGCGATCATGCCACGTAAAGAAAAGGCGCAGAGAAAGCCCCCATATACTGGTGGAGCTCCGTCCTTCAGCTGTTGCGATCGGAATGCCACAGGGCAAGGAGAAGAGCACAACGATCCAGAGGTAGCCCTCATCACGCGGATCTTTTGGAGGCTTTTAAAACCAAGTGAACCGAGTTCAAGCACGGCATTTCGGCGGCCAAAGCACGGGCCTACAAAAACTTGCTGAATAGCGTAGACAACGACACTTGGGGTCTTGCCTATAAGCTGGTAAGCAATAAACTGCGGAAGAGAGATGTCACCCCTTCGAATCCTGATGTCCTAGCTACCATTGTTGCGGAGCTATTCCCGACGCAGCTTACTTCATGGCAACCAATATGGTAGTTGCAGCTCCAGTCTCCGACTTTGCGTGCATCACCGAACACGAGGTTGTAAAGGCAGCAAGGCGTATTAAGACTAACAAAGCGCCTGGACTAGATGGCATTCCGGGAATAGTTGATAGTTGAAAGAGGCTGTAACCGAGAGCATAAATGCCCTAAGTAGCCACCAATATGGCTTTCGGAAGGGAAAGAGTATACTCAACGCACTCACGGCATTGCGAAACATTGTGAAGAACGCGCTTGAAGGCGATAGATGGCTAGGTGGCAGAAAGGAAAGCTGTGCAATTGTCACGCTGGACGTTAAAACGCTTTTAACACGGCAAGATGGGCTTTAGTCCACAGGAGCTGAGCTGCACTGCAGATGACGTGGCTATAACTGCAGTCGCCAAAACGATAAGGGAAATCCAGGAAAAGTGCAATGAAACAATTAGAGCGGCCATCGACTGGCTTGAGAACTAACAATCGCGGACTAACAATCACGGCACACAAAACCGAGGCTGTCTTATTAAGCAGCAGAAAAAAGGTGTAGAGATTGCTAGTCTCAGTCAGCGGAACCCAAGTGACTTCAGCTGGCTTTAGAACAATATCAGAGGACACAGTATTAATCCTGGCTGTTTGGAGAGTGGCAGATGAGATAGCAAACGTCACAACGGGGTGGTGGACCTACCAACTCATCCCTGAGTTAGATGCTTGAAAGCAGTGCAGTCACAAAACCCTGGACTACCACATTCCCCAATTCCTCACGGACCATGGCTGCTTCCGAGCCTACCTACACCGGTTCCGTCATGTAGACTCAGTCCAATGTCTATACTACATTGATGCGGTGGAAACGGCGGAACTTGTGCTAATGCTCTGTTCTAGGTTATCGGCGGAGAGGGAAAAGTTAAAAGCGTTGACTGGTGATCCGCTTAGTCCAAATGGATTGATCACGGCGATGATGGCATCATCATTAATATGATGAAACGATTCCATGTCGACGAAATGTCCAACAGAGCGGGCAACTAAAACACAGAAGGAGTGTTCCTGTGAGGTGGCAGGATGAGAACACTACCTTAGCGCACTCGGCTTGTCGTAAAAGTCTACTAAAAGGTGAAAGGAGGTGCGCTACATGGCCAATATCTCAGGAAGGGAGAGCGACCTGGCTTCACATCCTGCACACCTTGACTGGCAGTTCCGGTGAGCGCGTATAGGAGGTGAGGAGCCCACGGAGGCTTTACAAAAAAAAAAACACACACACACACGCACGCACAGATTGGTGAGCGGTTTATCGTAGTTAAACTGTTGCGCCTATCTTCTTCCTCACTGCAAAACAGGAGCGGATGACGTCCTTGCATTCCGCTTAAAGTCAAACAAACACTTGACTGTCGAATACCCTGCACTGTGTGTTTGCTACCTTTGACTTTTTGCGAATAAATCTCTATCGACTTCACAATCTCTTGTAACTGTTTTTATTAGAGTAACTAATTACTCGACTATATTCTTAATCAGCATCAATAAGGGAGTCGAACTAGCCATGTCCGTCTATTCGTCCGTCTGTCCGTCTGTCTGTTGCAAAGCAAACTAGTCTCTTAGGCTAAGAGCTATCTTAATGAAACTTGGTGTACATGTTTCTTATTGCTGAACGCTGTAAATAAGTCGAAACGAGCCGGATCGAACCAATATATTGTATTGCTGCCATAGAACCTGTCGGCCAATTTTTGTCAGTTTTCAAGATATCGCTATGAAATTTTCCCGATGTATGTCCCTTCGAAATCGAAATTAAACAGATATATCGTATAGCTGCCATAGAATCTATCGGCCGATTTAATATTTGAAGTAACTGTAAGGTATGAAACCCTCGCGTACCGAAGGAAGCCTTCCTTTCTTGTTTTTTCGAAAATATATTATAATTTTTTGTTACCAAAGCAAAGTAACCTGATTATAGTTTACAAACTGATTTCACGTTACAAGTTAATAGTTTTAAATTTTTAAAAATTCGAGAAAATTGGGGCAAATTGAAGAAAATTGATATACAAAATGAAATGGTTTCTGTTGATCGTATATGTGTTGCATTTCTTCAAATGGTTACATCGTCCTGTTACTCGTGTGTTTGAAAGAATTAGCGCACCAGCCCAGGAGACGTCCTGGATCGAGCACGAAGATTGTGGAGGCGTCTGCGAAGAGATTATCCAGGGGGAAGAGCCTGCTTCCGAACTGATCGACGATCGGAGATTTGCAACACCTTTAGATAGGATAAATGCCCGGAAGGCACTTAATACGGCACTTAATACGGCAATAGCAATCTATAATGAACCTAAATATCGGGTGGTTGTTATTAGGGTCTCACAATTCTTAGCGATTTATCTGAGAGTGGCCTGCTATTGTGGACTTTTACATATTATGTTTTGGGCAACGAAACACTTTGTACGCCTAATTAGGCACAGTAATTCATCGAAGGTTGTTCTAACTCTGGAGGTTGAGGCACAAACTGAACCAATGCAATTTCACCTGGATCCCATGTTCATTAATTTCTTGTTGGAGTTTCATGGAAGCCAACAGGAAGTCGACAGCGAGGTTGATAACTCTCTTCTAAATGTCCTACAATTCCGTAACAGTTCCTATGCCAATCGGTTGCAGCTTTCAATTACCGAAAATAAAATTTATATTGAATCGATTCGACAGTATGAAATTACGATGTTAGCCAAGATTTTCATGATACCAGTATTGAATGCATCAACTGATCGTGCAATCCAAGTGGCACACAAAGATAATAATACTAATGATGATCTGCAGATCAAGTGTCTCGACGAGGACGAGTTTCCCGGGGACGAGAAGGCAGTGAAGCTTACAGAAACGATAGGGGATTCTACAAGCTTGAATGAAACTTTAAAGCCGCCTTATGAATTGGAGGACATAGAGAGTTACGTTTTTCCGGCAACACAAGATGATGATTTGCAGCAGCTTACCACAGATTTAAGTAATTTAAGTATCGAAGAAATGCAATACAATGTCGAGAATGTTGCTCTGACTCTGTATTATCCAGATGGCAGCCCCTACATATTAGACTGTCAGGTCATTCCCGACATTTAGGTATGTAAGTATGTAGTAGCTATAATGAATGGAGAGTTTTTATTTTGATTAATATATAAATCGTACGATCTCATTATTTATACAATCTCAACGGGTTGGGTTTTTTTCTCTAGCATTGTTAGTATTGCTCGATCGATAAGACGACGGCTCCATTTCTTCTATTCTCGAGGAAAATGTTTACAATCAACGACAACGAAATTTCTTGGCGCAGACTGTATTTTCTGTTTCAGAATCGCGTCTCATATCTCGGGAGTAGTACACAGTGGTCGGCGAAAGTAATCTTACATGGGTTTAGTGGTCAGTCAGGAATCGATTACAAGCACATGCCATGTACGTGTATGTATATCTATGTACTGCATACATGTGTATCTGTATGTGCCTGCATAAACAACATTTCACACACCCGGAATGGACAAACGCGAACGGATTAAGGGCAAGGGCTACGACACAGGGCGAGGGACGGTCTGCGGTCAATTTTCAATTGTTGCCAAAGAGTTTTCTTCTGACTCAGTTGTTTTGGGGCGAAGAGCATAAGCAAACGCTCACACAAACATACACACACACTCGATGACACTCTCTCACTCTTACTCTCATTCGCGTTTTCATTTCCCATTCCCCTTTCTCTTGTGCGACCCACTCAATTTACCCGGAGGTCGCTACCCGAGGCGAGCCCGCACCCATCTTTGATTGCATGCTTGTTGTTCCCAGTTTTCTTGCCCCTCTCTTGCCCCTCTCTTGCCCCTTTTTTCCCTTCTTCTCACTCTTTTATCCTCTCTCTCTCTCTCTCTCTCTCTTTTTCTTCTTGCTACTCATTTCTCTGCTTGCTTAATTAATTTTGTCTTTCGTTTCAATGACGCTGATGACGCTGAAAACGAGACCAAGAGATCATCGCCATCCAGCACCAACCCCAACCCCAACACCAGCCCCCACTCGCAGTGGCGTTAGCAGTCGCAGTCCATCAATCGAACCATGCTATGACGGCATCGTCTGCTGGTGCTAACTTCTCAATCGTGGGTCAACGTAGAGTTCATTTCGCAGAAAAATCTGCCAGTCTGACAAGCGAGGCATGCTTACTCATTGAGCTACATCAATAGTTGAACTACATATTTCCTCAATATACCAATTTAACTATACCGACCGAGCTCTATTTTCCCATGTTCTACATTCAATCAAAAAGTGAGTTAGCCACAATTTTTTTTTAAAAATCACTTAAACCACGTTGAGATGATGTAATACACGAAATATACTGGTATCAAATTCATTGTTTTATATAGCATATATATATATAGCTTAGATATGCATTATCGAGTATGTATGGAGTGCATCTATTCTCTAGGGTTGCCCTTGAGGAGGGTATAGCATCTCACACTTTATGCATATATAGCATATATATTCTTGTTCAGTAACAAAATGTAAGACGATCTAGCGCTGACCAAGTGTCTATCCAGTCTTTGTTCGTAAGTACCCTGCACTCTATGCCCTGTAATTTCTTTGTATACACATAAATATTTATACTCTCACAGGCCCCATAAGAAAAGATCTATTCTTCCTATGCCGCATGCGTGTGTTCCAAGCCAAACACTTAATGCAGTTATTCCTCACTTCATGGGCATTTTATACCGACAAATTTGATGTGCTCTTTCTCTCTCTCTCTCTCTATCTGTTTCTCTCTCTTTCTGTTTCTTTCCTGGCCCTGCTTAAGTACCATCGCCAGTGGAGCGTGGGGCAAGCTCATTGGACCCGGATTCGGGACACGGACCTAACATGCACGTTCGCTACCATATATATATATAATGTGTGAGGGGGTGTGTGTGTGATCTTAGCTGGAAGTCAAAACCTAATTGAGAATTTCTAATTGGATAATATCGCGCGCGAGAGAGCATATGCACCAGGGCAGCAGGTCGAGGGCATTGTTGGGAATTCTATGGATGGGATGGGAATTGTAGCTGGCAGCCCTGGTTTTGCATTGTAGTAGTTGAGTTGAGTTGAAAATTCCAAAAAAGAAACAATACCAAAAATAAAAGCCAAAAACAAAAAAAGGCCAATGTATAAGAACAATGTAAACAAATCGCTCCGCTCATTTCAAATTACCCGATGATGAAGTCAATTGTTGTATACTATAAAAACTGTGTTGTTTTTCGCCATCGAAAGTGGCATTTTGTTTTGCATTGGGATACCCTGTAAAACGAGACAACCAATTGCAGTTTGAAGAAAGTATATATTCATGATCTATCTTGGGATTGTGCCTATAACCAGATCTATTGAATTTCGGGTAGAAAATCTACTCAATCCTAGCTAGAGCTATCAAAGTTGGCAAATCAAATTTAATAAACTTTGGTAATTCTTCAGATTTATTTTCCAACGACATTCAGTACAGCTCACACAGGGCATTTGCCAGTTGTGCATGCCACACTTAACGCCACTCTGGTTGTATGTGTTTTTTTCTGTTTCTAGCTGGATGATTTGGGCTAGTGTGGATGTATAAAAATTAGTTTAGTACAAAATCGGCGCAGGAACGAGCGCGTCATTGTTTCCAACGCCGCATTCCTTGAGAGCACGCGCCCCAGACGTCTCAAGCGCCTAGTTTAAGTCGGCTTCTCCACCGACTCCGCCTCCACCTAGTGCTTTAGCTAAGCCTTCTGCTGTGCTGGTGTGTAGTGGTGCAGCCCACCGGGGTTGGAAGCATGTTGGAACACTTGGATGGCAAAGAGCCGCCGGGCCAGATTCGGTTGCTTATGGTACCAGCAACGCTACCTCTAGCACTGACCAGAAGAGCTGGCGCCAATCGTAGCGTAGGTGTGGAGCAGCTCAATGACAATCAGGAGAATCAACTGTTCGAGGGCTACTCGGATGAGTTGCTCACCTTCGCGTGGGTCGCTTGCATTGTGTTCATCATTGTCGGCGTGCCCGGTAACCTGCTGACCATCGTTGCCCTGTCGCGGGGCAAACAGACGCGCAACTCCACGGCTATTTTTATCATAAATCTCTCGTGCTCGGATCTGCTCTTCGGCTGCTTCAATTTGCCACTGGCTGCGTCGACGTTCAAGGAGCGCGCCTGGACGCACAGTGATCTTCTCTGTCGACTTTTTCCGCTGCTGCGCTATGGTTTGCTTGCCGTTTCGCTGCTCTCCGTTTCGCTGATCACCATCAATCGTTACATCATTATTGCCCATCCGCGCCAGTATCCACGGTAAATGTCCTCCCACCCCCAGCATCCCCTCTCACTTCACGATCACTGATTCATTGCACTAATCCTCTCATCTGCAGCATCTATCAACGACGCTATTTGGCGCTCATGGTGGCCGCCAGTTGGCTGATCACCTTCTCCATCATGATACCCACATGGCATGGGCTCTGGGGCAAATTTGGCCTGGACTCCAGCATCGGCTCGTGCTCTATACTGCACGACAAATACGATCGCTCGCCCAAGGAGTTCCTTTTCATTGCCGCCTTCATGCTGCCCTGCATCTGCATTGTCATCTGCTATGCACGCATCTTTATGCTCGTCCGGAAGGCAGCCATCCGGGCGGCATCCAAGAACACCGAGTTGCCTACCACGCCACCTGTGCAGGCCACGCCGCAAGCGCCAAAGGTGACGGGGAAGGCAAAGGAAAAGAATCCGACCAAGGACAAGGAAAATACGAATACGAAGGATAAAAACAAGGCAAAGGACATGGAAGCGGAAAAGGATTCGGACTCCGCCAGCAAGGAGACAATGCATCCGTTTTTCGTTAGCGAAAGCTTGGCCTACATAGATGACAATGTCTCCACGGATAGCTCCCCCATCTCGTATAGCATTAGGCATGAGACGCCCATTGATGCCAATGTGGTGCTGCACCATCATATCTTGCGGAACAGCAAGGACACGCTCGCCGAATCCACAACGGGCATAGCAAAGCCAACGCGCTCGGTACTGGGTGACTCCAACATCAGTAAATCTCAGACCCTGGTGGAGCAGGTAAAGAACTCGTAAGTAGCGCATGGATTATTGTCTGGAAAGCCTTTGGGAGTATCTTTTCATGATCTTGCTTGTTACCCTCTTTTCGTTCTCAGAAAGAACCCGATAACGACTTCGCTACGCACCTCGTTCACCCGCTTTAGTCCGCGCAAATCGCACTATGTATCAATGGGGAATACCTCGAACGCTTCCTCCATTTACCCGGGCAGAATGAGCGCGAAGGATCGTCGCTTACTGAAAATGATACTGGTGATCTTTGTGTGGTTTGTTGTATGCTATCTGCCCATAACAGTGGCCAAGATCTGGAAGAGCGCCAACGATGTGCACGTCTTCAACATCATGGGTTATCTGCTGATCTATCTGACCACATGCATTAATCCACTGATCTATGTGCTAATGAGTTCCGAGTACAGACGAGCCTATTGGAATCTCTTGCGGTGCCGTCAGTCGGAGCAACAGCAGCAACATCAACGGGCGATGAAGAAGCATCTCGATTCGAATCGGGCGGCTAAAACGTGAGACGTCCACGTGGCGCACCCCACCGCGAGTTCCGTCCTCTCCTCTCCCCCTCTCAGAATAACCCAATGAAGATTTAATGGATACCGTCAAACAGCTCAACAAACTGTATACATTCATAGCCATATAGCCAACAAATTCAATTCAGAAAGATATATACAGTATCGATGTTCTTATCCTTATAGATAAAATCGATAATGTATGATCAATATATGTAGGTTTTACCGTTACGATCAGTATCTGCCTCAAACACACGTACACACATATGTTTGTTTATATTTCACTTGAAACTCGCCCAGCTCGCCGCCCATTCCCCCGCCCGCCCAGTGCCATACCCTTATAGTCGATAGGTCGATAACGCAGTGTGGGATCGAAAAAATGTATTGCATTTTATACCAAATTACTTTGTCGTTTTTGTTTTTTTTTTTTGTTTGTTTTCTTTTACATTTGAATTCCATGTTTA
Organism: Zaprionus ghesquierei; assembly: GCA_018904095.1. Classification (NCBI taxonomy): domain Eukaryota; kingdom Metazoa; phylum Arthropoda; class Insecta; order Diptera; family Drosophilidae; genus Zaprionus; species Zaprionus ghesquierei. Next base: position 831,729 of record JAEIGP010000841.1, read on the forward strand.
AGAACAATCGATGTTATGCTGCTTGCCGCTAATTATTGTACCAATACCAATACATACAACGTATCTCAAGTATGTCGAATAACAGAATATGAATATATATGTATAGTATGTCTTGTTCAATAAATGCTTTGAAAAATTGATATTTTTTATTTAGTTTGCGTTGCGTTGTTTTCTTCGTTTCTTTCTTTTTTCCCTCTCACTCTCCTTGTATTCGGAATTTAGAATATTTTCTAGTACCAGATAATACGAGTATAGTAGTATATAGTATAGCTTAAGGTTATTATTATCAATACATACATATTGTATATGCCCTTTTTATGTTTTTTTTTTGTTTTTGTTTTTGTTTTTTTTTTTGTTTTTTAATGCGTACGAAAACTTGGACTACTTAAGACTAGTAACACAACTAAATGATCCAGTATTTTGACGGTAATACATATGTGTATGTCTCTCTGCCTCTCAACGCTATTTTGATTTCGATTTCGATTTCGATTACTCTGCGTTTCGGTATCGTTATTTTCGATATACAGTAAATCAGTTTGAACTTCAATAGAGCCTACGCGTACATTCGTGTTTAGTTCGGATCGCTAACGGTTTTGTATGTATATGTAAGCCTATAAATGTGTGTATATAATAGTATATGTTGTTGTATATAGTATGTATATATGTATATGTATAGTATATAGTATATCGCGTATATATCATATATCATATATAGTATTGTATATGAATAAAATTACTTTAATCTTTAGTTTTTTTTCGATTTCGATTTAATTGCGATTGCGAGCGTAATAAAATATTCTGCACCACTTGGGTATGGGACGAGGGGTTACCCGATCCGCTCTCTGCTATCCACCCTCCACCCTCCACTCTTTACTCCACTCTCCGCACCCTCACACCGACTCCAAATGCTCTGAGATCTCCAGAATAGGACTTTCGCTTAGCGGTTTCACTAGCGTCTGCCAGCTGGGCGTAAATATACCCAGCACTGGCGTCGTTGTCTGCGAACGCAAATGATACTCGGCCTCGCCGTGTCCCTGACCAAGTGCGTGACCGTGAACATGTCCGTGACCGTGAGCATGAGCATGTCCGTGACCATGTCCGTGTCCGTGCACGGCATGACTGTTGAGCAATGCCTGCGGCGGCGTTGACGGTGGCGTTGCTGGCGTTGTTGATGCTGCTGGCGCTGAGGTGGACGACGCCGCCACTGCTCCGCCTGCAACCGATGCAGTTGACTCGCCCGCCGACTGACTGATGTAGGAGGTCTTGAGGTTCATCTGACTGAACGCGTGCGCTCCCGGCATGGTCAGCGAGTGCTGCAGCCGTGGCGGTCCGCTCCGTGGTCGATCGAGCATGGTCAACTCGTACAGCTCCTCGGCGAGTTGCTGCTCGGGCGCTGGCGCTGGTGGCGGCGGTGGCGCTGACAATGCCGGCGATGGTCCGGCATACACGTGGTTGTGGTTGTGGTTAAGATTGTGGTTATTGTAGTGCACATGCGGATGATGATGCTGCTGCTGATGCCGTCCGGCCAGTTGGGCCTCCAGTGCGTATTGCTTCTGAAAGAGCTGACGCTTTTGCTGCAGCAGACGATGCTGCAGTAGTTGTTGCTGCAGCGGTGGCTTCTGCATGGGCGACATAGCAACACCGGCAGCACTTGCGGCCAGATGTGCCTGGTGTGGATGCGGATAAATGCCCGTTGGCGGTGGCGGTGGTGCGTAGCAGGCGTGGCTCGCATAGAGCTCGCTGCCTGCCTCGAGCAGCAGTGGTGGTGGTGGTGGGGGCGCATATGACAACTGCTGCTGTTGCTGTTGCTGCAAATGATGCAGTGCCTGATGCGGCTTGATGGGCATCGGGTAGAATTGACCGTGTGGAAATTGACAATTTGCAAGGCTTAACTCCTCCAGTGCCATATGACCATGTCCGTGTCCATGGCCATGACCATGGACATGTGCGTGTCCATGTCCGTGCACATGCCCATGTGTATGTGGATGAGCGGGGCCGGGACCGTAGACAGCCGCCTCCTGCTGCAGCTGCTGGATCTCCAGCCAGTTGGGACGCTTGGCCTGCTCATAGCGATAGCTACCATAAACACGACTGGCGCCCAGCAGCGAATTGGAGCTGAGCAGGCCCTGGGCCACCAGGCCATCGCTGGCGCGTCGTCCCTCCCGAAAGTGGATGGGCGAACGCTTGTCCACAAAGGGTGGCGGTGGCGGCGCCGGCGACTGGTTGGGTGGCAGTGGTGGCGGCGGAATCGGTATCGATGGCGGCGTTGGCGTTGCTGTTGCTGACGTCGCCAGCAAATTGATTGCGCTAGGCATGTGGATGCATGAGTTGTGGCTGCTGTAGAGCGAACGATCCGAGGCGGCGGCGGCAGCGGCAGCAGCAGCAGAAGCTGCGGCAGCCAGCATCGAATTGCTCATACAGGAGGGCAAGCTGCCGGCAATATCCGGCACGGAGGGCAGTACAAAGTCAAGACTCTCGTAGGCACTGCAGTTGCTCTTGGAGGAGCCCCGACTGAGGTTCTGGCTGAGACTCTTCGAGTAGCTGCCGGCAAGCACGCCGCTGGAGCTGCTGCTGCTGGCATATGAACGGGTGCGTGTCGCTTGGGCGCTGGTCAGATCTGTCGAGGATTGTGAGCCCTCCTTGGCACCCTCGTTGCCCTGATCGGTTTCGCAGCCCTCGTCGGTGCTCGAGCTGCCCTGGGCCAGCACCTTCTTCTCGAACGTTTTCTTCTCGCAACTGTTGGAAAGGAAAAGAAGAAGAGATTGGCGCCAAATCCACGGCTTGGGCTGCTCGCTCGCTACTCACCACTCATCTCCATTTGTCTTGGGCTCGTTGCCCGGCTGCTCGACTCCTGCTCCCTTGCCGGGCACATCGCTGGATATGCCATTGCTAGTCATGCCGTTCATGGTGGCGCTGCTCTTTCGCTTGGGTTTCTACAAAAAGTGAGCATGGAGGATGAGGAAGGTGTGTGGATAAGGAGTAGGACAGTGTAGGCACCTCGGGTGAACCTACCTCAACGGGCAACGGACTCTCCTGCAGCGTTTGAAAGAGTCGATTCGCTTCGGCGGACATCTTGAAGCGAAAGCTTTGATTGAGATTTGTGGTGGAGTCGAAACTGTTTGAGCTGGACATGGGTTTTATTGTCTTATTTTGATCGGCAGTGGGGGTTGATGCCGGTGGCACATGCTCTGCCGCTGCCGCTGTAGCTGCTGTGGGCAGTTGCTCTTTCTCCTCCTTTTTGGCCTCGGCAATGGCGGTGGACTGCAATCAAATATGGAAAATTAAATATCAGTTCGAGAGGAGAAGGAGCAACAGGAGGAGAGAGAAGAGAAGGAGAAGAAGGAATAGGAGTAGGAGAAGAAGACAGAAGAAAAGGAGGAGGAAGAGGATAAGGAGGAGGAGGTGGTGAAGAAATACTAGGAAGGAAGAGAGGATGTCTAGCTCACCGTCTGCAACAACTGGCGACAATCCTCGGTGCTCTGCTTGATGATGTACTCGCTAATGGTCTGATGCAGCTGCTTGGATGCCGGCGAGGGCAGATGAAAGTGTCCCTGCTCCAGCTGCTGACTGGCATTGAGCAGCAGCTCGCGGCAGCGCAAATTGGCCAGAGACGGCAGCTGCGCGCTATTGGTCGATGTCGATGTGCCGTCAATGCTCAACGAGATGCCAACGGGTCGCTGCCCGCTGCTGGCAACGCTGCGCTGTGAGCTCAGACTGTGATGACTTGTCCTAGACGAGGCAGTGCAGCTGCCGGCCGGCGGCAATGGGGTATACCTTGTAGGCAGTGGTATGCCCGGCACGTGCCCGGGACCCAGTGTGCCATGACCATCGTCACCGTTCAAAAAACGACTCTGGCCATGACCATGGGCATGGACATGGGCATGGGCATGAGGATGGGCATGGCTGTGGCCATGGCCGTGACCATGGGTGTGGACATGGGCCTGCTGCTTGACCGCATAGTAGGGATCGGCAGTGGAGCGCTCACTCATCAAAACAGTTTGGTGGCGACTAAGTCTCTTGTGTGTTGGATCCTTGGCCAGGATCGTGGTGGATATTGTCTTCGATTGCTGCTGCTGCTGATGCTGATGCTGATGTAGGAGCATCTGCTGCTGGTGCTGTTGTTGTTGCTGCTGCTGATGAAGCTGCAGCAATTGCTGTGTGGGCAGCTGCTCCAGGACGAACGCCTGCTTGTTGGTCTTGTACATGAGGCGATTGGCCGCATCGCTGGGCTTACTCTGCTCCTTCTTGTGCGAGACGCGATCCTGGAGCAGCAGATAGATGGCTGCCACGTGGTCGTAGGTGTTCTTCCTGAGGCTGGAGCGCGTCTTGTCTGGCGCAATGCCAACATACTCAGACATGATGCAGAGTATATCCTCGCTGGGCTCCAGCACCGATTGACGCTCCATATTTAGATTGTATTTGGCAATGATGGCGTGCTCCAACAGCTCTGGGCACATCCAGCGATGATGCTTGATCTGTTTGATGGTGTAGCGACGTGTTGGCTCCAAAACCAGCATGCGACGGATGAGATGCTCGCACTCGGAGCTCATGAAAAACGGAATGCGAAAGCGACCCGAGAGCACGCGATCTCGCAGGCTCTGCAACGTGGAGCCATCAAAGGGTAGGGCGCCACAGACGAGCACATACAGCACCACACCCAGGGACTGTGCAAGGAGAAGAGGGATTAGTACTGATCCCAATTGCTTCAAGTTGCGAGGAATACCTACCCAGATATCGATCTCGGGGCCCGTGTATTGCTTGCCCTCGAACACCTCTGGGGCGGCATAGGGCGGCGAGCCACACCAGGTGGCTAGTAGCTCGCCCGGCTTGAAGTGATTAGAGAAACCAAAGTCGGCGATTTTAATGTTCATGCTGCAGTCGAGCAACAGATTCTCCGCCTTCAGATCCCGATGCACGATGCCCTTGTTGTGGCAGTACTCCACGGCCGAGATAATCTGCCAGAACTTGAAACGTGCCGCCGTCTCCGACATGCGGCCATACTTGGCTATGTAATCTGCGATGTGAAAGAAAAAACCAAGGATTAGCATATCTAACACAGAAATTTCCCATGCAGCTAACCGAAAATCTCGCCCTGACTGGCATACTCCGAGACTATGTAGATCATGTTCTTTGTTTCCATCACCTACGGGATGAAAAAAGCAGGAGCAAAATTAGTTGTAGCAGGCACAGCGGGAACGAGAAACAAGCTACCTTACCTGATAGAGCTTGATGATGTGTGGATGCTTTAGTTTCTTCATGATCTCCACCTCGCGATATACCTTCTGCAGATTGGTGTGATCCAGCTGCGACTTGTCAATGATCTTGATGGCCACCTCGTTCTTGGTGATGCGATGCCGCGCCAGCTTGACCACGGCAAAGTTACCCTTGCCAATGGTGCGTTCGATGTCATAGAAGCCCACACGCATGGGCTCCTTGAGCTTGAGCAGCTCCTTGGGACCATTGCCGGTGCCGGCAAAGAGTTGCTGCGCCAACAGAACATCCTTGCAGCTAACTAGGGCATCAATTGAAGGTGCTGTCACCGTGTCTAGTATGCTGCAAGTGCTGGCCAATATATGCTCTGTTTGCTCGGATTTGCCCTCGCGCTCAACTTTCTCAGTCGCTGCCCTTGGCTGCTCCTCCGCTTTCTGCTGCTGCTGCTCCTTGGGCTTTGCCTCGTGGCTGTCATGACCGTTTGTGGCTTTGGCATCGCCAACAACGGCAGCTGACTCCGTTGCCGGCGGCTCATCGCCGCTGGCAACTGTCTTGCTGGACTCGGCAAATGGCTGCTCCGACCCCGCTGCCGCTGCCGCTGCCGCTGCCGCCGTCGTTGTCGTCGCCGCTGCTGCTGCTGCTGCTGCTGATTCAGAGGCGCTCATTTTCCAACTGCCGCGGGCAGGGACTCAGACGTTGCACATGATAGCGGCGCATGCAGCACTGACACTGTCTCTGGGTCTGGCACTCGTTCTCGAGCTCGATCTGTCTGCCGTTCCTATAGGCGTCGCAGTGCACGCTCCTCCATTGCAGCGCCCTTTGCTTTGATGACAACAACGAAAACAAGTTCAGAAATTTCTATACTCTGATAAGAGATTAGCTCACTCACACACACACGCTTCCGTGTATCCGCAGTGAGTAGCCCTGAATGTGTATGTTTTTTGTGTGTGTGTGTGTGTGTGTGTGTGTGTGTGTGTGTATGTGTGTGCAGCATAGAAAAATCAATAAGCAGTCGCCGCGCGGCTCTCGCACTGGCGTCGCCGCCTTCTCACGTGGAGCCCTCGCAATAATTTACACACACACACCTCAACACCTTAGAAATTACCGTTAGCTGCGTTGATTAATCCAACAATCGTTTGCCCAAATTCAATTTGTTTCGCAATTCCGTTACGATTTCTCAGGCCCCGCATCAGAGAAGAAGTTACAGACACACACAAAATTCTTTTGCACCCTCTTCCGGCAACAGCAGCCACACTCGCACATTCGCACACACACACACACGCACACACACGCACACGCACGCACGCACACTTGGACAAGGATGGACAGAACGAGGAACAACAACACAAGCCACACACCGAGCGATACAGCGTCAACGCGTTTCTGTCATGGATCTGACACCCCAAGAGAGTCGATGGCCCAGCAAAGGGTTGCCAAAACTTTCGATGATATGTGCCCAGCTAACTGCGGCCAGTGGCAACCCAGCGGTCATGGCATCGCACCGCCCAAAGCGCATGCGCCTGATTCATCATCGACCTGAACAATGACAGAGGTCGTTTGACGTTATATCGATTAAAATTCAAAATCACATCAAGGCACAATCAGGTGGGAATCAGCTCAAAATAAACCGTGGGAAACGGTTACAGTACAAACAAGTAAGAACGGCTATAGTCAAGTGTTGACTGTATGAGACCATGGATTTTTAAAGATTATAAAAAGAATAAGATTGAGAAAACTGTTAATGGTAAACGTGTTTTTCGAAGAAAAATAATAAACAATACATATAATTTTCAGTTAGACGCCAAGCAGTCCAAGCAATTAAAAAAAAAACACTGCTTGGAAAAAACACTGCTTGTTTGCTTGCAGTGGGCGCAGTGCAAATCTGCAGGAAACGTTGAATAACTTTTATGTTCATTATCCGATCGGAACTAAATTTTCAGCAATCGTTTAGGTGGTGTTAGTTATCATTCACACCAAAACTGAATACTCTAGCTTTATTATTGCGCTTGCTATACGGTTTATCGATTTGCGGGGGCGGAAGTAGGCGTGGCCCAAATTTTAATACAAATTTTACAGCGCATGATTCACATAAGTGTTGTCACCAAATTTGGTGGCTCTAGCTTTTTTAGTTTCTGAGATATAGGCGTTCATACAGACGGACAGACAGACATGGCTTAATCCACTCGGCTAGTGATCCTGGGCAAGAATATATATACCTTATGGGGTCACAGATGCCTCCTTCTGCCTGTTACGCACATTTCTTAAAATCCATTGTCTAAAAATGTTTGAATACTTGATTTTTTTTCAAGGTAAAGTTAATATCTTGTTTTTTCATCATTTTAAGCATTTTTAAACAGCCTCAGTTGAACTGCCTGCCTTAGGACGTGGGAAATTTAAAGAAATAATAGAACCGTAGAAGTATATAGAGTACCTGCTCATTCCACCACTTTAATTTAATAACAAAAGTACAAAAAGTCGTTAATTAAGTGCACACGTTGTCTATATTCAATTTCGCATAAATTCTTATAAACAATTTAAAAATAATAATATTATTTGTACAAAGGGGAACGACTAAGCCTAGCATGGTACTCTATTTATCTCTTCCTCCCTTTCTTGCTATGTGCATCTCTTTCTTATTCGCTCTATGCAAAGAGAACGTTGTAGGGGCTATGATCGCTAAAGAGAATGATCTATTAAGTGAGGCTTTGTCGTCCCCCAGTCAAGATACAATAAAATAGATGTACAATAAGAATATATATACATTCATAAAAAGATGTATATACACGCTATATATATACATACGTGTATATGTATATATGTTAGGGGGGATACTTTACAAACGTATTAAAAGCTCCTTATTAAATAGTCTAAAAGTTGCACAGATCGACCCGAAACGCCTGAGGGAGACTTTCAAGAGGCAGAGCGCTAGGTAGAGGCAGCGGGAATGGGAGTTGGCGTTTACGTTGAGTCGGCCCCAAGGAAGCTCCTCGGATATCCCAGTGATGTTTTCTTTGTTTCATTTTTTTTCTTTTTGTTTACAGATTTGATTGAACGCAATTTTATAGGTGATTTCCATATCAAATCTTAGGGAACGGCTCGGAGGTGACAACAGACGTTGTGCCAGCTGCCGCAGGAGCAACAGCAGCAGTAGCAGCAGCCGGTGAAACCATAGGCACAGTGGGAGAAGCAGCATCTTGGTCGTTGCCACCGTAACACCGACGCTTGAAATCGCTGAAATCCTGACGCTGCTGCAGACTGCGCTGCGGATCAATGTTGACTGACTGCGTTGTATTTCTGCCGCAAGTAAGTAAGGGGGATATTGGATGCACTGATAGTTACATAAGAATAGCGTCACTTACCTCGTCTTTGTCAGCACCGTACAGCCATGCTCCACGACCATGTTGAGGGAATAGAGCGTGGCCAGATTCAATAAACTATCGTGCTCATAGATCTCAATATCGGGCAGACGAATCTGGGTCTGACGTGCATCCTGCAAGAAACGTGCTAGGCGCTCGTTGACGCTCAGCTTGATACTGAATCCCGGCCGATCGCCGTTGATGCGTCTACAGCCTGCGCGTATCTCACGCACCTCCTGTAGCTGCATGGGCGGCGATGAGGAGAGGAATGGATTCGACGTCTCACCAGACATTTCGCTCTCAATCTGCTTCAGCGCTGGCATGCCATTGAGACTGTTCTCGGGGTCCAGGCAAATGTTGACATCGATGAAGCCAACGCTGCGATTGCCACGATTGGCACCGCCGCCAGAAATTTGGATAGGTTCCGAGCTAGCGGTCGGCTGAAAGCGTGACAGATCATTGAGCTGATCGGGCTGTGTGGGCGATTGCGAGACGCCACCAGCGCAGCTCTCAACGAATTGTGTCGGAGCTGTAGCCTCGGTGCCAGACATGAGTGTGTCATCCTCGCCAAATGTGTCATCCGAACGTATTTGCGGCAGTAATGATTTCTTGGTCAGCTTACGTTTGGGATCGTATTTACCACCAGAGCCCAACTCATTGCCCGGCCAGTCGGTTAGCTCGTCATCACCCTCGCGATCTGTGTCGTGCCGTCTATTGCTGTCCTCGCTGTCCGACGACGAGCTCAGCGAGCTGGAGCTAAGGAAATCGTAAAGATCACCGCAGTCCATAGAATGCGCTGTTTGATAATAGCGACGTCTGCGATGTGCCTTCGAGCTGTGCAAATGGCCATGATGTGACTTCTTGCGATGTGCGTGATAGTCGGCGCCAGGACTCTCCAAAGGCATCGACTGTGGCGTCTTGCTTGACGTAGTTAACAGCGACTCAATGTCGCTGACAGGCACAATTGTTTCCATGCTAAAGTCGCCAACAGCAGCAGCAGCCGTAGCTGTCTCGTTTAGCTCCTGCTGCTGGCTGACTGCTCCATGCGCATTGGAAAGCGTTGTCTGACCGTCTGCCGTTTCCAAGCCCTGCTCCATGTTCGATGTTGTATTGTCAGTCTTTTGTGCTTGTTGCGATTGCGTTTGTGATTGCGCAATGCGATTGATTTTGGAGAGCAACCCCTTGTTGAGCGGCAACAGTCGCTCGCTATGTGGCTTCGATGTGGATGAGTAGCTGCGCGGCCGCATTCGTTGATATTCCTCCATGTGTGTGTAGCGCGGCATGCTCGAGGAATGTAGCTTACTCGAGCCGCTGCAGTTACCAAGACCAGTACCAGAGCCGCCTACTACGGCAGCTTGGTCGTGCTCGTGATAGCGATCCCGATTGGAACGTTTACGCTTGCCGCAGAAAAATAAATTCGAACGATTGGCGCAATCTGCAGTCTTGAGCACACGTTTGCGCACTGTGCCCGTGCCGGACGCACACGCAGCGCTCCCTGTAGCGCCACTGCTACCGCCGCCGCTGGCACCCAGCATGCCTGGCTGCAGCGGTGACTCGGTGAAGCTGTGCGGCGATACTGCCAAGTTGCTGTCCTTGCTGAACTCGAACTCCATTGACATGCGCTTAATTTTCCGTTTCCGACGCGAGTTCGGCTTGTTAAACCTAAAATAGAACAAAGCACGAGAGGCTCAGCAACGCTTTGATGTCGGCCACAGGTCTCACAGGACTTACCGAGCAGGACTGAAGTTAGTCTCGTTCAACGAGTCCGACTCGAGGGCACCGGTGCACATGCGAATAGCTGTTGCGTTAAAGGACTGACCGAGCAGTCGGAGGGGTAGCGTAGCCTCGGTCTTATCGTCTGAATCACTAGCCGGCAACATTGGGTTGTGTGTCTGTGTCTCCAGCCCATCCATTTTCGAGTTGGAGGCATGGGGATGTTGGCCATGTCCATGTGCATGTCCGTGTGCATTCAGTGTGTCTGTTGGACTACTCGATGAATCTTCAGTCGGTTGCGGTGCACACGCTGCAGGTGTATTGAAGTGTTCAGGTGATTTTCACTGTTGCCGCACAGAGGAGGGGCAAATACTTACGCAAATTACCCGTTGATCGAGTTCTTCGACGCGAGCCCCACCTACCGACGCCGCAGGCCCTGTCCATGAGAGAGGTCTCCTCCAGGGCGAGGGTCAAGTCGTGCGAGAACTGATCCATTGGCACCAGCACTCCTTGGTTCAATTGCGTTTCATGAAATATTTGCGTGTAGGTCGTAAAAATGCATAAAAATATCTATTCTTAAGGCAAGCCTCAACAATTGGCAGCAGCTTACTTCGATATTTACATCGATTTTATGCTTTTTATCGACAGTATTTTTTAAAGTTTCCCGACTTTCTTTGTGTCAAATTCGGTCATCTTTTTCTAAGCAAAACTATCGATAGACTCGATAATTCAGTGTTGCTAAGTGACAGGATAGTTTGCCTTTTTATTTGTTGGTATTTTTTATATCCACTCGTTTCTGGATTTGCCCCGTTGGTCACATTACACATTGGCACAGTGAAATGCAGAAGCTCATGTTCGAAAATAATTATTTTTTCATTATAATTTCTACGCCGATACTTCAATTCAATTGATTTGACGCACACTTTGCGCACACGCAATCCTGACACGCAACAAGTTCCGGTGTCCGCGTCGATTTGCATACGCTGCAGCCGCACTGACAGTTTTTGGACGAGCCGGTTGCCAAAAAGTAAAAACGCCGCTATTTTGCTGATCTGTTCGATTGGTTAGTTTGGTTTGTATAATTGTTGATTGTTGTGCCACAAACATGAGTCGTCGTCGAGCCCACGATACGGAGGATGAAAGCTATGGTGAGTACAATTCTAATTCGAATGCATTAGTATTTGTAAATTGATCTTGCGATCTGTTTTCATAGACCATAGACGAAACAAACGCCGTCGCGTCTCGGAGAATCAAGAGATTGAGGATCGCCTGGAGTCGCTGATATTACGTGTTGGCGAACGCAGCACTTCGTCCGTGGAATCGAATCTCGAGGGCTTGGTTTCCGTGCTGGAGGCCGACCTGGGCACATTTCGTCTGAAAATATTACGCATTCTCTCGGACTGTGCGGTTCGTATGCCGGAGAAATGCACCGTCTATACAACGCTCGTGGGTCTGCTCAATGCCAAGAATTACAAGTTTGGCGGTGAATTTGTAGATCACATGGTGAAAACGTTTAAGGAGTCTCTAAAAATGTGCCGCTGGGATGCAGCGCGTTACTCGTTGCGCTTTCTGGCGGATCTTGTCAACTGTCACGTCATTTCGGCCACAAGTCTGCTGCAGCTGCTGGACACAATGATCGACGTGTCTAACGAGGACACAGTGCCGCAGGTACGTCGCGATTGGTTTGTTTTTGCCGTCCTCTCCACCCTGCCTTGGGTGGGTCGTGATCTCTACGAGAAAAAGGAATCGGCACTGGAATCCCTACTGCTGCACATTGAAGTCTACCTAAACAAACGCTCGAAGAAGCACCACAATGCGTTGCGCGTGTGGTCATCGGATGCGCCACATCCCCAGGAGGAGTACCTTGACTGCCTGTGGGCACAGATACGTAAGCTGCGGCAGGACAATTGGGCCGAGAAGCATATACCACGTCCGTATCTTGTGTTCGATTCGATATTGTGTGAGGCACTGCAGCACAATTTGCCGCAGATTACGCCGCCACCGCACCACGACAACTTTGAATATCCTATGCCGTGGGTGGTGTACCGCATGTTCGACTACACTGACTGCCCGGATGGACCGAACCTGCCTGGTGCGCACTCGATTGAGCGTTTCCTGATCGAGGAGCATCTGCATCACATTATCGAGACGCATTACCACGAACGCAAGGATTGTGCCGCGCAGCTTCTTAACTTTCCGTTCAAGCATAAGATTCCATTGGAATACTGCATTGTTGAGGTGATCTTTGCCGAGCTGTTCCACATGCCAACACCACGCTACTTGGACATCTGCTACGGCTCTATTCTTATTGAACTGTGCAAATTGCAGCCCGGCACCTTGCCACAGGTGTTGGCACAGGCCACAGAGATTCTGTTCATGCGTATCGATTCAATGAATACCTCTTGCTTTGATCGTTTCGTCAACTGGTTTAGCTACCATTTGAGCAACTTTAAGTTCACCTGGTCGTGGGATGAATGGGACAGCTGTCTGCTGCTCGACGCCGAACATCCGCGTCCCAAGTTCATACAGGAGGTGCTGCAAAAGTGCCTACGGTAATTCAAATTACTTTCAGCCATAGCTTAGCTCCTCAGGCAATAAACTGTTGACTTATGCCAATCCTTCCCACAGATAACCAATTAAATTATTGATTCCCTTCACAGATTGTCCTACCATCAACGCATCACCGAAATGATGCCCACAACATATGCAAAGCTTATTCCGATAACTCCTATGCCCAACTACAAGTACGCGAACGAGGATGCAGGTGAGTTATGCCATCTAGATTTTATATATACATTAATTTAGAAATTTAAGTTCATATTTAATTTTTATTCAATGTATGTGTATTGAGTAACAACTTTAAGGAAATACTTCAACTTATTATAGTTTTTACATGATAATCTTGTGGATCTTGCGATAAACTTAGCTTGGGGCAATGCTGGGCATGGACAGAGAATATTTTCCATAGACTGCAGGTGCTCTGTCGACTGGGTTGTGGTTTATCCGCTTAATAGCTTATGAATAGAGTGGGTTAGTGCTTTGCCTTGTTAGCTGCGCTTGACTTCGTTCTCATCGTCATCGACAATAATGGGTATCTCCTCGCCGTTCTTACCCACCTTGATGCTCACCGATTTGCTTACCGATTTTTGGGTGAGCACTTCGATAACTTCGCCTCCAGTCAACGGTTTGGGTGCCGGTGTCGTTGAAGCTGGCAGCTCTGTGGTGGTTGTGTTGCTGCTACCGATGGTGCCATCGCTGCTTATGGTGGTGGTGCTGCTGCTGGAGCTAGAGATGGTGTTGGTAGCGGTCAGTGTGGGCAGCATTGTGGTCGGTGTAAAAGCTACTTTGGCTTCATGACGATGACTGCTCTTTGCTTTGCTGTCCACATTGGTAGTGGCATTTTCCTTGCGTCGCTGCTTCCATTTGGAGAACGGTGGTGGCTCTGTGGATGTCGTTGTTGTTGTTGTCGATCTGCCTGCCGTAATGCGTGGTGTGTTGCGATAGCGACTCAGGGTACGCAACGGTGTTGTGCTGGTCGATGTGGAGACGAAGCTCGCCTTGCTTACGGCTGTCGTTGTGGCTGCTTTAGCTGTAGTTGGTGTTCTTGTTGGTGTAGCTGCTGTAGTTTTTGTTGTTGACAGTGGTGGCAGTGCTGGTGTGGCAGCCACATTTGCTAACTTTTGACTACCAGCAGGTCGTTGCTCCGTTTCTGCATCGGTTTGCTGCCGTTGCTCATCTTCTTGCACTTCCAAGTGGCCACTTTCATCGTGTTCCGTCTTGTGCGCTTGAATGTGTTGATGTGTCAGCTGTGGTGGCTCTTCGGAGTCGTTGCTGTGTGGCGTCTCCAACTGCAGCACATCAACTGGATGCTGATGCACATATAACGGATCAGGTTCCGAGTAGCGATAAACTGTCTCCTCTAGCGGTTCACTGCGTACGAATGTCTTTTGACCCTCTTCAGCTTCGGCACCGGAACCGGCGTAGATGAGCAGCGGTGCCAGCTTGGATGTTTGGTACTTGCTTGCCTGTTTGTAGACTGGGTGGGAAGTGGGGGGAGGGATAAAGAAGTAAGAGGCAGGGCTTAGTCCGCAAGGTTAAAGATTTCTTTGTCCGATTCTTATACCTAACTCAACGCACCTGTGTAGAGCTGAGGCGGACGCCCAAAGGAGTGTCGATCCTCGCGCAGATCATCGCCCGTCTCCAGAGACTCGGCAGAAGATGTTGCGTGATTCGTTGGAAACTGCACCTCGTGATGATCTTCATGTGGATGTGTTGGACTTGGAGTAGTCGTAGGTTGTGTGCTTAACTCGGCCACATATAAAGGTGGACGATAGCCAAGCTCGGCGTGATTTGTGCCATCGCTTAAGCCGCTAGGCGACATGTAGAAGTGATGATGAAAGTGATGAGTAACTGGTGCGCCAGTTGCAGTAGCCACACCACCGCCACCACCACCAGCACCACTGCTCAGCTCATTAGGTAGCGGATAGCGTTCCAATGGGGTATTCAACTCTGGACGAGGACCGAACTTCAAGGGATAAGTCGGGCGAAATGTTGTCGCCGGAATGTAGTTCGGCCTCAATCCCAGGTTGAAGAGTCCCGGAAAGAGCTCGATTTTTGGAGTTCCCTTTGGAGCCTCTGCACCTACCCCCTGGAGATACTCACCAATGTTAAGATTGGTTAAGGGCGGTGGTGGCGGAGGCTGGAAGATGCCACGCACAAAAGTTGCCTGCGGCTGGCGATCCTGTCGTCGCTGGGCAAACGCTTGTTCGCGCTTCTCCTCGTAGACAACACGACTAAAGCTCTGCGGATAGTCTGCCTCCTTCTGGATAAAACTCTGCGGTGGCCAACCAATGTTAGGTGTCAGAGGCGACACGCTAAATTTCATCTCGTAGTGATAGCGATGGGGCAAATGTTGTTGGTCGCTATCGCGATGACGGATGCGCTGCACCCGCCACAGGGCACGTGTCTGTACGCCCTGCTCGGAGGTCAACTGATTGCTGGGCTCGGCGCTGCCCTCGACAAAGCGATAGCTACCATTGGACGTTAACTGTTCCAGGCGTCCCGTGGCCAGTGTGACAATGTCACCGAAACGGGACTGCCCCGGGTGTCCATTTCCAGTGGCTGCCACAAACGGAGTCTGTTGGAAGTCATGATAGGCGTGCAGCTGACTGCCACATCAGGTGTTAAGGCAGGAGCTTAGACAGTGAATAGGGAGGGAGAGGTGTGGCGAACCTACCTGAGATTGCCGGCGGCAGCACTCACAGCGGAATCGGTAAAGAGCGTCACATAGGTGACATGCTTGAGCGTGTGCTCCCAGGATCTGCAGTCTGCAGTGCCGTCAGCTGGCTGCTGCTCCTCGTAGTATAGCCTTTTGCCATTGACCTGCAACGTTTGCTTGGGTGTCAGCACCAGATCTCGTCCAGCGCCAGCAACAATTCCCGCCACTTGATGCAGCTGCAATGCGGTACAGTGAACACAGAATTAGCTCAATCACACTCTTCCAGCACTTACGATTGCCAGCAGCACGCTTGAAAGGCAATGCAGTTTCCTCATTTTCACATACAAAAAAAAAAATACAAAACAAAAGCGGTACACAAAGATTTCTTTGGAGACGAGGCTCGTGGAGTGCAAGAACTCGCGACGTTTGTGCAGCGCGCGCGCGTAAACACGACTGAAACGCGTCCGCGAGCTGCGCAGCGCTAATAATAATAAACCGACACCCACCGAGCAATCCAAGCCAAGCCAAGCAGGCAACCACCAAGTGGTAACTGCTGCTGCCGCTGCTGCTTTCATTGGAGCAGCCAAGCGACGCATCGCCAACGGCAGCGGCGGCAGATTTCGCAATCTTAGCGCGTCGGCCGAGTTTGTCTGTCGACCAGAGAGTAGGGCGGGCGGTCGGGCGGACACGGGTGACAGTAAAGCGCATTTATGCAACACTTGCGGATGTTTATACCCGCCTCGAGGCACGCCCCCCGTTGCTGTTGCTGCTGCTGCTGCTGCTGCTGCTGCTGCTGTTGCCACTGGTGAAACGCATTTTGACAACAAGCCACGCTGTGGGGGCTGGTGGCACAGTCGAAACTTTTGGAGTAGCTCCACATTAGATGCCTTGCGCGAGATATGTTGTTCGCTTCGTTGAAGTTCAATAGTGGAACTTGGTAGCGCCTCCGCTTCCACCCCTCCTTTGCCACCTGCCCCTGCTGCCCCTTAATCTGATTGTCGTTCTTGTTGCGTTTGGTTCACCTTGGTTTGATTCTATTTCGGGCGTAATGATCAGACAATAGATTGAAGCTTAGGTCATGCCATTGACCGAGATGGAGCAGCGTTTTAAATGCCACTGAAAGCAGTTGGAAGATGGCAAAGGTATCAGAGCAAATATGTAGAAGTAGATGGAAGCAGAGGTTACATTTAAGACGATGGTTACAGTTGAAACTTACATGAAACTTAGGATCAGTAAAGGGAAAAGCAAAGAAGAGTCTCCTAGACAAGGCAACTATAGAAAACATTACAACTGCTTCCCAAATCTCAAATCTAACCAATTCCCTATAGGGGATTGCTAAAGAGTACTTGCGATATTTGTGCCGCTTGTCACGCGCACATCTCTGCGACAGAGAGAGAGAGAGATGAAATGCCACTGGACCTGCCACGCATGATGGCACACCGCCCTAATCTTTAGGCGACCTACCTTGGATATGCTCAATTTGTGCTGAAAATCAAAGATCCGTGAAAAGTGGCGGCATCAAGAAAAGCAAATGCTAATAAGGCGGTCTAATAAGCGCCTCGCATACTCTGTAATCAAGCGGTAAGCGGGGCAGTGAATACCTTGCGCTGTTGTGGCTTCAATTAGTCGCCGTTGCCGTCGCCGCAGCCAGCTACATTAATAAGCTGTCATTGCCGTGCGTCGTGTCAGAAGCGGCATCTCTGACTGTGTGTGAGAATACGCTGCACGCGCTGATCTTGACACGTTACACGCGTGGACAATATGCTCTTTGTTTGCCCACATCACATCACCATCAGATGGGTATGTGGGTCGTCGAGTTGCAGTTCCGCATTCCGAAAGAAGCTAAGCTCGCCATTGCTCTTCGCTGGAGCTGCTGCTTAACACGCATTTCATTGACATAATCAGCTCCAAGTGCCAATAAATTGCATGTAATCGCTTTGGGCATGGGAGGAGCAGAAGGGGAAGCAAACACATCATTAGTAACGCACCAAACGTCGCTTCAGTGGAAGCCCCCGCCCCCCTTGGGGCTGGTTGCCGCTTGGTTCCACCCGGTAGCGCACAAAACGCAATGCAACTGGCGTAAGCGAAAGTGTCAACCAAGTCACAATTCCTACTGCAACCGTTTCCCCTTCCTCTTCCCTTGCCTAGAGGAACCCCCCACCCAATCTTTTAATGTTTCATTCAACTTGCAAATCTCTATTTAACTTTTCTTTTTCTCTACCTCCCTCTCCCTCGTTTAGCCAATCTGCCTGGCACAGCCGTGGCCCATCAGCTGGTGGTGGCCATCAGACAGAAGTGCACACCCGAGGAGGTGGTCAATATACTGAAGGATATACCCAGCAGTGGATACAGCGGCGAGGAGATGTCCGACGGCAGTTTTAATGCCCTCAAAATTGATGTCTTTGTGCAGACGTTACTCAATCTTGGCTCGAAATCGTTTTCGCACAGTTTCGCTGCCATCTCCAAGTTTCATGTGGTCTTTCGCGCTTTGGCCGAAACGGAGGAGGCACAAATCTGCATATTGCACAACATCTTCGAGCTGTGGTCATCGCATCAGCAAATGATGGTGGTGCTAATCGATAAGCTGCTTAAACTGCAAATCGTCGATTGTTCGGCGGTGGCTACCTGGATATTCTCCAAGGAAATGACTGGCGAGTTTACCAAAATGTATCTCTGGGAGATTCTCCACTTGACCATCAAGAAGATGAACAAACATGTCATTAAGCTTAGTATGTGAAGCGGCTTGAAGAAGTTACCAAATGCAGATTCACTAAATGAGTGTGTGTGTTTCCTCTCGCTTCTGTTACAGACTCTGAGCTGGCCGATGCCAAGGATAAGCTCTCCAAGGCGGACTCCTCGTCCAGCGATACGGATGAAGATACGCCGCACAAGCGCAAGAAGCCCATTACGCATGCGGACAAGCCATCGGAGGAGGTGAGTGAGATATGTGAGGAGGCGCTTGTTAACCAGCTTAAACTAAGTTCTGGTCTCTCTCTATTAGGTTGTGGAGCGCATGGAGGAGAAACTGGAGGCGGCGAATGTCAATCAGAAGCGTCTGTTTCTCATTGTTTTCCAACGTTTCATAATGATACTTTCCGAGCATTTGCTTCGCTCCGATACAGATGGACGAGATCCGGATACAGACTGGTATCGCTGGACTATTGGTCGCCTGCAGCAGGTGTTCCTCATGGTAAGCAGTAGCACCTCACCTAATTTACCTTACTTAACTGACTTTCCCATCCTCCCTACAGCATCACGAGCAGGTGCAGAAGTACAGCAGCACACTGGAAACGCTGCTCTTCACGTCGGATCTGGACACACACATTTTGGAAGTGTTCCAGCAGTTTGTGGCACTGCGCGCTTAACAGCCACCAACAACAAAGGGAAACACACCAAGGCCTCCAGCTGCATGCTGACCCAAAATATGCTTTCGGGGATCCGTGCAGAATGCACGAAGCAAGCAATTGTCAAGCTTTGCATCCAAGCTGCGCTTTAGTTCAGCTTTAGGATAGTTTTTTATATGCATATATATTTTTTAATTATAGACGGGCAGCAAATGTCCCTTTCAACCCACATAAAACAACAGAGACAGACAGCAACACACAAACGCCAAAACACACACACACACACACACACACACATAGACACGACATTTAATTACATAAATTGTAATTTGTAAGTAAGAGAAAAATCCGAATGCAAAATACATCTTAAAGTTTCATAGTACTGGAAGATTTTTACTATAAATTGTAGCTAATCAGCTGATATAACTGTAAAGAATATTCCCGAAATCGGAAATAAAGTTTTTGAAATTAAAAATCGGCTGTCTCTTCGCCTTTTGCATTTGTTCCGAAAAGATGGCAGTACTGATTGTGGATATTGTGTATGACAGTTGCCGAACTGCATAGTATACCATACAATTGCTTGCGGACTGTGTCTCAGCTAAATGTGGGTAGTAATTTTGTTTGCAGCATACTTTTAGGCTGCGCTGGTTTTGTGCCTAGGCTTGATTTGTTGTTGGTTAGCACTTGCAATTGCCCAGTGGCGCCATCTACTCTTCAAGTGTCCCTTTACACAGGGTGTTTTTCAAGTGCGACTCTGCTCACCAGTGCTGACAGCTTTGCAAAGCGAACTAGCCGTTTTCGAAGAAACCTATGTATACAAAATCAGCAAAATGTAATTTAACAAGAAAGAGAAGCTACAGTCGACACGCCGAAGGTTTTATACCATGTGCAGTTACTGCACATATTAAATCGGACGATCGGTTCTATTGATCGTTCGATCAAACTTTGACAGCCTTTAAAGGGCATACTTAGACATATATCGGGAAAGTTTCATAGCGATATCTTAATAAAATGAATGTTAAATAACAAAATTCGACCGATATGTTTTATGGCACCTATACGATATATCGGTCCGATCCGGCTTGTTTCAACTTATTTACAGCGTGCAGCAATAAGAAGCATGTATACCAAGTTTCATCGAGATAGCTCTAAAACCGAGAGACTAGTTTGCGTTGCAACAGACAGACGGACAAACGGACATGGCTAGTTCGACTCCCCTATTGATGCTGATTAAGAATATATATACTTTGTATATACTTTGGCCATCTGCAATGGTATAAAAAAAGCGTAAAATAACTTAAACTACAAAACATAAGACTGAACTGCATTAGTTATTTTAAAATTATTAAATAAAAGTAATTTTTGTAATTGTTTTTTATACAAATTTTGGTAATATCAAAAAACACCCAAAAAAGGCTAACTTAATGTAATAAATAAAGTTCAAAATTTCCATTGCCCCTAGAAAAAAAGATTGCTTTGTAGTTGCAGTTTTTATTCGCTCTCAGATCTATGCAGGTAAATATATATGTTTGTGTGTATATCTATATGTATATGGAATGCATGTATACACACGTGTGTATATATGTATACTCGTCATGTTGTTGTATACTATATGTATATATGCCTCTCTATATACACTTTGTATATGAAAATATAAGCTGACTACTGGACCAGCTGAGTGAGGACTAAATGGAAAGACGGAAGTTGCTGCTGAGTGGGGTGTGTGGTCTGAGGGAACTACCTACTAATACAGTAGCATAGATGTATATATATATATATATGTATTTGTATCCATTCTCAGGTTGGGCCGCCAGTTCCATAGTTCCGCTAGAGGCCTCGTTCCCATCCTGCCTAGGATGTGCGTGGCTGACTGGGCACATATTTCTCCGACGGTTGATATTGCCACTGGGCGCAGATGGCCTCCTGCTCCGTCTGATTGTAGCCGGCCCTGGTTGGTAAAGGAAGGAAAGAATCGAAGGATTGAGAGAGAAGTGCAACTTAGCTCACTTGGGGATGACTCGATGATGCTTAGTTTATTAAATAAAGACGAAAACAAAAAAAACAGAAACTTGATATAAGTTCAGCTACTGCTTAACAATGCGCATGCTTTGGCGGGTATCTACGACTACAGCTATACCTACTAATACTAAAACGGGCACACACAGTCTTTTCTGTCGTCGGCTGCCTCATCGCCAGCCGCCATAGCCATAACCGTAGCCGTAGCCATAGTCCTGGTTATAGCGTGACCTGGGCCGCTCGTAGTAGTAACCCCTACCCGGTGGTCGCGGCGGCGGCGGCGGCGGCGGACCTGGCGGCAGTTCGCGGCTCACGGGCTCGTGCAAGCGATCCCACAGCAGGCGTGGACTCTGGACCACCTCACGCAGTATGTTAACCGCCGCCAGGCCGACACTGGCCAGCTTGACGCCAAAGCGTCGCGCATGCACGATGGGCACCGCCGAGGACAGAGCACGACCCTGCGGATGATGTTCGTGCAGTATCTTGGAAATGAGATTATCAGCATGCGGTGGCACATAGAGATCCGCCTGCCGGTACTCGATGGGGCACTGGCCACCACCGCCGGCATAGTAGAAATCCTCAAACCTCTGGTGTGCCGAGCAGGGACTGCGCTCCTGGAAGCAGGTCACCTGCACCACATTATAGAATATGGCGCCCAATGTGTTGGCCGTCTCCGTGTTGGCGGCCTGCAGGCAGCGCCGGAAGCGAGCATCGCAATCGCAATGGGAGCGCGTGAATGTCCCGCGGTTGCACAGGCCGCGCCGACAGTCGCCCACGTTGAGCACATCGGGGCACATGTCGTGCTCGCGACAACAGCGATCCTCGCGTGCATGTGGTCCCAGATCATCGTAGCTGGTGGCAGCGGTGCCGGGGCCACACCACTTGGTGCCAGGATAAATGAAGCCCAGACCGCCGCGGAACTCATGGCCATAGGAGCCCTGACGGCGGCACACCTCCTCCAGTTCCACGACAGACTCGCGCGGCACTTGACGAATGCGACGCGGATCCGATTGGAGCAGCATGCGTTGAATGTCGCCCCTGTAGAACGAGAAGGTAGCCTTAGCCTGTCTGGCATTATTGGAGCAGAAGGGGGAATTTTTTCACTCACCGATCAGTGTGCATTTTGCAGAAGGGATGACGCGACGATAGCTCCACCATCATGGTCATTGTCATGTCCGAGATGAGCACGGCGGAGCTGATGCTTTGCTGCGGCGCCTGGCTAAGCAGCAGCGCCAGCAGCAACAGCAACGCCAGCGACTTCATGGCAACTGTAAGAGAGAAAGAGAGAGCGAGAGAGAGAGAGAGACGGAGTAAGAATCGGCGATTTTGAAGGACTGGCCAAGACGAATGTGGGCCATGTCTGCGCGTCGACGCGGCTAATTAGCAGCTGAATAGCTTGGCCTGCGCACCCGCATGGCGCATATAGCGGTTTAGCATTTCCATAGCTTGACCTCTGCCTCGTGCACAGTGGGCCGCATATGAGCGAAAAGTGCGTGACCAGTCGCAGTGGCAGCGCTGCTGTCTCTGCCGTAACTGGCGCCACTGTGAAGCGATCGACCAAATGTGGCGATCAAAACAAAGTCAACGAAAGAGGCAAGGCGCAAAGCGATTTGCAAAATAAAAGCCAAAAGCGATTCCAGCAACAACAACAGCAACAACGATTAGCAGAACTGGAAAACGGAAACTCATTATGAATGTGGGCAGCTACGGCTAAGCAGTGGCGTAGAGGGTAGAGGGGTTAAGGGGTAAAGGGGAAGGGAAGGGTGCAGTCTGCGCATCAAAAAGTTGGCCATAATTATCATTGAGCTTAGCTTGTTACCAATTCTCACTTGGCCAATTGCACAATTTGTGCCCACTGCTTGAACGCACACATAGGTGAAGGTCGCCAATGCCCCACGCCCCATGCCACGCCCAGGCTACACTTCTTCTCCTCATCCTCCTCCTTTCCTCCCTCTCCGTTCGCCATAACTCTCGGCGCGTAGTGCGGGTGGTCGCTACGCAAATATCAATAGCGCCGCTCACTTGGCCGTGTTTAACAAGTTAATTGTTTGCAGAGTATACCCTACCTTGGGTGGGGTATAAACATAAGCAAACCTCGACGGGTTTTCTAACCTCACTTTTTTCCAATCATAATTTAGTTAAAAATTAAGCGATTGTCTTGCGAAATTACATTTTCTTTCAGACATTATGCTATTTGTTCGATTTTCAACAAGAACTTTCAACCGGAATGACATTTGGTTTTTGATTAAGACTGACATAGTTCCACGATTTAAAAATAGCAGCTTAGACTTTTTAAAAATATTTTAAAATTTTTGGAAACTGTAAATTAGGCTACCCCCTTACCATTTTTAAATTAAATTAACGAGTTGTATTTTTAAGATATCTTCTACAAATCGAAACGGTTGGTGAAGCTTGCCCCGCTTTCTACTCTTTGCTACAGAGACTTGGAAAATCGTAATACACTCATTTTGAGAACTTTACAGGGTCAAGGAGCGGTCAACTGCTGACCTTGCCGAGAACTTTATAAAGTCCTCAACGTTGCATATCTGATAATTTCAAACTTCAAAACCCTTAACTGACAGCTGTGTAGAGTATTCGGCATGCAGACATCTCAAATTGGGGAACCACTCGAAGAGGCATTTGCAGTTATTTTGTTTTGGTTTTTGAGTTATTTTCAGTTTTTTCTTTTTACTCGTTTTTATTTTTAGTTATGACTTTGGCATTTTTGTTAGCTCATTAAACGGGCACAAATCAATTTCTTGAGATTTTTTTTTTCTGAAATAACATTGAAGTGCAGGTCTTGGGAAGGAGGAAGGAGGGGTACTGACAGTTCTCTCAGTGAGGAGAAGTTGTAGTTGGCGGCACGTCGTCTATGAGGAGAGGGGAGGAAGGTAATAAATTATGATGACATATTCGGAGCGCTTTATCAAGCTTAAGAAATAAGTCGATGACTTACGACGCAGCTTTGTCACCAAGTGAGATGGGGAGGGGGAGAGGAGACAATCGACAATAGACAATAGACAATGGACAATGGACAATGGACGATCGACGATCGTTGAACAAGTGTCTGCGAAACGGAGCAACTTGTACATATGTATGTATGTAGAACTGATCGCGGGTCGATCAATCTTAATTCGCAATTGAGAATTGAAAAAATTGAGGCGCGACAAGTCATCGCACGGAACTGAGCATTGAGGCAAGACAAATGATCGAGTGATCGAGTGATCAAGTGATCAAGTAATCAAATAATCAAGTGATCTATCTATCTATTGCTATTGCAGTTGATCTAGTTGCGTTGCAGGGCGTTGCGCCGTTTAACCCATTGTTCGACGATCTTCAATTGTTTAGTAGACATCAGCAACAACAACAGAAACTACAACAACAACAACCTGTGTTCATCTCTGTCTCTCTGTTCGTCTCTCTCTATCTGTCTGTCCCTCTCTTCGCTTGTCCGTTCGCATAATTTTCAATGTCAATGCTTTTTAATTTCATGGCATAAATAGGCATCTGGCCTGGCCTGGGTCGATCTTGTCGTGGTCTAGTCAAAGACCCGGCTACGCTTGTTGCTCTGTTGTTGTTGCTGTTGCTGTTGCTGTTGCTACTGCTTTTGTGGCGTTTGTTTGTCTTTTCGAAAATGAAAACGAAAACGAAAACCAAATCAATGCTCGATTTGGTTAGTTTTTGGCTAAATCGCATTTGGCTTTGATCTTCGATTCCGACTGCGTCAAGTACAATGACCGCTGCGACGGCGATGGCGATGGCGATGGCGCCACTGCTGAACTCTGTACCCCGAACGGCAGCAGCAACAACAGCCGCTGCTAGAGGTGATCTCCGCCGGCAGATCAACATCCGAAATAACAAAACAACAAAAAAAAACAACAACGTCGCGTTCGCTCGACTTTTGCCCACTGTGCACACAGGGAACCGGGGGCAGACGGCGGTCCATGGGCTACAGTTAGGTCTGGTCATCCAGCTGTGAGCTTCTGTTAGCCCTTGATAAACTCGTTCGACTCGCAGCGGGGAAAGAGGGGCTAGGTTGTGCTAAAGGTCGCTGCGGCTGCAATGTGGGGGCATGGGGAGGACTGCAGATGGGTGTGGGCGTGGCACTTTGCTTGGGATCATCAATCACGTTTTAGCTACTGTTTCACTCAGCTGCAAAAGCGAGTCGAACTCCCTCTCTCCCCCTCGCCCCTTGCTGCTGCGCACCTGTCTTGGCCACCCTTCACTTGCCCGCGGCCAAGAAGCGCATTTTAACTGGTTTTATGTGTGGTCATTGTTGTTGTTGTTGTTGTTGTTGTTGTTGTGTTTGTTGTCTTGAAACATTATTATTGCTGCGAATGTCATTCTGAGTCGCCTCGTAAACAAAGAAGCCGCAGAGAACTGGAAAACATTAAACAAAACATGAAGGAAACAACCGGCACCAGCAGCAGCTCCAGTTATCTCACCCCTCGTCCCTTTTAACTGTCAACAAGTTGCAGAGTTGGCCCACATTCAATTTGCAGGCACTTACCAAGCTGTTTGTTACCTTTGAACGTGTAATTGCTGCTCGAAAATTATCTTAATCGTCTTGGCAAAGGCCACAGACCCTACGTGCCGTGGCCAAGCCAAGCCCAACTTCAGTTTTCCAGCTCTAAAGCTGAAAACTGGGCGAGGCTGGTCCTGGCTGGAGCCTGCAAAACGAGGTCAAGTTGAAGAGCAGCCGCTGCCGCTGAAATGGGACAGTCTGGAATTGCCCTCGAGAACAGGCGACTCTCTGTTTGTGCCGACAATAACAGTGGCGGTCATTGAACGTGGCCAAGTGAAGGTTAGCGCCAAGACACGGCCAAGACAAAAACGCGTCACACACTGTCTTCCCCTCTGTTAATTGGAGGGGGAGAAGAGTGTGCCCGAATGGTAGGTGGAATTCCATTTCGATTGCTCTGCTAATTCGGAAGTGCAGGTGGAAGCAACCAACCCCCCCCGCCCTCTCCACCCTACACCTGCCGCAATTCACTTGGTCAGCTCTTGCGGAGTCTACAGTGGGGTGGGGTATGTGGCACGGCCTTCTGCTAATCGTTGAGTAAATTTCACAGCTTGTCGAGAAGTCAAGCTGAAGACTCAACCAAGCCACAAACGTTGGTGGGGGAAGGGGGCTAGGTGTGAAATTATGCGAATTGTGCTTGTTAGGCTTCCCCCGTCCCCCACTTGCACGAGAATGGGAAGGACAGTACACCCTTCGCTCCATCTCCCCCCATTCCCCTGCTTAAGTCATCGCTCGCCGTGGAGGCCAAACTTATCGTACATAAAAAAAAAATATTTGATATTTGCCATAAGATATGAGATATTTACTTTGTCGTATGTGCGATAAAATTCAATTTTCTGTGTTCTTAGCTATCGGTTATGTAATACGCCAGTTCCTAAAAGAATCTTTGACTTGGGGCTTAAAGAAGCAATTAACATTTTGAGCTTTAAGTCGGTATCTTTGCACTATAAGCTTTATGAGCTAATAAGACATTCATAAAAAATACAGACTTCTAACTCCTAATTTTGGCTATCACATGGCTTGACTATCTTTGTTTGTTCAAGAATATATATAAAAAAAAGGAATTGAGCTCAGCTATAATAAATGATAATTCTAAAATTGCTTGGATGATTGACCAATAATACATACGAAGAAAATAATTAAACTCATTTGTAATGAATAATAATTATGACATTGCTCAACTGTCCTTGAGTGATCAAGAATATATAATGTAAAGAATTTAACTCAGTTATAAATAGTAATGCGTATATACAACTTTTCTTCTACCTTTAATTTATTAAGAAATTGTAAAGATAGTCTATCTATCTTAGAGATTTTAAATACTTTAGTAGCCAAATTCTCCATCGTATAAAAAAAACCAGAAAGAAAGGCTAACTTCGGACTGCAGTTAGTTCAAATTTTAAATCGGCCGATACGTTCTATGGCAGCTATACGATATATTGGTCCGATCCGGCTCGTTTCGACTTATTTACAGCGTGCAGCAATAAGAAACATGTATACCAATTTTCATAAAGACCATCATTATCATCTAAAACTGAGAGACTTGTGTGCGTTGAACAGACGGACGGACGGACATGGCTAGTTCGACTCCCCTATCGATAGAGTCTGAGATGTCTCCTAAGGTGCGTTGTAAGCTTCTGGCCAAAACTAATATACTATCTGCAATTGTATAAAAACATATATAACATATGCATCTATATCTGTGTATATAGATAAGCAAATTGCAATTTGTAACCTGAAGGCATTAAGATTTCCCAAATATTGTAATAAACACACTTTCTTCTACTCCCAATTGCCCCTTTGTCAATAATTTAATCGCTGTCATATACTTTACTATCTTTACTTTAACTAATTTACAATAGTTATCGGTTAGTCACGGTAATATAAACAACGCGGAGTCTTTCAAAATGATTATTTAACACTCTACCTCGGGTAGATATTGTTCGCAAATATTAAGTCAAACTTTTATTGCCGCCTCAGTTTTTTAAGATCTGAATAATTAGCCGTAATTTTGTTATGGGATAAGGAAGTTTCTTCACAGTTCAACAAATTTTTTGAATTATTTAGTGAAATTCAATAAAATCAACTTTGCCGCATTTTCAATTTCCCCCAAATTGCTTCTCGCTTTACCATCTTAAATTGTTCTGGCTTCCTTGGGGTACTTTCACTTTTTTTATTGCGCCTTTTTCTTGCGACATTCCCTGCAGAATGAAATGTCCCTCACACACACACACACACACACACACACAAACACACAAATGGGGCTGCCCTTCTTCTCCTGCTCCTACGCGCTGAAAGCTGTCGCCGCACACCTCTTGACATTTGCGCGATACCGACGCCGACGCCGACGCCGACAGCAACACCGACGACGCGTCATCTTCGCTCTTTATTCCTCCAGTCGCGAAGTGTGCGCTGCATCTCTTTCTCGCGTGGCCTTCGGCTCTCGTACGTAATGACCTTCAAAAGGCAGTCAGAAGCAACAGCAGCAGCAGCCGCAGGCGCAGCAACAACAACAACAACAGCAACAGCAAACGCCGCAACGCAGTAAGCGCAGCAGCAGCAGCAGCAGCAAGGACGCAGCCGTAGACCACGTGTCAGGTTCACACACACATAGAAATACGCACAGTTAAAAAAAAAATCACGTAGAAAGGACGAGATTATCAACGCGAAATGCCATAAGCCGTTACGCCGTTACGCCGGACACAATACGATTTGTCCGTTTGACCGTTTAACCGCTAACCCGTTAGCCTTTTCGATTTACCTCCGATTTGCGATTCCTTTTTGCTGTATTTGTTTTGTTTTATTTATCGCTGTGTTTGTTGTAATTTCCCTAGGCCAGGCTGGATGCGGCGATGTTGCGTGGGTCGTGGTGGTGCGTCGTGCGCTTCCTTTGCAGCTGTCGTTGCCGACGATGCTCACAACAAAACATTTCCGCAACGCGTTTGCGGCGCGACTGAACTTGATTCTGGCGCGCTAAGCGCTGTTAAACTTGGACTTGGCCAAATTGAAAAGCAACCGTCGATAGCAGCCGCTGTCGCAGCCGCAGCAACAGACGCAACAACAACAAGCGAGCACACAAACACACACACGCACATGCAGAAGCCGAAGCAGACGCGGCTAGAAAGAAGCCTGTCGTGCGGCCCCCGCGGGCAGCGACAGAGGCGTTTCTCTTGCTGCCTGCGTATGTGTGTGTGTGTATGCAGGTGTCCGTCCTTCTGTCCGTCGGAAGCTGCAATCGAATATGGAAGCGCTGTAAAAAGCTTCAGGAGAAAGCTTGACAAAAACAACACAAGTGTGACTAGTCACAGCGAACGCTTAGCAAAGTTACAAACCCCCTTCATCAATGTGTGGATGGCAAGTTTGTCTCTGCGGTGAGAGTCACGGCTAAGCCGCAGTGCGATAAACGCTTTGCTTATCGATGGTAGCAAAAAAATATTTGAAATTTAAACACATTTATTTTGCTTCATTTGAAAATTGTATAAATTTATTAATATACATGACTGTGTGTGGGTGTATGTATATGTTTAAAAAAAAAAGAAGAAAACAAATATAATGTACTATAATTGCAAGGTGTCTTAAAAAGCTAAGCACAAAAATAAAATTCAATTGGTTTAGTTAATTTTTGTTTGCTTTTGATTTAGTATACAATAAATGAAAAATAAGTATTTATTTACGTGTAAGAGTTACCCATGGGCGTATGGGTGTGTATGTGAGTGTGTGTTAAGCTTATTTTAAACCGTTCTCAGTTCTGGCTCTTGGGATTAGAATAATCCAATGCAGCATATTTTCATCTGCTAACTGCTAAATAATCACTATACATACTTAAACATATACAATTTTGGTTATTGTAGACTTTAGTAGTAGAAAGCTAAGTTTGGGGAGATGACGAGAAACAAGGAGAAAGTTTGTGCGATTAGTGGGTGATTGCCATATAGTATATTGCGCTGATTTTTAAACATCTTTTGGGATACTTTGCCGAACAGTTGCCCGCCCAAAAAACTCGAATACAAAATGAATTCAATAAAGTATTAACGTACAAGTTATTGATGTGATTGGTTGGTTAGTTGGGTGGTTGGTTTAGGTTTAGTTGCTTGATTAGTTGGTTAGTTTGCTTGCCTTTGGCGCCTCGCTCAGTCAACAAACACGCCCCGCACAACACAAATCGGCGGCGTGCCATCTGGCCAACATCTTTGCTCGATGGGATGCCAAATGGTATGCATCTACCTGATGTTGGCAAACAGATTCAGTACAGACTTATTCTCCTTCTGACTACGCGCTTTGCTAAAGACATTCCAAAAACGCAACGTCTCATCTCCGGCGCCTGTAACAATCGCCTCGCCATCGGGACTGAGTGCCAGATAGAGCACCCGATAGGAGTGACCCGTCAGCTTGGCCACCTGCGTCAACGATGGATATTTCCATACAAGTATTTGGTTCTGTGAGTAGCCGTGTGTGGAGACCAGCTCCGATGAGTGCTTCGACCAGGCCAGATTGCACACCTGCGAACCTGTGTCCACGCACTGCATGGGCTGACCCGTTAGCGTATTCCAGAAACGTATGCAACGATCCGCTGTGCCGCCACCGCTGGCCAGCAGTCCGTGATGATGGGGCGACCAGGCGATCGCCTTAACCGCTGCCATGTGTTCCGTGTACGATTGCACCGGATTAACTGAATGCTGATTCCACACATACAGGCGATTGTCGTTGCCACCGCTGGCCAAATACTGATTGTCCGGCGACCATTTCAGGCCGCACACCTCCTGTCGATGGCCAGCGAGACGTCGCTCTGACTGCAGTTGTGGCGTACGTGTGTCTCGCTGTATGATCCAGCGATCCCTCGACCCGCTGGACAATATGTCGCTATTCCAGGCCAGTGCACCCACGCGTGCCGAATGGCCGTTGAGTTTGTTAATCTGTGCAGAGAGGGAAATTCAGTTTCTAGTCGGTTGATGATGATTCATTTGCAACTCACCTGTTTGTTGGCTGCCACATCCCAGACGGTCACATAGCCGTGATGCGTGCCCACAGCCACTGTGTTGCCACGCTCGTTCCACGACACAGAGGTGACCGTATTGGAATCCGGACTGAGATCACATAGACGCGTTACCTGCAGGCGAGAAATTAGGATAAAAGATTTAGCAAACGATTCGCTTTGGCTTGGTTTAGTTCACTTACCTGACTGGTGCAGGCACTCCACAGATATACACAGCTACCCAGGCCAACGGCAAGCACATTCTGCGATGACCAGTCGACCAAATTCAAATAGAAATCATCCTGCAGCTCTGGCGCATCCAGTACTTTAAATGGTATTCGTGATATTTTCCGCGTCGCTTTGCGCGGCGATCGCAACAGTTTCTGACTCTTTGCACTAACGGGCGACAGCGAGTAGGGGCACTCGCCATTGTAATCCTGCAGATGAGAAGAGAGAAAAAAAGACGGGTTAGGCTTAATCAGTTAGATGCGCTACTTGTTCCAGTTGCAGCTAAGCGTCAAATTGCCAAAGCAAATCATTTCAATTCTTCTCGGCGTCGACGGTGGGACAAGCGACTCACTTTGTTTGCTTGCCGCGTACTTGGCGCGCCAATTAACGCCATCGTGCTAAAAGCAGCGACCGCGGCGCTGCGTCACAGTCCACAATCGCGGCGTACATATTCGCAGCACTCTTTGGCTACCGCTAATAATGCCCCCGACCGCAGACACATCAGACTGACACTCGTCCCACCTCCCCTCCCCCTTTTCTCAGTCTCTCTTCTCGAGTCTTGCTCGACAAATTCGCATTTGGCACGCACTTCCACTCAAGTCCGATTTGTTTGCATAGGAAATGCGTGCAGAAAGAAGTGTGTTAAGCGTATGCCTACCTTAGTGACCCCTCCCTCTCTCTCTCCCCTTCCCCTCCCCTTACCTTACGCAATGTGAGGCATTTAAAAATGCGTAAGCAAAGACCAAGACAGCTGTGCGTGCCCAGAAGCAACTGCTCGATACATGCAAAATGCGATTGCTTCAATGTGGAGCGAGGTTTGAACGAACGAGACTGAACAGCTTTGTGAACTTTGAGATTGAGACTAACCGATCAAGTTGGAATTGTTATTTCGAAATTTCTAAGCTTAACTTACTTTATTGCAGGCCAGAAGGTTATTGCTTTAAGTATTTTGGGTAGTACCAATTTTTTTGGTAGTTTGTCATCGCTTCGTCATGTCGTCCAACATACACACCCTCTTCCCAAATATGATTCAGCGGACAAACATCCCGACAAACAGACACAAACAACCCCAAAAGAAGAACAATTCGCACACACACACACTCGAGTGTTATATTTGTCTGTCGCAGGAGATAAGCAACGTTGGAGCAGTCCGAGTTGGGGCTACGACGACAGACCACACGGGTCAGCCATTCAGCCCACTTGACGCAGCAGTTGGAAGTGGTGCGGGGAAGGGGGCACGCTCTCTTAATTCAGTAAAGCAAATTAAATTTTTAATTCAATTAACATACGAGCGGGTGAGCTAAGAAGAGCCGCGTGGTTAGAGAGCACCACTTGTGGCATGCTCCCAATAAACATTGAGAGGCACAGCAAATGCCTTTGCTTCTCGAATTGCGTGTCGTAGTCGCTTCAATAGCTCAAGATTACATTAAAATCCAGAGGAGGAGTGGGTAGAGGGAGGAGGGTGGGGTGGGGAACATGTGGCTGCCCTTAATGTCCACTTTGCACTTGGCCAGCAATTTTAATGGGTCTGTTTTCTGCTTTCTGGGAATACCACACGACGCACGGGCAGTTAAAAACCAAAAAGTGCCAAGCCCGAGCTCAAACTCTCGAGCTCTTGGCCCTCTAGCTAGCCGGGACTGATCCGTTCCGTGGGCCCATAAAGCGTACAACCAACTGCCATTAAATTTAAATGCTTTTCGATGCCAAGTGTGGACACTGTGCGTGTACGTATGTGTGCGTGTGTGTGTGCCAGCTGAGGCTGTTAGAATTTCAATTGTAAAAAAGTAACAAAAGCAACAATCGAGAGAGCCCGACAGCAAAAACACCCTTCGCACAACTTTGAAAAACCATTGTAAATAGACTACAACAAGTGTTTTAGTCGGTTTTTAGAGCATATTTAATTATATCCAAATCGAACACTAAACAGACCCTAAAGACCCTTAAATATACATCTCAGAAATTTAAAAAGAGATTAAACGAAATTCTTAGTTTAGGGGATGCCTATCAAATTTTCCCCACAAACCAAATCGGCTCGAGATTCTGACTTTGAGATTAGCCACACCTCCTTTGGCCTCTAAGCAACTAAGTAAAACCTCGTTTGATTAAAGGGTATAAAAACAAACACGACGTATCGTGGAAATCCAAAACCAAGTTCAAGTTCCAGCAAGTTCACATGCAGATCAAGAAGCTCACGTTGTTCCCTCCGCGCTTGTTCTTCTGTTCTCTCGATTAAATCTCTCTTGGCCTTTGGCCGGCGTCATGTCATCGTTGTCGTTGTTGTCGTAGTTGTCGTAGTTGTTGCTCTGTTATAGTCGTTGCCCGCTGTTTTTGTCATTCTGGACTTGGCATCAGTCATTAGTCGTTGTCACTGTTTCAGGCTGTGTCTGATAAACAGGTACAAGTTGGGTAATACTCATGTAGGCCATTCTATCCAATGTGGTCTACATCGGTATAAGCGTTAATATTGTTCAAGAATAAATACGTTTATTGTTTAAAATGACAGAGATGTTTCCAAATTATCTTAATTTTATTACATTTATCTGCTTTAAAATAGGAACGACTGTCGCTACTGATCAAGAATATATATATATATATATATACGTTACATAAGACAAAGCTGCTTTTATCTGTCTGTGTCGACTCTTTGCACACTATATACTGTACTGTCAGTAATCCTATACCTACCACGTTTATCAACTGACCCTATTCCAGCTTCTGCCTCAAGTAAGGGGTATCTTACTGTACTGTTCGCAAAACCTTTAAGCACAAAATTAGACAAAATGGTGTATGCAGCCAATGGCAAAAAGAATTTTGCTTCAAATAAAATTTCAAATCGAGTTGTTTTGATTGGCAAAAAGCGAGTGAGGCGCATGGCTTGACAAGGGAATTGGTCAAGTCATTGGTAAACTTGCCGGCTGGTCTGCCGGCTTTTGTTGTTGTTGTTGTTGTTGTTGATGTTGCTGCTGCTGCTGTTATTGTGGGCGGCGCTTAAAGACAGCTTATAAATTAAGTAAACAAACAGAGTCAACCAACTGGCAGCAGGAGAAGCAGAAGGAGAAGGCAACATTTTAAGCTGTCTCCGTCTGTAATTGGGAGTGAGGGAGGGGTGGTGGTGGGAAAGCAGAGTGCCAAGTTAATGATCACGATAATGGGAGAGCGAATGGTCATGCGAATGGCTGAGTAAGTCTTCGACTTCGACTCCTCCAACGACGAGTGTGAACCTGTCGCGACGGACCTCCGCTTAGTTAAACACTGAATCACTAAATTAGTTGGCCAAGTGGCCAAATGGGTAACTGGTCAAGTAACTTTTAGAGGTAGCGCTCTCCCTGTGTATGTGTGTGTGTGTGTGTGTGTGTCGGCTTAGAGTTCAAGTTAATGCTATGCTAATGCAAATGTCTGCTGCATAAATTAATATTCAGTAATAACAATAAAACAAACAACAAACACACACATGCGGGAGAAGCGTAAAAGAGAAAGGTGAAGCATGGGGGAGAGGTAATAGGTAGACCAAGCCTAGCCTTTGTATTTCTATAAGTTTTTAATGGATGTTCGAGCGCTCAAGATGGCCAAACAGGTGCACGATCAGCACAAGCTCGCAGCAAACACATTTCAGCGACGGCTTTGGCTTTTTATTTTGGCTTGGTTTAGTCATACAAAAAATGGTCAAATTTGGAAGGGATAGAAGGGGGAAAGTGGAAGGTAGAGAGAACGACAATTTGGCAAATTCACTTTAGAGGTTTGCGAAAATTATTTTAAAAGATTCTTGAGTTCTAAACTAACCTAAGCACTGCTATAAATTGCTCTTACCCTAAGAGATTTCCTAGCGGAATGTGAAGTGAGTTGCTAATGTCTTAGCCGAACTCCTCCTACAAAGTATGGGATAACTAAAATTGGTCATATAACTTTCGTTAACTTGACTAATATGACACATCTACATCTTCTTCTACTGCTAATGTGCGTACGTGTGGCCCAATGAATTTGGCCATTATTTATGGCACAAACATTGCGACCGCACATAATTGAATTATGTTATATTTCATTATTATTTGTTTTTGTTATGACCAAACAGACAGACAGACAGAGAGCGAGAGGTTGCCATAAGTCACCGCCTGATATGTTCGATCAATTCTCAACAATCTACCGGTCTGTCGATAATTGTGCGTGTGGGGTGTGTCTTCCGACTCCGTCTCCGTCTCCGTCTCCGCACCCCACACCACTTCATGTGTGTTTTATGTGTGTTAATTGTGTGGGCGTGATGTAGATGAATGACCGCTGATTGAAACGACATTTTCATATCCAACTGGTAGCTGTAGTTGTGGCAACCCTAAGCCTCCCTCCCTCTTACCTACTCCACACTGTACCGCAACAAATCTGAGCCCATTAATCAAAAGCAAAATAGCCAAAATGTGTTAGAAGAGAATATGGCCAGAATGGCACGTTAATGGAGCGCTTGAGGTGAAGCTCTGCCTGCGGCAATAAACATGTACACACAACCCCCCTTCCTCCTCCTTCCCACAGACACACTCCTTCAACTATACCCCCTTCCTTTCACAATGAATCTAAATCTGTATCTGCGTCTGCGTCTGCGTCTGCGTTGGGGGTATTCATTGCGTGCGCTTATTGACTCAAGTGTCGTTTTAGACCACTGAAGTAGTTGGGCAAACGAGCTTCGGGACAATCGCTCAGTGCCGGGCTCAGTCGCCGTACCATTCGCACTGCCACATAGCGATGAGCGCGTGTGGCACGACACAAGCAGGCACGACATGAACATTAACAAACTTTGACACATATTAGAAATACCTTACGTTTTACGATCGAGAAAGAACCTAAAAATTTAAATATTTTATAATTAATTTTATAACAATTTATTTTTTTTTGTTGTGCAGAAGTTTTATTTTAAATCTATTTAGCTCTTTGCAGATACTTTACTATCTTAACCAATCCAACTAGATCACCTATTCTCTCCCCTAAATATTTTACCTATTTTTACTATATTAATTTTTATTCGTGTCACGAACACATACACTAACACACAGAACAGAGACACAATTCAAAAGTCAGACTTGTTGCTCGCTTTGAGTCTCAGAATTGAGGCTTTTGTTCTTTGCTGCTCATTTGGTAGTTTTTGTCATTGTTGTTGTTGTTCTTGGCAACTGGCGACTGGCAACGTGTCAACTGTCAAAATTAGTCAAAGCAAATCGTACACAACCGGGAAAAGGGGGAGGAGGAGATACGGGTACGTGTTGCTGTCGCCGGGGCAATTGAAGCAACATAAATCTGATAAGCGTGCAAATATGTCAGCTCAAATGATGACGATCGCCATTATGAAACATTATGAAACTTGGCCCAAAACAAAACGACAGCGACAATTGACAAGTGGCAAGTGGCAAGTGGCAACAGTTGAATTGAGAAACGGTTCAGACAAAAAGCAAAAGTAGAAATAGAAATTCAAATAGAAATATATAGAAAAACTGAAAAGTGAATAGATTCAAAGGTGCAAACAGTCCGAAAACAACAACGAAAACACTTGAACAAATCAACTAAGAACCGGCTGTACCAACAACAACAACAACGACAGCGACAACAACAACCATAGTAGAACACAAATCAAAGTGTGTTAACCCCGAATCGAGCTGACCGATCCGGTCGCCAAGCAGCGACGAAAAAAAGAGAGCGAGAGAGAGAGAGAGAGAGAGAGAGAGAGAGAGGGAAGGGGCAGCTAAATAGAGAGACCATTTTTCACCCTCCCCATTCGTAGAGAATTTTCTCAAACCGGTTGACAGGGCAACATACATGGACACAAACAAACGGAAATATAGAAAGATTAATGAAAAGTCTGCATAAATTGAAAATTTGATATGTCATAGATGAATTACACAAAAATTATAGTCTAAGGACAGAACTGTAACATTATTCATCTAAAATCTAAACAAAAACAAGTTTAAGCGCAAATAAGGTGCGAGAAAAATGCCTGAATATTCTACAAAGCTCAAGCTGTGTAAATCTTTAAAGTCGAAAACCGAAAGCATGAGAAAAAATATATCTATAGCTAAATTCTTTAGACAGCTGCAGCACTCAATTAGTTGATCTATTCAAAGCCCGCTTTTCGTTTTTTTTTTTTGAGGGAGGCCTGAGTCCGTGACCTGGCGTGTACGGTGCATTCAACCCAAGCGCAGGCAATGCATCAATTAGTTGTGGCACGACTGCAAATTCAATTAACGCAACAATCGAAAGATATATCTGAACAATTGTTCAGTCTAAGGCGGGCGTAAAAAATGTG
This sequence comes from Zaprionus ghesquierei, assembly GCA_018904095.1. Lineage (NCBI taxonomy): Eukaryota > Metazoa > Arthropoda > Insecta > Diptera > Drosophilidae > Zaprionus > Zaprionus ghesquierei. The sequence continues at coordinate 868,589 of JAEIGP010000841.1, forward strand.
AGATCTGTGGAGAGAAACTTACCTGATTGGTGGGCGATTGATATTTGAAGAGACTGCGCTTCGCTGCCGGCGTATATGAGTTCTCGTTGCGCTCCTCCCCCGCCGTCTTCACATCATCAATGGCCGATCCGAGTAGCTCGTTCTTAAGCAGACACGAATAGGCCAGGCTATCGCGTGCCGTTTCGCCACAATCTCGTTGCTTCTTGCTTGTCTGTGGTGAGTTATCATTGGACTTGTTAATGGACGCAAAGCTCGTCTGCCAATTGTTGTGCGCCCTGCAAGTGGAGAGTGAGAGTAAGAGGAAGAGGGAGCACATTAAATAAATATGTTAATAATTTTGCAATTAATGTAAATAAAAACGGAAGACTGAGATTCCACATGGTGTTTTTGTAGCTATTGCTCCTTGGTTTTTTTGCACAGAGCATGGCAAAAAGTTTTGCCAAAATATAAATTATTTATACAATCAACAACAACAACAACAATGGCAACGCGGCAAGCAAACTGCAAAATAAATTTATGCAAACGCGTTCAAATTCAATTGTGCGATGTGTGTTGTGTGTTGTGTGTTGTCTGTGTCTGGCGCAAGGGGACCCCAATGACTCTTAACACCCTTCGTGTCTGCTTACACTCCACCCCCTTATCAACTACCTCCCCCTCCACAAGCAGCAACAATACAAGGTGCTTTACAGTATGCTGCCTGGCCTGACCACGTAATGCAAACAATAAGAGACCCAGACCCAGACCCAGGCCCAGGCCCAGGCCAATTGTTATTATTTTTGCTCATAAAACATAAAAAACGTGTGCAACGTGCAAAAAAATATTGAATGTCAAATTCGCGAATTTTGCAAAATTCACAAATGTTTGCTAACTTAGCAAATTCACCATTGAATTTTGGCCAAGTGTGAGAGAATTTTAACCTGACTGAAATAAGCAACAAATAAACGAGGGCCAGGCAGTACGGGAGAGGAGGAGGCGATAGGTAACTGCCAATTGCATTGCAACTCAAACTCAACTGTTTACGAATGCAATGTGCGTTCAACGCCAGCGCACACCTCTTCCTCTTCCTCCCCCGCCACCGCCCCCTCCCCCACTACGTCACGCACCTTCAGTCACCCCTATAGAAATTACACCTTATCTGGCAAACGCATTTGAAGTGCTCACTTCCACCCACAATAAATCAATCATAATCACAAAGCGGCAAAGACAAACGCACAAGGCAAGTGCCAGGGGGAAGGTAGGTGGAACTGGGCATGTGAGACCCCCAGTGCGGCTGAGGGTTAAGCGACAACTCAATTAAAGGCAGCAGGTTACACATGATATTGTAATTGGGGGAAGAGTTGAAAGGGAAACGGAATATAACGTATCAAAAAAAAAAAAAAAAATTCTACGGGAAATCCTCAATAAACTGTGGAGTCTTATCGTACTTCTTCCCCACATCACATTACCCAAAAGTCGCTAAAGGAAATGACTATGGAAATGATAATATTTTCAACACAAAGTTTGTAAAGTTTAAGCAAATTTTCTTTGGAAAAGAGAGACGACAGAAGACTATAGGATAACAATGAATTTCATAATTATTAAGCAAAAGCGAAACTTATGGAAAATGCCTGAAGTTTCCGCAGTTGTTAAACATATAAAGAGGGAAATGCCAATTTCATGCAGTTGGAAGAAAGAAAATCTACCTTCGACACGCCCTTGCAGTTACTCCAAATATTAAATCGGCCAATAGGTCGCTACATCTCGATATATCGGTCCGATCCGTGTCGTTTCGACATACATATATACCAGGTTTCATCAAGATAGCTCCAAAACTAAGAAACTAGTTTGCATTGATGCTGATTAAGAATATACGTATGTTATATAGTACTTTGTAGTGTCGGAGATGTCTGCTAAGATGCGTTGCAAACTTCTGGTCAAAATGAATATACCCTCTGCGTATGGGTATAAGAACACTTCCTACTTAGTATGTTCAGCATGATTTAACTTAAGTCAGCGGAAATGAAGGTAATCCAACAAATTTCGGGTACCAAGAAAGTGGAAGAACATAAGAAAACACAGCAAAGCAATGCTACTAGAAAGGTGTAAAACGATTTGGTTGCTGGAAGTGTAATTAGAGAGATACAAGATACAAGATGGAGGTACACGCTGTGAGAGATACTCGAGCTACATCTGTTTCGTACACGAAGTCAGCAAAGTGGGGAAACACATAGAGTCATAGGCAACAGGTTTTTCTCTAATAGAACCGCTGGGGAAAAAAGGGCACAAAGTCCAAGGGGGAGGGGGACGGAGAGTGACTTGGCGGTGCTGTTGACTTTGTGGTTCCGTTAGTTCAACGAGGCGCAACCAGGCGGCAAGTTGTTGTTGGTTGTTGTTGTTTTGTAGTTGCTGCACACGCTCGAAAACGGAAAAGGTGACGTAGCTAAAATAACGGCTTGAGGCGGACACTGTACCAAGCTTTACACGGGATGGGGGGAGTTCACTCACCTGCAGGGTATAAATCGATCCAATGACGTTGGCGTCGTCGATGATTCAATATTATCGAATAGATTTCTCGCCACGGGACTCCAGTGCTTGAGGATGCGTTTCTCGTACTCCGGACTGAACATGTTCAATGTGTTTCTTCACCTCTAGGCTTGTGTCTGCGTTTTCGTTTGTGTGTATGTGTTGGAGTATGTGGATTGTATGTGGATCCACAACTAGTTGTAAATTATTTAACAAACGTTGATGCGATGCCACCACCGCGTTCCAATAACAAAGTAACACAAACAAAGAAGGAAATCCAACATCCAATTTCAGTCTACACCAACACGAGTTTTTGCTATGTTTATGGCCAGAGTTGTTATTGCTGTTGCTGCTGCTGTTGTTGTTGTTGTTGTTGTTGTCGACGTCGTTAATTTGTTTCTTTCTGTTTTTCAGTTCTTATAGAAAATATAAATTAGTCGTTTGTCTGTTTAGAGGCGATTGACAAGCGTGCTGTAACAAAAAAAAAAAGAGAGAGAGAGAGAGAGAGAGAGAGAAGGAGAATGTTAATTTGAGTCAATTTTAATGAAATTTCATTGTTTTCCCATTCGTATACCCTATAAATTACAAGTTAAGCAAGTTGCAGCAAGACTTCAAGCTTCAATCGCACCTTACTTTTACGTGGTACCTAAGCAGACACACAAAACTCACAAATTTATAGGAAACACTTAAATATTTCACATTTCTAGCTTTTTGCATTTACAGAGTATCTGCACGCCAAAAGCAACCAAATTGCAGACGCCATGTGACTGTGTGTTCGAATTTAAATAAAATTGTAATTTATTTTTGTCGACAGTTTGCAAGCCAGCTCATTAATCAATGTCTTCAGCGTGGCCCAAAGCGACGCAACGTGGTTCTAGGCTTATGTTAGAAGTCATGGCCAAAAAGCCATAAATAGGCAGAAACAGAGACAGAGACGGCAACACAGCGGGGGGGGGGGGGAGTGCGAATGAAGAGTGCGAGAGACTCTGTGCGATTACATGCTGGCTGCATGGCTAATCAGCTGGGACATGGACCTGCTGCTGGTGGTGGTGGGGGGCGTCGTATCAATCACACACATGCACTCACACACGCACACTCTATAGAGGTGTTTGTCCGTCCAATGTGTTTGGGTCTGTCATGTTGTTCAAATGTTCTGCGCCATGGATGCGGTTCGCATACTGAGAAGCTGCCCAAAGAGATGCTCAAAAAGATAATTAGAAGAAGCTCGTGTAGTTTGTGTAGTTTCTGTAGTGGCACGCGGCAGCAGATGCAGCACTCTGTATGTGTTTCGTGCTCTGCGGCAATTAGTTAAAGGGCGTTAACTGTTGCTTGTTGGCTATAACAAAATTGATGCACACAGGGGGGGGGGACAGGGGCGAAGTAAGCTGGGAGTCGGTGCCGACGTATACGTACCCAAAGGAGTGTGAAATGCACTCAGCTCGAAACACTTCCGCGTTGGCCACACACACACACAAGCACACACACACAGACACTCACACAAACTAGCACAATGTACAGTGCATGCAAACGCAAGCACAACTCATACAATACCTTCACGTTTAGCCTGATTATTAGAAATGTGTGGCAAATATATATGGATATATAAATAGAAAACTGGCAACGTATATAGAAATCAACCGACTCAGCCGACTCGACTCGACTGACTGACTTTGATTTTCTGAATTTTCTGTATTCATTTCGACAATTCGCACAGGTACAGCTACAGCTACAGGTACAGGTACAGGTACAGGTACAGGAACCCCCTGGGTAGCAGGTCAATTTTGCTGCTACATTATTGGGATATGCCTTAAGCTAACTTGCGGCTGCTGATAACAAGAAACCTTCTTATCGCGGTGCAAACATACGGCGACGGACTAAGTAATGCGGGCTGTGCTGCTGGTGAGTCAATCGTCAATCGCGCCCATAGTAGTCAGTCATCAATCCCCGCTTGCCTGTTTGAACATGTCGCGCCCAGCTCTCCTGATAAGCAACAAGTGTGTGTTTGTATAAGCGCGTGCGTGTGTCTGTATGTGTGTGTGTGTGAGCGTGTGACAGTAGCTTAACTTGGACTGGGCTAAAATGGGGGCCGCTTGAAACTTGAGCTTCCCTGGAAGCGCTTGTTACATCACTCGAAATCGCCTGGGAACATAATTTTTTTTTTTTTAATTTTTTAATAATACCGCCAAACATATGTGTGTGTGTGTGTTATATAGTTATATAAATAAGGTATTTGCGATATAAAAAGAAATTTGCTAAGCCCGCATACTTTTTGCAAAAACATTTCCAATCAAACGATCGAACGATCATTAGCAATTTCTTTGTATAGTTCAAAATGGGTAAATGGCTTACCTCGTAGAGTGGTGGTTTTTGGGTATTTTTTTTTTACAGAGAAATTTGAAATTCTTGCCAAATTATTGGGAAATCATTGTTGAAAAAAAAAACCCGAATTTATTTCCCCAACCATACTATAGTATGTCGCAAGAAATTTCCCTCCCCTATGAATTGTTTTTTGGTGATTATATAATAGAATTTGATTGGTGTAAAGGGGAAATAAATTTACTAATACCTAATAAGTTTTTCGGTAGGGTCAGCTGCCCAAAAGTAAAGCGATAGATATTTGTAGATAGATCAATTGTCACCCTGATCAAAGCAGACAAACAGGCATAACTAATTTAGGGAGACAACAGTCTGAAAGGGTGTCCAGTAGTAGGTAACGATTGGAAATCGAATGCATTTTAGAATTGTCACTTAAAAGATATTTCAAATCGTTTCTAATGGGTTTATTCAACTTTTGCTTGAGGCAGAGACAGTAGAACGATTGATCCACCAAAACGCGATGGTATTTTCTTCCATGTCTGTTGTGTTCTTTAAAAAATGAAACACATTTGTTTTCTTGTTTTCTTTTCACTGTACTCGGGTAGTTGGGCTTTTGGACTTGTCTTATTTTGAACTGAAGGTCAGGAAAAGTCGCCGGCTCGGCGCTGCTCGGCATTTATAGACACACTGAGATAATGAATGCTCCAATATACATATGTACTATACAGTGGCAGATCAGGCAGGCTTGTGGAATGCAGCGGTCTCCAACTGGCGCTGTCTGCCGATAGCGTTGGGGCACAGCTGCGTAGCATTGACTCCCACAGCGATAGACGTTGCACTTGAACTATAAATACATTTGTATGTTGCGTGTACGTGTGTGTGTGTGTGTGTGTGTGTTTATGTGTGTGTGCGTGAAACCGCACACCTCATCTGTCGTTGTCGCTGACGACAATTCTTGGTTGCGGTTGCGCTTTATCAACAACTTAACCAGCAGCAGCCGCCGCTGTAGCAAGTAATGTGCGTGAGAATTTGATAAGAGACACGATTAACAACACTAACAACAATTCACATGTGCGTTTAGAAAAAAGTTAAAGAAAGCAAGAGAAAACAAAACCCGTTCAACAAATTCCACCCCTTTTTTAGGGCATACGCAAAGTGACGCGAGAGCGTGTGAGTGTGTTTGTGTGCGTGTTTGTGAAAGACCAGGAGCGGCAATCGATAATCACACGCCCCCTCTCTTTCTTCTCCATCGCGCAAGCCTAACAAAGTCTCGTCACCCACGAATGCATGCAAGCATATCAGAAATCGTAATCATGTCAAGGACATTTGCAATTCCAATTTGGCCAAGAGAGTCAGTAGCGGCAGCGGCGGCTCTTGTTGTGGGACGCAGCTGCTGCCCGGCTGCCCGTTGCGCTGCTGTTTGTGTCTCTGTGGCTAATATTTAATTTAACAATTTGCAGTAATTGCGTTTTGTTGTTTCTTCCAATTGTGCACTAGCATACACACAAACACACACATGCACAAACAAAAGCACACACGACACATAGAAAGAGATACAAACGCACGCACCACTAGACAGGCAGATAGGAGAGAGCAGAGCCCCGGTTCCAGCTGCATACAAGCAATAAAACGCACACGCACACACACACACACACACACAGACACACGCATGCATGCTTGCAGCCGCAGCAGAGACAAACGCATGCCCCTCTCTGCCCTATCCCCTCACCATATACCGTATGTTTAATGTACAGCTAGTAGGAAAAACTTGAACCGATTAACTGCTTTTCTGTAATTGCACAATAGATGTGTGTGTGTGCCTACGAATACTTCGATGCACTTAGTACACTTACTTAGTTTTGTTGATTTCTATTTGGTAGATATATATACTTTGTTGCGGACTCTATTCATTATTTACCAGCGTTCTGTGTTCACGCGCAAACATAAACGAAACGGTTAATTTTGATTTTACTGTAACTGCATCACTTCGACTGCAAAAAGTTGTTGTCGGCTGCACGACCCGAAAGTTTTATATTTTTTTGTTGCAATCGCGTTGACAATGCATTTCATAATACGTTACACTGCACGTACATACCGTGCATTTGTTTAAAATGTTTACTTTAAGTGTTGTTTGTGTTATTGTTGCGTTTTGCGCTCTGCGCTTGGTGTCCGCCGTTTATCTGTGTCAAAATCCAGCGTTCTTTTGCGGACTTACCAAATTTTAGAGATGAGGAAAATATATCGATATTCCGATAGTTCAAATGCAACACTTACCGGTGGAGGTGTGACCAGTTTCTTGGAACGCCGTAAACATTTGAAGGGTCGATTAAAAAATACAAATTCTTATCGAAATATAAATTACAAAAATGATTTTTTTTATATTTTTTGCAAATTTAATTTTTTTTTTTTCAATTTAATGTATCGTCTTCATACTCGTCAATCTTTTCAAATAGAATAAAACCATGACAATTATCATAATTGTTGCATATCATAATATTCAACAAAATTGACGTGAGAATTTGGAATCTCATTTTCGTATTCCTCAACCGATTCACTAGCTGGCGAATTGTCCCGTTGGTGTCCTTCCCGCTCTCTCTCAATAAAGTCAGCACTCCAGATCTGACTTAATATATCTCTCATGCAGGTTCTTATATACTTCAAATGGGGGACGCCCAAATTGCCATCCTCCATGCGCTCCAAATGGACAACACTGCTGCACGAGCTTTTACTGTCCAGCAGAATCCGCTCGTCTAGCTGTTGCCTCTTCTGCATGTTAAGATCTTCCTGAGCCATGGGATCTGTAGTGATTGTAAAACTGAAGGGAATGTGTACGACCAATGTCAAATGAGATACGCTCCAAAGATAGTTAAGTTCCAAAATATATTTACAATCTAAACATTACAATCTATAAGCCATACGATTATCTGAACGACTTTCGAACTACTAAATTTAGTTTAGGACAAACATTTTTAAAAGCCTGCTCGGTATTTTACAACCCGAAATAATACTAATCCGAGCTACTTTCAATATCTAAGAACTTTAAAGATAGAACACCAAAAATGTATAGAAATATAATTTTAATATTCACTGATCGCAATACTTATTCGAATTTAGAATACTTTAAAGTAATCTAAAAAAAAAACCTAAAAAACTCAAAATGGCTCTCCAATTTTATTTGCCTTCTGATTATTCCCGAGTACTTGAAATTAGTGCAAGCCCAAACCTAAACTGGTTGTCCACATCAATTGCGAATACATTGTGTTTTCTGTTTATAATTATTTTCTCGATTTATTAAATACTAACTGCAAATTGGCTAACAAACATGCACTACACAATCGTATTGTTCAAATGGAGCGTATTTACTGCTATATAGATGTACATTATCGTACCTACAGCTATGAAGAGCATTTAATACATATTTGTAGATTGATAGAACGCGAGATATAGTCGGATTGGCATTTTACATGCTTATATATATATATGTACTATATCTGGTGTGAAATGCACAGGAGTTGTCATTGGATACAAATATAATGTTGAGGAAGAGGTATGGGAAAACATATCTATGGTTCATACAGATGTAAATACAGTGTACGCTCGTTGACAGATCGCTATAGTGCTATATCTATATGTTATCTTAAACCCTAAAGCTGATACATGATCTAAATCAGATTTCTTGTCTTTTTAGAGTACTCTAAAACGATTAGAGGTTAAAACAACTAGATATATCTATGTATATTCAAAATATGGCCATAAAAAGTAAAACGTCCGATTGCGCAGGCACTGTACCTACACAAGTATATAGAAAATTATCAACTTAAAAACAGCCAATTTGCTACAGTTTCGAGTTGCTTTGAGCTTAACACTTAAACAGAGTTGCTTGGTTGGGGGTTCCGCTTGTGAGTTTTTACAGACCCCACATGTTGAGGGGACCAAAGGGGGGGTAGAGAAAAGTTATATGTCTATCGTTTCGATTCCGCTTGAGAACGAACAGCCTCCATAGGTGCGTGTTGTGATTTTTGCTTTGCTTTTGCTTTTTGTTTGCGATCCATCTTCGTGCACATCTCCAGCTGCTGCTGATCTCTAATCCTGGTAACCAAAATTGAGATGCATGTTGCACCAGCGCTTGTGCTTTTTGCCCAGCGCAAACTCCGAACGCCGCACAGCGACCAGAAACGGATGCGACTCATAGTCGAATTTGCGCAGCTGCGTCTGCAGCTCGTTAGCCTGGCTACCGCTAGCGGGCGCCAGATACAGCGAGAGGCCGCTTGCCAGGCCCGTGAGCAGACGCACCGATTGCTCCACAATGAACTTGAGCGACGCACGGCGATGCAGCTCGAAGCAATCCCGTGCTCCGTACATGGCACGCTGCTCAGCGCACAGTCGCATATCGTGTGCGGCTACGTTGCAGCAGTAGAGAAAGGAGTGCAAGCGTTGGCCACTGACGCTACTGCGATTGAGATTGGGCAGCAGCTGCTGTAGCAGTGCCTCGGCCACGTCATCCGTTGGGCTCTGCGGCCACAGATCATACTGAATAAGCAGCTCACGCAGACTGGCCAGCTCCAGCTGCGAATCGTCGGCCACAAAGAAGCCCAACTCGTAGGCGCGGCTGAGCAGCACCTGGCGATAGTGATAGCTGCTGTAATCGCTGATGTGCTTGCGTATGAACTTCTCGGTTCGCATCATTTCCGACTGCAGCAGGCAGGGGGCGTTTTGCAGCACCCACTGACGATGCGACCAGGCGTGATAATTGCTTGCGCAGCGATCGGCAGCGCGTTCGCAAATGCTAATCTCGTGCGGCCAGTCGATGGCATCTGCGCCTGTATTAGAGCGAAACGGAGGGAGATAGAAAGAGAGAGAGAGAGAGCGAGTGAGCGCCATATAAAGGAAGACAAACGATATGTGGCTATGTTACTTACTTTGAAAGGAGTAGAGCCAGCGACGATAGGCGAACGCTTCATTGGACTTTGGCTTCATGGAGAGCACCAGGGCGGAGAACTGTAGCTCCTTGTTGATGCTCAAGCGATTCTTTTGCACCAGCTGGCGACGTATGTGCCAGAATGTGGTCACATCCGGATTGATTAGCAGCGCCACATTCAGGTACTTGGCCAACGAATCGCTTTGCTGCTGCTGCTGCAGGGTGCGCAACTGCTGCTGCGTTGTCTGGCGGCGATGCGAGATGAGCGTGCGATGGGCATGATCGTACACGTGCTGGGCGCACCACGATTCCAGGCCCAGATTGTGATCGACATGCACCACCGGCGACTTGTTGCAGTTCGTCTCCTTTGGTATGATTTCAAACGAGGATCTGTAAAGCAGGCAGGCATATATAGATCATATTGATATTAATTACGATTGATTTTACTGACAAATCAGCATCCTTGATGAATACCGCGTTGATGTCCCGTATGATCTTCTCGCACAGCACCTTCTTCTCGTTGTTGAACTCCGCATTCATTTCGTCCTCCATACTTGAACTGCCTTCTTTTCGAACAAGCGCGATCGTTCACAAAAAGATTGTCACTCCACCAGCTGCCTGATGATTATTGATCGGAGCGGATCGGTTCTCTCTATTGTGTTCGATTCAATTGTATTGGGCACATTTATTGCTGCCTATTGATGTTTTCCTTCATCTTGGTTGCGTTGCCTTCGTATCTGCTATTCTATTTTATTATTTTTGCTTCATCAAGCCTGGCGGCGCGCGAGCCCCTTCTCCGGTTAATTAATAATAATAAAATATCTACCAGTCGCGCAATAGGGATGGGCAAAACGTGAGGGGAGGGGGAGTGCCTCAGTTGCTCGAATATATCACCACCATTCAAAACGACAGCGCAGCGACAACAACTATTGCGATAAATAAATTTCAATTAAAATTGAATCTATTTGTGGTTATTTTTATTGCTATTCCTATTGTTGTTGTTGCTGCTCTGCTACTACTGGCGCGAACGACAATTTTAGTCAATCACCACACACATAGCCGTTGCGGCGGCAGTGCGTTTAGCATCAATTCACATCAAGCGCTAACGAAACACGTTAAACAAATTAGTTTGTAAATAAAAAATGTGCATCGCTGTTGTTGTTTTTGTTCAGCTTTTTTGTATATCGATAGCTATCGTCAAGCATCGTATCGATTCTAGTGGTGCTGGATTTTAGTTAACATGCTGTAATCGCTGACTCAGTTAACATGATAAAGTTATGCTAAGATACCGCTAGCAGGACTATGTTAAATATTTTTTAAATAAAAGAAATTATTTTGTGAAATTGGACTGCATTTAAAAAAATCTAAATGCAACGCAAATGTAGTTTTCTAAAGTATTCTACTTCTGTAATAATTTATAACTCTTTTCATCATATAAAAATAAAATTGGCTTTTGTAATCAGTTGGCATCCTTTGCTCTGCAATGTTATGGACCGCGAGCGCTGTTAATGTTAGCGATACTATCGAAACTGAAACCAAAATAAACAAAACCCAAATCCACTTAAATACTATAGAACCATAACAAAAGAAAAGAAAGCAATCAACAAATGTTGCGTAACCGCCTGTTGTTGCTGCAACATGCAACAAACTGTGCTAATCTAGAGCTAATTTGCCTTTCATCTGTCACCTGCCCTGGAAGCAGGCGTGCTAAGAGCAGCAAAGCGAGCAGTTCAAATGCAACACGCCAGAGCAAAATCCTAGGGAAACTCTTTGGCAATCGCGTGGTTGGCTCCAAGAAACGCTGGTATCCCAGCGTACAGGATGTGAGCAGTGGCTATGGCAGCGGTTACCAGCCGCCCAGTGTCATCTTCCAGGCATCGCAATTCGGCAAGAGCAGCAACTCGCCCGGCTCCAAACACAACACGCGTCGCATGTCTGTGCTGAACAAGCTCTTCATGACGCACATCACCGATCTGCTTGCCACCGGCAAGGCGTCCGAGAGTATACTGGGGCGTAGTATGCAGGTGTCCTGTGTCAAGATCTCCTCGGACTTTGCGTGCGTCAATGTCTATTGGCTTGGCAGTGGCGACGTTCTCAACGATGCGGCGCTCGAGGCGGAGCTGCAACGTACCAGTGGTCAGTTGCGGCACGAACTCTCACAGCTACGACTGATGGGCGAAGTGCCACGCATCAAGTTCGTGCGCGACAAGACTGGCAGCAACATTAACAACGTCGAGGGCATCCTGCGCACGCTGAATCTGAGGACACCCGAAGACGATGACGACCAGGATGCGCTGCAGGAGCAGCAGACAGTGACGCAAGCGTCACCGGGCTATGATGTGGCTCAGACAGCTCGTCAGGAGTTCTATGGCAATGCTGCCGCTCCAGTTGCCAGCAGCGAAGCGATGCCAGAAATGCGGCATGATGTGCTCGGCCTTGATCATCGCTTGATTATGGACAAGATATTGACCAAGATGCGCAAATCCAAGCAATCCTGGGAACAGCATCAGCTACAGCAGCAGGAACAACAACAGTTGCAGCAGTCACAACTGGATCGCCTGTCTGCATCGGATGCATTGGAGCATGTGCAACGCAAACTGGCAGATGCTGCCAACCTGGAATCATCGAACAGCAAATTCGAAGCTTTCCTCGCCAAGCGACGAGAGCGCAAACAGACACCCGAACGCAAGAAGTATCGACGCGAGCAGGACGCCGATTGGACACTGGCGGCGACCGCCCAAACCGACTACGACGAACTGCAGGCGCTCTCACGTGAGCAACGGGAACGCTACACACAGGAGGACTACATTTTCGAGGACGACAAGGATCGTCGCAATGTGTAGCCACAAATTGTTGCTAATCTCGCTCTTGTATTTGTTGTAAACGAAAGCTTTTTGTGTCCCGACGAGAGGCAAATGATTAGCCTAATAAATAATTGTTGAAACTATATTATAGAGATATGTTTCGTATTCGTCATAGATCTGTGCAATATATACACAACAAATCTGATGCACGTGTCCATTATCTCGTGAGAAGCGCGCCTTGATCTTGACCCAATTCTTGAGCAATCAACAAATACATCTACTATATACATATACGTCATTAAAACCACACAATTCTCAAATAAGTCATTTATGATATAACCAGATATGCATAGCTGTTTCTACCAAATGTCGCTTCTATCCAGAGTTTCGTTCTAGTTTTGGAACTCTTTCCAATTGGAAACTACATGATTTAAAAGGTATACTTAAAAAATAGTGAAGACATTTGGAAAACTTTACGAAAGAGACGACTTCAATAATTAATGATGGAATATATTTAGATCTCCCACTAATTATAGAGCGAAGGAGCCTCATTCTAGAAACCAGTACCCCCAATTCTACATGGAACTACATATTCATATACATCAATAGTTGTTCATTTGAACGAAAGTATGTGATGTAATAAGAGCAACGCCCATCGTACAGAAACTCAAATTGGCTCCCGGCGTCCTCCACGTGCTCGTCTAGAAATGTTGCTAACAAAGCTTTTACTTAAAGGGTACGAATCACAGTTAGTTTTATTTGAAAAACCAATGGGAAAAAATAAATACATATGTTAAAAGGTAAAAAACAAAACGCTACATATTATATATGCGCAACCGTATATAAAGTGTAAACACAGATTTTTTATTTCATAGAAATAAATGTTTCAACTTTATACTGTTTCTTTTTTTTGTTTGTATATTTGTCGTTGGATGGTAAAAAACAAATTTTCAACGGCATTTCAGAGCAATGTGTGCCACTGTGCAAGGCAGAAGATGTTAGTTCCGACGGTTGTCCTGCAAGTGCAAAAGAGATGTGCAAACATTAGTATCATCAACACAAATCGGCGCGCATATGTATATAGTCAATAAATATATATGCGGACAGAGAAGCATGTCGTAGGTTCAGGCAAATGAATCAGTTCAAAACTTGTATAACATCAACGTTTGTGCTCAGTCGAAAGATGGTGTAAGTTTGGTTCATCACAAAACAGTTGCCATTGCGTTGTCCCGCTCTCTATTTATCATTCTTAATATTCTCCTTCTGCTTTACGTACCTCAAGTGGGGACAATGGGGTTGCTGCTGCCGTATGCTGAAAGTTAGCTTATTCGAAGAGAGCGAAGCCCATATCGTCATCCTCAGACTCAGATTCCTCCTTCTTCTCTTCCTTCTTGGCCTCCTTCTTGTCACCACCGGCAGCGGCAGCTGGGGCACCGCCAGCGGGGGCAGCGGCAGCGGCAGCACCACCAACGGGCATGGACGAGAGCTTCTCGCGACCCTCCTTGATCAGATCGTCGATGCTCTTGCCCTTGAGCTCCTTGATGACGCGGGTCAGACGCTCAGCGTCGGCCTCAATACCGACAGAGCTGAGGATCTTCTCCAAATCAGCATTGGCGGGGCTCTCTTGTCCACCAAGGACAGCCAACAGGTATGCAGCCACGTAACGCATGCTAAATTACAAAGTTAAAAATAAGAAAAAATAAAGTTAATCAAAACATTCGCACAATGTATATTATAGAGAACGTGTAATCTGTTTATATCTTTGGCATCGTCATAGCTTTTCAATTTAATTGTTGCACAACAGTTTTGTTTATTCTATAGCCACAATTTGCGTTTTTTTTTCGGCACAAACACTTACTTTAAGTCTTAAGTTTTTGACACGAAACGTGAAAATGCACAGAAAACACAACTTTCGCCTAGGAGACTTTTAAACGAAAAGAACTCTGCTTCGCTTTTCCACAAGAAGGTCACTTCCGTCTGTCAGATTTGACAGTTGGCAGCCGCATGCAACCCTGCGGTTTGAAGTAGATGGCGCTTTATGTACAGAGTTGTATTCGAGCGGCAACTGTTAGCCTAACAGTCTGTTAGTGTCTGTTACCGTTCTGTTATGTTATTTACCCGAGCGATTACGATAACAACGCGCGTGTGTTTTCAAACCCAATTGTATGTCATCGAAATGCCAGAAGCCAAAGCAAAGCCGGACGAGGCGGTTGTGTGACACGCTCGGTGCGCGAAATAGAGATTTGTAACTGTGCGTTGTCGCCTGCTGTGTGTGTGTGTTTGTTGGGTTTTATTTTGTTGGCCGTCGCCACCGCCGCCGTCGTCGTCGCTTGCAATTTGACTCTTCGACCACTACAACCTACGAGAGACAGACAAAAAGAGCGAGAGAGAAAGAAAGTCTTTCTGTGTATGTGTGTGCGGTAACAAGTACAAATTCAAATTCCCGCAGTGGAGAAACCGTTACAAGCCGTAACTGTTTATCAAATACTTACAACTCATGCGTACCTGGGATGCTGTTCAAAGCGTACTTACATAAATACACATGCATATACAACAACAAGTACATAATAATAAGAGCAAAGCCGAAAGCAGAGCAACAGTTAAAACCTAACCAAAAAGACGTCGTATAAGAGCAGCAAAAGGAGCATAGGCAGTGCGTGTGAAACTGTAAACTGTTTCGCAATCGAAAGACGTAGAGTGAGAGAGAAAGAGGAGCAACAACAACTTAAATAAAAAAAAAAAGTTAAATAAAAGCCTACCACGCGTCTTCGTTATCGTTTGCCTCGTTGCGCTCACACTCGTTCGTTAGGCTCACACACACGTAACTTACTGTGTTTGCCCCCGCGCCCTACCCAGCCACCACAACCAGCAACAAAAACGACTGTCTGCACCGCCTGCCTAACTGACTGACTGACTCTTTGCAGCAGCTACCGCAGCAACAGCAGCAGCACTCAATTCGCCGTCGCCGTCGCGCAGCAATAGACAAAAAATTAAAAGCAACTAGCAGCAGCGCAGTCGCCATCGCCGTCAACGTTGACGTTGGTCGTCGGTGCGTGTGCGTGCGTTTACGTCTCTCTGTATTATTGTATGTGTGTGCAAATGTGTCAGTGTGTGCATAAGGTGTGGTGTGTATACAAAATCGATTGAACCAACGCCGCAGTCGCAGCAACAGCAGCAGTCTCAGTCGCCGCAGACGCCAGGCCCAGCAGTTGTGTTGCCTATCACCGCCGCCTTAGCGCTCAGTTGACGTTGCCCTTACGCGATTTTCTTCATCAACACATTTTTTTCTTGTGTCACTTTTTAGTGTGTTAAAACGTTGTTTTTTTTTTTGCCTGTTATTTTTGGATATTCCATCAAACACACGAATCTCTGTTGGCCGTGTTGGCACGCTTAGTGTGTGAGTGGGTGTTTGTTTGTGAGAAAGAAAGTACAAGAGTGCCGAGAGGGAGTCTCTTTCAATGATGGATAAGTCGACAACAACGAATGCGGCAAAGACCGCAGCGGATGCCAATGTCCAAAGCGAGGCAGCAGCAAAAACAAAAACAACAACAGCAACAGCAACAAATGCAGCTGGGTGTGGCAGCAACAACAAGAGCAACAGCAGCAACAGCTCCAATGGCAACAGCAGCAACAACAACAATGTGAACACCAGCAGCAATGGCAACAGCAGCAGAAGCACCATCAGCGGCAGCGGCGCACGTCCAAATGGCCTGGTACGCTTTGCAAATGGTGCGCAACGCTTGGAACTTTTATCGGCTCAGGCAGCGGCTGCAGCCGAGACCGAAGCCCTTAAGACGCTGCTGCTGGACAATGGCAGCGTTGTCAGCAGCAACACAGCCAGCAGCAGCACAACAACAATGCTAACTGGAAGTGGCAGTGGAACTGGAACTGGTGGAACTGGAACTGGAACTGGAACGGCAACGGGAGCGGGAGCGGGGAGTAATGCGATGATTAACCTAAATATCAGCACAACAACCGGCGGCAACTTTGCAGTCAGCGTCGAGCCGCACATCAATGTTGAGAGCCTAAAGAAGATTATAGCCAAGAAACTGAAAGTGGCCAAGGATCGTATTTGTCTGCTGCATCGCGAGAAGTGAGTAGAAATTTTAAATATATATTATATATATAGCAGAGAAATCCGCAATCTAATTGGGGATCTCCTTAGTCCCGCTAGTTGCTTGGAATGTCTCTTATCGTTTAACCGGCTCGCGTATAACGTTTCGCGTTTTGGTAGTAAAATTATCATGTTGATAAGAAATCAATTAAAACCATAAAACCAAAAATTGCATATCATTCTTTTTTTTTCAACTTTTTTTCCGCAAAATTTTTAGCTAGTTTATGGCCACTTTAGCTGCGCTGCAGGGCCCGCAAGGGACAGTGTTATCAGGTCAGCCTTTCCCAAGCTTTTTAGCGGACTTCACTTTTGAGCTGTCACACATGTTAGCTTTTTTTAAAACATAGAATATTATAGAAATAATATATTTTTGGCTGGTTTTTTATTTTGGCTATTTTTTCGTTCAAGGCACTTAAAAGTTGCCAGCACTGTCTAGGGCGTGTAAACTAAAACAGAATTTGAGTGACCATGCGGGTCTTATTGGGCGAAAGTGTGGGGAATATGTTGCGCAACTGATTAGCGATAATGATATGGAAAATGTTATGATAAGAGGTGTGTCTTCGAAAGGGGTAGGGGGTGGTGGAGAGCAAATATGTGTTAAATTATGCGTGAACACACGCAGACACACACACACACACACACACAATGGAAAGCTTAAAAACGCTTGCGATGCCATGTGTTTGGCAAGGGGTGTGGGGAAAAGGGTATAGGACAGCAAGATGGCGATTTTGACAGACACACACACACACACACACACACCTCTCTCTGTCTGACTATTGCTAATTGTTTGCGCGCACACAGACACACACACACACACAATCCTTTTTTTGATGTTTTTTTAGAGCTTTATTTAGCTAAATTTGCTTTGATTATCGTTTTCACAGCGCTGCCTCTGTCGCTGCCCGCAGCCTTTGTTATGCTTTGTTGCGTGCCAGCATTTGTGTGTGTGTGTGTGTGTGTGTTGTCACACTATTTTCAATATTGAGTGTGCGTGACAAAGGGAAAGAGAGAGAAAAAAAGAAATTGCACAAGCGCGCAAATTAATAAATTGATATAAATAAAAAAAAAAAACAGCAACAGCAGCGGCACCAACAATAATTTCCTTTTTTTTTTCGTTTTTATTTATTTTTTATTACATTTTTTGTGTTGCGCGCGCAAACAAAAACAATTGCAGCGACAACTGCGCTGCCAGCGTCAGCGCCAACTAGTTGCATCGCAGCAGCGACTGCAGCAGCAGATGCGGCAGCAGCAGCGCGTTGCCGGTGTTACAAACAAGAAAATTGAAGAGAGCACGCGAGACAGAGAGAGAGCGAGAAAGAGAAAAAAAAGAGAGAGAGAGCAAACATAACGAAGCAAAACACGAACAAAAAAGCAAAGTGAAAAAAGGAATAAAAGAGAAAAAAAAATAAATGAGCGCCGCTTGGCTTCGGTTTTGGGCCCTTGTAGGCTGCGCTCTCTCTCCGACTCGCTGGCAGGTTAACAGTAAACAGGGCGGGCAGCGTGCTTGGGCATGTTAGGTTATTTTCTTATTTTGCAGTAAATGAAAAGTGTGTGTGGTGTGTGTAGGGAAATGCATTTCAAGGGTTTCCAAACAGCAACAACAACAACAAGCTGGCATATTAATAAAAATGCGTGTGTACATGGTGAATATAAATACATTCACATTCACATTCGCGCTCGATTCAACTCTTTTTCGCTGCTTGACCAACTGTACTCGGCAGCAGCAGCAGCGCCGGCAGTGGCAGTGGCAGAGGCAGAGGCAGCGCCAGCAACATTTGCTTTGTTGCCTCTTCCCGGTCTTTCACTTTGCGTCATGCTAAAAAAATAAAAAAAAAAAAATTAAAAAAAAAATTAAAAAGGGAAGGAGAATTTTTTAAACTTGACTGACTGATAAGAATTTTTATTCTGGCTTTGTGCTGCCTCTACTGCTGTCTCTGCCTCTGCCTCTGCTGCTGCTGCTGCTGCTGCTGCTGCATTTGCTGTGCAATGTTTCGTTTTCGTTTGCGTCTTTTGTTGTTTGTTCAGTTGTTGTTGTTGCATCTGTTTTGTGCATCAGTTGTTGCTTGGACTTTCCCTTTGCTTGCTTTTTATTGCACTAATTATTTTTATTCCCATTACGAATTGCTAGTTTCAGCTCTCTCGCTCTCGCTCTCGCTCTCTTTCTCTTCCTCTCTCTTGCTGCCCGCATTGTTTATTGAATATTTCTTGCACTTTCAGATGCCTTTGCCATTGTTGTTGTTGTTGTTGTTGTTGGGGAGGCGTTTTCTGCTGCCGCGCCGCTCTTTGTTCTTGGCTGCAATCAAAATTGTTGTTGGGCTGCCTTTGCTTATCGGCCTCGCCGCCGCCTCTGCTGCTGCTGTTGATGGCGTCGTCTCCTCGAAGCCGCGCTCTCCTTTGTTTGCTTAAAGTTCTACGACCACCCAAATGCGATGATGATGATGATGATGATGATGTTTAACCCGCAGTTTCCTGCCCCTCCTTGAGCCTACCTTTTGCCTGACCAACCTTCCCTGATAACGTGGTCATATCAAGTAATCCAGTCTAAACGCCAAAACCACCACCCAAACCGATTCTACAGTGCTCTGGCAACCATCCACTAAACACTAAGCACAGTTACAATCGACCATCCAACTTCTTTTCCTTCCTACCTCCTCCTCCCCCACTCGGGTCCTGGCAAGGCAAGAAAAACGTTGGCAAGTTGCATAAATGAATATATATTCTGATTTTTTTGTTTTGGGCAAATTCACCACCAACCAAGCAGCAGGCAGCAATGGCTAAGAAACAGGAAGAGCTGCAACCACCGAGAGAGAGAAAGAGATGCGAGAAAACCGTGGACAGACAGACACCACCAAATCCATTGACACCATTTTATGCCCAGCATAACCACAAAACCTTTGCATGTTGGTGTGTGTGTGTGTGTGTGTACGCACATCAGCATGTTGTCGAGAGCTTTTCTTCAATGCTTCTTCGATCCTAACTATGCATGTCAGAAGTTTGTATCTGTAAGATACTTTATCTTTTGTTTAGTTTCCCTTGAAATTAGTTGCCAGTAAAAAATGTTGGCTTTTTTCTTATGGGTGGAGCATAAAACCAGTTTCAGACAAAGCATGCGATAACATGATCCACAACAACAACAACAACAACAACAACAGCGGCAAAACAATGTAAAGTTCATGTTAAGTTTGCGTCTGCTCAATACAAAGCTCGACACACACTTTCAATATGTTGATTACAGGGTATCTGCTAGTCAGTCTGTTTAAAAAACAAAAGCGACGCAAAAACGTGCTTAGATTTGCTAAAATTACGCAAGATTTGTTTATTTTTATTATTAACGCTTATCGCGCGATTCTGTTTATTCTGTTTTAATTTTTGGAGCACTACTTCGTACTATAAATTAACCCCCCCCCCTCCCGCCATAACCCAAGATCACAGACAAACTAACAGTTACACGTGTGTGTGTGTGTGAGTTCATTCGATTATTGCGCATATCAGTGAGACAGTACTTCTACCAACCCCCACCCACGGCCCTGCTTCCACTACTCAACTTAGACTATTTTTTAAATTATTTGACGTGTGCTGTGATGCTCTCAACGCTGACGTCGCTGTCGACGTCGCAGTCGCAGTCGCAGTCAAAATAAACTTGAATGACATAAGCCAAAGCGGCGTCTGCGTAAGCTGCGCTCTCGCTGAGAGGAAGTAAGCAACTGCTGCTTTCTCCTTGCTTGCTCTCCCTCTCTATCTCTCTCTCTCTCTCTCTTTCTCTCTCTCTCTTTTTATTGCATTTATGCGAGAGATTTTCAAGGGATTTTCAAGAGATTTTTTCGAGTTCATTTCAGTTGCGACTTCCTTTATTGTTTCTGTATTTTTATTGCAATTGAAGAGGAAAAAAATAAAGGGAGAAAATAAAAATGTTTGACAACGCTGCGACGTCGACAGCGACGCGTCGTCGTCACGGTCAACACGTTAGAGTCGGCAGCAGCAGCAGCAGCAGCAGCAGCAGCATCGGCAGCAGCGACGGGCAACGTCATCAACGAACTAAGCGGGCCGCGTGTTTTTGCTTGTTGTTGCTTTGCTTTTCCCCCCACTTTGTTTGCATGTGTTGAGTTTCCAGTGCGAGCAGCGTGGGTTGACTTTGCTGCGTCTGTGTGTGTTGAGTTTCTTTCGCCTGTGTTGAGTTTTGCGCGTTTAGTTTAGTTTGGTTTTTTTTTTATTTTTTGGGGCTTGTCCCGCTGTTTTTCGGCCCTGGATCTTGACGCTTGCTGTGGCAGCCTCTGCTCCTGTCTCCCGCGCTCTCTCTCTCTCTCTTTTTTTTTTTCCTTCTCTCTCTCTCTCTTTGCTGTCACTCTGTTGGCAACACTTTGCACTGCTTTGTTATGTCGATTCGGTTTGTTCAAGCGTGCAGTAATAGTTTTTGTTATTGTTGTTTTTTCTCAACACACAGCAAAACCTTGTAAATTATACTTACAACTGATCTCTATGTATGAAAAACAATTTAGAAGCGCAGCAGCAGGTTAGGCTGCCACCAAAATTCAAATACCCTATAACTTTGTAAAATTGTGTAATATTGCAAAACTCGACAAACTAAGCCGAAGACATCAAATAAAGTTTTTGCAAGTTTTCGAAAAATAACGCTTTGGAAAAAGCAATCCTCTCAAATTTAAATAATGCGATGGATTCTTTTAAAGGCTGTATCCACTATGTATTATGCCATAGACATTGTTTACTTTATTATATTTACACTACAATTGCATCGTAAATTGATCTCGTATGCCACCCGAGGTTGGATATACATATGTATGTATTTTATAGGGTATCGGCGTCGATGCAAAGCGCGTAGTATTTTTGTGTAAACATAAAATACTCTTGAAGCGTTAGAGAAGAAAAAACAAACTATTTGTTGCTTTTGCTGCGCAGTTATTTGGGTTGTTGTTGTAGCTGTCGATTAGGCACCCCGGGCCCGTTTCCCCCCCGTTAGCCTCTGGCCCTTGGTAAGGAATACACGGCGTCGACAGAGATCTTGTTTGAAATATTGGGCAGCGCTTTGTTCTGGCTCTTGTATGCCTCTCTCTGTCTCTCTCTCTCTCTCTTTCTCTCTCTCTCTCTTTCTCTCTCTCTCTCTCTTGCTGTCTCGCTGTCTCTGTGTGTGTGTGAAGATCAGGTTACACAAGCTGCGCGAGAGAGGGAGAGAGGTTGGTTGGTCGTTAGGTTGCAGATGGGAAAGGTGGACAGAGCAACCTGTGCCTTGACAGCGCCAAGCCCCTCCCCGGACCGTACCTGGACAATTTTCAAGCCACACAAGTGTCGCAGAATAAGCTGCCTGGCCTTGCTCTCCACCTCCCCCTCCCCCTCCCCCATCCTAAACCCACACTCTTGCATCACCCTTGCCGGAAAAGAAGACAGGAGCGGTTGATGATGATAGCCAAAGGCGGTGGATGGATGGATGGATGGGTGGATGGATGGATGGATGGATGGATGGATGGATGGATGGATGGATGGATGGATGGATGGATGGATGGGTGGATGGATGGATGGATGGATGGATGGATGGATGGATGGATGGATGGATGGATGGATGGATGGATGGATGGATGGATGGATGGATGGATGGATGGATGGATGGATGGATGGATGGATGGATGGATGGATGTATGGATGGATGTATGGATGGATGGATGGATGGATGGATGGGTGGATAGATGGATGGATGGATGGATGTATGGATGGATGGATGGATGGATGGATGGATGGATGGATGGATGGATGGATGGATGGATGGATGGATGGATGGATGGATGGATGGATGGATGGATGGATGGATGGATGGATGGATGGATGGGTGGATAGATGGATGGATGGATGGATGGATGGATGGATGGATGGATGGATGGATGGATGGATGGATGGATGGATGGATGGATGGATGGATGGATGGATGGATGGATGGATGGATGGATGGGTGGATGGATGGATGGATGGATGGATGGATGGATGGATGGATGTATGGATGGATGTATGGATGGATGGATGGATGGATGGATGGGTGGATAGATGGATGGATGGATGGATGTATGGATGGATGGATGGATGGATGGATGAATGGATGGATAGATAGATTGGTAGCAAGGAAGCGCTTAAGGCTCTTATGGCAATGGCCCTTGACTGCAGTTTGTTATCGTCTCACTCGCTCTCTCCGCCATTGTAGTTTATTATTTGGTTCTATGCGCTTAGCCTAGGCTTTACTGCATTGCCGGCGTGGGGAAGGGAGGGGAAAGGATGGAAGGGAAGAACGGTTGAAAGCTGCTGCGACGACAAACTAGGAAAACGAGAGAAGTTGACTTAAAAAAATCGCAGCTAAATTTAGCTTTAAAGCTGTGGCCAAAAATAGCCAAAGTTGCCAAAAAGATTGTGGGGTGAGGTGGAGGCGGAGGCGGAGGCGGAGGGGGGCTAATATGTGATACGTGTGTATCTGGTAGCCAGTAGTTGTATAACAGATACATTTACAGCTACCAATAGCAGATGTTGACCAGAGTCGAAGGGGCCAGGGAGGGGGATGGGGAGTGGGTAGGGGCCAACATGTGCTCGCATTTTGTTTGTTTCGTGCAGCTTGAAGATACGAAAATAAATCCACTATATAGTTGCAAAATCGAATGCTAATGGCACGTTTGCATGTTGGGCTTTGTCTAGCCGCTGCCTCTCTCTCTCTCTCTCTCTTACTGTCTTGGGTGCTCGCTGGCTCCCTCGCTCTATTTATC
Organism: Zaprionus ghesquierei; assembly: GCA_018904095.1. NCBI lineage: Eukaryota > Metazoa > Arthropoda > Insecta > Diptera > Drosophilidae > Zaprionus > Zaprionus ghesquierei. Next base: position 891,995 of record JAEIGP010000841.1, read on the forward strand.
TGGCAGATACATATGCATGTATCGCAGTATTTGTCTTTAATTATGCCAAAATACCCCGACAACAACCCAGCATGAGCAAATATCGACCATTATCTATTTATATGCCCAACAACGTGTGCGTGTGCGTGTGCTTGTGCTTGTGCGTACGCGTGTGTCTGTGTCTGTGCGTGTGTGTGCGTGTTTGTACGTACATATGTATGTATGTGGAGCAACTGCTTCATCCTCTGCTTGCTAAGTGCGGTGGTTTTTCTCTGAAGGTGTCATTGCACCACATGATGTTCAGATGTTCAGCTATGTCGATCTCGCTTGCACTTCTCTCCCCCTCTCCCTCACTCTCTGGCTTGTGCATAAATATTTGCATTGTTTACAACTGTTGATGATTGAACATGCTTTATTTGCTTTTGCCTTTTCGGCAACAAAGAGTCAAGCAAGCAGTGCAAATAGCAACGAGAGCGATAGAGAGAGAAAAAGAGAAAGAGAGAGAGAGAGAGAAAGAGAGAGAACGGGAGAGCGCAAGAAGTTGCAAAACTTTTAAAATGCAATGGCAACCAGCAACATGTTTGCTCGTGCATGCAATATGTATGAGTGTGTGTGTGTGTGTGTGTGTGTGTGTTTGTTTGTGTGTGCGCGCGCACAAAAGCTGCTGACGCTGCGCATTGCGGCCGCGGCCGCGGCCAACTCTGGCTGCTCTGCTGTCTGTCTATTTGCATTTCAATGTTTGCCCTTTCGCAAAACGCCTTCCGGTGGCTGCTGCGCTGTCGCTGCTAACTACGCTGCCTGTCAATTTGTTGATTAAAGCAAAAGCGACAGCAACAGTAGCGGCAGAGGTAGAAGCAGAAGCAGAGGCAAAGGCACTGGCAGCGATAGCAGCAGCAGCAGCAGCAGCAGCAGCAGCTGCCAGTTTTGTTGCTGAATCAATAGCTTGAAATTAGAAAAACGTCTATGGCGTTGCTGCTTTTGTTGTTGTTGTTGTGTTTGTTTTTATTTTCGTTGTTAGGTGGTCGCCTTGTTGGCCATGTATGGTGACTATGGCACTGCGAGGGGAAGTGGGGAAGGTGGTGCAGGCGACTGGGCGTGGGCGGTTTCGGAGGTGTTTGCTATTTTTAGTTGCTTGCTGTGATTTCTCATTGTTGTTTGTTGCTGCTTGGCTGCTGCTGCTGACGACGTCAACGTTGCTGTTGCTGTCGCTGTCGCTGCTGCTGTTGTTGTTGTTGTTGTCGCTGCCCGATGCCCGATGCCCTCAGCCCGTTGATTTCCTTGTTTAATTTGTCTTTGTTTTGGATGCTAGTGCAGCAAGAAACGTGGTGGAATAGGGGGAGCGTTGGGCTTAGCCTACGTACATATATAGCAAATACGTGTACCCACACACACACATACACACATTTAGAGATCTCGTATGCAAATCGCCGCTAGCTTTGGCTGTGGCTGCTGGCGTTGTTTCAGCTGTTTTTCCCTCGTTCGCCATCGATTTTCTATGCAACCCTTTGAAGAGCTTTTCCCATGGTGGTTGTTGTTGCTCTGTTTGCCCTGTTTGCGCCCGGTCAGGTAACAGCAACAACAATAACTTGGCTCGCAAATTGCATTTTGCCAAAAGGGGGATGGCCAAGCTAAACCAGACATAATGTGTGTGTGGCTCTGTGTGTGTGTGTGTGTGCGTGAGTGTATATGACATCAGTAACAGGCAATAATAATTGAAAAAGGTTGGCCATATGGTTCAACTTGGCTGCGCGAACGGCATCAGCAGAGGTTCGCCGTCGACAGGCAGCGTTGGCAGTGGCAGCGGCAGTGGCAGTGGCAGCGGCAGCTCTGCAGCTTTTTTGAGCCGGAAATTAATGAAAGTCATCAGCAAAGCGGGTAGTTGCTGCTGGAGCTACAAGAGCAACCCCGGCTAAAGCTTGCCTACCCCAAATACACACAGGGCCAACTTTCACACTGCCCGCCTACTCCAACCCGCTGCCTTCTCCTCCACCTCCTTCGCCTCCTTCTGCACAAGTTCTCTCAAAGCCATTAAAGTGCTTTAGGCTCTCGCTTTAGAGATTGTGCGAGACTCGGCGACTAGAGACGCACTGGGAGTTCGCTCTCTCTCTCTCTCTATCTCTCTCTTTCTGACATGCTCACCCTGTTGCCACCCAGGGTTGCCTTGCCCCATGATGGTGTCTCTTGGGTTGCATCACTTCTGGTTACTTTTTATTATTATTATTACGTATTGGGTGAATTCCTTTGAGGGTGTGGGGGTGTGCGGTCAATAGGGTGTCGGGATAAGTCCGAATTTTAAAAAGGGTTGCAGCAATAGAGGGAGAGAGAGAGATAGAGACAGAGAGATAGAGACAGAGAGATAGAGAGAGAGATAGAGAGAGAGATAGAGAGAGAGATAGAGAGAGAGAGATAGAGAGAGAGAGAGATAGAGGGAGAGATAGAGAGAGAGATAGAGAGATAGAGATAGAGATAGAAACGAGCGGGCGGTCTGTGCGGCTATAAAAAGTAACGAATTATTAATGGGTTATCTAACTGCGAATACCTGAGGTGTATATGGGGTGTGTGAGTGGGTGTGTGTGCAGATGAGTGTATAGGTGTGTGCATCTATGAAAAGAGCCAAAAACATATAGAGAACCCCATAGTGTGTGCGTGTGTATCTATCGACATGCGCAGCATACTTGAGTATCTACTTAAAGCTATATCTGTGAATCGGCTTTAGTGACGAACAGAACTGAGCTCGAGCCATGTCGATATCTTGATGAACAATGAGTAAATTTAGCATATGAGATAAGGCAAAACTTTATTATGCCATATAGGGGTAGCTTATTCTATAGAGGGTAGCGCATGCAGCTTTCTGTCATCTTGCCAGTTTTTGTACCATTTCACCCACCTTTTGAAGCGAGAAAGAGAGAGAGGAAGACTGTTAGAGAGAGACAGAGAGAGAGAGAGAGAAGGAGAGAAGCAAATTAGCAGTGATAAAGAGGGGTAAACAGAAAACAATTCAATTAATGTGAACAAAATCAAACCCGATTTCTTTTTCTCTGTCTGCGTTTACCCGGGCGCATATGTGTGTTTGGGTGTGTGTGTGTGTGTGTGCGTGTGCGTGTGTGTGCGTGCGCATGTGTGTGTGTATGATATCAAAAACCAGATTAGAAAACAAATTTTAACTATTTGCGCTCGACACTTCCGTGTACATTTTTGTGATTGTGACAGGTGAAGGTGGTGAGGAAACGGGGCGAAAGGGGGCAGGGGTTGGCAGGGGTTTGATGGCAGAGTACAGTGCAAAATAACAACAACAAAGTAACGGCAAATCGAATTCCAAATTTCTATTATGCAATATCGTTGCCGGGCAGAAATGCGAGCGAACGCGTGACGGGGCGATAAAGCTCAAGAGTTCTACGCGCAGAGTTCGAAAGGTGTTTTTCGTGTTCGACTCGATATCGCACTCGACTGTCGTTGCCGTTGGTGTTGATGGGTGATGGTGGACGGTTTTTATATGGAAATTGAATAGCAAGCACTGCGCACTGATAATTAGCTAGGTATACGATACAAACCTAGAGCATGCTAGGGCAGTCAGGATTGGTTTGACACCATGAGAGATGATTTTCAATGTTTTTGATATGACTCTATATTTTACTATAATATCCTATGTGATTTATAATAGCTTAAAAAGAAATTAAAGTATCTTGGATTCTAACTAATCAGCTTGGTTTCTCTCCTTTTATTTGTTCTGCCCTTGTTGGAAACTCCCCATTCCAAGAAATCGTAAATATAAAACTAACTTTCCTAATAGGTTTTTCTTTAGCTTTGCTTATTATACCCGCTACTCATAGAGTAGAAGGGTATTATAACTTTGTATGTATGAAACAGGCAGAAGGAGACACCTCCGACCCTATAAACTATATATGTTCTGGCTCAGGATCAACAGCCGAGTCGTTATAGCCATGTCTGTCTGTCTGTCTGACCGTCTGTCTGTCCATGTGAAAATCTAGATCTCAGCTATTATAAAAGCTAGGCTTTCAAATTTGGTGACAATGTGTGTAATTATTACACGCTGATCAAGTTTATTTTGGATTTCGGCCACGCCTCTTCCGCCCCTTCAAATAGAAAAAAATTAATTACAAGCGCAATTTTAATGCCATATTGTTCATTTTCGGTTTACATGATAACTATAGCTAGCCAGATGATCTCTGAAAATTTGGTAACAATCGGATAATAAACACAAAAGTTATTCAACTCAACGTGTTGCATAGCTGTAAGCAGCGGGTTCTAGTCCCGCCAGCGTCAAAAATTAAATGTTTGCAAAATCTTTTCTTTATTATTTTAGATTTTAACTTTTCAACAATATTGTAAGTCCTTGGCCTTTTACAGTCAAAATATGATTGTAGTCGTTCTTTATTGTTTCGCAACTAATTTTGATGTACGAGCAGCTGGGTAGCGGGTATTTAACAGTCGAGCACACTCGACTGTAGCTTTCTTACTTGCTGCTCTATCGTTTTGTGCACTATTACCTAGCTAGCTATGTACATATATATATGTATGTACATATATCATGAAATACTAGAGCATGGTAGGGCAGTCAAGATTGGTTTGACGACATGAAAGATGATATTCAAAGATTTCCATATGATACCGTATACTAATACTATAATAGCTCTGACTAAACAGACTGAAGGATTTTCTTCTTTTTCTTTATGTTAGTTTCGAAAACACTTTATATGATATAATGTCGTTAATACATCTTGGAATCCTGGAAATCCTAACTTTCAACAGTTTCCTTTACCTTTGCTAATTGCTCTATCATTCTTTTCTTACTTTTTGGTTTGCAATGCTTTCCTTCATATATTATAATTGATGGTACCACAGTAATACCATATTCACTATCATTCAAGAGTTAAAATTTCAAGAGTTTCAATTCCTCTAGCTAGTCTTTCTCTCGCTCCCCTTTTCTCTCACTCTGCTCTGCTTTCGTTGTGGGGGGGGGACTATGTCTCCATGTACAGTTGCCCTTCGCTTTGGCAGTCGAGTCTGCCATGTTGCCACACTCCCTTCCTGTGCCTATGTTAGCCAAACCTTCTCCCCTGTCTGGGACAGACGTTTAGACGTCATCGGCTTTGGTATTTGTAATTTTAGCTTGAGGTTTTTTCCCAGCTGCTTTACAGTTTTAGCTGCGCTGCCAACGCTGCTGCTGCTACTGCCACGTAAGCGCTGTTGCGCCGCTGCGTTACTTTTCCGGTTTTCTGCCGCCGCATCGGCCTAGCATCGACCCACATGGAGGCCATGCCAGGGCTGGGAACGTGGCCAGGGACGGGGAACAGGAATGGAGATGGGGCCGGGTCTTGGTGGTTGCTTCTCCTTTCTGCTGGGTCCTTCCTGCGGCTGCGGCTGTGGCTGCGGCTGGTGGTGGAATTTCTCACTTGGCAGCTTCATTTGCTGCTGCTTCTTCCACGTGTTATGCTGCCTCTGCTTCTTTGATTGCCTACATCCTTCTTTTTATGCACTGACTGAGTCCTTGTTCAGGCCCAGCTCAATAAACAAGGCAATTTACGCAGCGTAACAGACGCAGCTAGCTAGCTATCTCTCTCCCTCGCTCTCTCTCTCTCTCTCTCACTCTTTTACAACATACTCAGTGTGGTGCAAGGTGGTGGAATTTTATGTTTGCCTTGGAATTACATGGATGGGAAACAGTTTAATGCAGCAGTTTTAAGAGAAAGAAGAAAAAAAAGAAGAAAGGGAGAAAGAGAGGGGTATAGAAAGAGCGGCAGCGAGTGACTGAGATCAGTGTGTGCAGCACATAACCTCAAACAAATATATGTACATACACGTTGCACCTCACATGGCGAAGTTTGAGAGTCACTGCAAGCATTTGACTGTGCCTTACAGTTGCAGAGCCACTGGTAACGCTACGCTTTACGCTTGTGTGTGTGTGCGCGTGTGTGTGTGTGTGTGTGTGTCTGTCTGTCTGAGCATTTGTCGGCATTGCCTGGGCCCTCTGGCCACGAGCCTTGTTGTGGCCTTCGCTGTTGGACGCCAACGTCAACGTCAGCGTCAGCGTCAACTTCAGCATCGCCTATCTATTGCGTAAAAACAGCGACGCTCGCACAGGCAGACGCAGACACCCCTGCAGACAAAGCCGTAGCACACACACACGCACGCACGCACGCACTTACGCACACAGATGCTTAAACTGCCGCCACACCTCACACTCACCAATGCCCAGAGCACACGCCTCTCAGCGAGCGAGCGTGCATGTGCGTGTGTGCGTGCGTGTGTGTGTATGTATGTATGTATGTATGTATGTATGTATGTATGTATGTATGTATGTATGTGTGTATGTGTATTTCTTCTTATGCTGATTTAAAGCTCTCTTTAAAGCTTAAGCAACTTTAAGTCTTTACTCTCAACTCGCTGCCTTGACTGCCCGCCTGGCTGCTGCCTGCCTGGCTGCTGCCTGCGCTCGTGAGAGTGTGGTGAATATGGCAGGCACCTGTGCTGCCTCTGTCGACTCTCCACTGTGAGTTGTTGTTGTTGCTGTTTGTTGCTATGCTAGAGCAAGCAGCTTTCTTTTGCCAACACGTTGTGCGTTCCGTAGCGTGCCGATGGCGATGAGGTTCGCTCTTTCGATGCGTGTGCCCTGTCGGTTAGCTGTATGTGTGTGTGTGTGTGTGTGTACGCACACACATGTACACTATGTACAAAAGACATAATATACGTAATATACGTAAGTAAGTCTGTGTGAAGTTGTGCAACATGCCGCATGCTGCCGCAAGTAATTTACGTAAGCAAAGCAATGAATGAAAATTAACGCGTCTCTCTCTATGTGTGTATGTGTGTGTGAGTGTATGTGTGTGTGTGTGTGTGTGTGCGTGCGTGCGTGTATCTGTTTAATTTACGTGTATGTTACGGTTACGTTTTGTAGCGTGTGCGTGCAATGTTTGCAGCGACTGTGCCACGCCTCTTACTGACCCAAATACGCTTCGCTTGCTTTATTTTTTGGTTGGTGTTTTTTTGTGTGTTGTATTTTTCGTAGCAGCAGCAGAGCGTGAGCAGCGGAGCAGCGCGTACACTAACCAACCAAAATCTTATCAATTCATCAATCATGCATGCAGCCATTTAACGTTTATACTACGTTTCTCGCCGCAACGCGCCTCGCCTTGTCTCACCTTGCCTTGCCGCGTTCACTTCGTTTCGTTTCGTTTGTTGCTTCGCCTCGTTTGTTGTTGCTGTTTTAGTTGCCTGGGTTACCGCATCGACAGCAATTCGCCGTAACTCTCTCGCTGCGCTCGCTGCTCTTTTGCTCTCGCGCGTTCGCTTTACCCTCGCCGCAACATAACGAATCATGCTGGTAGTTGTGGGAGGGGGCTGGGTGCGAGGGGGTGTAGCTCAGCAACTGATGCAATCAAAGCGACTGTGACGCCGACGCCGACGATGACGACGACGACGACGACGACGCCGACGCTGCAGTCGCCGTCAACTGCGACGCTTTTCCGCTGAACATGCTTGCGTGCGTCCCTCTGTCTGTTTGCAGTAAGTGTGTGTTGGTGTTGTCTGTCGTGCCACACGCGCTCTGCATGCCCTCCCTCCCCTCCCCTTCGCTTCATCCACATTGTCTGGCCGCAGCATAAAGTTAAGTAATTTATGTTGCGACGCTTCGCTGCTGCCTGCAGCTTTTGTGTCTGCCTGCATCGCTTGCCCTGCCCCTCTTCGCCTCCTTTTCACTTTACCGCCCAACCCTGCCTTGCCCCCTGCCCTGCCCAGTCCTGCCCAGTCCAGTCCAGTCCAGTCCAGTCCAGTCCAGTCCTGTACATGTTCTCTTTGCCATATACTTTTTATTTTGAAGTCAATTTAAATAAACAAAGCGAACAACAGAGAAACGAATTTTCAAAATTTAACTTAAATAATTTTTCCCGACTTCGTTTTGATTTCCAGACGATGGTTATACGAAATAGAGCTTAGAGCTCTTGTTGTGGCTCACTCTGTGGCCTCGCATCGTTGCTAGCCAAAACAAATGCAAAGTCATTGCATACACACGATTTATAGCATTTTTCCCCTGATATCGATTCTACTATGCATACTATGTAAATATGTACATATATGTATGTATTTATAGTGCTAATGGGTATTGCTATGGGCGAGAAGGGAAAGGAGATAGGGGGCTTACATATCTCGATTGTTAATGAACATGTTGTAACTGTACTTTCCAATTGTATGTGGTATATCACATTCTTATATCACACACTGGATCAAATTTATGGCACGACTTAAATCGCTGCCCCAATTTGTATGAATGACCAAAATATATCTGTAGATAAATTATAGGATACTACAAATAGTCCCAATAATGCGGCAATAAAAACTCGAGTGGCATGCAACAAAAGCTGCCAGCTGCAACACTAACACTAACAATATCATTATCATAATACATTAGCGCATATTGACAAAAGCTCGCTACTATAGCACCCTACTTGCTGGTGTTTATTAACTGTTGAGTTTCGTATAATTTCTGGTTTTTGCTCTCCTTTTTATTGCTTTTTGAAGCAGAAGTTCATATGTAGATGTTTTTTTTCTTTTTCTTTTTCTTGTTTTTGTTTACCTTTTTCTCTTTCTCTTTCTCTTTTGTGTTTTACTCGTTTTTGAGAAACAACAAACAAAGCTGCAATTGTCGCTGTTGCCGTATTTAACACCTGCACAATGCAATGACCAAAATTACAGCAACAGCAACAACAAGAACCACTTTAATTAAGCTGAAAAAGTGTCAACAACGTTTAACTTTTGACTTTTTGGTTGCTCGTGTAAGCCGAAAACCGAAAAAAAGAAAAGAAAGAAAAGGAAGAGCAAAATGCAAAAAAAAAAGAGTGCATGAAAAGAAAACAAGTTGCCGCCTCAGTGCTATAGTCGAGTGTATACTCTGTTCTTAGAGCAAGAAATATCCATATTAACTTTTAACTGCTTTAAATTACAGGGTATACAGAAGAATACAAGAGAAAAAACTACAAAAAATATAAATAATTTGCTTGTTTTGCTGAACAACAAATCTGAATTCGAAACTGAAACCGAAAGAAGTTAGAGGCGTGAGGGCTGAGGGGGTGTGGGGGGGGAGAGGAGGTTCAAAAAGAAGCAAAATTGCTGGACTAAACCTGTAAAGTGCTTGACCTTTCAATTTTTATTTATTGTGCTTATAAATTGCCAATTAATTTTTCCCCCTCTCCCTCCCTCTCTCTCTCTCTCTCCCTCTCCCTCGTGGTTTTTATTGCTGCTGCTGTCATCGTTTTACAAACATTTTTCGTATTCGTATAGATAAGCGAATTGTTTGATCGGTTATTATATACATAGTGTCTCTCTCTCTCTCTCTCTCTCTCTCTCTCTCTCTCTGTGCCCCTCTCTCTCATTCTTTTACTGTGAAAAATGCCCAAAGTGCTGGGGCTATTTTGGCATAAAAATTCGTACATGACTTTTAAGATTGACAAACTTGTTTATTTTTATATATCATATATTATGAACTGTCCATTTTGATGATCATTAATGAATTGAAACACCAGAAGGGATATATGTACATACATATGCATACTAGAAAATCGGATATTTACATATGTTATCCATGTAGATTCAATTTAAAATATCAAGTTCATAGTCCATATGCAACTCCTTGCGAGAGTCGGGCTAATGCCCTCCGATCACATTGGGGCGCTTCTTTTGCTGATTGTGCACCTTCACAACTTTCATGCAAATCAATGTCATTGCCTCTTTGCATACCATATAGTACATACATACAAATATATAGATATACATGTATATGTATATCATATAAAATGAGAACGCATCGATTCAATATTTATGCGCGTGCACATTCCGATTTTTGCGTTCTTCTTCTTCTTCTTCTTCTTACCTCTTGCTCTTTTTACCTGCTTCTTCTTCTTTCTCGAGAGCTGCGAAAAAATTAAAAGTGTCACCAAAAATTGCTTTACGCATGCAAAGTGCTGGCAAGGCGAATCAACGAAACAACGAAAAATTATACAATCAGCAAACTGTAGAATGAGAGAGAATCTGAGAGATCTCTGGATTGTTAGAAACTTTATTCAAGTGAATAGTATTTTTTTTAGTAAAATTTATCGATTAAAGATAATTTATAGATACATATGTATGTACATACATATATGTAAACGTGTTTGAACTAACAAGCATCTCTTCTGTTATTGCTTTATTACAGAGAACTACAGGATGGAACTCTTCGGGATCACAATTTAATGGACGGGTCCAAGATCATATTAATACCAAATGTGGAAACTGGTTTACTGGTAAGTCGCAGTGCTTAAGTTACACTGATATGGGTGTGTTATTAAAAACGGTTATGCATATAGTATGTATGGCGTATGTGGAGTATACACTGGGGTTCAGTGTCAAGGTCTGGCAATCGTTTTGCGAGTATCGTTTGCGATGTATCGATTGTAAAGTCGACGGAACTATCGCAATATGAACACGATTGAAAGAGTTTGATTATTAAGCTAAAAAAATATCGTAAGCAATAAATATCGATATTGGATCGATAGTCGGCCCTAAACTTCATAGTTTGTTCTGCTTGATATCGATCATCTACCCCTATATATTTAGCATAGACCTCGAAATTGCAGTTGCCAAGCGTTGTTTTGCCTCCTCTTTCTCTTCCCCTTTACCCCCTTGCCACATGTCTGCCTGTTTCGACTCCGTTTGGACTGCGCATACAAATGCAAACTTCACCTTTAGATTGACATTTTGTGGTCTTTTATGAATTTAAAGCCAAGCTTAACTTTTTCATTAACCCTCACACACAGGCGCCCACACTCGCACAGCTTAAAAAAAAAACCTTCAAAAGGCAGCGAAGAAAAGTGAAAAGCCAAAAAATGTTTTCAATGTAAAACGAGTAAAGGAAGGTAGGCAGGGGGATGTGAGGGGAACGGAAGTTGTAAACAGGGGGAGTTGGTGTTGGAGTATAGATAGCTTAGTTGTTGATCAGATGAACGAACCGACGATTGATCGTCCATCGTCCAACACGGCAACAAATCGAGCTGTGCTCGTTTTGTCGTTTAGGCTTCATTTTGATTTTTGCTGAAAAATGTTGCATAAATTAAATGGGGGAAAAAACACACTCTATACAACAACAAAAAATACGAAACGGCCTGCATTTTAAGTTGCTCCCCACGATGGGTAGGGAATGGGTGGGGGGGGGTTAAGGAGAGGTGCTTAAGGTATAAAGCAGCAAATCTGTGCGGCCACCAGAGAGAACCAGTTTGATCTCTCAGATCGCAACGCGATCAACGCAAATGACCAAAAAAAAAAAATTTGTGTGTAATAAAATAAATATGTATGTAAATAAATTAAAATTTAATTAATGCCAAATGCTTTTGCCATCGACAATCACGAGCAACAGCAACAATAAGTGAAAACACAACAGCAACAACAACATCTCTTAATGACAACAACAAAAGGCGACATTGTTCAAATTACATACATATTATAGCCACAGCCCAAAAGTCAATAATTTCTATCTAAACGGATTGTATCTCGTGTCTGGGGAGGTAAATACGATGTGTAAAACTATCGATAAAATGCGATGATTATTTAGATTTTTTGAGCTAAGCACCGATAGAGTGCTCTATAAGATCAGCTGGATTTTGAACTATCGATAAATACTTGTGCATTGTCGTTAGTTTTTAATAAACTTATCGATAGTTGAGCATGTTAATTTCGATTTATTAGGCAAATCGCTAATTGACTAAGACTAGTTCGATTGCGAGCAAAATGGTGTAGTTTACTTTCGATATACACTTATGCATTATCGATAGTATGTACATATGTATGAACTTATCGATAGTTAAGTATAAAATGCGCTATTAATTTCGTTTTCTTAAGGTAATCGTTAATTGAGTGCCCAATAAGATCGGCTCTTTTGCTAGGAAAGTTGTGTAGCGTACTATCGAAATACGCTCGTGCAATACCGTTAGTAAGTTTAAATGTATCGATAGTTATGTATGAAATGTGTCGTCAACTTCAATTTGTTGTGCTAATCATTAATGAAGTGCCTTGTAGCAAACTACCGATATACACTCGTTATTGATAGTAAGTATGTAGTCGATAGTGAAGCATGTTAATATAAAGCCAAATTGAAGGCATTAGGTAAATTTGTGTCAAGTTTTTACCGTTTGTTTCAAAAAGTTTTTTATTTGTTGTACGATTGTCTTTTTATACCATTGCAGATGGTATGTTAATTTTGGCCAAAAAGTTGATACAATATTAATCGGCATCAATAGGGGAGTCGAACTAGCCATGTCCGTCCGACCGTCTGTTGAAACGTAAACTAGTCTCTCAGTTTTAGAGCTCACTTGATGAAACTTGGTACACATGTTGCTTATTGCCGCACGCTATAAATAAGTCGGAACAAGCTGGAGCAGACCGATATATCGTATAGCTGCCATAGAACCTATCGGTCGAATTTTGTTAAATTTCAAGATATCGCTGTGAAACTTTTCTGATATTTATCTAGCTATGCAAGTTTTCTTAAAATCGGACAGATATATCGTTAAGCTAGCATAGAACCTATCGGCCGATTTAATATGTGGAGTAACTGCATTGGTATAAAAACTTGGGCGTGTCGAAGGTAGCCTTCCTTTTTTGTTTTTTCTATATCTCTGTCTGCATTTTCATCTCTGCCATTGGCCCATTTTCCATGTGGTTCATAGCTCGTGTGCTCCACTTTGGTCGCACACCGTTTTGATTTACCGTTTACCGTTGTGAATTGTGAGTGGCAGGTAAAAGCAACAACAACAGCAACAGCAACAGCAACAGAGACCGAGGCATGTGTGTGTGTTGTGCATTGCAACACGTTGCGAGTGAAAACAAGAGACAAAGAAGAAGCGACAGAATGGGTTGCCGCATCTGCAACTTGCCACGCCCCAAATTGCTAATTTGTTATTAGCAACATTATCAACAGCTGTTGACACGATTTGCGCGCAATGTTTTGCCAATTGCTACACCTGCAAATCTTGAGTCTCTTCTCTCTTTCGCAGAGCTTATCAATGGAGCACATTTGCCCCATATCTTGCCGATTTTCTTGTCTTGTTTTTTTCTTGTCGCATCTCTTGTTGTTTTGTCTTGTCTAGCCCTCTCTCTCATTTTGTCTGTTTTTGCCTTATTTAGTCTTTTGTGTTTTTCTTCCATTCTACTTCTATGTTCAAAGCTTTGCTGATAGTTTTTCATCTTGTATCCGAAATTGGTTCAACGTCGCGTCGACAGAAGAAACCACAACGGCGCACTTGTTGCGAAAGAATTGAACTCAAAACGGAAACAGAAATACCTTTTCTTTCGGTCTTCAGACCGACCAGCAAAATGGGTAGAGTTCTACGAACTGGAAGCTATTTTAGACTATAACTATGCCATATTTATTTCGACTACTTTAATAAGGATTAGAATGATAAATCGATGATAGCAATGATATAACAAATATTTTGTCTGATTTTCATGAGAATTTTAAAATTTACGTATCCAATGCAAAAATTTGTGAAAATATCCGAAATTTCATTACAATTTCATCCACAATTAGTTCTGCCATAAAGATTAACCTGCAGCTGTCCCTGAACCGTTGAAACTATCGAGAGAAAAACACTGTGGCATGTTTAACTGCAACAATGTTGCCAAACACACACACACATACACACAGACACACACACACACACACACACACACACATATTTGCACACATGGGTGCGTGTTTCTATATGTATTTAGGTGTGCATACACTGGCGCATTTTTGAAAGTGTGCGTACTATACGATTTCATAAAATATTCGTGAGTTGAACAAAGAAATTTTTCGGCGTGCACGAAAATCCATAAAAACGAACAACATCAGCAGCAGCAACAGCAACAACAAGAGAAACAACAACAACGAATTCAAAACAATTATTATGATTGTTTTTATTTGGTTCAAACGTTTTTCGTCTTTATTTGCATTTTGCCCGTTCGCATTGTTGTTGCGCTGCTCTGCTTCTCTGCTGCGACGGCCGCCAAACAAAAGCTTATTATTGTCGAAGCAGCAGCAGCAGCAGCAGCAACAACGGCAACAACAACAACAACAACAACAAGAAAACCCCCCCAAGTGACAACATCATCACAATTGTCGCTAAATACGTTTTGTCCCTGAATTGAACAGCAAAATTCGTTGGAAACAAATAAAAAAAAAGTGAGAATTGAATGCGAATCGAATGTGCAAGGGAGCTCCAGGAAAATGAGTCCTTTTCTTATGACTCTTATGATTGAAATAAATTTCATGTTTATATAAAATTCCTTAGTTGTGTTTAATTTAAAAAAAAAACCCATAGTTTTTACTCGAGTTCATTTTTAAAACTTGCTTTTCGTCCCTCATTTTTAAGCCTAACAAAAAGGTTTCGGAATCTTTCGAATATACCCAATATAGACTCATTCAAATTTCAACTTTCTACCTGCATCCTTTTGTTTTAATATTGCCAATCCTATTTGGGAAACAAATGTTCATAAATCTAAAGTATATATGCACAATATATATTAATATCAGTCATATTGCATACACAAATGTTTAAATAGCCAATTAACAATTTGCGTCTCTTTTTGGGACTGCAAAAAAACGAAAAGACCATTGAGAACAAAAATAAGTATAGACTATTAAATACCCTAATAAAATTAATGATGATTACTGTTTATATATGCAAGAATAGGAATTGTTTACACACTGAGGGGAATTGGAAGATGGAGTAAGAGAGAGAGAAAGAACCGCAGAGAATTAATTGATATTATCGTGTGATATGATGATATGAACTCCAACTTGACAAATTGCGATCAAGCGAAATGACAGAGCAAAAACATTGTCCAGAAAATACAACAGAATATATTGTATGTACATACGTAATATAATGAATCTATAGCATATATAGGAGTGCATCAGAAATGTCAGGTAGAAGTGTTTCAAGTGCCAATTGCCGACGTTGCAGAAAGGTGAGAAGCTGACAGGAAATTTTTGTTACTTGGGTTAGTATGTTTGTTATTACAAGCCGTTTGTATATCGCTTAACAATCTGTTAGGGAGTGTCAAAAATGGACTCTTTACTGCAATTAAAATGATCTGTTCATATCGGTTTGAGTTTGACTCTGAGAGACACTTCTTCGGTGTGTAGTGAGTCAGTGGCGAGTGTCATGCCGTTGCTCCTAATTAGCGTTATGTCGTCGTATCTCGGGGCGGCGGCTACTCCAAAAGGAAAAGCAAACATGATACACACACACAGACACACACACACATTCACATAGAGATATAGATAGATACTATGCACGGCAGTCCCAAAATTGGACAAGTGGTCCTGCTGTTTTTGCACTGCGATCCTTCCGCTGCCGCCTGTCCACCGAGAACTGCCAATAAAAAGTGTGTTAACAATTGACAAGTTGACGTCTTGACTTGATTTATTGTTGAACCGAGTAATGACATATCGGGAAACGGGACACAGACGACAAGGTGACCGCTGTGGGTCAGCAGTGTGTGAAAGAACCATGCGGAGGCACATATAAATTCAGTTGAATATACCACATTACGGTATTTATAATTCTTGCTTTTTTTACATTTTTCGCGAGATTTTCGAACTGTCAACAGCTTTTAAAATGGGGAATTATTTCACAAACGAAACGAAATGGAACAAAAATAACGTAGCATTTTCTATAGAGAAATTTAGCGAATTATGATAAATTAATTAAGATTGGGAATAAAGAATTTCAATAAGAGAGAGAAAGAGAGACAGACTAAAAGACAGAGCTAGAGAATGAGAGAAGACAATTTAACAAAACAGGTGAAGATGAAAGGAAATGAAACAAAAAATAACGTAGGTTTGTTTTATAGAAAAGTTTAGCGAACAATGATGAATAAAGTAAAATTGGCAATAATGAAATACAATAAGAGAGAGAGAGAGAGAGAAAGGGAGTAAGACAGATTGAGAAGGAAAGAAAGGCAAGTTAACAAAACGGGTGCAAATATTTCACAAATGAAACGAAATGAAAATGGAACAAAAATAATATCGGCTCTTTTAAATGAAGATTGGCAAATAAGGATGATAATAAAGTAAATGTGGGAATAAAGACATACAAATAGAGAGATAGGGAGAGAGAGAGTAAGAGACAGAGAGAGTAAGAGAGTAACAGAGTAAC
Organism: Zaprionus ghesquierei; assembly: GCA_018904095.1. Classification (NCBI taxonomy): domain Eukaryota; kingdom Metazoa; phylum Arthropoda; class Insecta; order Diptera; family Drosophilidae; genus Zaprionus; species Zaprionus ghesquierei. The sequence goes on from JAEIGP010000841.1 coordinate 908,161, forward strand.
AGAGAGTGGGCGATAGAGAAAGAGAGAGAGAGACAACTTATTTGTTGCATTTTTGGAATACTGTAATTGCATGAATTATTTGAATGATTTCACAGAGAGCATGGCAAATAAAACTAAAAACATATAAACGCAAGATCTTCTTGTTCTCCTGGTTATTAATACATATTTATCGATAAGTAGTGAAAGTGTTTTCAAACATTGTCATTGGGTATACGCATTGAGACTTGCTTGCTCTTTCCCTCTCTCTCATCTTTTTATTCTCGTCAGTTGCCACCTCTGCAGTCTCTATATATAGTATAAAGACTTTCTGCAGATATATGTGTACTATATGTATTCATTATTTATGTCATTTAAATGATGCGCTGGCACCGCTTGTCAAATAAATTAAGTTTGCTTTCGCGCCAGTTGCACAGTGCGTATGCGTAATGTGCACATAGATAGAAAGAGAGAATTGCCCCATCTCTCTCTCTCCCTCTCTCTGTCCAGCTAAAAAGAGTCCACGCACAGACAAAGGGCACATTTTTGACAATGGTGATGCGAATAAAAATAATAATGATAATAATAATAATAACGAATGCGAATGATGAGAGCCGAAGGCAGAAGGAAAGTGATGACGCGATGCTGCAGACAAAGCAAAGCAACACTCGACAAACGAGAGACTCGTAAAAAGCCAAAAACCAATGCGATGGCAACGACGACGACGACGACGGCGACGTAGGTGTGGTCAATCGAATTTATGTGTCCTTTGTATGTTGGGCCAAAAATATTAAAATATATAGCCTCGTAAGAAAGCCAGCGCCAAGGAAATCTACGGCACATTGGAGAGTAATATAAAACTCACAGAAAATAAAACAACAACAAGTTGAGACTAAGAAATAAAAAAGACAAAAGACAAGGAATCCAAAACAGGTTAATGTACCGCCGCATGGCAGCTTGTTATCAACTAACTGACTAACTAGCTAGTACTTAGTTCTTAGCCATGTTAGAGGCGCAATTTTTTAAAGATAATGTCCATAGAAACGATATGTTTTCAGCTTGGTATAACATAAATTTCAAATCATTCGCCTCAAGTGCCTCAGAGTTCTTCTAGGTTTTTTACTTCAAATTATGTTGTTCTCTTATCAATTTGTCAAATTGATAAATTTGGAGCGACGCGAGGACATTGCGCAATTTTGGGTAGGGTGTTATCAATCTGCGCAGCATACTTTATACAGAATAAGTAGAATTTTAATTGCCCACTCTTTCTCTCTCTCTCTCTCTCTCTCTCTGTCTCTCTGCATTGTCTCACTGTCAGCAAATTGACTTGATGAAGATGATGGCATACTCCGCAACGGAAACGCAACGTAAATCGATTTCCGTGAATCCGGTTTATCGCTATAAAAAGCAGCTTTCGGCTGCGAACTAAGAAATGGAATGGGAATGGTATAGAACAAAGTGGAATGACACATACAACACCTCTCTCTGTGTGTGTTTGTGTGTGTGTGTTGTGTATGTAGGTTGCATCATCTAATGAAAAAATAACAAAAAAAAAACAAGTAAGAAAGCTACAGTCGAGTGTGCTCGACTGTAATATACCCGCTACCCAGCTGCTCGTACATCATTTATTTGCGGAACAAGAAAACGGCTACAATTATATTTTGACCGTAAAAGGCTATGGACTTACAATATTTATGCAAAGTCAAAATCTAAAATACAAAAAAAAAAACATTTTTGCACACATTTAATTTTTGATGCGGGCGGGACTCGAACCTGTAAATGCATAATACAAGTAGTACTGTTCGTTTTGCAGTTCACAACTTAACTCATTTCACCACTGTACACGCACACACGATTTGGCACAATGCTGCAAGCTATGGAAAACGTTAAACTGAATAACTTCTGTGTTTATTATCCGATTGTTACCAAATTTTCAGAGATCATCTGACTAGCTATAGTTATCATGTAAACCGAAAATGATATGGCAATATGGCATCAAAATTGCGCTTGTAATCAATTTTTTTCGATTTACGGGGGCGTGGCCAAAATCCAAAACAAACTTGATCAGCGTGCAATAATGACACATATTATCACCAAATTTGGTAGTCCTAGCTCTTATAATAGCTGAGATCTAGATTTCACACGGACAGACAGACGGACAGACGGACAGGCGGACATGGCTATATCGACTCGGCTGTTGATTCTGAGCCAGAATATATATATTTTATGGGGTCGGAGGTGGCTTCTTCTGCCGTTTACATACATTTTCGGTTTGTACAAAGTTATAATACCCTTCTACTCTATGAGTAGCGGGTATAACAAGGAAAGAAAGCTACAGTCAAATTATCACACATTTAATTCCATCAAAAAAACGCTGCACAAGTTTATCCGCCAACTATTGTTTAAATTAGATCTATTTTTGAATAGCGCCATCTATATGTGAAAACTGCATAGCTTTACACATGCTACGGCTCAAACGAAGCATCGTGACGATGACGTCACGACGCGCACCATCGTCCGATTGGATTGTAATTGAAGAGAGAATTGATTTATATTGTAATTATCTATGTTCATACCAAAGCAGAGAGCTGTAACTTCAATACTTCGCCTGATAATCGAAAATTATCGATTTGCGTGGGCGGTGGGCGTGGCATCAAAAATTGAAAATAAACTTGATCTACCTATGGTATACAGAAACCTTTATGTGAAATATGATGTCTCTAGCTTTTGTAATAGCTGAGATCCAGACGTTCAAACGGACAGACGGACAGACAGACGGACATGGCTCAATCGACTCAGCTAGTGATCCTGAGTCAGAATATATGCACTTTGTGGGGCCTGCCACGCCTCCTTCTGCCTGTTACATACATTTGCACAAAGTTAGTATACCATTTTTGATGGTCGAATGGTATAAAAAGGAAATACTTGGAACGTACAAACACGTTTAAGACATCATCATACAATGCTTCATAAATAGGGTATGGTATTAGGTAAGAAGAATAATTACGTTCGATCGAGTAAGCAATATATCTGTGATTGTGAAGTGAAGTGATTATTCATTCTTATGGCATGCAAAGTGTATTTCTCTCTTAAGATATTTTTTATATGCATTGCATAGTTTGGTTACTCAGTATCGTACGATATTTCTTGTAGCATATCTGCGTCTAATCAACCGGAATATGAGATATAGCAGTTTAAGAAATACTTTGAATTCATTGATAGTTCACAACAATATATATATATATATATATATATATATATATATATATATATATATATATATATATATATATAGACTACTCTTTATCTCTCCATGCCGTACTTCACCTCGGGATGGTATATTATGACTTTATTCATTTCTCTTGAATCAATTTGCCATTTGCAATGCGAAAGTCGCAAGTTGCATTTCGCGCTTGCTTTGCCATTTACAAATTGCTATTATTAGTTGTTATTGTTGTTGTTGTTGTTGTGTTATTTGTTTATTTTAATTGCTTTTGGCATGAGTAATAATTGTCAATGGAATTTAACATTTTTGTTGTTATTGTTGTTTGGCTGCTGTGCTTATGAAATCAGTAAGAAACGTTTACTGCAGTTCAAAATACCCTTTAAAGTGTGAATATACTTTAAAGAGTGTAGGCTGTAGCTGCTTTTTGTTATCGATAACTTTGTATGCAATGCTGAGTCAAGAATATTCTGGACTTAAGATCTCCACAAGCTTTATAAACAAAATAGTTTCAACTTGTAGATTTCTTGAGACACGTTCTCTTCAATAATCCATAATATAATCGACATGCGATAGTATAAAATGTAATCAATATTAATAACGAAAGCTTATGGCAATGATATATGTTGGAAAAGTGAAGTATCATAGGGGTTCTGTCTCAGTGATGTTTGAACTAAAATAAAATCAATATTAATATTTAAAGTTAGTGGTCATGCTATATAGTGCCAAAAAGAGAGTATCATAGGGTTCCCATGCAGAGATTTGTAACCCAAACTACTTAGTTGTCACTCGATTATTCAATCAATTATATTATTTTTCATAGAAATTGTGCAAAAAATAATCGATTGCGAACTTGAAAGCGTTTATTTTGCGTATAAGATAGTTTCAACTAAAAGATAAACAAATTAACAAACACTTTTCGCACACCTTTAACAGGGTATGCAGTCAAGTTGTCCCCCGTGTACTGTAGTTTGTAGTAATCGCATAACAAACGATCGCCTACAGATAGGTTCGTGTGTGGCATTAGGGGTGGAATATGGATGAAGGGGTTTGAAGGCGGGTAGGGGGCTGCTTATGTGGCGCTATTGTTTAAACGATTCGCAAAGCAGGTTTCCGTTTAGCAATAAAGTAGTTCCCCCGGTGTGCACTGGAAATTCCTATGAAGGGATGAGGCATTTATTTTTTTTTAGAGGCGAAACGGTTATCTAAAAGCAATATGAAGTGAAACGAAAGCAAAACAGGTGTGTGTGTGTGAGTGTGAGTGTGCGTATGAGTTTGTGTGTGTATGTGTGTGTGTGTGTTACTCAGTTTTGGCATTTGTTTTGCGTGCGAAGCAATTGGCAAATGCAACATTTAATGATGATGCACACTTTGATGTTTGAAGCAGGTTAGCAGGTGTGTTGTATGTGTATGAGTGTGTGTATGCGATTTCCACACATGTGGCACACGCTGCGTGTTGCAATTACAGTCATTAGACACGTTGCAAGCACTTGCAACCTAATTGACAAGCGGCCATAAACCAAACCAGTTACGTGTGTACCACATGGTCCCTCGCCCTCCTTCCACACAGTGCTGCTCAAACTGTGCTAAGCGAACAAGTGCAAAGCTAACGTCAAAGTCGCAGGCGCAGTCGACGTCGACGTCGACGCTTCGCTTAGATAACGCAGGCAAACAAAAGGCAGTCGCGATCGATGGCGCCAGCTGCCTCTTGCCTCTTGCCTTTATAGTTGTTGTTGTTGTGCACTATAAAAAAACAATAACAATAAGTAGAGAAAATGCCAACTAATAAGCTGAAGAGTGGGTGGGTTCCCTAGCTAACAGAGGTGCCGCTGGCAGGGAGAGGTGGATGAGGGGAAGGGGAAGGGGGAGTAACTTGTTATCAGCAGGCGCGGCGCGATCGAGGCAGATGGTTAAAGTTGCTTGAAGAGGGGGGGGGGAATGAGGTAAATGGGCAGGCACTACTACGCCAGCAAGTGTAGTACCTAATTGTGTAGGGGCAGGGGCAGGCGCAGGGGACTGCTTTCGCTGGAGAGGTGCGCTACGCAATTAAAAATATTTTCATGGTCAACAAAGCAGCGTGCGAGCACGCGGTAGAGAATGAGTGAGAGAGAGAGAGCGAGAGAGAAACTAAAGCAGAAAACAATTTGCTTTGTTTCCAAAATTAACACACACACACGCACAGACACACACACACACACACACATATATCTCTATATATGTTTGTGCTTTGTTATGTGATTTTGGCGACAAGTGGCAGCGTGTTGGCAGCCTCGACTTTACCTTTACGTTTGTGCGCAACACGTGCAGCGTGCTGCCAGTGACTTGAAAACTGTTAATCGAAACTTTCGAAATTCTTAACTGGAAATCGTTTTCGATTTCTGAGCTTAACTTGTCTATAAAATCTGATTGAAACCCATAATGAGTTACACAGTTTGAATTGACACGATATAAGATAAAAGACAAGAAATTAATAAAGAGAGAATAGAGATATGATATAATGATGGGAAATCACAGAGACAACAAGTTGAGTTGAGAAATCCCTAAAGTCTAATCTCTATCATCATTAATATTTTTCGACCATAACATAGATACTAGATACTAGATCTATAGTTCAAAGATATTATAAGATGCGCAAACAAATGCTATCAAAGAAGAATTGGCACAGTTAGTATTGGGTTGGTAGAGAACCGTAGTTTTAAGCTGGGAAATTACAAATGAATTGTAAAGATGTTGATGAAGAGATAAAAGAGTACAAAACGATATGTGGGAGTCTAGCGGCATAGGGAGAGGGCGAAGAAGACAAAGAAGGAGGGGCAACATTGAAGATTTCTTTGTTGCTTTAACTTTACTTTGTGGATTGCAGCTACGCTTGCTACGCTTGGTTGTTGTTATGGTATTAGTTATTGTTGTTAATGTAGTTGTTGTTTTTGTTGTTGTTGGTGGGGTTGTTGTTGTTGCTGCTTCTATATGCGCATAACGGGCTCAGTGGGACGTGCAACGGCATTCGATGTCGGCTTTTTTTTTGCTGCAAACCGGTTGCGCTGGCGCGAAAGAGGCGGCGATAGAGAGGAATAGAGAGAGAGAGAGAGAGAAAGAGAGAGAAAGAGAGAGAGAGAGAGGGAGTTGAAGCGGCAGCTAAAAAACGGTTATAGTAATTGTGTAGTTTGTTGGCGTGACTAGCAAGAGAGAGAGAGAGACAGAGACGGAGAGAGACAGAGAGAGATAGAGTGGAAGAGGAGAGGCAAGGGAAGGACTGGGGGGCGGCACAGCCACGGTGCTTCTGCTTCGACAGCGCCAAACGATTTTTTAAGCAAAGCTAATAAATTACAGAATTGGCCCCCTTTGTTGTCATTGTTGTTGTTGTCTTTGTTGTTGCTGCGGTTAAATTTAAAATTTTCGATTTCAAAGTTGTGTGCATGACGTAATTTGCGTGCGCCGCTGGCGACAAATTAATCCGGCGACGATGTCACTTGACCTTGGTACACTTACCAACAACAACACTAACATCAACAACAACAAACACAGCGGTAACAAAGACGACAACACAAACACGCAGCGAAAGCATCAACGGCGGCAGCAGCAGCAACGCTCAATAGGCCTCTAAGCCGGGCTAACAATTTGACGTTGTTGCTAGGCAGGCAGTTGCATAACTGCAGAGCCTCCTACTCTGGTCCTCTCTCCCCCCATTTGGGTATGCCCCTGGCTAACGAACCCGCCCCCGCCCCCCGCCTCGCGCCCCATGCCCCTAGCTGTATTACACAAAAACGCTAAAAAGTTTGATGTATCATATTGGGTCAGTGTGTCAGCAAGCAATAAAAATTAACACATACAAGTGTGAAGAAGTGGTAGAGAGAGTGAGAGGGAGGAGAGAGAGACAGAGAGAGAGAGAGGGAGGGAGAGTGAGAGTGAGAAGCCTGATACAATATCCATATATGGCTGCACTTCGCTGTCTCTCTCTTTCTCCACCGAGCGAATGCAATGAAAATGATTAATTAACCCAGACCTTTAAACACAATTCGAGCTTCATTGTTGTTCTCGTTGTTTCGTCGATTTAAAGTACATACACACATATGTATGTATATATATATATATATATATATATATTTTCTTTGTATGTTGTATGTGCAAAATAATGAGCTACGTATTACAGATACAACTCTTTACTTTGACTTGATTCTAAAGTTGTGATTAGGGGAACTTTTAATCTACAAATTGCAAAAATTCAGAAAAATTTTAGAATTTATTTATTGTACTATTACTAAGGGTAAAAATAGGTTGATTTTCAATAAAGTTATGGTGGGTGTCTCTGTCTCTCTCTGTCTCTCTCTCTCTCTGTCTCTCTCTCTGTCTCTGTATCTCTCTTTGTCTCTGTATCTCTCTCTCTGTCTCTGTATCTCTCTCTCTGTCTCTGTCTCTCTCTCTGTCTCTCTGTCTCTCTGTCTCTCTGTCTCTCTCTCTCTCTCTCTGTCTCTGTCTCTGTCTCTCTCTCTACCCTCGAATTTCTCTCTCTTTCTTTATCTGTCTATCTCTATATTTGTATTTTTCGTATTCTTCCTATTTCTCTTTCTCCTTTTATCTCTAACCTTCTATTTCTTTCGCTCTATCTATCTCTTCTTTCTATTTTTACCCTTGCATTTCTTTCTTTCTCTCTCATATATCTTTATCCTTGTATTTCTCTTTCTGACTTTATCCTTGTATTTCTTTCCCTCTCTTTCACTCCATTGCATTGTATTTCTCTCTCTATCTCTCTCTCTTTCTCTAGCCAGTCTTATCGAAATAGTCAGGTCAGTTATGCCGTCTGACGTAATTACTGCAGTGATGCAGCTGCGCTGCAACTGCGCTGCTGTTGCTGGTCTGCTCTGCTCTGGTCAGCTCTGTCTGTGGCTTTTATCATAGCACAAAGGCGACACATTAAATCACGTACGACAACAAATCGCTGGGCCGCAGCGTTGGGCAATTTACGCTAGCCACAGCGATGGTTGCATGGGGGGGGGGGGGGACAGCCTAGCGCATTCTGATAGTTTCTTTGTGTGTTAGACAGAGGGAGAAAGATAGAGAGAGAGAGAGAGGGCATGGGGGAAAGGGGCCTGACTTTGTAATGGCATTCGATTGTTTTGCACATTTAACTTGCTTTGAGATTCTCTGATACGATTGCGTTGTAGCAGCTGCTGTTGCTGAGGCTTGAGGCTGCTTGACAGGCTTAACAGACTGTTACCAGTGAACACATGTGGCTTAACAGAGAGTTAACAGAGTAGTAGAAGAAACTAAACTAATTAACATTTCCCTAACATGCGCTCTCTCTTTTCTCGTCTTGCAGGCTCAGCGTCCCGAGAACACAGTTATGCAGGCGCTTGAATCACTTAACGATTCTCAGGTGAATGATTTTCTCAGCGGCAAGACGCCCCTCAATCTGAGCATGCGTCTGGGCGATCACATGATGCTCATCCAGCTGCAACTGAGCACGGTTAATCCCGCCGCTGGCACGGCACCAGCTGTGGCCACAGCTGCACTGCCAGCGTCAGCCACAAACCAGGGCGGCGGCGGCTCATGTAGCACTGGCTCCAGTTCCAGTTCCAGCTCCAGCTCCAGCTCTAGCTCTAGTAGCTCTAGCTCTAGTTCTAGCTCCTCTTCGTCGGGTTGTGCTGGCGCTGGTTCGCACTCGCTGCACATGCGCACACGCTCCTCCTCCAGCCAGCGTGGCTCGGTCAGCGGACGCATTGGCAACGGTCATGTACACAGTCATCAGCATCCGAGTCTGCAGCACAGTCACAGCCATCATCACCATCATCATCACCATCATCACAACAACGCATCGGCTGTGGCTGCAGGCACTGCAGGTGGCTCCACACGTGGCAGCAGCAGCGGCGGCAGCGGCAGCGGCAGCTCTGGTTCCGCTGGCAGTCGCAGCGGATTGACTCATGCTGCATACGTTGGACACAGTCACGGACACAGTCATGGGCACGGACACAGGAAACCTGATTTAAGCTCGTATCTAAGCAAACGCGATTACGAAAGCATTCAGAACATTGTGAAGAGCATCGCCATAACACAGGCTGCTCAAGCTACAGGCTCAACAGCAGCAGCAGCAACAGGGGCGTCAGGAGGAGCAGGAGCAGATGCATCGGTAACTGCAGCTGGAACTGCTAGCAAGCCACAGCTGGAGCAATCGCCCATTAAATCGCTCTCGAATCTCGTCCTAAGCCCCATCAAAACGACGGCCATGAAGAACATGCACATCAATCATGGAACCGTTGCCTGTTCCGGCTCCGGCTCCGGCTCCGGCTCTAGCTCTACCTCGAACTGCTCCAGCGCTGGCGCTGGAAATAGTTCCTCCTCGTCCTCCTCCTCCTCTAGCGGCGGCAATCAGGCAGTCAGCAGTGCCAGTGGCTGCACCAGCAGTGGTTGTCAGCAGGATCCGATAGCCGCCAAGCTCACCTCATGTCTCTGCACACGCCTCTTGACGCCAGCTGCGTCACCGACAGCAGCAACGCCACCAACTGTTGCAGCAGGCTCCACTGGCAACAGCAGCAACAACGTCAGCAACAACAACAACAGCAACATGGCCGTTCTGAGTCGCGCCTCTAGCGCTGGCTCGTCTTCATCGTCGCTGCACAAGACCGTCAATAATCCGATTGCTATAACACGATCCAAGCATCGGCATCACCATCATCACCACCATCATCATCATCATTATCACAATGCTGCTGCCGTGGCTGCAGCAGCTGCTGCTGCATCATCTGTGCTCAAGCCGCAGGAGAGCGCAACAGCATCAGGAACAGGGTCTGGGCCAGGAGCAGCAGCAGCAGCTGCAGCTGGGGGCAACAGCACCAGCTGTGAACTGGATGATGGCGCCGGCAATCTGGCCGTCTCCGATACACGCACACTGGCCGAGGCATCACGCAATCTCACCCAGACGTTGCGCAAACTCTCCAAAGAGGTCTTTACCAACAAGATCGACTTGTCTGGCGGCAGCAGCGGTGGCAGCGGCTCGGGCAGTTTGGGCGTTGGTGCCGCTGGCGTTGCGGGCAGTGGTACAGGTGCCGGTGGCGATGAGACGCCACGCAAGAACGGCTCTGGAGCTGTCATCGAATCGATGCGTAATCACGGCAAGGGCATCTATTCGGGCACATTTTCGGGCACACTGAATCCAGCGCTGCAGGATCGCTTTGGGCGACCCAAGCGTGACATTTCGACAGTTATTCACATACTTAACGATCTGCTGAGTGCCACGCCTCAGTATAGTCGTGGTGCACGCATAAGCTTTGAGGCGCCAGCCAGTACATCGAGCAGCTCCTCTAACAGCTCCCCAGCCAACTCCTCATCGAACAGTGGCAGCAGCAGGAACGGAATTGCTGCGCTCACAGCCACAGCCGGCGGCGTGCACAATGGAACACGTGGCAAACTGGTGAGTAGTAATAATATTTGTTCCATAGAGGATACAACAGTATAGCTCCGTCTCTCTCTTTTGCTTGCAGTACTCGTCGAAGCACCACAACTGCGCCAAGTGCAACAGTCGTGCCCAGCAGCAGCAGCAACAGGCAGCAGCAGCAACTGCTGCACTCTCCGCCGGCAGCTGTGCCTACGGCGAATGCAATGGACACTACATGGGCAAGAGCAGCTCCAGCAAATCTGCGCTCAGCTGTTGCTCAGATGTTGCCAACGGGAGTAGCAACGGCAACGGCAACGGCAACTCCTCCTCGACGGGCGGCTGCAGTTGCCGCTATCGCAGAGGCGAGGATGGGCAGCGTGGCGAGCGGGAGCACACGTGCCAGAAGTGTGTGGTGGAGCTGACCAATCGCAAGACCAAATCGAAGCTGGACCAGCTGCGTCTGGTGTTGCAACAGCGCAAGCAGAAGCGTGAGGCACGCAAGCTAAAGAGTTCACCCTACAATGCGGAGGCGCCAGCAGCAGGTGCAGCAGCAGGAGCAGCAGCAGCAGCGCCGGCAGCAGCGTTGGAGAACACCTCATCGCAGTACAGTGCAGTCAGTGCATTGGTAGCCACGCCCATGCAGCAGGTGGCCAGGTCAAGCAGCACCAACACCGGCAGCAACACCGGCAGCAACAGCGGCAGCAACACCAGCAGCAACAGCGGCAGTCCAGCAACGGCAACAACTTCAACGGCAACAACAGCAACTGCAACCACAGCAACTGCTGCAACAGCCACAGCAGCAACGGCGGCGGCAGCAGCAGCAGCAGCTGCCACAAGCACAAACACAGCACCGCCCAGCGAGGTGTCGCCCAACCACATTGTTGAGGAGGTGGACACTGCTGCCTAAGCCACCCAGCTCAAATCCGATTCGACCTGTTTAACACCTTTATAGCATTTACTAGTTAGAGAGTTGCAGCAGAAGCAACAACAACTATTTTTTGTTTATTGTTTAATTGTAATTTGAATAGTATTTTTTTGTTTTGAGAAAGTTTGGCAAATTTTTTTTTAATTTGTTTGTAACGCGGCAGCGCCCGCTTACCCCTTAACCATCCCGCTCGCAATTGTTTGAGACATTTGAGGGAGAGCAAGATGGAGAACGATCCCACAACTTCCCCCCACACGCACACGCCCACGCACACGCCCAACCCACACCCCACACTCTGCCCATGTCGTATACTTAATTTAGTGTAATTCTTCTGCGGCTGATGTAAAACGAGGCACGAGGCACGCGGCAGGGCTACACAATGATGAAATGTAAATCTATATTAAGAATGAATGAAAAGAAAGAATAGAAAGAAAGGAGAAATGAAGAAAAGAAAAACTTGAGGAAAAGCTTGAGTAAAGCAAATGTTGCAGATGCTAAATTTCTAAATAATTTTTTGTTTTTAAATTTGATGTGGATAAAAGCCAAAGCGGCGGTAGAAAGTGAAGTTAAGAAAAGTAGAAAAGTAGAATTAATTTTTGAAAACACACCAACACTCACACACACACACACACACATACTCCCAAGTTGAGAAAGTAAGGGAGAAACCTTAACAGCTTTATGTTATGTTAACTTTTAACAGCGCCCGTCGCTGTAAACCTAATTTGCCTTAATAGAAAATCGTCTTTTGTTTGTGTTTTTCAAATGCGCAAAGTTTCGTCATTAATTAATTAATATTATTACTATTACTTTATATCTACACAATACGATTACTACTATTATCATAATTATAATTACACTAGAAGTTTAAAATATCATCACCAACATTGTGTTTCTTGATTAAACTATTACCTATTATTGTAAGAATTATCAATTATGGTAGTTCATTTATTTCTATTTTATTTTTTTGTTTCGTTTTTAATTCAATTGAAATCGTGAAACGTCTTCACATTTCCAGACACACACACACCCACACACACACACACACACTATTTGAATTAGTTTCTAAGCTACTTTATATTGATTGATTTTCCATTCACAACTAGGTCGGTTAAGAAAGAAGGAAATGGCGAGAGGGAAAGATCTCCCGATTTGCGTTCAATCTATATCCAATAATACCTACATAAATACCTATCATAATCTTAAAGAGTAAAGAGTATTTGTATTGTAACACAAACTATAAACGGAATTGGAAACCGAGAATGCAGATAGTTAATATTTGAAAGCGTTTAATATTTAATTTGTAATTATCTAATTACTATTATTATGAATTCAGTTATTTTTGATTATCTTTAATTAACTTTATCAATACGGAAAATATCATTGCAATTATCTTCATTTGATTTCAATAAACATTTAGTTAATGGTTTTTTTTTTTAAATACACATTTGATTTATTTATTTACACCTCTTATCGACCATTACCAAGGTCGCTGTTAACACTCTGTTAACGCACTGTTAACTTCTACGTTTTCATGTGCAATAAAAGAAGAACGACGAAGAGGAATGAAGGAAAAGAAGCAAACAATTTTTTATGTCTAATTTGACTTTGACTCTGTTTGAAATTATGTGCCAATTGCAAATATTCACATACCCTTTATAAAAACTAGACATATATAAGAATTGTAAATTATATGGTTAATCAACCCTCGACACACACACCCACACACACACACACAGGCGTACCCTTAGATACACACACAGCCAAGGCGGCAAAAGGATGAAAATTCGACCAAATAGAAATCAGAGAGAACTAAAATAAACAATTCACGAGGCGCGTCTATTTAGTATGATCTATGTATGTGTATATTGTATCGTCCTAGATTTTATATTAAGCATTAAGTCAAGAATCATGTGCAATTTATACAAAATGCTTATGCATTAGAAGTATCTTATTTTTTTATAATCTAACATAGAGTGGAAGCGTTACGAATTACATCTGCGGTCGAACCACGCCACATCTTGGCGAGCATCTTAAGTAATTTATGTATATGATTATCGGAACACGATTCCGAAAGAAATCGCAAGTATCAGAAAATTTAAATTTCGTAACGTCCCTTGCGTGGTTCGTCCGCTAGGTGCGCTTGTATGTATATGCGGTAAGGCGAAGCGGAAAGGATAACACAATTAACAATTGAAGATTTGCATTATTGGGAAAAAATATAGAGAAATGAGATAAGTTTTGGCTAAAGTTGGGGCTAGATTTGGAAATTGGCAGAGTTGGTTGGCATTTCGTTTGGACAGATTGGGCTTGGTTAGTTTCAATAGGCAACAAGAACTCGGTTGGATTATTTCAGCATATCTGCGTGAATTTCTAACAAAGTACAAAAACAAAAAAAAAAAAAACGATGAGATTTGTTATGATTACATTATACTATATACTAAAGTACTTTATAGTTCAAATATTAATACATTTACACATGCCACAGAAAAATTCACTGATTCTCAATTTTTGCAAAATGAAAAACAAGAAAAAAAAACACAAGATCGAAATCGAATCCCCAAAACATATGCGCATCATTTGCTGAAATCAATTTACACTTAAAACGTATCGCAACTAAATGATATTTACTTAAATTAAATTAACTTAAATTAAATTTGTTGCATTTATTTTTAGTAGTTGAAATTTACGAGAGCCCAAAAATGAAACAAAAACAAAAGCAAAAACATACAAAAAAAAAAAAACAACGCACTCAACATATTTTTTGAATTGAGACATTTTTGTTGGAAGTAAAAAAGAAAACAAAAAGAGAAAACACAAGGAAAACACAAAAAAAAAACAAAGAAAATATTTGGTCAAAATGAAGTACACAAATTAAGCGAAATTACAAAATTACAAATCGAAATTATTAGCTAAATTATTTGGAAGCCCTTGAACAAGCAACTTGGCCAAGCTAACAAAAAACTAAAAGAAAACGTAAAGCAGAAGAGGCGAACCGTTTTTCCCCCCAACCACAGTGTAAAAAGTGGAGAAATGGAAATCAATGAAATGAAGAAATTAAAAGAATAATAAGATAGTTTTAAGTGGAAATGCCCAGTGGGTAGAGAACTTAGCAAAATTTTATGATGCAAAACTTATTATACATACATGTATTTATAAAGCAGTGCAGCATACATACACACTTAAATATAACTGATATATTCAATGAAATATACATATATATACATATATATTGATATGATGTGAAATTGCAAACTTATGGCATAGTATGGGTACATTATGTATGATCAACTAACAATGCCGGCGCATTCGAATCCATTAGCGACAATTTCAGAGAGTACACGAATATATATATTATATGCATACATATAATAACATATAGTATATTAACAAATATATTATATGCAAATATATAATAACAATAATTGGTAGCTTAAGCGTATTACACTAAGAACTGCGAACTGCAACTAGCTGGAGAACAACCCTTACATATGTATGACGTTGCTTGTTTGTTTTCGAAAATCGATTTCGGGCAAGTTTCGATATCTGGCATTGAAAATCTGACAAGGAATCAACACGTTTTCAATGTTCAGCTCGATTTACATATTATTGATATACATAGTCTGGAGATCTCTCAGCGTAGTCCACATTTTCGGGACTCCATGCACTTTTCTTAAAATTACAATGAAAACCAAATTGAAATCCAAAGTCACACACAAACACAGACATACATACACACTCATACACACATACACACATACACACACATAAATACTCATAACTTCAAAATTAGCTGCAAAATATTATGAATATTCAAGAAAACACAAAAATTAAATGTGTGAGCGCATTTAGTTTTAATTGTTATGTGTAAAAAAAACCCCATAAATATCTAACTTAAATGCAATGAAAACCCAAGCAAGAACAAAAAAAAAGCAGAGGCGCCCTACATGATTGTTCCAGAAATCCAACAAAACAAAAGGCAAATGGCAAATTAAGCAAAGTAAACAAATAATGCAAAAGTAAAAGTATTCATCAATAAAACATTAATTTGAAACACTTAATTAATGTGGAACTGTGTTTTATTTTAAGTGAATTTTAATGGCTTTGGCATCAAGTAGCAGCGGACCCCAAAAAGTATGCTACACTTTAAATTTCGTTGGTTTGGTATTTGCCTGCAGTTGTAAATCCTTGCATACTTTTAGGGCTGGCCATAAATAATGCATCATGTGCACACGGTTGAGTGAAAACAGAATAAGAGACAGAGATAGAGCGTGGCACAGTGGGCTAAGTCGAGTTTTTGACTAGTAAAAATAAATTTTTCAGGATAACGGATGCCGTTACTTTCTATAGGCATGAGTATGCGAAGACGTATCTTGAGTGAATTTAAATGGGGCGTTTTTGCATCCTCAACTCAATATGAAGCTGAAAGTTATTGTTAAAAAACTTATAATATCAAAACTCAAGTCATATATTTGTTTTTCTTCTGTTTATTATGCTCAATTTTTGGTTTGACTTTGTGTATATAATTTGTTACGCATGCGATTATATAATTTCTGGTTTCCGTTTTACATTTTTATGTTATGTTTTCTTTATTTGTTGTTGTTGTTGTTTTCCTTTAGTTTTTGTTTTTTATCTTTGGTTTATCTTTTGCCTTTACAAATAATCATCGCTCGTCGTACCTACATACATACATATATCGTTTGTTTTTTATCATCTTTGTAATTTATTTAATAAATATCTTTCATATACTCATTAATGTTCTATGCATACACATACACATGCACATGCATATACGTTATATGTATAAATAATTTACACAACAAAAAAAAAAACATTAAACAATTTGTGTTTTTTATATAACTCTTTTGTTTTTTTTTGTTGGTATATAATGTTTGTTTGTTCTTGATGCGTTTTCTCGCTTTGCTTTCGTGCTGATCCAAAGTTAGTGCTGGGGCCCGTTGCTGGATGTGCCTTGGGCTCGCATGAAGCTGTCTGCTGCTGTGGCTGTGGCTGTGGCTGTGGCTATACCTTCTCTTCTTCTTCTCTTTATATTTAATTGTTTTTGGTGGGCGTAGGCGTTGGCGCGGGCGTGGCCAGTGGCGCCCCCGTAAATCGGATCAAAGCCAGAAAATGCAAAAGTTTCATATCGTTTCGTTTCAGTTGAAGTACATGAATTTTTACTATATTATTAAGCACATTGTTATTGTTGTTTTATTTAACACTAGTTATAATTTTCCCCATCATTTTCTTCTTCTTTAAGCGAGTATTTTACATAGAAATGCAGTAATAGCATGTGTGTGTGAGTAGATGTAGGGGTTTCTCATATGTATTCGACATACGTATACATCGGTTAGTAGACATAAGTATGCAATGCTTAGCTATAGATAGGTAGTATATGGAATGTATATATGTATATATATAGTATGTGTGTATATATATATAGTAAATTGTATCTATATATAGTATATATATAAATGTTAGCGTTCGCTTTGGTTTTACGTTTACGTTTATCTCATTCTATCAACGTGTATAACGAGTAGTAGCACAATTTTTGGACGAAGATGGTTCTTGAAATCGAAGCTTCTAATGTCTATATACGTGTAGGTGTCTGTGTCTGTGTCTGTGTGTGTGTCTGTGTGACTGTTGTAGTGTCTCCTTGTGGTTGGGCTCTAGTAAGCGTGCCTTGAAATCATGTGGAAAGCTGTCGTATGTCATAACTGAAGGAATACTTGATAATTGAATACTTAAGCGCTTCTCAATTTACAATAGTACATGAACAAATACTTAGGTTTACGATTACAGCTGCATTTTATGTCATTTACGATATTCGAAATCGATATACAATTTGCAAAATATCTAAGAATATATATACTTAGTTCCGAAACTCTCGATATATTTATATATGTATGTATATATATATATATATATATTGTATGTATACTTTAAATGTATGCATGTGTGTGGGTGAGACTGTTCCTGTTCCATTTTGCAGCGAAAGCAATGCCAGTGAATGAAATGGTGATGGTGGAGAGGGAGACGGGGAAGTGTTTCTTGTGCACTTTTGATAGTTCTTATGTTTAAGCATACTCGGTATCTTTATGGGGTGTGGCATGATTATAGGCATTGCAATTGTAACGGTAACTGTATCGTAGCATTCACTTGGTGTGTGTGTGTATATATATCTTCCATTTGTTCTCTCGCTCTCTCTTTCTCTATCTCTATGTCTGGCTCTCGCTGCACAACTAAGCTAAGGACGTTTTCGTAAGAAGGTCATCGTGATATATGCATGTATTTCTGAAATATTTACCCGCTGCGATCCGATTCGAACTGTTCTAAATCCTCATCGATAGCTATCTTTCCCTCTCATTCTCTCCCTCCCTCGCACAATATTAACTATTAGAACTAAGCTTTACAAAAAGGCGTGCAATTTCCGTACTTCTTTCTCCGCATTACATCTTTGTTTTTTTGGTTTAGCTATGGTTTTATTTTATGATTTTAAGTTTATGTTTTTTTCTTTGGAACAAAAGGCTTACGCTTGTTATTTGTCGTAGCTTCCACATTCTAATTAATTGAACTTCCTCTGCAACCTCAATTCTTTCAGTAGCTTCGGTCTAGTATATTCCACAAAAAAAAAAAAACAAATATCGATAGCCAAATTATAACGTTGTTTATGCATATACATCAGATTAATATATGTATATATACGTATATCAGCGTTATATCGACATAAAGCTATACATACATACATAATATATAGATCTTTATATGTATATATAAATACTCTATCATTATATATATCCTTCGATTTAAATGTTAGTTAACAATAATGCTGCCTAAATTGCACGCGCTTTCTCTCTCTCTCTCTTTTCTTCTCCATTGCTGTCTTGCACGATCGCTGGTTTAACCCGTATTTAGATCTCTTAAATATATATGGGATTCTCCTGTCCGGTGAGCAAGCGAAACATTGAAGTCGGCATCGTTTTCATGAGTATCTGAAAGAGAGGCAAATTTATTGATAGGTTCCTTTTCTTTTCGGTTTCACACTTACCTCGCCTACCGACGTGGCCAACAAATTGACGATCTTCTCGTGCGGCACTGCCACAACGCTCTGATTGTTGATCTCGATGATGCGATGACCCACTCGCACACCTCCTCGCTCCGCAATACCACCACGCAGCAAGCTGCAGATCTGCATAAGGAAATATCGTTTCATTAGTATAGGCTACGATCTATGAAGGTCATTTAGCTCTTACCACGCCGTTCTGCACACTGAACCCGAGTTGATATTTAGTTTCCGGTCGCTTGATCTTCACCTCAACCACTGGTGCGCAGGGCACAACTGTGAACTTCACCACGGTCTGGTTTTTGGTGTTCTTGATGTACGTCTGGCAGGTAGAGAGCGGCAACCCGACCAGGCTCAGTCCGTTGATCGCGATCAGTTGATCGCCGATATTCAATTGACCGCAACGTGCTGCCGCGCCGGAACTCATAAGGTTCGCAATGACCACCGTGGGCAGCATGGAACCCCAACCGCTCTCCACAATGACCACGCCTAGTATCTCGCCTTTTGCCTTGGGCACAACGACCTCTTTCTGAAGTTCCTTCTTGGCGAAAATCTCCAGTTCGTCGCCAAAGATCTCCTGGCTATTGAGCACCTCTTGGTAGTCCATTTCCTTGACGAAACGATGATCCTCGATGCCGTTGGCCTTGAGGAATTCCATGTAGGCCACTTGGAAGGCCTGACCGATCGATTGCGCGATAAACTGCGCCTCGTCGCTCTCGAACACGTGACAGATCATCTTGGGCGTGCGATTCGGCTTGGGGGCATCGTCGATGTCCTGCGGCACGAAGCGACGACGCGCCATTAGCACCACAAGGTCGCCAATGTCGGCTATATACGAGATGGTGCGTAGTGCATGGTCCATCATTATCTCCTTCAGATCGGTATTGAGCACCATTATCTTCTCCGTCGATATAAATAGATCAACTTCCGTGCTCGGCTGTACATCGCCGTCGGGTGCCTGTAAAATGCGATCAAGAGAAACAACAAATTAGAGGGAGGAGGAGCAGAGCTATTGCAAACGGTTTGGGGGCTTTTTCTAGGGTGCGCATTGCTAATCGATTTTCACTCAATTACAATCTTAACTGAAGCTTCGAATAAGTTATCAGATATTTTTTATCAATTTGTTGGCAAATTAAATAGAGATCAAAAAGAGCGCGAGCTAGGATATAGTATGTATGTAGCTAATACTCAAATTCTACTTACCAGGGCCTATTCAATGCGAATTTAGTAATCGATAGTTATCGATATCGATTGTGTATTGTTTATTTGCATGGCGATACGTGGATTCGTTTAAGTTTCGTTATACAATGGATGGATGCATGTAAAATACACAATATATAATTAAAAGTCGGATGAGTTTTCGCACACAGTCACTTCCGGTACGCTATGTGAGGATGCTACGGGGCAGGGTATTTCAATTGAAATGTAAACCAGAAATTGTAAATAGCATTGAAATTTTGAAAATTTTCACTGTGGATGTTGAAAGTGTGCACCAGAATGATTGCAAATTGTAGAACATTCAGATTAATATTAAATTTAAAGCTAAGTCATTTTTGTAATTACAGCAACAGTCAAGCCTGGCTGACTGTAAAATATCCTTCGTGATAGATACATCAACAAGTCATGAAATTTGTTCAGAGGGATTATAATTAATTTTTGGTAGAGGTTATGTCAACCCCATTTACAGAACTTTTCGTTCATCATAAACTTACTAAAATTAATGATTTCACGCGAATTGGCATTTTATTTATGGCTTTACTCCCCGAGTTATTCTTTATCCCAAACATTTGAATAAGATAAGCATAAAGGCTATCTGTGTGGCAAAGCAAAGAGTTGTATCGAACTAAATAATTTGATATTTGTTTTATGGTAGTGAAGGGGGTGGCACCCAAGATTTAAAGTAACCTCTATCTAAGTAAGGTAAACAGTAACCTTAATGTAAAGTTTGGTGACTCAAGCTCTTAAAATAACTGAAATCTTTATGTTCAAACAGACGGACAGACGGACAGACGGACATAGCTACATCCTTGCCAAATCCTGGCTAATTTATTTCTCTTCTCTTTGTCAGATACCTAGTATACACAAGAGTTAAACAGTTGTTAAATGTTTTGTTGTTTAAATTTTAGATTAGCTTGACGTGAGTTATTTTAAAATTTGTTTCAACTGGCGCACATTTTCTTATCATTGTTTTGTTTTGTTTTGGTTTTCTTTTAAGGATTGCAGGGTACAACTACATATGAGGCAATTATCGAAAGTTTCACCTTGATGCGCGACACGGCCTCCTCGGCTTGCATCATGCGTGTCGATTTGGTGGGTTGACCTTCACAGACCAGCTGCGTGGAGCCCAAGTACTTGGCCCGAAATAGCACACCCTCGATGAGCACTGCACCGCCTGTTGTTGTCGTTTATGTTGTTCATGTTGAGTTATAGTTGGGTTGGTAAAATAGAGAGAAAATCGATTAGTAAAGTGCAAAAGTGATGTGAGAATTTTGTGAGTGTATTCGTTTATTTTTGGAGTGCCATTTTAATTGTTGTGTGGTGTGTGTGTGTGTGTGTCTATGTCAATGTGAATGTGCTTAAGGTGTTGCTACGCAAGAGCTTACTACAAGGCTAGTCCCTAGAGTTAAGCTAAGGATGAGGGTTAGAGATTTGAACTATGCAAAAGAGAAAATTTAAGAGATCCAATAAAATATGAATCTATTCTATGGAGAAAAGTCAATTGTAGACTGTTAATACAACCCTCATGTATTGAACTTCTCGGATTTGTCATTAATTTTTTAAATGTATTACAGGAAAACTATTCAGGGTAAGGCTAACGCGCACCTTAAACATGTGTGTGGTGTTCTGCGTGGGTGTAGGTGTAGGTGTGGGTGTATGCGTGTAGGGTTAGTTAGTTGATTTGTATATTATTGTTTGTTTTGTCATTTAGTTTCTACTACAAATTGGAATGGTATCTTACAAAGTATTGTACACACACACACAGACACAGTAAAATGAACGAACGAACGGAGAAACGGAGGAACGAACGATGCATGCAATAAACGTAAATTTTGCAATAAAATATGCGAAAGAAAATACATAGAAAAAATATATAAATATATATAAATATTTGTATAAATATATTTCAATTACGATTAGCATATTGATTCTATATACAAATCTCAATTAATACCCTGCAAATTGGTATTTCCCTTTTCAGACTCTAGATTAATATGCATTTGATTGACAGCGGACATCATAAGGAAACTATATATAAATTGTAAAACATTTTATCTATCTATTTTTCTATGAAAATTGATCAATTGTTTTAATAAAAATCTATTAGTAAACTGATTGATTAAGCATCTTTCAAATTTTTTTCAGCTTTCCAGGCTATTTAACTTTCAATTAAACTGCTTTTTGTGCCAGCAAATTTTTGTAGCTACTACTACTTTATTATGTAGATGATTTCAATAAAGAAACATATATTTCAATTCCAAAACTACTTTTAAGCTACTGTTACATGACTATCAGTTACTTGGGAAGGGCATTCACACTTCGACTTGTGCCGAAAGCAAAAAGTTTCTTCCAGCAGCTGCGGCTGTGGATTTTTCTGTATCGCCTTAAAGTATGCAACACTTTTTTGGTACATCACTGGAAGCTGCAACTGCCAGATGATCCAACAATTTAAGATACGTTTTACGATATATATACGATAAACGAGTATTATACAGATTATTCGATACGATACACTAAAATTGCAACAATCGAACGAAGGATAAACCCAAGAAAGGCATTTACCTTCTTTACTCTTACTCTTTTTCACTTTTTTCTCGCCGCTATTGCTGTTGCTGCCCGCTCCGCTGCCGTTGCTGCCATTGTTGCTGCCCATAGCCACATTGTTGTTGTTGTTGTTGTTGTTGCTGCTGCTGTTGTTGTTAGTGCCATTGCCATTGCTGCCATTGCTATTATTGGTGCTGCCATTGATGTTGTTGTTCATTCCGATGTTGTTGCTGCTGCCGTTGCTATTGTTGCTGGCATTGGGATTCGCATTCACATTGATGGCACTAGAAGTTGCATTGCCAGTGGATGCGGCATTCGCCGCAGCCAGACCAACGGGCAGAGCGCCGCCATTGATGCTGCCATTCACATCCACATCCACCTTGATGACACTCGGAGCTGAACGCTCTGAACCGCCGCCATTGTTGGGGCTGCCCAGGTTAGGCAAATTGCCAGCGACCACGGCGGAGGCAACCACTTCGGCAGCTGTGGCCGCTGACATGTCGCTGCCGGTCACCTTTGTGGGTGATTTGCCGCTGCGCTCCGATGAGCTGCGCGATGTACTGCGCTGCATGTTAAGGCCAACGCCAACACTGCCACTGACCAAATCCATCAGCTTGCCGGCACTAGATCCTCCCGCACTGAGGCTGGCCGCACTCTTGGGCGGTATCGGAGGCGGCAGCTCGGGCGTCGAACTGAGCAGCGCATTGTAGCCGTTGCGGGTCTTGGTGCTGGGCACCTGCTGCTGCTTGGGCGATATCTTCGAGAGCAGTGAGCTGCGCGGCTTGCGATCCCAGCTCTTGTTCTCGTCATAGTAGCCCTGGTCGTCCAGGCGCTGATGGCCTAGCAGTCGATCGGTTTCGAGATCTGTGTCCACATCCTCCTCATCGGCACTGTGGTTTTTCGACAGATTGTCCGAGCTCGACTCAAGCAGCGCTTTGCCCGCACCGCCATCCAAGTGTCGGGACAGCCAAACCGGTGAGTTCATCACGGGCGATGGCGAACGTTGGGTTGCCTGCATACTGTTGCGCTCGGGTATGGGTGGTGGCACTGCACCACCACCAACACCAGCAGCAGTTGCAGCTCCAGTGCCGGTACCCAATCCGGTGCTGCAGTTGCTGACAGCGCTGCGTGTCTTTGTGGATCCCAGGCCCATACAGGCTGTGGGTGAGCTGCGCTGCAGCGGCGTGTGCTTGCTACCCTGACCGGTAGACTGCAGCAGATCAATGTCGGCACTGCAGTTGGGCTTGCGATGCGGCGCCGGCGCTGGCGGAGGTGGCGTCATCTGCACCATGTCTGGACGGTGAAAAACGCCTGCAGGGGGAGTGGTAAAGAAAGGGTTGGTAAGGTGATTAATAAAGATTAGGACGCGTTGAGAAGAAACGTATATGTTCTTGATCAGTTTCAATTAAAAATAAGACTTATAAAGAATCACTTAACAAATTTTTATTCAGTATGGTATTCTTGAAAATCGGCCATAAGGAGCACCTTAAAAATGGAATATATTTTCTATAACGAATAAAAATTACTATGTCCAGAGGTAGCTTCGCTCTCTATGTATAAGATTTTCTATATATCGTAGTACACTTTAATCAAATTTGTACCTTGACTCATTGATTTATCTTTCTCTATTTTCCATACTCTTTTTAAAGCAATTAAGGAAGACTAGTCAAGTTATGTGTCTGTATGATGGCATAGATCTACGCTATTACTGCAGTTAAAGTCATTTGATTTGGCATAGAGCTTTCCCTACTATATATCATACAATAGTTTTTATATGATTATGACAAAGTTGATACATATATAAATGAATATACTGGCATGCGGGATACTTAGTGTTGTATAACCGATGTCATTACTATGAGCTGACTTGGATATTTCCCATTTTCCTCTATCCTTTATACTTTCTGAGTGAATACAGCATATGGAGAGTACTAGTTAAGTTGGTCTGTCTGTATGAATGCAAAGATCTACGCTATTACTGCAATTAAAATCGTCCTATTTGACATAAAACTGGCGCTATATCATAGTAACAAAGCCAAAGTTGGGGTGTATCGAACCAGAATGCAGATAAATGACTGAATATGCTGGCATACAAAGATCCTAAGCTCTTTAAAGCCCATTCTATATCTAATCTATGAGATATAACCACTGTCATCCCTCTTTCTCTCTCTCTTTACTTACTGATGGAGTACAGCGAATCCAGATCAGGATCAATGTTCTTGAACACTTTGCTGTTGCTGCTGGGGCTCTGACCGAGCAATTCCCGTTGCTGCGGCAGCTGCGAGGATTGCGGCTGCTGTTGCTGCTGCTGCTGCTGCTGCTGCTGCTGCTTGAGCAATCCGTTGCTGGGACTGGTGTGGCTCAACTGATGGCCAGCAACACCATTGCTGTCCGTGGTGGAGGTTGTCAAGTTGTGCATACTATTCAGGCTGTTGTTGGTGGAGATGTGCTTCATGTCCATCAAAATGGATATGCCGCCACTGCCGCCGATGCTGGTGCTGGTGCTAAGACTGCCCTGGCCCTGACCCAGTGCCTGTTGTGCTTGCACCTGGCTCTGAGCCTGTCCTTGGCCCAGGGCTGCATGCAAGTTCTTGTTGTTGTTGTTATTGTTCTCGGTGTCACTGGTGTGACCGGACGAGAGGCCATCTTCTAGCACGGGCATGGCCGAGGCATAGAACTTGGCATAGTTCGAGCAGGAGGTCGAAACCCCGCCGTTCATTTCGCCAGAGAGACCTATCAATGAAAGCGTTAAGGCCTGATCAGGGATGATGGCAATGCTGACACTTACTGTCCAGATCGCCGCAGTTGGAGTCGTAGTCGGTGGTCTCCGGCGAGTAGCGATATTTGTGGCCCCCAGTGATGGCGCCGCCTACGCTCTGGCCAACGCTCTGTCCCAATCCGCTGCCGCTGCCAGTGCTCAGCAGCTGGTTGTGATTGAGCCCGTCCTGCTCGCCGTCACGCTCGCCGCTGCTGCGACTGGCCGAGTCTAGGAAGAAGTCAAAGTCGCGCATCAGCGGGCTGCCGATGTAGTGGCGTGACAGCTGCGCCGGTCGCGACTGCAGCTGCGTCTGCAGTTGCTGCAACTGCGGCTGGCTGTAGGAGCCATAGACGTGACGCTCCGAGGTGGGCAACTGTTGCTGGTGCTGCTGCTGTTGTTGTTGTTGCTGCTGCTGCTGCTGCTGCTGCTGGCGATAATCCTGCTCGACCTGCTGCTCATCTTCATCCTCCACCTCGTCATTGTCGTCCTCATCCTCCTCCTCTTCCTCGTCCAGCTCCTCTTCGTCGCGCTCAAAGTTGCTGTGAAACTCATACTGAATGTCCTGTGCAATTGGGCGAAAGATTGCATTATTAGAGTCTTTCGATATTGGGTCGATATGACAACAGCCAACAAAGAAACGGTCTTTTTTTGTGCATACCAGGAAATAAATACTTTTTTATCTGCTCCGCTTCTACACAATCTCGCAAAAGGTCAGAGAGTGCGTCATTCGGACGGCGACTGGCATTAGTTTCCATAGAAATCTCGTTTCATTTATGTATGTACTATATGCATTTGTGTTTGTAAATGGAATTTTCTTTCTTTTTCAGAGCGATATTTTCTATTCATTTCAACTTGCGAAATACCTTTTGATTTATTTTTTTCTGGAATCGTATAACGTGTAAATTCTCCTGCTTTTCGCTCTTTGTAAATGCAGTCAAAAGGGTGCAAAACAATTACTATGTTCCTCGAAAAACAAGTAATATGAGCGCTGTCCGTCTGTATGAACGCGCTGATCTTAGCTATTGGTTGACCTAGAGACACTAAATTTGGCATAGAGATGCCTGAATACCAGACGCAGCTAAAGCATTTTTCATATTTTCAGTAGTACGTCTATCTGCCAAAATCAGTATTTAACAATAATTTGTCGTAGTTTTTGGCATATAGCTTAGGTATTTATTTAATCTGATTGAATGAATAAATGGAATAAAGTATTTATTCTTTTGGACCATTTTATATTCATTTTCCACTTGTTGAATTCCCTTGATTATAGCCCAATTCCCAGAGTAAAAGTCCCAGAGGTTAATGCTTTTTATGGCGAAAAAAAAACAATTTTAAATTGTACATTAAATTAAATTTGGGTTCATTTAGACTCGTTCGCACTTCACTCTCACACATCGGTGGTGTGCGGGCGACTCCTAAAATTGGTCCACATAGTACGCTGTGTTAACTTGACCTTGTACCTCTTGGACCAGTCAAGCCCGCCACGTCACTTGACCTAACCCTTTTCACACCTTTCACTATTACACAAATTTACTGTACTACACTGGCACACCCCCTTCACTCTTTCACCCTCACTGTACTTAGGTAACTTACAATGCTGTCAACATCGCTGCCATTCTCCATGATGGGCTGCTCGTCGTTCGAGGGGCACTTGAAGAACTCCTCGAGTACTTTGCGCGTCTCGGAGAACTCGTAGAGGTAATCAAAGGTCGAGGATTTGGTGTGCAGGCTCAATGGCATCGAGGAGGGAACTGTTGTCGAGGATGCAGTTGTTGCTGTGGGTGCTGGTGTTGCCTCTGCCGACGCTGCTGCTGCTGCTGCTGCTGTTGCAGTTGCAACTGCTGCAGCTGCTGCGGCTGCTGTTGTTGCTGTGACTGTTGCTGTGGGCGGAGGGGTAACGCTTGTAAAGCTCGTCAATTCGTTGGGCGTGGTGACAATGGGCGCCTCAGGCGTGGTCAGGTCGGATATGGTGCCAATTTCGGAGACATCGTTGCTGGTGTCCTCCGCGTTGTTGTCATTGCTGCACATTTGCTTGTTGTTGTTATTGCTATGATTGCTGCTGTTGTTGTAGAGTTGTTGCTGTTGCTGTTGTTGCTGCAGCTGCTGTGGCGGCGGGGGGCTGCTGCTGCGTAGCTCACGCGGTGGCGAAATTATGCGCTATGTCAAGTGGAAAAAAGTTACATTTACCGTACGATATTCGAATTACGATATGGCTAGTACCTGTGGAAAACCAGGTCGCACGCGATACGACTGTGGCTGCTGCGGTGGCTGACACTGTCCTAGGGCAGCAAGGGCGGCACGTGCCGCCGTCTTCTGCAGCGAGTTGGCAGCGGCGCAGCCCAGCGGCGGCACTGCTGCCATGGGCGGAGGTGCTGCTGTTGCTGCGGCAACGGGGGCTGTGGCGCCAACTGTTGGTGGTTCATTTTCGTCCGCAACTTGGCCGACCATGCCGGGACTGCTGCTGTTGCTGTTGGCAGCGACGCCAATGCGACGTGGTGAGCCCTCGTACTCTGCAGCGCGAGAGGGAGACGAAGGGGTGGGGTAGGGGGGTAAGCTGGGGTTAAACCTCTCCTTAGCCTAAGCCGACTTACCTATGATGCCATGTCGCGACTCCACGGCCAGCGTGTAGTTGCGCTTCAGCTGCCAGCTATCCAGCTTGTGCTCCCGATAGAGGCCGCCATCGTCGAGCAGGTGACGTGTGTGCGGCTCCTGCATCACATGCGAATGACTGGATAAGTGTGCCGCCTTGTCCGCGCTTGCCGACTGCTTGTGGCCGTTGCTATTGTTGCACTTTTTATCCTCCGGTTCGGTTGTTACACGCAGATCTGTGTGTGATAGAGAGGAAGAGAGAGAAAGAGAGAGAGAAAAAAGGAGATTAAATGAAATACTCTCTGCTGCTTAAAGGCGGCAAGCCGTGTGTGAAATAGGTAAGGTTTATACATATTCGTGAACAGTAGCTGCAATTGAGCCGATTGGGCTTACGTTCTTTGCTAAGCGCTTTTCATACCCTTGTTGGCCAGAAGTTTGCAACGCACCTTAAGTGACATTTCCGACCCAATAAAGTATATATAAAATATTCCTTATCATCAGCAGCAGAGAGTCGAACTAGCCATGTCTGTTTGTCTGTCCGTCTGTGTGTTGCAACGCAAACTAGTCTCTTAGTTTTAGACCTACGAGGGTCGTTTGATAAGTCCGTGACTTTTTGAATAAAATATATTTTTTTCGTCAAAGAAGCGTTTTATTTCTCAACATAATCTCCTTTTAGCTCTATACATTTAGTCCAGCGTTTTTCCAATTTTTTTATTCCTTCCAAATAATAGGTTTTCTCAAGGCCCTCAAAATAGTCGTTTGTTTCTGTGATGACCTCTTCATTTGACCCGAATCTCTTACCGCCGAGCCATTTCTTCATGTTTGGAAACAAAAAATAGTCACAGGGGGCTAAATCTGGAGAATATGCTGGATGGGGTAGCAGTTCGTAGCCCAATTTATGAAATTTTGCCATGCTGACTACACACGTGTGCACCCGTGCATTGTCCTGATGGAACAGCACTTTTTTTCGCCAAATGCGGTCGTTTCTGCTTCAAATCAATATCGAATCTGTCCAAAAGCTCTGAATAATATTCGCCGGTGATCGTTTTACCCTTTTCAAGGTAATCGATGTGAATGATACCTTGTGCATCCCAAAAAACTGTGGCCATGACCTTGTTGGCCGACAGACCCACCTTGGCCTTCTTTGGTGCACGTTCACCCGGAGAAACCCACTGTCTTGATTGTTCTTTGGTCTCTGGTGTGGTGTGGTGGATCCATGTTTCGTCTACGGTAACGAAACGGCGCAAAAATTCGTTTGGATTGCGGTTGAACATCGCCAAACACTCCTTTGAAATGGTCACACGGTTGCGCTTATGGTCGTGTGTGAGCAATCGCGGCACCCATCGCGCGGAAAGCTTTTTCATGTCCAAATATTCATGTAAAATGTGATGTACCCGTTCAGTTGAGATGCCTACAGCCTCAGCTACCTCACGCACTTTCATTCTCCGATCATCCAATATCATTCCATGGATTTTGTCGACGATTTCTGGCATGACGACCTCTTTTGGGCGACCTGAACGTTCGGCATCACTTGTACTGGTACGACCACAACGGAACTCAGTAAACCATTTCTTAACCATTGAAATTGATGGTGCAGAGTCCCCATAATATTTATCAAGTCTTTCCTTGGTTTCGGTGATGGATTTTTTACGCAAAAAATAATGCTTAATTAGCACACGAAATTCACTTTTTTCCATTTTCGTTAAAATTCACGAGATCGTCTGCTTTCAATGCCTATAAAACGCAAACCAAAAAACGCAGCTTTCTCAAAATTTTACAGTCAGCTGTTAATCGATAACTGCTGACAGGAGCAGTGTTGTATTTAGAGCAGGTGCGCGGCAAATACAAAAAGTCACGGTCTTATCAAACGACGATTTTGCTTAATTTTGGTATATATGTTTCTTATTGCTGCACGCTGTAAATAAGTCGGAACGAGCCGGATCGTATAGCTGCCATCAATTTTCAAAATATCGTTATGAAACTATAAAACTAACAGATAAGTATGTCCATTAAATGCTGTAAAAATTTTATTAAAATCGGACAGATATGTATATATAGTTAAGCTGCCATAGACCCTATCGGCCGATATAATATTTTGAGTAACTGCAAGGGTAGCTTTTCTTTCTTGTTTTTATTATTTTAAAAAAGTAGAATCTCTGCTATAAATTAGAATTGTTTGAATAGTTTAAGCCATAATGAGCCAAAGTGCCAAGTTGGCTCATTGGGAAAAGGAAAATGGAACTGAAGAAGGGACTATTAAAACATACATACAAACATACGACATACATATTATTCGTCCAAGCTAGAAACAGAGCTACTCCTGAATTTATCCCACATTGCTTTTGATAGAAACGGATACTTCTATATGTATATATGTAGTCTGGACAAGTAGGTAAGTATTTACATACTATAAAGGTATTTGTTAATATGTTATCCAAAGCAGTTCCAGCATTCTGGTTTCAGGCTATGATGTGTCAGAGATTTAAGCTATTTGTCTGACTGACTTGACTTGACAATTAATTGCAATCAATTAAACTGAATGTTCCCTTACCTCATACCCTTTCTTCTATTCCCTGTTGCCCTGCTTGTTTTGGCTTTTTGGCCCGGTCCATCAATGGTTGCCATTGCCGTTGCTGCTCCTGCTGCTTTGTGACCTGTTTAATGCGCATTTATATTTGCAGTACACTTCATTACGCATGATTTGCAATTCAATTACCCGGCCCATGGTCAGGGCCAATGGACAATGGGGACCCAATGCGCAGCCAATTCGCCGGCACCACCATTGATGCCCGGCATTGCTGCCAGCTTGCCTGAAGGGGCGTTAGCCACTTAGCCTGCCAAGCAGTGGGCCAAGGCTGAAAGTTTTGCATGCAACTAAAAAATATTGCAGCAGCAAAGTAAAGGAAAGAGAGAATAAGAGAAAGAGCGAGAAAGTGAAAAGAGG
Source organism: Zaprionus ghesquierei (assembly GCA_018904095.1). Classification (NCBI taxonomy): domain Eukaryota; kingdom Metazoa; phylum Arthropoda; class Insecta; order Diptera; family Drosophilidae; genus Zaprionus; species Zaprionus ghesquierei. The sequence goes on from JAEIGP010000841.1 coordinate 938,767, forward strand.
GAGAGAGACACCTGAGACCACAGATGGGGCTTCCTCTGTCTGCATGCTATGCACGCAATGCCACTTGCTTTTCCAAGTGCAGAAGCTGAACACTTGAAAAGGCTCTTTCCCCTCTCCTCTCCTCACCCTTCCCCCTCTCCCTCTCTACATAATGTTATTGTTAAGTTTTAAGCCGTATTAGTTGCATGTCCTTTGTATTTCTATTTTGACTAGCTTCAGCTTAGGTCGATTGGTTTTTCTCGATTGCTCATATTATTTTCAATAAGCAAGGACGGCAATAGTTAAGTTTTAATTGTTTGAGGCAATGGCATTTCAATATTGATCTGATATCGCATTGATGCTGATAGTTATTCTATACACTGATAGTGGATATTGTAGCTTTAAATTTACTAGACATGTCTGTCTGTCTGTCCGTCTGTCTGTTGCAACGCAAACTACTTGTAGTCTGTCAGTTTTAGAGCTATCTTTATGAAACTTGGTATACGTGCTTCTTAATGCTGCACTCTATAAATAAGTCGGAACGAGCCGGATCGTACCGATATATGGCTTAGCTGCCATAGAACCCGTCGGTCGATGTAATATTTGGAGTAACTGCAAGGGTACATATTCTGTCCCCTTTTTTATACCATTTGACCATTAAAAACGGTCAAAAATTGTATACTAAGTTTGTGCAAATGTATGTAACAGGCAGAAGGAGGCGTGGCAGACCCCACAAAGTGTATATATTCGGACTCAGAATCACTAGCCAATTCGATTGAGCCATGTCCGTCTGTCCGTTTGAACGTCTACATCTCAGCTATTACAAAAGCTAGAGACACCAAATTTCACATGAAGGTTCCTGTATACCATACATAGATCGAGTTTATTTTCAATTTTCGATGTCCCGCCCACCGCCCACGCAAATCGATAATTTATAATTATTAGAAGAAGTATTAAAGGTACAGTATGAACATAGATAATTACAAAATACATCTATTCTCAAAATTACAATCTGATCGATCAATAAACACAAAAGATATTCATCTAAACGTTTTCCATAGTTACACTGCTTGCGCCTTTGCAGCATATCGTCGTAAGAAAGCTACAGTCGAGTGTGCTCGACTGTAAAATGCCCGCTACCCAGCTGCACATACATCAAAATTATTTGCGGAACAATAAAGAACGGCTACAATCATATTTTGACCGAAAAAGGCCATGGACTTACACTATTTATGCAAAGTCAAAATCTAAAATAAAAAAAAACAATTTTTACTCCCATTTAATTATTGATGCGGGCGGGACTCGAACCCGTAAATGCATAATAATACTTCGTTCGGTTTGCAGTCCACAACTTAACCCATTTCACCACCGTACACGCACACACTATCGGCGCAATGCTGCAAGCAACGCTGCTTACAGCTATGGAAACGTTAAGCTGAATAACTTCTGTGTTTGTTATTCGGTTGTTACCAAATTTTTAGAGATCATCTGACTAGCTATAGTTATCATATAAATAAAAATAATGAACAATATGGCATCAAAATTGCGCTTGTAATCAATTTTTTTCGATTTACAGGGCGGAACGGGGTGTGGCCAAAATCCAAAATAAACTTGATCAGCGTGCAATAATAACACATTTTGTCACCAAATTTGGTAGTTCTGGCTTTTATAATAGCTGAGATCTAGGTGTTCACACGGACGGACAGACGGACATGATTCAATCGACTCGGCTGTTGATCCTGAGCCAGAAAATATATACTTTATGGGGTCGGAGATGTCTCCTTTTGACTGTTACATATATTTTCGGTTTGAACAAAGTTATAATACCCTTCAACTTTATGAGTAGCGGGTATAGCAATAGGTGGCGGGTGAACTTGTGCAGAGTTTTTTGATGGAATTAAATATGTGATAATTTGTTTCGAGACTGAGCGAATGGTATATTACTGTCGGGCGCGCTCGACTGTAGGTTTCTTCTGGCAGCACTGCCAGCAGCATTAGGCCGAATAGTGCGTACGTGTCATTTTGATGAATGAGAAGCGGGTAGCGGGTAAATAGCAGTCGTGCACACTTGACTGTAGCTTTCTTTACTTGTTCGTTCTCTACTTACTTTGCCAACTTTCACTCGATTCCACCGCTCCGTATCCGGCTAAGGAGACCTCATTGATGCCGCCATTGACCAATCGATGGTCGCGTTCCTCACCGTGTCGCTTGCGCTGCTGTTGTTGGGAACTCAGATGATTGTCGCGCACATCCTGCAGCTGCAGATGCTGTTGCTGCTGCTGTTGCTGCTGCTGTTGCTGCTGCTGTTGCATCTGCTGCTCCAACAGCAGATGATCCCGCTCTCTTTCTCTTTCTCTCTCTCTTTCCCGCTCTCGCTCAAGTTCCCTTTCCCGTTCCCGTTCCCGCTCTCGTTCCCTTTCGCGCTCCTCGCGCAGTCGCTGTTTGCGCTGCTCACGTGGTTCCCAGTCGCCAGCGTTTTGATCAAGCGAGGACTTGCTGCCATAAAGATAGTGACTGGCCAGAGGAGTAAGTCCCTCTGCACAGGGATTGCTGTTGCTCACGGCCAAAGGTGGCTGCTGCTGCTGCTGCTGTTGTTGTTGTTGCTGCTGTGCTGCCACTGTCGAAAAGTTGCGGTTAACGGGACTGCGCCCTACACGTAGGACATGGGGCTGTGCCTGATGATGCGTCGCCTGGCGCTGAGCTATGCTGTAAAGCTGCGGCGCCAATTGCTCTCGCTGCTGGTGATAGGCGCGTCTTGCCGAGGCGTGCATATGTTGCTGCTCCTGCAGCTGCTGCTGCATCTGTTGTTGCTGCTGCTGCTCCTCGGGATACTCTGTGGGCGAGTGGAGCAATGTGCTGGCACGTAGCGCCGCCGATTCCCAGTAGTTCTCCTTGATAAAAGGATTCTGACTATTTGTGGCGATGCCGTTGCTGTTACTGCCGCTGTTGCCGTTGTGCAGCGCATGATGTTGCTGCTGCTGCTGCCTGCCCGCTGATATGGCAATGTTGCGTTTGCGGGGCATATCTGAATAGCTGCTGCCACGCCTACTTTCGCCCGTGTGATAGTAGAAGGATGACGGATAGGCCGCCTGAGGCACTGCCTCGTCGATGAGGTCCTGTTGCTGCTGCTGCAATTCGTCGCCCTCGGTCAGGCAAATGGCGTCCACCTCGTTATCCTCGTCCTCGGCAATACCAGTGATGGCTTTCGATGACGTTGTCGTCGCTCCTGTCGACGGCGGTGGCGTCGGCGGTGTCAGCGGTGTCAGCGGTGCGCACAGAAACGGATTTGTGGAGATGCGCGGCGTGACCGAAGACAAAGATTCCGAGGAATGCGACGAGGTCGAGTGCGGTGGCGGTGATTGGGTGATTATGTTCACGTTCTTATAGTAGCTGGGTGTGCTGAGAGGCGTAACCTGTGGCGAGCTGCTGCCAGTTGGCTCCGCGGCTGCTGCGACTGCTGCGACTGCTGCTGCTGTAGTTGCTGCTGTGACGCTGCTGCTGCTGCCACTGTTCAGGTTGATGTCGGCAATGGCTTCATGCTGCTGCTGGTGCTTCTGGTGTTGTTGCCTGTTGCAACCGTTGCTGCTGTTGCTGTGCGTTGGTTGTTGCTGTTGTTGCTGCTGCTGCGGCTTAGGTCGACACTTTGGGAAGAGCAGATTAATCTGATCGTTGAGAGGGGGAGACGGCGAGAGCAAAGCTTGCGATAAATTAAGCGGCTGGTGTTGCTGCTGCTGCTGTTGTTGCTGGTAGCTGTTGTTGCTGTTGCTGCTGTCGCAATCGTAGTAGCTGCTGTTGCGCTGCGGTGCGGCTGTTGTTGTTGCGGATGATTGCAGGCGTTGATAGCCGCTGCTGCTGCTGCTGCTGTGGAACGACGACTGCAATTGATGCTGCTGTGAAAGCTGTTGCTGCTGTAGCTGTTGGTGCTGCTGCTGCTGTTGCTGCTGCTGATGATGGTGATGATGATTACTGCTACTAGTTGTTTGTCCAGCAGGCAATGTTGTCAATGTTGTGCTGACCATTATTGTTGCCAAAAAACTGCAAAAAGAGAGGCAGAGAGAAAGAGTTAGAAGGAGACAGCAAAACGTCATGAGTTTTTGGTTATTTAAGTGGGGAATCCCCAAAAAGGTAGCCTACATCCACAGCCCACAGTCCACAGCCCACAGCCCACACCCAGCCCACCTCCACTGCCCTCGCCCCCCTCTGCCGCCTTGTTTATAAGCTTCACGTCCTGCTGCCAGTTGTTTTAATAAATGCAAGCGCAGTGTCAACCTTTGTCATGTCCGAACAGCGACGGGGCGTGACACTAACGAGTTCTGTCGCGACTGCCGCCACGACTACAGCACGCAAAAGGTAGGGAGAGGGGGAAGCAACGGGGCAAGGGGGCAAGGGGGCAGGGGGTGCTGCCTCACATATTGACAGCAATAAGTCGGCTCTGAAATGTAATTGTTGGCGCTGCGTGGGAAATAAAGTCAAATTGGCTTAAAAGCGAAGCAAAGAGCAATCGTTAGTGATGCGCCTTGCTCGTGGAACTTAAGTGGATAGTATATAGTAGATAGATCATGATTTGTGGACCTTAACGTTGTAGAACATAATAAAATAATATGAATTTAAAAGAAATTGTTGTACGTTTTGCTTACCAATTTGTATCTGTGGATTCTGGGCCATGCCATTCGATAAAATCAATTTTTGAGAAACTATTTAGATAACGGTAATTGCGATTACATTATTGTGGAATGTAAGTGGAACACGACAGGTGAGGCGTTTGCTTACATATTGCAACTGCTGAATATCGTAAATAGCTGTGGAACATAATCAAATTTGATTGCCTCCAGTAAACAATTTAAGATAAACAAATTGATTGATTGACTTTTCTGAAGCAGAATGAAAATATACCGAATCTCAATTGTGGACTGTAATTGACTTCGGGACATAAAATCCACCAATTAATGGACAATTGCGGTGCACTTACACCGCACTGCGTACCCATCTCTCGAAATTGACCAATTAGTGCTGACATGCGGCAGACATGAAGAGGCGTAGGATGAAGGAAGGAGGTACGAGGTAAATTCCACAAGACTAATTGGCTGACAGAAGGCCTAAACAGTTGCTTTGTGTGGACCTCGTGTGGATTTCCAGAATAAATCAATCTAGGCAGAAATTGTTTGCGCGTCATCAGAAGCCTCAGTATCGTTGGCATCCCTTTAAGCCTTAAAGCCGAAGAAGTTACCAAAATACGCACTCACACCCAAGTACGCACCCACGCACGCACACCTCGCACTCCTGCGTGGCCCGCTTTGATCCCCTTTTGGGTTTTCTCCCACTCCCCCCAGCGTTATGCTAATGCATGCGCCGCATAGTGTTTGTGCTTGGGGCTTAAAATATTTTCCCAACAATCAAACTAAAAATTTCGAAAAGGATTAACAAAACGAAAAAAGCGTAGAGAAACCCATCGAGCGGGCAGGAGGAAAGCAAGTGAAATACCCTAAAGGCAGCAACGGGCTAACCGGTTGAGATATGTGAGTCGGTTGCGACTAAGCCATATCCTGCTTCCTGCTGCTGCTGCTGCTGTTGTTGTTGTTGTTGTTGTTGTTGTGCGTCTCGCAACGCTTTGTGCACTCATATGGGAAATATGTTTTCGTTTTTGGAATGCCACACAACATGGGCACGAGCGAAAGCAGGCCGAGAGGGGAGTGGTGGAAGGGGGGGTTAGGTAGCACGGAATGTTCGTGTGCGGCGCACGCTTCGCTTGGCATTTGAATAGGGCTGAGCGGGGGTAGAGCGAGCGCCGTTGAAGGGGGGTATCAAGGAAGGGGGAGCCGCTCCGAAAATCTACACAACAGCTAACAAGGTATAACACATCGAGGACAGGCTGGCAACAGGACCGGAATTGGAGCCAACATTTTGTTAACGGCTCCGACACGAAGCACGGCTAACTGGGCAAACATTTTCATTGCTTGACATTTATGTGTGTGCGTGTGCGCGTGTGTGTGTGTTTGTGTGTGTTTCTGTGCGTTCGGTGCGTGTGTGTGTTGTGCCTCCGCTCGGCCGGCTCTACGTTGCATTCATGTTGACTGTGTGTCGAGCTGTAAGCCATCTATCTGCCACTCCATTCCTCTTCACATCTTCACTTCGCCTTGCTGTGTCTCGCCTTGTCTCGCCTCGCCTTGCAACGCATCCCCATCAATCTGTCGCTTCAAATCCCTTACTTGTTGTTGCTGCTGGTGCTGCGTGTTGCCATTTTGCCAGCATGTTTTTACCCATCAATGTCGTCATGCCCTTTTGCAGCGCCAATCTTCTTGGGCAATTTTTTTTTTTTCCTTGGCTTAGTTTTGCTTAAGCAGCGTCTGACAGCCTCTGAAAGGATTGCGCCCAGCCCAGTGAAGCCCAGCAACGGTGCTCTATCTCTCCATCTGGATCTGGATCCCACTGCCTGTTTTGGCTGAGCACTCAATGAATTTGGATCAGCAACTAAGCGAAACGATTGTTTGATTGGCAAGCATGGAGACCCCCCGGGTCCAGTCGCAGGTTCCACACGCCAATCTGTCACTTTTGAATAATGAAGACTTTCCCATTTCGAGTCGTGAAGTGAGTTGCAGGCGAGAGTGGGAGAGAGAGAGAGCGAGAAAGAGAGTGAGAGAGAGAGAGCGAGCGAGAGAGAGAGCGAGCGAGAGAGAGAGTGAGAGAGAGAGAGAGAGAGGGGGAGCGAGAGAGAGCGAGAGCGAGAGAGCGAGAGAGACAGAGAAAGAGACAGAGAAAGAGACAGTTACGAGATGGCAGGGAATGCAGCTTAAGATGCCGAATTTCAAACTGCTTCGAATAGTTCTGCGTTCTTTGTTAGTGTCTCAAAGTGAAGGTTTGCTACTTGTATACCCCTCGACTATTAAATGTTACAAAAAAAGTATACTACCTTTGTGTACATGTATGCATCAGGCATATTGAGGCTTGACAGACAACTCCGTCCGTCTGTCTGTCGTTTTGTCTGTCTGTCTATCTGTCTGTCTATCTGTCTGTCTATCTGTCTGTCTATCTGTCTGTCTATCTGTCTGTCTATCTGTCTGTCTATCTGTCTGTCTATCTGTCTGTCTATCTGTCTGTCTATCTGTCTGTCTGTCTATCTGTCTGTCTATCTGTCTGTCTATTCTGTCTATCTGTCTGTCTATCTGTCTGTCTATCTGTCTGTCTATCTGTCTGTCTATCTGTCTGTCTATCTGTCTGTCTATCTGTCTGTCTATCTGTCTGTCTATCTGTCTGTCTATCTGTCTGTCTATCTGTCTGTCTATCTGTCTGTCTATCTGTCTGTCTATCTGTCTGTCTATCTGTCTGTCTATCTGTCTGTCTATCTGTCTGTCTATCTGTCTGTCTATCTGTCTGTCTATCTGTCTGTCTATCTGTCTGTCTATCTGTCTGTCTATCTGTCTGTCTATCTGTCTGTCTATCTGTCTGTCTATCTGTCTGTCTATCTGTCTGTCTATCTGTCTGTCTATCTGTCTGTCTATCTGTCTGTCTATCTGTCTGTCTATCTGTCTGTCTATCTGTCTGTCTATCTGTCTGTCTATCTGTCTGTCTATCTGTCTGTCTATCTGTCTGTCTATCTGTCTGTCTATCTGTCTGTCTATCTGTCTGTCTATCTGTCTGTCTATCTGTCTGTCTATCTGTCTGTCTATCTGTCTGTCTATCTGTCTGTCTATCTGTCTGTCTATCTGTCTGTCTATCTGTCTGTCTATCTGTCTGTCTATCTGTCTGTCTATCTGTCTGTCTATCTGTCTGTCTATCTGTCTGTCTATCTGTCTGTCTATCTGTCTGTCTATCTGTCTGTCTATCTGTCTGTCTATCTGTCTGTCTATCTGTCTGTCTATCTGTCTGTCTATCTGTCTGTCTATCTGTCTGTCTATCTGTCTGTCTATCTGTCTGTCTATCTGTCTGTCTATCTGTCTGTCTATCTGTCTGTCTATCTGTCTGTCTATCTGTCTGTCTATCTGTCTGTCTATCTGTCTGTCTATCTGTCTGTCTATCTGTCTGTCTATCTGTCTGTCTATCTGTCTGTCTATCTGTCTGTCTATCTGTCTGTCTATCTGTCTGTCTGTCTATCTGTCTGTCTATCTGTCTGTCTATCTGTCTGTCTATCTGTCTGTCTATCTGTCTGTCTATCTGTCTGTCTATCTGTCTGTCTATCTGTCTGTCTATCTGTCTGTCTATCTGTCTGTCTATCTGTCTGTCTATCTGTCTGTCTATCTGTCTGTCTATCTGTCTGTCTATCTGTCTGTCTATCTGTCTGTCTATCTGTCTGTCTATCTGTCTGTCTATCTGTCTGTCTATCTGTCTGTCTATCTGTCTGTCTATCTGTCTGTCTATCTGTCTGTCTATCTGTCTGTCTATCTGTCTGTCTATCTGTCTGTCTATCTGTCTGTCTATCTGTCTGTCTATCTGTCTGTCTATCTGTCTGTCTATCTGTCTGTCTATCTGTCTGTCTATCTGTCTGTCTATCTGTCTGTCTATCTGTCTGTCTATCTGTCTGTCTATCTGTCTGTCTATCTGTCTGTCTATCTGTCTGTCTATCTGTCTGTCTATCTGTCTGTCTATCTGTCTGTCTATCTGTCTGTCTATCTGTCTGTCTATCTGTCTGTCTATCTGTCTGTCTGTCTATCTGTCTGTCTATCTGTCTGTCTATCTGTCTGTCTATCTATCTGTCTGTCTATCTGTCTGTCTGTCTATCTGTCTGTCTATCTGTCTGTCTATCTGACTGTCTATCTATCTGTCTGTCTATCTGTCTGTCTGTCTATCTGTCTGTCTATCTGTCTGTCTATCTGTCTGTCTATCTGTCTGTCTATCTGTCTGTCTATCTGTCTGTCTATCTGTCTGTCTATCTGTCTGTCTATCTGTCTGTCTATCTGTCTGTCTATCTGTCTGTGTGTCCGTATGTCTGTCGTCCGTCTGTCTGTCGTCCGTCTGTCTGTCGTCCGTCTGTCCATATGTCTGTCTATCCGTTTAAACGTCTGGATCTCAGCTATTACAAGGGCGAGAGATACCAAATTGTACATGAAGGTTTCAGTTAAGTTTTCCGCTTTGGTTGTCACTCACCTAAGTGCGAATAAAAAATATATCAATGCTTCGAGTTACATTCCAATCTGAAACATGGCGATGGAAACAGCGCGATGGAAACAGCGGAACATGTGCTAATGCATTGTTCCACGTTTACGGCAGAGAGGAACGAACTAAGAGCGCTGACTGGGGATCCGCTCAGTCTATTAACATGATAAAGGGTCCGAGCCGACGAGATGGCCAACAGAGCTGGAGGCTGAACACATAGCGTTTCCCTGTGTGGTGGCGGGAGAAGAATACTACTACAGCGTACCCGGCTTGTCGTAAAAGGCGACTAACTGGGTGAAAGATGAGCGCTTCATGGCCAGTACCCAAAAAGGGAGTGCGAATAGGCTTCACATCCTGCTCACCGAAGTCTTACCTTGACTGGCAGTACCGGTGAGCGTGCGTAGGACTGAAGAGCACACAGAGGTTTTTATACTCGCTACTCATAGAGTAGAAGGGTATTATAACTTTGTTCAAACCGAAAATGTATGTAACAGGCAGAAGGAGACATCTCCGACCCCATAAAGTATATATATTCTGGCTCAGGATCAACAGCCGAGTCGATATAGCCATGTCCGTCTGTCCGTCTGTCTGTCCGTGTGAAAACCTAGATCTCAGCTATTATAAGAGCTAGGACTACCTAGCTGGACTACCTTTGGCCACGCCTCCTTCCGTCCCCGTAAATCGAAAAAAAATTATTACAAGCGCAATTTTGATGCCATATTGTTCATTTTCGGTTTACATGATAACTATAGCTAGTCAGATGATCTCTACAAATTTGGTAACAACCGGATAACAAACACAGAAGTTATTCAGCTTAACGTTTTCCATAGCTGTAAGCAGCACTGCCAGCAGCGTCCATTGGAAGTCCATGGCCTTTTACGGTCGAAATATGATTGTAGCCGTTCTTTTTTGTTCCGCAAATAATTTTGATGTACGAGCAGCTGGGTAGCGGGTATATTACAGTCGAGCACACTCGACTGTAGCTTTCTTACTTGTTGTTTTAGTACGTAGGCATAATCCCACTAGGGGCTATGAATCGTGCATGCCACCGGACGGTAGGTGGTATCTTTAGAAGATTTTAATTTTCCTACCTAGAAAAGGCGGCGGTATGGAGCTGCGATCAGCCTGCAGCACAGTTACTGGAAGTTCTCCGAGAAGAAGGGTTCGTGCGCACGAAGATGTACGGACTGTACATTTACAGTGTCTACCTGCCACCCTCAATGCCCTGGATTGCTACGTGCGCGCCCTGGACAGGCTAGTTGCAGACGCACGAGGCAAGTCGCCATGCCTGATAGCCGGGGATTTTAACGCCTGGGCAACCGACTGGGGGTGCCCAAGTACTAACAGCAGAGGCCAGGCAGTAACGGACGCAATGTCTACACATGACGTTGTCCTCCCGAACCATGGAGACCGCCACACCTTCTCGAGGGGCAATGCTGGATTAATTATTGATTTGACATTTGCCTCTAGTAACCTGGCACCGAACACCACCTGGACCCTGTGTGAGGACTATACACACAGCGACCACCTGGCGATAGTCATCGAGATCCGAACGCGAGCACACCAGACGGTCATGCCAAGGAAAAGACGCTATAAAGTGGATACACTCGACATAGAGGTCATTGAGAGCGTAATTGGCGGCTTCAATGGCAGAGGCAACGCCACGGTCAGAACCGACCAGCTCATGGCACATATAGTGTGTGTGATGCCTCAATGCGCAAAACCGGAACGGGTGCCAAGCGCGGTCCAGTCCATTGGTGGAATGACGACATTACCCGGGCTGACTGCTTTCGAACAAGACGGGCTTACCAAAGGGCTCTAAGACGCAGCGACCCGAGAGCAGAATTGTTCATGGAGCTACTCAGAGTCAAGAGGTTAGTAGTCAAATGCCTAATAAAGCACAGCAAGAGAAGAAGCTTCCTGGAGCTGTGCGCCAAAGCCGACGCGGACCCCTGGGGAATGGCGTATAAGCTGACGATGAAGAGGCTGCACGCATTCAGAGCGCCGACCTCAGCGTGCCCGACGCTAATGCAAGCAATTGTCAGGCACCTGTTCCCAGAGCATGGATTGGTCCCAGGAAGGACCCAGCAAACCAACGTGGATTGCCAATTCAGCGAGGTTACCACGGATGAAGTCGCAAGCGCCGCTCGGAGGATCACGACAGGAAAAGCCCCGGGCCCAGATGGAATTCCTAGTGCCATAATTAGGACCGCCATGGAACGGCAGCCTGGCTACTTTGCAGACGTGTTCAACGCATGCATCCGAGAAGGAGAGTTTCCCAAGCGCTGGAAGAGTCAGGAGCTTGTCCTGACCCCAAAAGGAGGTAAACCACTAGAGGACCCATCCGCCTACAGGCCAATCTTTTTGCTGGACACTGCTGGGAAAGCATTGGAGAGAGTCCTATGCGACCGTCTCAATATCGACGAATGTGGAGGCCTGTCACCACTGCAATTCGGCTTTCGAAAGGCGCGGTCCACTACGCAGGCTATTCAAAAGGTTACGGACTTGGCAGAGAAAGCGATAGAGGGCACAAGATGGCTCTGGGGGAGTCTGGTGATCACCCTTGATATCCGGAACGCCTTCAATTCCGCCAGATGGGACAGTATTATGGATTCATTAACCGCAAAGGGAATCAACCGCTACCTGATAGGGATGATGAGAAGCTACCTTGAGGGAAGAGTGCTCCACCACAGTACCAGTGCAGGAGAATCGACGTACCGTGTTTCTAGTAGAGTCCCTCAGGGATCAGTACTGGGTCCAACACTATGGAACCTGATGTACGATAGGATTCTGAGGCTAGCCCTGCCAGGGGGAGTGAAAATTGTGGGCTTCGCGGACGACGTGGCTATCGTAGCAGTAGCAAAGCAACTGCACGAAGTCCAGGAGTGGGCCAACTCAGCCATCGGGATGGCGCGAACATGGCTCTCCCAAGCGGGTCTCTCGTTAGCGGAGCAAAAAACGGAGGCGGTGCTAATTAGCTCTCGAAAAAGGGTGGAGACAGCTAGCATCATAGTTGGTAGCACATCTGTGCGCTCGCGACCCTCACTTAAGTACCTTGGAGTGGTTCTGGACCATCGGCTCAGCTTTAGGGAACACATGTCTCATGTGGCACGGAAAGAGGCAGTAGTATACACGGCACTAGCAAGAATCATGCCCAATACAAGGGGACCGAAGCAGCTAAGGAGACGACTCCTGACGTCAGTTGTCCAGTCCATCACGTTGTATGCTGCAACTATATGGACCAAAGCAACAGCGAAGATAACGCATACGAGAGCGATTCGGGCGATTTACAGAGTGTGCGCCCTCAGGATAGCACGCGGCTTCCGAACTATTTCGGGTGAGGCGGCGCATGTGATAGCAATCATGCCACCCTTTGACCTTCTAGTAGAGTCAAGGGTAGCAACGATTGGGAACCATGACACTGGTAATGTCTACCAAGGCCTAATACCACGGTGGCAAGATACCTGGTCGGTCTCCCAGAAGGGCAGTTGGACGCGACGGCTTATCCCGCAGATCGATCCCTGGATAGGAAGAAAGTATGGGCAGATAAATTTCTATCTGACCCAGTTTTTAAGTGGACATGGCTGCTTTAGAGCCTACCTGAACCGCTTAGGTCACAGCGAGGAATCCATATGCGCGACCTGCAACGCAGGTTATGAAGAAGACGCCGAGCACGTCATGTTTGTGTATCCCCGATTTAACAGGGAAAGATATGCGGTGGAGGAGGCGTTCGGAGAGACACCAACACCAGGCAACCTAGTGTTGAACATGGTGGAATGCCAGGAGAAATGGGATGCTGTAAACGCGATGGCCTGTAGCGTTATGCTACAGCTGAGGCGAGAGAAGCGGATCCGGACATTTGAAGCGAGCCTTTCAGGCTATACTCCCTCCTGTTGTAATGCCTAACGGCGGGGCCAGGAGAAAGTAAGAACGGTGTTTCAACAACAGGCTACGGCCTGGTGTCACAAAGACCACTTGAACGCACTGCGGAACGTCAACGTCTTTTTTTTTTTTTTTAAAAAAAGGGGTTGTTGTCGGTCCTTGGAGTTTTATTAACTTAATGCCTGTTCCAGCGACGCATGGCGTGGCTATTTAAATATTTAAAATTCATTTCACTTAAGACCACTTAAATGCACAAATGCATAGCCAATCGCTGCCAGCCACAACGAATTCCCAATGTTCTTTCGTGCAGAATACAGTTCACTTAATTAAGCATATACATACATATACATATCTATCTGCATATAGTACCACAAATGTTACTTGGCTTTCTTCAGATGTAAAACTGTCATCAGAAACTTTGCGATTGCCTTTGCGGACTACAAATTGTTAGCAAGAAATTTGGATGTATCCAGAATGAAGTAGGAATCAGGGGGAAAGTTGTAGCAAAGGATTTCATCAGCTGACATCTGATTTCATCTTCAGCTGTAGAGTGTAGCACAATCCGATAATAGCAGCGTATGCTGTAGTCGACTCAGTTAAAAAAAGAAGTGCAAACTAGGCAAACAAGCTGCTGCAACGAGTATGTAGAATAGCCGTGTGGGGGAGGAGGGATGGGGAATAGTGTCAAGGGTTGTCGGCTCGTTCAAATATTAAACATGCATATTTATGCGACGCTGTGGGCGGCAAACAGCATGACAAAGTCATAATGACCACTGCAGTGCAACAGTGCTTAACTCCGGCTAGCCAAACTGATGACCAGGCCAGAGCAATGAATCAAAATCAATTGCAAAAGCCGTTAGAAGCATGCACCTGACGCCCCAAGGGTTGTTGGCGCAGCTGGAGGTGCAGTCCAGGCGGGCAGGCACGCAGGCAGGCACGCAGGCAGGCAGGCAGGCAGGCAGCAACTGCATATAATGTGAATGGCTGTGCTGCGTCGTCGTCGTCGTCGTCGCTGCTGCCGTCATTACGGTCACGTTGTGGGTTGGGTGGGGGCTCCGTTGGAGTTGGAGTAGACGCAATTACGCCCGCCTATGATGACATTAATTATACAAAAAACCAAGTAAGCCACTGCCTCAGGGTACGACGAGTGGATACCCTGTACAGAGGGGCTGCATAAGAGTCTGCTAATTCTGTAAATGCAATAGGCATACGTAGTAAAAATATTTAGGCTACTCCCCACGATCTACTCCACTTTATAAAACAAGCAGCAATTACAGGGTATTGAAATGCGCTGCGTCACAAGAGAGACACATACATAAATATACATAGAGCGTATGGCTATGGCGTGCGAGCGAGCGAGATAGATAGACACCCGCTCAGGCGCACCAGACTGGACGCGATACACATGCGAAGCAACACCGGCGCCGGGGCTGGGCCGTGGGTCGTGGGTAGTGTGGGTGACTGAGGTCCACTTCCTGGCAATCGCATGCAGGACTCGAGGAGTGAAAGAAACATGCAATTTATTTTAACCTAAATTTTTGTTTTGCAATTACTGAAAATGCAACGTGCATGCAACTACACTGATCCAATAATAGCCCAGCTGCTCCCACGCACCACTGGCTGCACCACTCGCTGCCACTCGATATGCCATATATCATGCTATAGTTGAGTGTAGTGCAAATATATATCTGCATACTATATATTTTCATATGCCCCTGTATTAACTGTATCTATTTCTGACCGTCTGTTCTGCATGTCTCGCAGCCACTTAATGAGTTTAAAAAGTAATAACAATATTGTTTGCTCATAATTTAACAATAAAATGCGTGGCTGTTTGTAGCGCCCTCTTAATATGATTGGCATTACGCCGCCGCTGCGCATTAGCGATGCACGTGCATCGATTTAACTCGAATCTCAATTAACTCATCGACGGAGTCTATTTTGAGGTACAAATATATTGTATATAGCTTAAATACTACCTAAAGCCGGTAATTGGTTAAGTACTATTCGATAATAAGCTGTTCTGAATAATAGTTTTTTCCATGGAAATAAAAAATAGATGCACTCGTGAATGTCAGAGGGGACTAAAAGACATAGTTAAGTTCAGTTACTTCTGCGTCAGCTTTGACTGTGCCTGATGAATCAAATATTCTAAAATTTTTGAAATAAGATAATAATATAATTTTTTTCGAGATATATCTGTCTGGAAAATGAAAATTTTTTTTAATATAGATTTTATAAGAAGTTTTCAACGCACCTTAGGAGATATCCTTAACCCTATAAAGTGTATATATGCTTTATCAGCATCGATAGGGGAGTCGAACTAGCCATGTCCGTTTGTCCGTCCGTCCGTCTGTTGTAACGCAAACTAGTCTCTCGGTTTTAGAGTTATCTTGATGAAACTTGGTATATATGCTTTTTCATGCATTGCTACACGCTGTAAATAAGTCGAAATGAGCCGGATCGGACCGATATATCGTATAGCTGTTGTTGAACCTATCGGTCAGTTTTTTTCATTTTTCAAAATAAATCCATAAAACATTTCCGATATGTGTCAAAGTATGATCTTTTAAAGCTGCAAAATTCTTATGAAAATCAGACCGATATATTGCATAGCTGCAATCGGTGAAATCAAATCAAAGATATCTCTATGAAACTTTTGCTTGTTTTAGAAATTCAAAACTGTTTAATATTTTGAGTAACTGCAAAGGTATAAAGGGTGGCCTTTCTTTCTAGTGTATTGTGTGTTATTTATTGATTTCTTTGTATTCAACTGAGAATATTAATAATAATATGATAAATGTAGTTTATATATGTATTATATTATTCTTTAATTCTCTAAACCTAAATTGATAATGTGTTGCATTATTAGGAAAACTTCTTGTAAATGTTTTATAGAACTCTCTCTCGCTCTCTCTCTCTCTCTCTCTTTGCATAAATTGTCGCATTAGACCATCGCCAGGTGCTTTGCAAACTACTGTGGGGCAACTTATGAAAGCCTCATTTATATCTTAAGTCGTTGCTTTTTAATTATCAGTCTACTCACGGCACGGCACGGGCGTGGTATGTAGGAGTAGAGGGTAGACATATGAACTAGTAGTAGTTGTGGTAACTAGGGGAAAAATTGCGGTAAGCTACTGCTGCGAGATTCGCTGGCTAAGCGGATTTGAGTGCAACGCGTGAAAATGCTGCAATTTGGGTTAAAAACCATTTTGGCTAAGAAAACAACAACAGCAACGGGAAGAGAAGCGACAGACAACGCGCCACAAGAAGACGAAGCGGTAGCAAAAGATGGCGAAGCAAAAGGAGAAGCACAAAGTGAAAGTGACTAAGATGTTTGTTTGTGCAGCTTGTGTTGTTGTTGCTGCTGCGTTGCTGCTGTCGTGCGCGAAACGTTGACAAAAAACGACAATTGAAGCCAGTGGCGGCAGCGGCAGCGGCAGCGGCAGCGGCAGCAGTAACGGTAACGCCAACGTAATGCTAACGGTAACGGTAAAAAACTGTAACGTGCAACGAAATGCTGAAAGGCAAAGAGGAGCACAAGCAGAAGACTCCGACAAGGAGACAGAAGAGGTGGTGGTGGAGGAGGAGGAGGAGGAGCAGCAGCAGCAGCAGCAGCAGCAGCAGCAGCAAAATACATAATGAGAGCGCTGAGCATGACGTAGGCAAAAAGCGAAGCGAAAATAAGCAGTGAACGTGGATGGGGCGTGCAACACGCAAGAAATGGAGGCGCCAGGGAAAAAGGGTTGTGAGAAAAGTTTGCGCAAATCAGTTCAAGCTAAAGAGATAAGAGGCAAACAAAAAGAAAGAGCGGGAAAAAGAGAGAGATAGGAATGCTTAAAATACATGGCTAGGCAGAAGAATGCAAGAAATTGTAAACTGTCGAATTGGTGAGGCAGGCACAAGAGTGAGCTACACAATCGGAAAACCGAGTCAAGAATTGCCGAAAGAAAAACAGTGAGAGTCTTCTTAAAACTGCAAAACTTTTCTTTTCTTTTACCGAAAAACAAAAACGAAATACAGCAAAACGCAATATTTGGAAACTAAATTATTAAGGGAGTCTGGAATAAAGATTCCTTTTCCCAACTCCCAACTCCCAACTCCTAACTCCCCTTCCCCTTCTTGCCTTTACTTCCTAATTTGTGATTACAAGGAATCTTAAGCCTGTTGGCAACTTCTTAGGCAACCCACACAGTAGCCGAATGAATCATGCACGGTCAGGTGACTGTCTGCGTGTGTTTGTTTGCTTTGGGGAGCTTTCATCAGATGCTTAGCACAAGCAAGACGACGCAGAAGAAGGTTCAACTTTTTTTACTCTAATCGATTCAAAAATAAATGTTTATGGCGCCATGTGAAATTGCCCAAAGCTCACTTACGCACACACACGCACACTCTCACAATTACTCAAAATCAGTAAGCCGCTTAAGGTTACCCTGCTCTTTCCCTCGTAGTCCCTAATTCAGCTCTCGTACGCCTAAATTCTGGAAAAAAGGCTTAAGCTCAATTGGGCAGGGGTGGCGCATTTACTTGTGACACTGAAGGTGGGGAACAGAATTGAAACGCGATGCTTCGCCTGGCTCTATACATCGTTTCAGCCTCAGCTTCAGTTTCAGTTTAGGTCGTTTTTGGTCGTTTTAAGATTTTCCACAGTTTTTAAATTGCTTACGCACTTACGTTAGGTATTGTGTATACCCTATACGAATTGGTGGAAGCATCTGTGTTCATAGGTACATGTAGAATCAGAGAGAGTAATTGGAAAAAGCTTGCTTATGATGACTTTAAAGGGTATCCATTACGCAATCTTTTTAGTAAATCTGTTAATACGCAATGTAGGTGTATCGAATTTTTTTATACTTTACAGGGTATACTACGGCTAAAAATCATGTGGTGCTCAATCTAAACTTTGTGCTAAATCTTAAATTTTGCAGTTAACCTCTGTGACAAATTCTTCAATTGTTCTACAGGGTATTCTTTCTCACTCGTTCTACTCATATATTCTAATTTCTTTACAGGCTTTTCATATAATTTGGCAAGTCCGCTCTTGCCGTCTCCGTCTTTAAGTCGCAGTGCGTGTCTGCCATACGATAAAGTGTTATAGCTAAGCATTACGATACCTACACACGCACAGGCACTCGCACACACACTTACACACACGCACACATGCCGCCAAACGTGCGAGTACACTAAGCACTTCTCGTCGTGCAACTTTTCATTGGCTTAATGCATATTTAAAATTTCGGATACATACAGCATTTCATAATGTCGTTTTTAAGCTCGAAGCATTTAAGTTTGATAGCGCTTAAACTTTTAGCACAGCCCCCAACTAAGGCAAGGACAATGATAAGAGGCGGTGGGGAGAAGGGGTGCAGGGGGGTAGGAGCTGTTCTGTCAGTCCATTATCAGTAAGGCTGCAGCTGCAGCTAAACGAAAGCGCATGCAATACATAAAGTTTTCCGCTCGCTTGCCTTGTAGTGCAGTGCAGTGTAGTGTAGTGCAGTGTATTATGACGTTGTTGTTGCTTTGGCAGTGGCATAAAGCTTTATGCACGGCAAAGCAGAGCAGTCGACTAATGTGTTTTGCCGTCCCTTTTCCTTACATCGCCTGCCTCGCCCACTGCATTTATCACGTACATACCCTGCGTGTGTGTGTGTGCAGTGGGTGTGTGTGTGTGTGTGTGCAGTGGGCGTGTGTGTGTGCAGTGTGTTCATACTTCATGGCAGTTTTAATTCGGTTTCATTGCTGTCGTTCAATCATTGCGATGCGATTCCAGTCACGTTTCAGCGCGTTTGTTGTATGTTTTAGGCCAATTGTTGTCTGCCAAATGCTGCCACTGGCTTTCCCTTTCTCTCTTTCCCCATATTTCTCTCCTTCTCCCTCTCTCTTCCTCTCTTTTTCTCTCTGTTTGTCTCTTTCTCTTTCTCTTCCTCTTCCTCTGTTTTTTTTTTTGCACAAGTTTACAGCCCAAGAGACACGCCCAGTGCCCAAATACGCCCCGCATCGCAGCCCTCTTGCCAATACTTAAAATGACGCCTTGCATTTCGATTGTTTGCCCTTGTTGTTTTTTTTTATTGTTGTTTCTGTTGCTTTTGTTGTAGCTATTGTTGTTGCCCTGTCCCAGTTTGCCCATTTGGAGCAGCAAAAACGTTTTGAATTAACATTTTCGTTTTGTTTTGCCGAAGGAAAAGCTTCCATCAGCTTTTGTGTAACTTTTTAAAGAGCTTACAACTTTAAGTGGAAGTGTGGGGAAGGGGGGTGACAGGCGGAGGGGGGGGGGTTAGCAGAATCTAACTGTAGTTTTATCTTTGTTTGTAAAGCTAGTTTTGCGTATATTTGCGATACTCTACAAACAGCTAACTGAGGGTATACGAAATGTGACCAGGTTTATGTGAAAGACCCAAAGTAATACTTAGAGGTCTCTGGTATTTTTATACCATTCGACCATTGAAAATGGTCAAAATGGTATACTAAGTTTGTGTGAATGTATGTAACAGGCAGAAGGAGACATCTCCGACCCCATAAAGTACATATATTCTGGCTCAGGATCAACAGCCGAGTCGATTGAGCCATGTCCGTCTGTCCGTCCGTGTGAACACCTAGATCTCAGCTATTATAAGAGCCAGAACTTTTGCACAAACTTAGTATACCATTTTTGACCATTTTCAATGGTCGAATGGTATAACAAGTAAAGAAAGCTACAGTCGAGCGCGCCCGACAGTAAGATACCATTCGCCCAGTTTGAAAACAAATTATTACACATTTAATTCCATCAAAAAACTCTGCACAAGTTCATCCGCCACCTATTGTTTAAATTAGATCTATCTTTGAATAGCGCCATCTACATGTGAAAGCTGCATAGCTTTGCACATGCTACGGCTAAAACGAAGCATCGTGACGATGACGTCACGACGCACAGCACAGGCGCAAGCAGTGGAAGTACGGAAAACGGAAACATGGATAACTTCTTTGTTTATCGTCCGATTGGATTGTAATTTTGAGAATAGATTTATATTGCAATTGTCTATGTTCACATATGGTGTCTCAAGCTTTTGAAATAGCTGAGAACTAGACGTTCAAACGGAAAGACGGACAGACGGACACGGCTCAATCGACTCAGCTAGTGATCCTGAGTCAGAATATGTACACTTTGTGGGGTCTGCCACGCCTCCTTCTGCCTGTTACATACATTTGCACAATTTAGTATACCATTTTTGGCAATTTTCAATTAGCAAATTGGATAAAGATTTATACCTTTAATTTGATTAACGTTCTTGCAACACTTGAGTTCTTTAAGCAGTCCACAAAATACGCTAAGTAAGAAATAATTCAGCTTGTTTGCTTTATGACCCGGTTTAAAGTGCAGTCGATAGAATGCACTTGGTGAACGGAGAATCGTCCGCAGCCAGCTGCAAGATGTGGTTAAAGCCAAAGCCGCAGAAGCAGCAGGAGATAGAGGGCGAAAAGAAGAAGAAGAAGGGGAAGGAGCAGGAGCAGGAGCAGAAACAGAAGGAGCTTGAGCAGGATCTCAAGTTGCAGTCATCGCGATGGCCAATTAACTAAAGTGAAAGCTGGTGGGTAAATCCCGCGAAGGGACGACAACCGCAGCGGCAGAGGCGCAGGCAGAGGCAAGCGAGTGCTGAGTGTTGAGGGAAAACATGAAACTATAAGTCAAAGTTAATGAAATGTTGGACGAGGCGACGTCCTCAATTGGTATTAATTGCATGCTGCAACAATCGAGTGGTTGCCCACTGAAAAATGCAAACCGTTAACGAGTTGGCCAAGTTAAGATAGAGAGAGCGAGAGAGCAAGAGCGAGCTAAGCAACGGCAGGGATAGAGAAGGAATTGAGTTGAGTTGAGTCGAGTTGAGTCGAGGCGAGGCGACACATCAGCCAGAAAGCCACTTTATTCTATTTCCGTTTCCGGCTGTTGTCGCCAGGCGTTGACTTAGCAGTTGCTGTTGTTGTTGCTGCCATTGTTTTTGTTGCTGCTGCTACTGCTGCTGCCGCTGCTGTTGTCAAGCTGCCGAGTATGTAATGTGTTTCCGCTTGCCACAGATTGTAGCAGGGCAGGGCAAGGCGTAGGCGTCAGCTTTGGCGTCAGCGTAGCCGCTCGCTGCGTGCGTGCCAAAGCAATGCAAAGCGACAATGAAGCCAAGTAAGTAAAATAAACTGCACGAAATGAAAACAATCGCAAGGAAGGAAACAAACACCACAGAGACCACAACACAAGCCGGGAAAGAATGAGACACAGAGTGCCTGGCGGGTGAGATGGGCTGAGGGGGGATTGGGGGGAATGGGGTAAAAGCCAAGCAACAAAATGACACTCGAAATGTCAACGTCACCGGCATCGGGGCGTATACACAACAACAGAGCACAAGGCAAGCTCTCCAAGAGTCAGTAGCTCCAAAAACTTAAACTCAAATTGTGAGATACTCACGCACTGCCAGGCACGCACTGGCATACCCTGTAGGCAGTAGCAAGGAGTGAGCGAGACAGCACTACAGACGGGGTGACAACAGATGCGGCTGTTAACCGGGACTGGGCAGGACTATCGAGCAGATTATGTGCAAATGTGCTGGCGAATGTGAGTTGGAAAACTTAAGATCTGCGTATAGGGTGTCTTTTGCGAAAGGAGGAAGAGAGAAAGAAACAGAGAGAGAGAGAGAGAGAGAGAGAAAGAAAGAAAGGGGCCGCAATAAGTTTGCGAAAGGCGGCGCCAAGATATATTGGCATTGTTACAGGCGCTGCATAACTAAGGAGCACCGAAGGAGAGGCCAACTTGAAGCTGTAGTTGTAGTTGGAGCTGAACCTGAACTGAAACTGTGGTTGCCCAACAGGATGCCAAAGATTTATGCAATTCGCCCTTTGCCAGAAAAGACAAATTCAACAACAAAGTGCGCAACGCATCGCATCGCATCGGCAATCGAAGTGCTGCCAAATCCCTTGAAATATAACGCTGCAAATGAGATAAAAGTCTCGAGAAAGTGTGTTGCCCATACTCCAGCAACAAGTAACTTGCTTGGGCTGGCTCGATAAAATTCCTGCAATTTTAGTAATAAGATTTACAACAAATTCCTGCACCATGTGCGTTCTCCCACATGCGCAATATTTTTATCTATGTACTTGCACAGGGCGTGTGCTCTAATTCCCGCCGTCTGATTGGATTGCTTGCAAGGAGTTTCCAGCTGCATTGCATGCGATTGCCATGGGAGTAAATATCCAGAGGAAATTACTAGACTTTGCCATATCGTTGGATTTCAATTTAAATTTTAAACAGGCTTAAGAATGACTGACTGTTTTTCGATTTTATTTTATTTTTATAAAATTAAATCTTGATTCCATTTGATGTCATCTTTTTTATACCCTTGCAGGGTATATTTATTTTGGGCAGAAGTTTGCAATGCACCTTAGGAGACATCTCCCACCCTATAAAGTATATATATTCTTAATCAGCTTCAATAGGGGAATCGAATAAGCCATGTCCGTCTATCCATCTGCACGTCCGTCTGTTGCAACGCAAACTAGTCTCTCAGTTTTAGAGTTATCTTGATAAAACTTACATGTTTCGGTGTCTTCCGTCTTTTTATTATTTAAATCTTGAAATTTACTTAATTATACCATTTGACAATTGAAAATGGTCAAAAATGGTATACTAAGTTTGGACAAATGTATGTAACAGGCAGAAGGAGGCGTGGCAGACCCCACAAAGTATATATATTCTAACTCATGATCACTAGCTGAGTCGATTGAGCCATGTCCGTCTGTCTGTCTGTCCGTCTGTCCGTTTGAACGTCTAGATCTCAGCTATAACAAAAAGCTAGAGATACCTAATTTCACGTGAAGGTTCCTGTATACCATAGGTAAATAGAGTTTATTTTCAATTTTCGATGTCACGCCCACCGCCCACGCAAATCGATAATTTACGATTATTAGAAAAAGTTTTGAAGTTATAGCTTTCTGCTTTGGTATGAACATAGATAACTACAATATAAATCTATTCTCAAAATTACAATCTAATCGATCAATAAACACAGAAGATATTCATCTAAACGTTTTCCATAGTTACACTGCTTGCGTCTTTGCAGCATATCGTGATGTCATCGTCACAATGCTTTGTTTCAGTCGTAGCGTGTGTACAGCTGATTGCTATGTTTTCACATGTAGATGGCGCTATTCAAAGATAGATCTAATTTAAACAATAGGTGGCGGATGAACTTGTGCAGAGTTTTTTGATGGAATTAAATGTTTGATAATTTGTTTCAAAACTGGGCGAATGGTATCTTACTGTCGGGCGCGCTCGGCTGTAGCTTTCTTTACATATTATTATTTTAGATTTCTAATTTTCGAAAATATTGGCAGTCCATGGCCTTTTATAGTCAAAATATGATTGTAGCCGTTCTTTATTGCTTCGCAAATAATTTTGATGAACGAGCAGCTGGGTAGCGGGTATGTATCAGTCGAGCACACTCGACTGTAGCTTTCGTACTTGTTTTAGGTTATGTCAGTAGACTCATTTTCCTCAATTCTCTTCTCGTATAATTCGTTATACCACTTCAGCTAGAGCCAATTCCCAAATGAAAGAGTCAATTAAAGCCCTCGGCTCCTTTGACTTTCTCCCCCTTCTAATTTACGGCTGGCAAACTGAAACTGAAACCAGTGCAGTGTTTATTAATGCATTTGGGCATTTAACTCTGTTGCACATTGCTGCTGCTGCGCTGCATCATGTGGCGTGGAAGTCTAAATATATTTACGCATAAAGTAACCAATTGTCTCCAAATAGTCCAAATATTTCCAGCCAAAACCAGTTTTTGCTTCAAACCTAACGGTACTTTCTAAAAATAGAATTAAAGTTATGCACACGTGTTCATTTGTGAAGCGAAATTGCATACATAATTTACATAATTTCTGCAATCCAAAAGCAAAAGAAAAATTACAAGAAATCATCAATACTGTACAATGTAATATTGAAAATAGCGGACACATGCCTATAGTAACTGAAATAAATGAATGTGTTGAAAAAATTTTTAAAAATGGGTATCATAATAGATAAGCCTAAAGATGGTGGTAAAGGTTCTTCCAACGACGGAAATGTGGCAAGAAAATTTTTTTCTAATCCAACATCGGCTTCACAAATTACTGGAATAAATGAAAATTTGATATATTGCTGTGCCACAATACTACAAGCTATTGCATCGGGGTATAAAATGAATGTTAACAAATTTAATATATATGCTCTCGATACAGCTAAGGAGTTGATCAATGAGTATCCATGGTACTATTTGCCAGCTACAGTCCATAAGGTGCTAATTCATGGATCTGCAGTAATACAGCATGCGTTAGTGTTAATTGGAGAACTTTCGAAGGAAGCTGCGGTATCTAACAATGAAGAATTAAAAAAATGTAGACTTAATCACAGCCGGAAGATGCCACGCATTACAACAAATGCAGACATTATGAATTCACATCTAACAAGATCCGACCCATTTATAAGCGGACACAGAAAGCTGGGAAAAAAGGATAAGTCAGCGTTATTTGAGTCTGTATATGCCTTACTAGAGGAGGGATAATAATTATTATCCTTTTGTTTTTTATCATAAACTTAAATTAATAATAATTACAATAATTTAACATTTCCTTACTTTGTTTTTATTTGTTTCTGGTTATGTTGGAGTTTGTGGGTTCCCTGGGGGATCCCTGGGGGAGGTATATAACGCCAAATCATATTCATGTTTTTACCATATTTTAAAAATATTTTTTTAGACAATTAGTTATGATAGTCATGATAGAAGGCTGATAAGATCATTTATTTATTTATTTTTTTATTTATTTAATTTAATTTAAAGTCAACTAATAGCAGTCGACGTAAAAGTTTCAGAGAAACAGATAAAAAATTTATGTATAAAGAAAAACGACTTAACAAAAGCAGTTTTGATTAAAGCTAAGAAAATTAATTTTATGCATAAATTTTAAAATTTTTATTTTATAACAAATTTTAAAACGGAAAATAAAATATTTTAATTATAAAATTTAATATATTATAATTTAATTTAATTCCGGGGAAAAAAACCAAATTTTCTAGCTTATCCAACATTTGTTGCAATGGATTGGGGAAAACTCAGAAAAACCCAATCAGATCAGAAAAGTTAATATTAGTTATTAGTATGAAGTGTTAATGAGTTAAGAATAGAAACTTTTATATTAGAAAGAGAGGACTCTAAGTTGAAAAGTCTAAAAAGTTTATTATATTGATCGCAGAGAAGACGGAAAGGGTCATTCAAGCTATAATTACAAGAACAAAAGTCTAATGACAATGGCTGAAAATTACGGGTCACTCTAGAAGGAACACTAAAGTTAAGTTGCCTGAGTAAGGAAGGGGAATCGACCTCAAATCTTATAAGTTTTATGATAAACAACACACTTAACATAATACGACGGTTAGCTAAAGAAGGAAGGCTAATTAAAAGAAGCCGATTATGATAAGGTGGTAAATCTACTCCTGGAACCCAGTTGAAACTACGTAAAGCAAAAAGAAGAAACTGCTTTTGAACAGACTCAATTCTGTCTTGATAAATTTGGTACTGCGGGGACCACACGCAAGAACCATATTCAAGAATTGGACGTAGAAGAGAAGTAAAAAGCAACTTGGTTTTAAAGGGATCATTAAATTCTTTGGCCCATCTTTTAATGAAACCAAGTACACGAAAAGACTTGTTAACAATGCGTGTCGATCAAATTTCAATTTCTGATCAAAGAGAATACCTAGAACATCATGTTATATTTGATTTTAATAAAATGCTGAACACTTCTATTTTGTTTGCCGAAAAATGGGGGTTGGGGGCCCCCCAAAAAAATTTTTTTTTTTTTTTTTGATACTGAAAGTATTTATGGCGTGCTCCATAGAAGTGGAACCACAGTGCGTTGCATACTTTATGAGCTGGGATTAAGGTCACCATGCGTACAAATGGCACACTCACTCACACACACACACACACACACACACACACACACACACACACACACACACACACAACACACACACACACACACACACACACACACACACACACACACACACACACACACACACACACACACACACACACACACACACACACACACACACACACACACACACACACACACACACACACACACACACACACACACACACACACACTGACACATCCACATTCAGAGCAGCAACAGTTGGCGCTATCTCCTATGCGCCTCTGACTTCCTCAAGCTCCTTCACCCCCTCTTCTTTCCTTGTTTCTCACTATATTGCTTTTCTTTTCCCTCTCTCCCTGTCTCGTTCTCGTTCTCTTTCCCTCTTGCAGAAGGCTGGTGTTCAGTGACATGCGGTAGACCGCAAAACGCTTAGCACTAGTGGAGAAACAACAGCAACAACAAGTCCAACGCGACCAGCTCAAATATGGCGAGTCAAGTGACTGGTCACCTTAAAAGAATGCAGAGAGAGAGAGAGAGAGAGCACATAGTTTTGTATGTAGTATACCTACTGGCCGGAACTGTACCTGCTCCGTAATGTATCCTGCACAGGATGAGTCATAGACTGGGGGCGCATTGGCTTATAGTTTGCTTTGGTTTTATTTTGTTTTAGCAAATTGTTGGGACTTTTATTTTTAGATTACGATGGCACACAAACATCCCGACAATGTGCCACATGTATTAGGCGGGTTGGGGTGCAGAGTGGGGGTGGAGGTTTGCGCCGGCAGCAACCCCCGAAATTAAGAAGACAACTTTAGCCGGCAGCAGGCAGCGACAGTGCATTGAACGGTCGCGAGCGGATGATGATGATGACAACGTCGTCGCCAGCTCCTTAAGTGTTTGGGAGGGTTGCCCTAACCCCCATAACCCCCATAACCCCCCTTCCCCGTCTCTCTCCCTCTCTCTTTACCGACCGAGGGTTGAAGTAGTACGGCAACAAATCGATTTCCATTGATTGATTGTGCGTCAGGGTCTTTGGCCTAGCGCCAAACACGTCCGCTTCTGACTTTCTTTCTTTCTACGGCTCCAAATGCTGCCAAATGCGTTGCTAATGTTAGACAAATGAGAGAGCAAACCCCCCACACACCGCACACTCCCTGCCCCGTCGGAAAGGTCAAATATTGCAGTAAACAAAGCAGAATGCGTGACGCCAATAAATCAATAACGAACAGGGCCAAAGTGACAAGCTAGCAAATTGTCGCAGGGGGCGGGGGCGGGGGCGGCAGCGCAATTGAAATTGGTCCAGCAAATGGAAATGGACAAAATATGTGCAAATATTCAGGAAAAACAACAACAGGTTTTTACATTCATTGTGTAAATAAACAGAAGAGTAGGAAGTTGAAGGCAGAGAATAGAAGGGGAAGTGGGAGAAGGAGGGGAAGAGCAGCTTCAAAAGCTGGTGGTATAACAAGTTTTATCTCATCTGTAATGCATGCTGTGCTGAATCTTAACTCTTCAGGCTTGGCTACACCCCTACACCCCTCTCCCTACAAACGGCATTGACTTTCTATACTTCTGCAAACATTAAATCATAAGTTAAACTATTGACTCGCTCGGCGTTTATGGAGCGACTGTTTTATGATGATGATGTTATGGATTCTTTTGTGACAACTTGTTTTCTCGACAATTATTGGCAAAATTCCAAGAAAGCGAAAAAAAAAAAATAAACGAAAAAAGAGACAAATACAACCAGAAATGGAGAACTTCTGAACGCAGTCAAAGACTCGTTCCAGCAAATAAAATCAATGGATATGTATGTACATATAGATACGTAATACGTATGTATGTGACTCAAATATAAAAAGGAATTTTCATTTTTACTTTCAGCCATCTTTTCAGTATGATATTAATACCCTGCGCTAGCTGTGCTGCGCATACCAGGGTATGCCGGGTTTATGGCGAACTGCGGTAAATACTTTGCTGCCTGGCATTGCTACAATTTACAGAGTGTTTACAGGTTGTATAGAAAAAGTTGTGCACTTCTTTTACTTGTAGTTGTTGGTAGATTTATTTATTTTTTTCTTTTCTCCTTTTTTTTATTTGCCATTCGAGTGCAGCATGCATTGAAATTCTCCCAGCGATTCACAGGCAGACAAGGAGACAGAGCAGGACAGACAAGCACGGAATGGGAGAAGTGAGAGAGTGTGTGTGGGTGTGGGTGTGGACGTGTAGAGAAATTGACAGCAAGTGAAATTTCGTGTGCATAGTGCATGCTTAATTGAGTTGTCCTGTTGGTGCTTGTCTCCAAGCAATGTCCTGCATCACAAATGAGTGGAGTGATCACATTGGTGGGACTGTGTGAGTCAGTGAGCCACTAAGTGTGTGTGTGTGTGTGTGTGTGGTGTCTTTTGGTGTCTGCTCATAGCTTTGTGCGATGTATCAAACCAGTTTATCGAAACACCCGAATCGGCCCTAACAATTCCGGCTTAACCAACCTCCCTCCCCCTGCGTCGTTACTCCTCCTTCTCCTTCTTCGTCTCTCTCTGCCGGCAATCGCTCTCGGTCTGTAAATCGTTCGCGTCGCTTCCGTTGATTTTCATGTCAGTGCCAAAACACATTTTGCTTTCTGTGTATTCTGGTAAATATCGCATTGGGAGTTAGGGGAGAACGATGTTTGGGGTTGTAAGAAGCAAAATTCGGAATCTAGACAGGTGGATGAGGGGGGGGAGTGTGTGTGTGGGGTGTGGTGTTAGAGACGTAAATCTATCTACAAGAACTAAGTGCACTTTTGACACGGCCAACAGGTTGATTAATTCATTTGTTTGGTCACATATACACGTATTAAGGTCTAAGCTGCGGCTGACACAGACAGCTACAAATATTTTGGATGTTCTGAATGTTTTTACAATTTTAGGCGGGACTAAATTGGGGGGTAAATTTTCATAGATGGAACATGCAGATTAACAACATAAACATATGTATATACTATAATCTGTGTATATTTTTGCTATCGGGATAAGCGTTTACTATCTATCAGAAAACTTGTTAATCCAGCTAAGTGGACGAGTTGTGGCATCTACTACTACATCAATCATTACTCTATCCCAAGTTCACTTAAATACACCCAACTGAAGTAGTTTGTAAATTTCAGCTCAAATCAGCTTAGCCCCCTTTTCCGCTCGCTCGATTCTTTCGAGTTCCTACTTTCTTTAAACTTTTCATAAACTTTTTTGAAAAATGAAAATTGAAGAAGAGAAAAAAACACTTCTGCACGCTTGTCCAACTTTGTTGGCTCACCAATAAACTGGGAAACTCTTTACGGTTTCGTTTGAGACCACCGAACATAACGGTGTGTTCAGGTGTGTCCACATTGCCAACAGGTGCATTCACTCGTTGCCGGACTAAGTGAGTAGTTTTTATTAATTTCGCAAATGAACGCTCTAATCCCCCCCCCCCCACCCTTAGCCTCTTCCGCTTCTATTTTGACTTCTACTTCTACTTCTGAGTTGCAATTCGCATGCGGCTGTATCCAATATCATCATCATCATTATCTGCAGGCCAGAGCCGGACAAAGTTTAGCGTGGACAAGCCACAAATATAAACTACGATTCCCTGTCCCATTAAAGCGCCCAAGAAGGGGTACTCATGGTCTAGAAGTAGGCAGAGGGGAAAGAAAGCAAAGATAAGCAAAAGTTTATAGCATTTTGATTTTAATTTCCCAAATTCCATTGGCCGTCATTATTTATGGCACTCACTGTGGCTGCATTCAGCTTAAATTGGCTGCTCGATAACGATGACGACGAAGATGGCGATGGCGATGACGATGACGATGACGATGGCGACAGGTGGAAGAGGAAAACTCGTTTATTAACACGATTGGAAGGCGTTGCGGCGTGCTGCCATCTAAACTACTTACTACACCTCGACTTGAGGCCCTAAAAGGAAGACGGGGGAGAAAAAAACGAAGAAGAAGAAGAAACCCCTACAACTACAGCTCTGAGGTGTCTGCAGCAACGGCAGTTTCCCCCCACATTGGTTTCCACTTACAGCCCCAGCCCCAGCCCCATTCTCAGTCCACGTCTGCTGTCGCTGTGTGTTCTCTAATCGATTTTTGATGAGATTTTTGTATTCAATTTTGGTTTTGATAGGCAACGAACGCATCAACTTTCATTGTACGATAAGGGGGAATACTCTCCCTCTCTCCCGCTCTGTCACTCACTCGCGGTTTGCTGCTATTTGGCAGTGTCTCCCTCTGTCTGGAACGTGGAAATAGCTGGCGATAATGGCGGCAAGCAAACGAGCAGGACAACGACGCCATTGATATAATTTTGCCAGGCTTTTGTTTGGCGCTGTTTGCTTTGTTCCCCTTCCCCTCTCGATGTGGGTAGAGTTGGGATGGGATGTGGTGCCTTGCTGCCTGGGTCGCGACTGCGGCACCACATCCGATAAGGTAAACGGTTTTCGTTTCGATGGCATTTTTGTTTGGCTTTCATTTCCTTGAGCAAGTTGATTCACGTACTTCGCCCTCGCATAACTGGCGAACGCGCAGTAGTGTTGCAGCAGTTAGCTATTGTGTGTGTGTGTGTGCCAAAGCTGATTGCGTTGCTAGGGCAGCCTCAAGGCAGCAGCTCAATGGGAAGCAAAGAAATCAAATGAAACATTCCCTGCAGTTTGAAGTTTCTGCTTCAGTTTAGCTTACTTTTCGTTCCCTCTTTCCTCCTCTCTATCTCTCCCTGCCTTCCTATGACTTTACAAGGTATACATTTCTACTCATTAGTGCCTGCAACTCTTTAGACCAAACTCAAATGAGTTTCAAGTTTCTGTTAGACATTCGTTCTTGTCCAGCTACCTGTACCGGATTTCACTGCTGATCCTGTGCATGCAGGATGTGTCTGCTCGGGGCACAGAGAGAGAGAGAGAGAGAGAGAGAGAGAGAGGGAGAGAGAAAGAAAGGGGGACAGAGAAAGAGTGCGAAATCAGAGTCACTGCATGTGGCGTCGCACCTGTCACAGTTTGCAACGCTCATCCATAGTGAAATTGCCAATTTCGTTTTCATTCAACGCTGACGAAATGCACTTCCTGCAACGAGAGGCGACAGCGGAAAGCCGTCGCAGCGAAGGAAGTGAATATGCCTGACACAGAAATGAAGTGGACCATGCCGGGCAGCCAACATTCGACGATGGCACGTCTTCTGCTCCGGTTTCAGATGTCAAGCTATGCATCGGGGGCGCCTCCAGGCTGCTGACTCCTGTATCCTGGTCCAGCTGCAAACTGTCAACCGCCGTTGCAAGGACGGCCGGAAGTGCGGCACGGTCAACCGGGGTGCCAACGCCCAACGCCCACCGACCAACCCTCAACCCCAACCCCATTCGCAGTAAGTATTACCCATACATATAAATTGACGTTGGCCTTAAGCAGCGCCAGGTGCAGTTACACGAGCAGCTTAACGTGCCGACTCAACGCACAAGATGAGCAACATATGCAACAGACTCAGTGTGGGGCATAAAGCTGTTCCCTCTCCCTCTCTTCCTTTCTCTTTCCCTATCTCCCTTGTCACGGAAGCAGGGAGATACCTTCTTATTGGGACGAGAGGAGCTTGGAGGTCACAGCTTAATGGCAGATGGACAAGCAAACTATTACAGTTACAGTTACCGTTACAGTATCACTAACAGTTACCGTTAGTTGTAACGGTAACTAATACCCCTGCCTAGTCTGGGCTGATTAAGATATCCCGTACCTCCACACGGCTTGCCTAGAACTTGCCACATGTGTTTGGCTGTAGACAAACTGGGAATTTCTAATTGACGAAGGTAAAGCTAGGGATTAACTAAACATTAAAACAAGGAATCTATCAGAGCTTTAGGAGATAATCATGACAAATTCTATCAAGACTTTTTTAAGAAATCAGATAGATAAATTACCTGTTAATACAAGTAAGACACCTTTCGCTTAACTTTAAAAACTATTGCAAATACGCTAATAACTGAACTTGAAACCTCCTCGACGGGAATTTTAACCTGGCATTCCATACGCCGTACCTGTGTTGAAATTCAAACAATTTTTACGCCGAGAGGGACACCTAAAGTAAAACGAAATTTCAAAAATATGTGTAATTAGTTATTAGGTCTGTAGCTGAGGATCTTTCTCTTATCTTTATATAAAAAGAGATTTTATTTTCAAAATTTTATAGTTGGTATTAAAATATTCCTTAATCTTGTTACAAACAATTGCACGACTCAATCTGTGTAATAAATCATGCAAAATTCAAATGACTTCAATAGATTCAACTTATTTCCTTAGCTTTTTTAATGTGTTATCAGTTACGTTTGTCAGGCTTCTTGCTGTAAAACGAAATTCAAATAAACCATCTCGGAAATCTAAGTCTTTGGATTTCCTGAATATTTTTGGCGAAATTGCAATCTGCAATCGAATTTCAAAGTAGCTCAGTTCGGGTCACTCGCACTGACCCCGAAAAGGCAAGCAAAAAGTAACGGGATGCAAAGTGGGGCGCCCAGCTACAGCTTTGGCATGTGGCGACGGGTTTGTTATCTGGCGCAAACATAAGGCTGAAACACAACACAAAAACTGAATTGACCAAGTCGAAGCAAACCCCACATCGCCCCCAATTCATCTTGTGGCGCCCACTTGCACTTAAAAGTTGCCAAATTTTGTTGCACACTTGCAAATACACAAATACACACACACACACACACACACACACACGCACACGAACTGCAAGGAGAGCAAATGGAAATGCAAATGCGCATTTAGAATTCGAATTCAAATACAAAATCAAATCGGAGTCCAAAGTCGATATAGTATACAATGATCACATTTTGCCAGTTTATTCCTATTTTTTTGTTGTTGCTATTTCTGCTTCTTCGTCTACTTTGCCTTTATTCCATATTCTTCTTCTTCCTCTTCGAGTTTGCTGCATTCGTGTTCCGTCTTGTTTCGATCGTTACGCGTGGATTTCTTACAGAGTTGCTAAGTAATTTTCGACAAACTTTGGTATACCCTGTAGGGTATTCTCGAATGGGTAAGCGTCGAATAAATAGGAAAGCTATTCAATTTTTTAAGTGAAACTTGAAATTTCTCAACATGATTTTTATAAAATAAAGCTAAGTTTTGCATACAGCTTAGAGCTTATTTGATTACACGGTATTTAAAATGCTTCTACTTACCAAAAGTACTCGAATTATAACATGAAACAAATCGATGGCGAAGACACCTGCAAATAGAGACGGCAGACAGAGAAGGATGTGAGACGATTAGTTCAGTTTTTGACAGTCTCTGCTTGTTGAGTTCATTAGCTACTGACCCCCCCCCCCTCCTCCGCCTTCTTTCCATTTGACCAAAGGTATTTTATATTAATGATGCAACTGTCAAAGTTGGCAAAACAACCTGCCAAAGGTTCCCTCGGCTAATTAATTATACCCACAGTCGAAATTGCCATCCACTTCGCTCACCTTCACCTTCTCCCCTCTGATTTAGCTCTGTTTCATCAGTTTTGCTGGAAATTTTACCTTATGGAGACCCCCTTTCAAAATGAAAATCCAGACGAAAATACTAACGACATCTGCATCGACCACGTCGAGGGAATGACTGCACATATCACATAGAATATTGCAATGCAGTCAACATAATGCAGAGACTAATGGGATACCCTGTAAGGGTGGCAATGACAGACAGAAACGATCGAATCGAAGGGAAAGCAAAGTTTTCTCTCAGCTCGTATTCGGTTACATCTACGGCAATTTGTGCGTGCTTTGCCAGCGATTCGATTAAGCAAAATGCCCCTAAGATCCTCCCCTCCCCTCTTCCCTCTTTCTCCCTGCAACATGAAGGCTCTCTTTGTGAAGCATCTGAGCCGAATTCGTTTAAAGGAAAGAAAACAATTAAAAGAATTTATTACTCGAGTTTAATGAATTTTCAGCTTGTTTGCATGCCACGCTTTCGGTCCCTCTTGCTCGCTCTTGTTCTCTCTCATTCTAAGGGGACGGGTTGTAGGTTGCCAGCTCGTCCCGTGACGAGCTACAGTTTCCGACGCAGCAATTTCAGTTGGCAATTTTGATGAGCGAAAGAAAAATGAAGCGCCACAGGTGTAAAACGGGTATAAATCTTTCGCTTAGCTTATGCGTGTGTGCGCGGGTGTGCGTGAGTGTGTGCGATGAGTGAAAATACCTGTTATTGTTACAATGTTTAATGAAGTTTTGCTCCCCCTTTTTGTTTGGCCTTTTGTTTTCATTTTTTTTTTTTTTGGGTGCGCAGCTGCTCGCCCTAAATTGATGTTCAGCCCCGCACGATGAGTCTGGCAAATATGCAAAACATTAACAAAACAGTTTAATGTTTTATGTTTCATACACATAAAACGCTTTTGTTTTATTCCCAAATCCCCTGCTCCGCCCCTTCAGACTGCCCTGGGCAATTGTGGGAAATTTCCGCTTAGGGCAATTAACGTGCAAATTGTTGAGTGGGGAAAGCGAAGCTACGGCGATGATAATTGCAAAATGAAAAGAGAAAAAGAGTGAAAGAAGTGGTATATACATATATAATAAGATTGGGTACAAATACGAATAATTGAAATCATAAAGATGGGAGATTTGACAGTTTTTTTTAATGGGAATTACGAATATCACATAGCATAGCATCATAGCACAAATTCTGTACTCTCTCTTAAGACTTTAATTCTTTCCCTTTAGAAATTAGTTTGCTTGTAATAACTGTTTTCCTCAAAAAAACAATGCTATTCTGTCGTTTGGGTCCCTCGGTCTTAACATACTAAAACCAAAACTTTTGATCTAATTGGCTTTTTCTGGGTTTCCCCAATTCCTCTTTACCCCAGTTTAAATTTAAATTTGAATTTAAAATTAAACTTAAAGATCATTTTTAAACATTTAAATTGTACATTTTTCAATTAAAAATATTTTAATTTTACCTATAACTAAATTATATTTAATTTAACTTAATTTTTAACTTTTACTTGTCTTCTTATTCTTTTATTAACTTTTGAGTCGACTACTCATAGTCGACATGAAATATACAAATATATGAAATTTTTGCAGCTTAATTTGACTCATACATATGTAAAGTTACTCATAAACTGACGTTGATTTATTGTTTAAGTTAAAAACAATAGGTTTCATTTGCGTTAAAAGAGAGCTGCTATACAGACAACAGCCATGATATCATTCTATAGTATCCTATAGTTACATCAATTTTATGGCGAAAGATGATCAATCGATTTGCGCGCGCCTCACTTGGGTTTGCAGTCATTAGTTTTGCCCCATTGCAGGGTATATAAATTGGAATGTTATCGATGGGTCGAGCAGAGTATTGAGGCGGCTGTTACTGTGGCCTCTTCTTCGATAAACACGTTTGTTTTGTTTTCGGAACGAAATCGTTGCATAAATTATGCCGTCGATGCCTGAGCAAACTTCGATAGCCGAAAAGCCAAACAAGTCAAGTTGTGCTTGTGCTTGTGTCGAGACAAGTCGATATAAGTCGAGACGGCCTGACGAGTGCAGGAGAGAGACAGAGAGTGAGAGTGAGAGCGAGGGAGAGAGAGTGAGTGGAGCAGGTAAGCGGCAACTGCAGCGATTACTCGCAGCTGTCGACAGTCAACCAATTGCTGTGGTCCTTATGCACTCACAGCTCACGGCTGACCGAATCTGGCGCTGACTATGGCATTGGGTATAACTCTCAAATCGAATCGTTTTTGGTGGCTTTTGGCTATGGCCAATTTTTCGAGTTTTACAAATTTCTTCAAATGAATATTTAATGCCAGGCGCCAAGGCGCTGTTGCTCCATTGAGCAAGTGTAGCCTGCTCGAAGTCGTGTGTGGGCATTAGTCGAGCTTTTGGCCGGTCATCGATTGCCCCCCTTCCCTCTCTCCATTTGGCTGACAAGAGTCTCTACCTCTCCCTTTTTCACTCTATATCTCACTGGCATTGCCAGAGATTTTCCAAAGATTTACGAGCCAAAATCCAAAGTCATTGGCCCAGCCTTGGCAAATTTTTGGCAAATTGACTTTTGCTGCTACAGCGCCGCCATCGAAGGCAGCGTCAGCTTTAGCTCTGCTTTACAGCTGCAGCAGCAGCTTATCGCCTCCATAAATTAACAACTTGATTATGCCGAACCCAGTGCAGATAAGGCTAATGACGATGATGATCTGCATTATGGGAAGGGGGAAAAACGGGGGCTGCCAGAACATAACCAAATTAAAATGTTGCGCACAAAGACAAAGCGAAGCTTAGCCAAGGGGGTAAGGGACAGTTGAATTCGGTTTTAGATTTCGAAATTGGATTTGTCGTTGGGTTTGGGTTCTGCGGCGCAGCTGCGCTTTGTGCTCCCGCCCAGTTCGGTCCGGTGGTTGCCTGCTATCAACAGTTATCATGGCAATGGCGCAGAATGAAAATGAAAACATCCGCTTCCGGCGCAGCAGACGAAACGTAGGACAGAAAAGGTAAAAGGGGGACGGAGGCGTGGCAGGCGACAACAAACAGGATAAGGAATAAAGTGAAGCTTATGGCAATTCATGTCGCATCCAATTTACCGCACAGCAGCAGTGCGCCAAACACTAAGAAAGAGACAACCATAGGCGGCTCGGGCGAAGACACCAACAGTGACAGCGATAGCGAAAGCGAACCTAGGCACTTACAGGCACTTACAAAAGCAATCAACGAGAAAAGAAATGCAAATAGCAATGCAAAAAAAAAAATGTGAAACAAAAATAAATTGTTGATTGTTTCATAATTGAAGCCAAAGGGGGCTACATGCGAGTGTTTCGCTAACAATAATACGTACACACACTTCGAGTTCATTTTGGCAAATTTATTAAGTGTATATTTTCATAAAAATATTCTCGATTTTAACGCTGGCAATTGCAGGCAGAAAACAATCGCATGCAATGCGATTGACAGCAAATAAATGCATACAAAATTGTGTACAACAGCTCAGCGAACTGTGAGATACCCAGTACATGAATAATGTTTGCTGTACATATATCGTATAACATTTTGATAGGGATAATACAAGTATGTACATAGGAATAAAGTAAAGCTCGTTATTTAAGTTCGTACAAACAATAATAATATGTTGCCTTTTTTGTTGAAGCTTCCCAGACATTTTTCTCATAAATATGCTAAAAAGTTTCTTAAATTATCTCTGATTCTTTACTTAGTGCAAGCTATTACAGTTGACAAGCTATGCACATCCTGCTCAAAGCACGAACAGGGTATGCAAAAGGAAAAGCAAGTTAAACGAGCTGGAGTCACAGTAAATCCCTTGCGACTGGCATACCTTGTTAACATTCAATACAGGGTATGCATAAAGCAGTCGGTCAGCTGCACAAAGCATGCGCTAACACTCTTTCAGGGCAGGGTATACAAAAAGACAGTCCACTTTGACTGCTGACAGGCCATGCAAATAAAACGAGGGGGAGCAACGGGGCAGCGGGGGCAGCGGGGGCAGCAACACGACATGGGCACAGTTGGCAATTTGCGCTACATTTCGTCCGCTCGTCGCTGGCTACCAGATTGTAGTGCTGGATGTGGCATATGGATGACTGCCAGTCTGAGTGACTGGCAGCTCCCACGAGCTCAAGTCAACTGGAGCGCAACAAAACATACGAGAGCTGCTGTTGCCGTTTTTGTGGTGTGTGCTGTGTGTGCTGCTGCTGCTGGTGCACAAGTGAGAATGCATCATTAGTGCAGGAAGCTGACAACGCGACAACGCAACATTGGAATAACCAACTGCAAAATGGGAATAGCACTCGTCCAGGAAAACCGAAAGGGGAAAGGAAGCTTAGGATTGGGGGTAACCAAGCAGACAATCAACCAACCAGATAACCCGACAACCAGTCAGGACAGACACGAGCTCCACGGTGCGGGAAAGAGGCAGCCCACAGACCACAAGACCACTAACAGATAAAGTTACCATAGTGCACCTAAAAGGCAGACAGAGAGGGGGAGTAGGAGCAGAAGCTGGAGAGAGGGAGAGGGAGAGCGAGATAGAATCAGAGTATAACAAGCAGCAAGTTGCAGCTGAGCCGCAAAGCAACGCAACGTAATGCAAGCGTAACCATGTGGCAAATGAGGCTAAAACACAAGTGTCGCCAGTATCGCCAACACCAACGCCATGGCCATCGCCATCGCCATCGTCGTCGTTTTCGTCATCACTAACGTCATCGTCTGGTGGCAGTGATGAATGAATCAGGCAAGGGGAGGCTAGCCCGATTAGGGCAGCATTCATTTGCCAAAAGCATCCGAGCCCAATTGCCAGAAGCTTCCTCAAACCAACATGAAAGTGATTGCAAGTTGAGGTCAAAGAAAGTCGGTAAAGTAATCAGCATTATACGAAGAAAATAAAATTGAAGAATTATACCAGATAAAGATCTAGAGAGCTTTATTATGCCCCCTCTACCAGTTGGAGTCATTGAAAACTGGGGAATACTTAGAGAAATATCCAAGGAAGGTAATTTAAAAACTCTATAAACTCTTTAAGAAACTTCTTTGAAAAACGCAGATCATCATACAATAATGAAGAACAACAAAGAAAGGCTTCCTTTGGTACACCGAAAGTTTCATACCCTTGCAGATAGTCCAAATATTAAATCGGTCGATAGGTTCTATGGCAGCTTAACTATATATCTGTCTGGTTATAATAAAATTTTATCTTTTATTATACCGTTCGACCATTGATAATGGTTAAAAATGGTATACTAAGTTTGTCCTATCCTGTCCTGTCTTGTCCTGTCTGTCTATCTGTCCGTCTGTCCGCCTGTGTCTGTCCGTTTGAACGTCTAGATCTCAGCTATTACAAAAGCTAGAGACACCAAATTTCACATGAATGTTCCTGTATACTATAAGTATATCGAGTTTATTTTCAATTTTTGATGCCACGCCCACCGCCCACGCAAATCGATCATTTTTGATTATCAGGCGAAGTATTGAAGTTAAAGCTTTCTGATTTGGTATGAACATAAATAATTGTAACATAAATCTATTATACAATCCAATCGGACGGTAAGCACAGAAGTTATCCATGTTTCCGTTTTCCGTACTTCCACTGCTTGCGCCTGTGCTGCGCGTCGTGACGTCATTGTCACGATGCTTCGTTTCAGCCGTAGCGTGTGTTAAGCTATGCATGTAGATCATTAAGTGGCGGATAAACTTGTGCAGCGTTTTTTAATGAAATTAAATGTGTGATAATTTGTTTCGAAACTGGGCGAATGGTATCTTACTGTCGGGCGCGCTCGACTGTAGCTTTCTTTACTTGTTTTTTTTTTTTTATATTTTATATGTATCGAAAGTTTTATAACGATATATTGAAAAATGGCAATTTGCGTCAACTATAACAAATTCAATTTCAAATTGTAAAACGTTTTGCTTTCTTTAAGAATATTTGAAACTGAAATTAAAAACTGCGACATAATGACGGAATCATGGCGCATGCCATCATATCCAGGCGATGGCAGCGAGAAAGCTTGGCTGGAGCCGGCCATGTTAATTGTGGGCGAGAACGCGAACGTAGATGCTGCCATTGTGCCGCTACTGGCCACGCTCTACGAACCCATCGGCCGTGGGACAATCGCCACAGTGTTTGTACACGAAACAATGCGGGAAGAGTTTATTGAGAAGGTGCGCAACGAAATGACCGTAATGCATCGCCAGGTGATGCGGCACAAGCTCTACAAGAAGGCATTGGCTCGCATCGAGTGCTTGGGGGCAGAGCGCATAACCATGATGCAACCCGATGATATCGGTTTTCAATATACCATGGTCGAAGGATCCCCGATAATCGTATGCGACTTTAGCCAGAAATACTTTGGAGTCGGCCATCCCAGCACAATTGTCACCATGCACACATTTCGTCATAGTCAAGACTTTGTCCAATTGGCTGCCCAGGAGAATGTGCCCTTTCTTACCGCGATCATTTGGTGCCCCAAAATGTCGGCTGCCTATGAATTGGCCATGTTGGCCAATGTATCCGTCGTGTTCATCAACTGCTTCGATGTGCCTCTTGCGCCAATTGTCGAAGCATATCGAAAACAAAGTCCATTCGCTGTGCTGCAGGGCAACTATCACTACGAGGTGATTATCCACCATAATCAGCCAAAGGCCATCGTTTTTCCAGCTCCCTTCATGCCGAAGCTATCGAAGCCATAAGAGCCTGCAGTAGTAGCTCCAAGGAGCAGATAGTTCAATAAGTAGTCCCTTATTTGTGGTATTTCTAGGTGCGATTAAAATTCCAGTCACATAGAATGTTAATGTAAACCGTGTTTTTGTTTGTAGGTATGCCTATCGATAAAGGTTATCGCTCATGCATTTATTCTTTTATATAGTACCAACCAGTGTTATACGCACTGGCCAAAAGCATCCCATATATACGTATAACATTTCTTGCATCTCTTCTCTTTATCCCTGTTCAATGTTTATCAAACTCTATGGCTCAGCTTCCGGTTTCATATGCCACCGATGACAGATGGCCCAATGGCGTAGGGAGTGGGGAGGGGGGAGGGAGGTGGAAGAGGGAGGAAGGGCGCAGCTGGCTGGCACTTCCACTTGCAAGCTAGGTCACCCGTAGAGGGGATTTTCGCAGTGGGTTTTGCTCAACTTTGGCGTCACTTAAATGTAATTTGAGAACTTTTTGGCGTTGCCTTTGGTCCTGCATCAATTCTTGTTCATGTGTCCGTGTGTGTGTGTGTGTGCGCGCGTGTGTGTGTGTACGTGTGTGTGTGTGTGTGTGTGTGTGTGTGTGTGTGTGTGTGTGTGTGTGTGTGTGTGTGTGTGTGTGTGTGTGTGTGTGTGTGTGTGTGTGTGTGTGTGTGTGTGTGTGTGTGTGTGTGTGTGTGTGTGTGTGTGTGTGTGTGTTGGGTACATTTATTCCTGCTGCTGTTGTTGCTGTTTGATTGCTTTTGCCGTTTCGCTGTTGGGGCATTGCCCGTCGCGTTTCTCTTGTTTTGCCACTTTTCGAGTGCATTTTGCTGTAATCAAGCGCCCACTTCAATGTGCCCCATTGCAGCTGCCACTATGCTGTGGTTGTTTGTGTGTTGTTTGCTGCGCTTTCATGCTTTTTAGCATTTCATCATTTCTTGCAACTTTACGGGCGGGGGCAGACCACGTCGCCAGGCCTTATGCATTTCAATTTGTGTTTGTGTTGGTGTTGGTGTTGGTGTGTGTGTTTGTGTGTTGTTTCCTGTTGTTGCAGCAGCATGTGGCAGTTTTTGTTTTGATTTTTTGCTTTTTGGGGTCTGCATGCTCCCAGGCGCCGCCTTGTTCGCCATAGCGTCGAGTGGCCTTTTAATGCAGCCGCTTAGCGCGTGTTGCACTTTCCTCGAGTTGAGTTAGTCGTTGTTGTTGCTGCCACTGCTGCTGTTGCTGGCAACAGTATTTATTATTTATTTAGAGGCTGTTGCGCTACAGTTGACCTAGTTGACGCTTCGTCCATGTACTGACCCAATTTTTGGGTTCAACTTCTCAGCCAGCCTGATCCCCTTTCCCCTCCTCTTTTCGTCTTGAGACTTTGCCTCGTTGCGTCGTAACGTAGGCAACGCAACGAGATAAAGTTTTGCAGCAAATGTCAGTTAAGTTAAGATTAGATTCTGGCTGCAACCACATTCACTTTGGATAATGGATGCCTTTCAGGGGATGCCAGATACGAGATACAAGTATCTGTGC
Organism: Zaprionus ghesquierei; assembly: GCA_018904095.1. NCBI lineage: Eukaryota > Metazoa > Arthropoda > Insecta > Diptera > Drosophilidae > Zaprionus > Zaprionus ghesquierei. Next base: position 980,337 of record JAEIGP010000841.1, read on the forward strand.
TTGTTACGGCCTGGAACTATCTATTTTTTGCATGCAACCAACGCCAGAGTCAAGGGAGAGAGAGACGGAGAGAAAATATTGCGTATACGCAACGTTACCAGCTTACTTTAATTTAAAACGAGGTAAAACTGTTTAGTCCAGAATGCTGCTGTTATACTGTTATACTCTGCTCTTGAGTTCAACAAATCATTTGAATTTAGCATCATTTCAGCGCTTTACCCCAACCTCCCTTTAAAAAAAGTTTGAGTTTTTTTTTAACGATTTCTCCCATGGCAGCTATAAGCAAGTTAGAAATTTCTTCCAGTCTCTCTCTCTCTTTCGCTAAGTGTCTCGCATGCAGTGACAATGCTCTCCTCTACCGCAAGGGGGGGCTGGGTAGAGAAGAAATCGCGCTGGCAACAACAATGAGCGAGCGAGAGAAAAGCGCGCATTGTTGTTTAGCCACAGTAAACCCTGACTGCCAATTCACGATCCTCAATCTGCAATCCGTAATCCCCGATCCCCCTATCCGCATTGCTCAATGCTCAATTCTCGATTCCATTGCCTTGTTCCGTCCTGTCCTGCACTGCCCTGCCACAAAAAGTTTTCTGTATTCAGCGCTCAGCTGCTGAAAGCTTTCTGACAATTACAAAAAATTCAGATAATGCTTATTGTCAGCACTGCACAAAGCACGAGCCTTATGTGGCAGTGCAGAGGGAGAGAGAGAGAGAGAGAGAGAGAGAGAGAGAGAGAGCGAGAGAGAGACAGAGAGAGAGAGAGAGAGAGTGGTAATAGGGGAACGGGAAACAGCAGCGGGAGGCCTTGCTGATTGAGAGAAGGTAGCCCAGTTGAAAGGCAGTAAGGCATGCATGCTCTTTTCGCGGCATAAATCTTTTCCAATTACGGCATTAAATATGAAAATACTTTGCCAAGATTAAGTTATTATATAGTATATTCTATTATAAAGTACGTGAAGTCTAATCTGTGATATTTTGTTGCTTTCACTATTCCATTTTCTTTCATTCTTTCTTCTTCTTATTTTGGAAACAGACATATGAGCTCTTGCTTGTTAAATATGACAAAAAAACACCCTGCCCAGATCAAGTTACTATACGATATGTATACATACACTGACTAAATCAAGCTCTTCCCTTTGCAGATTATATTTTGCTTTAATTGATAGTTGGGGAACAGTTCGAATGTCAAGGCATGTGTGCTTCTAGCAGAGATCATCCCAGATCATCTCTATATAAAATTTTAAAATACTCTGCCCAGTTCAAGTTACTACAAAATTTTGTAAATAGACATAGTTTCTAATCTGTCAAAATTCAAAAAATTCTCTGCTCATTGACATTCTACTTCACCTTAGTCAACAGAAATAAGCTTAAGCCTCAAGCACATTGCCTAGATTAAGGTTCTATTCTATATATAAGAAATCAAATCTGGAGGCAGGCACTTCCATTTTGCCTGCCACACGACATGCAGCACAACGAGGTGCCCAACACTGGCGGTGCTAACTTTACCCTCTGTTGAGCCACGCCTGAATTATTATATTGTGACGCCGCAGACAAAGCTGGCAAGCAGAGGCAAAGAGACTAAATGGGGCAAATAGAGGGGGAGAGAGAGAGGGGGAGATAGTGGGGAACAGGTGAGCGAGCTGTGAGCTGCGCCTAAATCAATGCAACAAAATTTGAACGTAGCCGCTTAAAAGCTACCGCAGACTGAGTCTGTAACTGGGACTGTAGCTGCGGCTGGGTCTGGGTGTGGGGCTGATGCAGTGGCATAACTTGTTGGCAGCCTGTGGTGCAGCTGCTCGGTGTCTGCTTGGCCCACTGTGCTTCCATTTCAAGCGGAAGTTTGCACACTTTTGCTTACAAAGCGTAACAAAATGTGCAGAGCAAGCTAGCTGAGAGAGGGGGGCAGGGCAATGTCAGGCAATGGGTGCACTGCAGCATAGTGTGGTAGCCTGACTGCAGGTATGCTGCACGTTTTGTAACCACCTCCCGCATGTCCTTCCCTCCCTGCCAGGTCAGTTGTTGAGTGTGCGTGTGCTTCAATAGCTTCTCACTTGGCGGACTGCAGACCGGCGTGGAGTGGAGGTAAAGGTCGGATGCGGCGCTGGTTGTCAGTTTGGTTGGACGACTACAGAGGCAACTGGCAACAAGAACAAGAACAACAACAACGGCGCTGACATTGTCGCCATTTTTGTTGCATGTTGCATGTTGCAAAAGTAATTTAATTTGATTTTTTTGTTTTGATGCTGCCGTCGACGACGCCGGCGTCGATGATGATGAAGCTGATGCCGCTGGAGGCAACACCATGCAACGCAAAGCAACTAACCTAACCAAACGAGTGAGCAACTTTTGTGCGGGGGCAGGTATGTGTGAGTGTCTGTGTCTGTGGGCGTGGCGCCTGCGGCCATCGTCGAGTAGCGTCAATTGATTTAACCATTGAGTTATTAGCTAGGCTGGCGACGAGCCTTTCCCAGTGCCTGGCAGATTTGCTTTTTTTTTCTCCCCTCCTCCCCAGCCCATTCCCACTTCTTCCATTCCTCTTTTCTTTCTTTCCTTTCTCTTCTGTCCCCCCTGTGCGCCTTTTCGTTGTTTTTCTTTGGCATTTGATGCCATGCCAAGCATCCGCAGGTGTGTTGCAAAGAGGACACTTTATAAGCTGAAGTAATTTGCAAAGCAAGAGGCGGTATGGGGGAGGAGGCAGGAGGTGCAGGAGCAACGAGAGGAACAACGTGGGTCAAATGGGACAAGTAGAGGAAGCTGCCGACACGATGACTAATCCTTTGCGTCCTGTGGCTGTGTCAAGTGGTTTGCGGTTGTCTTTGGAACAGTACAAGAGGAGAGAGAGGAAGGACGAAAGAAGATAGAGAGGGAGAGAAGAGAGAGTTCAATGGCTGTGACTGTTAAGGCAGGTTTGCAACTGCTATTTGTATGTTGTATGGTCATAAGCATAAGTTCTATATGCAGAACGGGTATACTTAGTGAGGACTTCTTTCGTACAGGTATGACAGCAAACTTTGCATACTTTTCATGTGAGTATACTTATTGCTGTAGAAACTGTTGTGCAAACTGTTATACAAACTGTTACACAAACTGTTATACAACCAACACAAAACTCACACTTTAATCTCCTTGAAAATGTGAAAACAATTGGCAAATTTACTGCAATTGTTCTCGGCACAAAAGATATTAAATGCAATATTTGTGTAGGCACACCCACAGTCACACCAAAGTCAAAGACACCCAACTCTGTGTGTCTATGTGTGTGTGTGTTAAAAATATTGTATCTACCTGAGGGCAATTTGACGACCGCAGCAGAATATGGTTTCCCATGGTAGTGTCTGTGCAAGTCAACGGGGATTGGCATCGGAATGGCCACTGGGAAACTTGGGGCAACTTGGCCAGTGCTAATAATAATTAAATAATAATTTGTGTAATTTGATTTGATTACACTTACTGTGGAAGCCACAGAGGAACTGCGCAACGTAGGCAGGCGACACCGCTGGCTGGCAGCAAAATTGATTTGTGGTCAAGAGGAGGTAGAAATGGAGTCGGGTGGAGGGGGTAGAGTAGAGTAGGGAGTCTGATGGCGACAATGAAGAAGCTATAAGCCAAATTAACAATTATAGTAAGCCAAGGCGACAGAGATGAGACGAGGCGTGAACCATCGGCAGTTGGTGGCCAAAGTACTAGCCAAAGCGAAAGCCACCGGAGTAACCAAAGTCAAATAAACAAACAAACTTTGCCTGATGCTTGGACTTTGCCAAAGACACACAGCAGCAACAACAAAAGCGGCAAAGCAGCAGCAGTGCGTAAGTTGAAGTGCTTGGCAAACAAACACAAAAGGAAGCTGTCAAAGACGTTGAGTACATGGCCAAAACAATGAACCAGCTGCGGCAGCATGCTCAACTTTGGGCCAATTCATTTCGGCCTGCAATGCCAGACAGCCTCCGACAACGCCGACGCAAGGCAGCAAGGGTATCAAGATAAATAGGGAGTGTCTACACAGCTTCTGCTTCGCTTGTATAGTTCATCTTCAAGTTCCTTCTTCCTCTCCTTGTACCCTCCTCCCTTCCCTCTTTGATCTCTTCAATCTACAATTAAAGATGCCAAATATTTCATGGCTTTATAGGGTATACGCACGCCTAGCCGTGCACACGCTTTTCCAATTTACTTGTCAACTTTTGCTTTTGATTGCTAAAGTTTTTGACTATAGAAATAGCGCAAAATAGTGTTTTTATTTCTGTTTTCTTGTGGTGTTTCGTGTTCTGTTTTTTTTTTCCTTTACATCCCCTTTCTTTTTTTTGCACTGCGCACAAACATGACAAAAGCAAGGGCTCCCCCTACCTCTCCCCCAACCCACCTCATTCACTGACAGTGGCAGTAAATTGCATTTAAAATGCCATAAATTAAAAGACAACATAGACCAGGGGCAGCCCTCGTTGATGGTGGGGGGAGTTGGGGGGCAAGTAGCGGGGCAGGTACCGGGGTCTCTAGCGGGCTCTTCTAACTATTAAAATGCATTAAAAATTGTTTTTAATGCCGGCGAATGAGGAGGAAAGACGCGCTGAGTCGCTGTAAGTGACACCGCATAAAGGTCCCACACAGGCTCGCTAACACATTCACATACACGCACAAAGACACACGCACACACACACACATCCACACACACACACGCACGCATGCGCTTAAGTGCACTGGCAAAATTATTCTGGCTTTTATTTGTAGTGCGACTGTCTGTTGTATAGTATAGTGTGTTTGTGTGTGTGTGTGTTGTATTGTGTGTGTATATGTATGTGTGTGTGAGTGTGTAGTATTGTGTGTGTATGTGTGTGTGTATGTATATGTATGTGTGTGTGTGTATGTGTGCCTGAATTCCATAAAGTGTAAAAGCAGAGTATTAAAGCGAGAGCATAGTGAAGCAACCTCTCTTTGCACGCACTCGCACTTTCCCTCTCTCTCTCTCTCCCTCATTGCCTCTCACTCTGCCTCTCTCCCCGCACATTAATCCAATTTGTCATAATTAAATTACTTTAAGTCACTTGCTCAGCTAGTCGCAAGGACTTTTTGTGCGCAGCGCAGGCAAAACTTTTCGAGGCCACACTTAGTTCGGCGAATAAACCGTAATTACGGTTACTCGTTACTCGTTACTCGTTACTCGCTTCTCGTTTCTAAGTACTCGCCACTCGCTACTCCCTACTCGCTACTCGCTACTCGCTCTTCGTTATGTGTTACTCCATTCTGGATATATGTAGATCACATGATGCTTAGCTCTATATAAAGACTCAATATATTGTAGTTTTGCATGTTCTCAGAATTATTTAAATTATTTTAATATAGTTTGCTAGGTAACAGTTTAACCTACAGGGTATGCTATGCCATCATTCACTGCAAATGTATTTTTATGCAAATTTAGTTATTCTTTCATTTAATTATAGAATATTTTTTTATTGATTAACCACGCGGGTAATTTCTGTTGATTTTTCATTATTTCGTTGGACGCGCTCAAAAATAAATGCGAATTTTAATTGATAAGTGTGCAGCAAAGTGGCGAAACTAAAAGCTAAAAATTGCAAAAAAAAAAACTAATTAAAAATAAAACACTAACAATTTCATAAAATAAGAAAGAATGGCTGATAGGTTCAGCTTAACGATATATCTGTTCGATTTTAATAAAGTTTTCACAGCATTTAATGGACATACTTAGACATCTACCGGGAAAGTCTTATAGCGATATCCTAAAACAAGTAAGGAAAGCTACAGTCGAGCGCGCCCGACTGTAAGATACCTTTCAACCAACTTCGTAGTTGCACTAACTAGTACTAACGTGTACGTCTAACTAGTACTAACGTATACGTGTTCTAAGCAGAAATCTGTAACCTAAATACTTTGCTTAATATTCAAAAAGGATCGATTTTCGTGGGCGGTGGGCGTGTCATCAAAAATTTAAAATAAACTCGATCTACCTATGGTATACAGGAACCTTCATGTGAAATATGGTGTCTCTAGCTTTTGTAATAGCTGAGATCTAGACGTTCAAAAGGACTGACGGACAGACAGACGGACATGGCTCAATCGACTCAGGTAGTGATCCTGAGTCAGAATACAACGCCTCCTTCTGCCTATTTTACATACATTTGCACAAACTTAGTATACCATTTTTGACAATTTTCAAAGGTCGAATGGTATAAAAAGGATGAAAGGATGAATAAAAAGGTACGACCGATAGGTTCTATGGCAGCTATACGATATATCGATGCGACCCGGCTCGTTCTTACTTAATTACAGCGTGCAGCAACAAGAAGCATGTATACCACGTTTCATTAAGATAGCTCTAAAAGTGAAAGACTACTTTCGAATAGACAGACGGACAGATGGCGGACATGGCGAGCTCGACTCCCCTGCTGGGGCTGATTAAGAATATATATACTTTATAGGGACGGAGATGACTCCTAAAAAGAGTTGCAAGCTTCTAGCTAAAATTAATATACCCTCTGCAAGGCTTTAAAAATGTGGCTGGAAAATGTTCCTAAATCAAGTCCAGCAATTTTCGCGTTGCAATTTTGATGACATACGAAACATTAAAATGCCGATTTTTTGTTCGTAGGTTGTGCTTCTATTTTTTGTGTTTTTGTTGCTGTTGTAGCTTGTAACACTGGGTAATAAATCGAAAGGGGGAGGGGTGCGGGAATTTGTAATTGGTGCGCTCTAGTGGAGCGCAAAATAAACAAGGCGTAAATTAATAAATATTTAAATGGACTCTGCTTGCGTGGAGTAGCTCAGCAGCAGCCAAGTCAATATAGAGCAGAGTGAGAGATAGAGAGAGAGAGAGAGAGAGAGAGAGAGTAAGCAAACGAACTTCTGAGCCATTACACAACAAAATGGCATTAAGAGCAGCAGCAAACAACATCAAAATACAACTTAAAAATAAAATGCAGTCAGACACATATACATATATGTATAAATAAATACACACACACAGTCGCGCTGCACATGCAGATTGAAATAATATTTTTTCCAAAAGCTTCTAGAGTTGAGTGCAGCATCCGCATGACCGATGAGGGGAGGGGATAAATGAAAAACGCTGCGGAGGGGGAGGAGGGTGTGGTTACACAAAAGTGGCAACCACAACACAACACAACGACTGCAACATGAAACCGTTTTGGAGCGAACCGAGCCGAGGAAAGTCAGCTGCAAACGGCAACGAGCTAGCAAAAATATGCAGTGATAATCAGTAAAGCAAACAGAAAAAGGACGGAAAAAAGGTACACATACCCCACTGTTCCCACCTCCAAAAACACACACAAGCACACATAGACAGAGCAAAAAATAACTTCAAAGCATACAAAGAGCAAGGGGACGGGGAGGGAGGATGAATATGTTGTCTGTTGTCTGCCTGCATTGCCTGTTTGGCAGTCAATCAATGCAGAAGGAGGCAGCAGACGCGCACACACATACAAGCACATACAAACACACACACAAGCGCACACAGTTAGTTGGGTCAGTGCAACATTTGAGTGGGAATTAAAACCATTCGACTTGCAGATCATCAAAACTTTGATTGTTATCAAACTGCAAACTAATGCGAGCCAAGTCGAGCTAGCTGCGATTAAAGCAGAAATCTCAAAAGGAACCAGTTCCGATTGTAAGCCGAAAACGCAGAGCTGTAACAACGATAACCTTGAAGAGAAGCATGAATGGATTTCGATAGTGATAATGAATTATTCTTGATATTGCTTTGAGACTCAAGTGTTGATGACCTTTGACAATGCACTAGTTCCGGTTGGAGAAATTGTTCACTGGTTCTTAGATAACTTGCCTAGGAACCCAATGAACTAGTTTCACTTGGCAAGCAAACTAAGTTAAGTTTATTATACATACGTATCTGCGAACGATTTAAATAAACTAATTCAGTCTTTGAACTTCATTATAATTAAAACAAGTAAGAAAGCTACAGTCGAGTGTGCTCGACTGTTATACGTATACCCGCTACTCAGCTGCTCGTACAGCAAAATTATTTTCGAAAGAATAAAGAAGGGCTACAATCATACTTTAACTGTAAAAGGCCATGGACTTACAACATTGATGTAAAGTTAAAATATAAAATAATAATACTAACAAGTAAGAACGGCTACAGTCAAGTGTTGACTGTATAAGACCATGGATTTTTTCAGATTATGAACGAAATCAGATTGAGAAAACAGTTATTGGTCAACGTGTTTTTCAAATAAAAATAATAAACAACAGATATAATTTTCAGTTAGACACCAAGCAGTCCAAGCTGTTGGAAAAACCACTGCTTGGAAAAGCACTGCTTGCTTGCTTGCAGTGGGCGCAGTGCAAATCTACAGGAAACATTGAACAACTTTTATGTTCATTATCTGATCGGAACCAAAATTCGTAGCGATCGTTTAGGTGGTGATAGTTATCATACACACTAAAACTGAATACTGTAGCTTTATTTTTGAGCTTGCTATACGGTTTATCAATTTGTGGGGGCGGAAGTAGGCGTGGCCCAAATATTTATAAACATTTAACAGCGTCTGATTCACATAAGTGTTGTCACCAAATTTGGTGGCTCTAGCTTTTTAAGCTTCTAAGATATAGGCGTTCATACAGACGGACAGACGGACATACAGACAGATGGACAGACAGACATGGCTTAATCGACTCGGCAGTGATCTTGAGCAAGAATATATATACTTTGTGGGGTCGCAGATGCCTCCTTCTGGCTGTTACGCACATTTCTACAAACACAATAGACCATGTATTTTTTTAAAATCCAATTTTTAGACGCTGGCGGGACTCGAACCCGTAAATGCATAATAGTACTGTTCGTTTTGATGTCCACCACTTAACCCATTTGTACACGCACACACTATTCGGCACAATGCTGCAAGCAACTTTATGGGGTCGGAGATGTCTACTTCTGCCTGTTACATACATTTTCGATTTGAACAAAGTTATAATACCCTTCTACTCTATGAGTAGCGGGTATAAAAACATCTTCGAGTCCTAAAGTAAGCTATATCTATAAAGAAGACTTTCAAAATAGTTTGCAAGCAATTTCAAATTGTTGTATTGCCCTAGTTCCGGCGTATTGTATTTTGGCAGAAACAACAAAATAAACTAGTTCCATAAAGTTCGAAAAGTAACAGGGACAGTTTTTTGTTTGCTTAAGCAATTTTCTTCTGCAACAACAGCTAAGAATTTAAAAAATTCATTATTGAACAAGTTCAGTTGAGCGCTCTACAATATAAGGCCTCTTGCCAAGTGGTTTTTCCAAGTGATTAATTAATTCGTGTTACCTCTTTTCTCTTCACAAGCCAGACATCACGACTTTATTAGCCCAATTAACTAGTTGCAGGACATCGTCTGAGTTTGCGGTACAAAATTATATTAATTTACAAAGCGAACTTAAATAAGATTTCAACAACGAAATTTTAATTAACATAATTGTAATCACCAAGCTAAACAATCGAATTAAATGGAAGTGCATTATTGCGTTCTTTGCTCAAATTTCTTGTAGGGATTTATGTGCTCCGAGAGTCTAATTAGCTTTGCTACAGCTTGGAGCAGTTCAGTTTGCAGATCAGGCTCAATCCGAGAACAATAAATGCAAGATACATTGGCAAGTGGGAAGTGGCAACTGAAGGGCAGGCGAACTGGCGAAGGGGCGTGGCATGGCATGGCACGACGAGTCAGCTGCCTTTTCGTGTAATTAATACATGGCTTCGATTGGCTGAGCGCAGTGCAGCGCAGCGCTGCGCTTGAGATTGCCTGGCTTCGGGCTACTGCCAGTTGTTTGTGGGCGGATAAGGCGTTGAACGTTTGTCATATCGAATATGAGAACAGGAGCGGAAAGGGAAACGGAGAGCGGAGAAGAGGGACTAATCCAGCAGCAGGCAAATAGGAGTGAGAGGTGGGCAGGGGACCGGAACAGGGGAAGGAAAAACGACTGCGGCCAAATTGCATTTAAATAATGAAAATGCTTAACAAAAGCAGAGTAAACAAAGCGTCAACTGCAAAACTAGCCAGAGCAATTGAAAGACAGACAGCCTGACAGATGGAGGAGAACAGAGCTGACAGAGAGAGAGAGAGAGAGAGAGACAGAGAAAGAGAGAGAGACAGAGAGAGAGAGAGAGAGAGCGAGAGAGAGAGAGAGGCCGGAAGGAAAGTCAACCGGACCAGAAAGGAAGGAAGTTACTTAAACCAACAACATGTAAATGCCAAGGCTACGTTTAACGCTCCGATGCAACTCATCCGACATCGCCTTCGCCCAGCCCCTTCGCTCCTCAACCCAGTGTGCTTTGCTTTTTCTCTTGAGCCATTTGTTATATTTGACTAACCCCCCCCCCAACATATCCCACTCCCTTACTAGGAATTGTTTGCTATTACGGTCGACATTTTTGTCATTGAATTTGGCAAAGATCTGTTGACGTTCTTAGCCAAATTGCAAACCAGCCGGGCCAAACAAGACATTCCAATGCCAGCGCTGATATGTGAATGCATTCATTTGTTTCATGAATAAGCCATTCAGTTAGTTTCCTCCTCTCTCTCTCTCCCCTCAACTGTAGCCTACACTACTCAGTCAAGTCAGTCAAACGAACGTGTCACTTGGCTTGTCAATATTTTATGAATAGCTCGCCCTTTTCCCATAACCATAGGCAGTGCAGAAATAATTCAGCTAGAAATACGAAATTTGGTATATAGCACTATCTTGTTTAGTTCTATGATTATAGGAGCATATTTTATATGCATGTATTTTGCTTAATTGGAAAAACGTCTCGGAATGCTGTTGATCAATTTGAAAATTTTTCGATATTGGATATGAATATATGGATAAGAGAACGCTGTAAATAAACAAAATACTGAATATATGAATTAGACTTAATACATATTCCCTACTTTGTACAGTTCATTTAGTATATAGCTTAATCTGACTTTATTGTATAATCCACTGAATAATGGAAACCTTAACGTGTTTAACTTTCATAAAGCACATTTTGGCTTACCTTGAAAATATGATAGCGTTATGTAACTAGCAATTACATATGCCATAATGACGTCATGCATGACAGCAGTCAATCAATCACTCAATCATACAATCAATCCGCCAAGTAGACAATCATTCAGTCGATCATGCCATGCAGATGTTACTCAAACAATGCCCAGTCAAGTGGATTGCTTGTTTTATTCGATTAAACAATAAGTACACACACGCAACCACACACACAGACACACATACGCATGAGTGCATACACACACGCGCTCTGTGTGTGTTTTCTGCGATTGAAACCCTTTCAACCGCATTCGTGGCTCGCAGCTAAGACCATGCCCACTGCGCCCTCCGCAAAGCAAATTAAGTTAGTGCACACACATACACACAAGCAGTAGTAGTTGAAGGCAGCTATGCTGTAACAAATGTGATTGATGTCCAAAATCGCGTCAAATATTATGGCCAACAGATTCATCTAACGCTTCTTCACTTTGCTCTGCTCTGTCGCCTTATGTGCCCTCCTTTCCCATTCCCTGGCCACGCCTCACGCATGCGATGCAAGCAGCGCATTATGCAAAAAGGCGCACACTCACACAACCGCACACACACACACACACACACCCAATGCATACTAATGAAATTGTGCTCCATTTTTTTCACCCACAGTTTGCCTTGCAAATTTTCGGTTGATGTTGGCTCAATAAGCGCCTTAGGCGAATACTTCTGCCCGTCACTGTCTATTGGTGTGTGTGCGACAGTGTGTCTATGTGTGCGTAAATGTGGGCGTGTGTGTGTGAGTATATGTGCGTGTGTGTATTGCATGTCAACTGATAGCCCGATGTCAACGTCAAGGCGACCCTCAGCATGCAGGGCAGAATCCCAAGTTGCAAGACCTGAGTCCGCGCTGGAGCCTCCCCCTCTTCCATCTAATCTTCCATCTCTCGTCTCCTGTCTTCCGTCTTCCGTCTTCCGTCTCTCGTCTCTCGTCAGTTGTCAAATGTCAATTGTCAGTTGTCACTTGGCTGCCTCGTGTGGCCTGCTAATGCGCATTTGTACTGATGCGCATTAGAATGATGCAACTGGCGTTGGTAACTTGCAACTTGCTACTTGCAACTGGCAGTTGACAGCTGACAACTGCCTGATAGCCGCCTACTAATTGCTGCTGCCCCCTACTTCCTGCCCCTCAACCCTGTGTGAGCCCAGCTTGGCGAGGTCAACTCGCTTGGCCGCTTTCAAATAGATAACCCTGCGATCTGAAGCGGACATAATTATGCGATAATTGTGGAGGAGTAGTTAAGGGAAAGAGAGGCAAATAGAGTATACATAAGAGCGAGTGACATAGATAGACAAGAAGGAAACAATTTGTTGAAGCAGTGTGGCTAAACACAAACCAGAATAAAGCAAGCAGAGCAAGTATAAATATCAATAAAAATAAGTGAATTTATAGTAAAATTATTGATCTACAGGTTCTGTGGGCGTGGCATCTCAAAATGGAACCAAACTTCCTCTGCATATGGTATACAGGTACTGCCATGCCAAATTTGATGACCCTAAGTCATACTGTTTCTGAGATCACGACGTTCATACAGAGAAACAGTTGAAAAGACCGACACTCATGGCTAAAAAGAACTCACTGAGGCTCTCACGTGTTTTTGTTTGCTTCTTACATACATTAGCACAGAGTAAGTACACCCTTTTTTGATTATAAAAGTCACCATCGTTCCCAAATGCGATATCTATAAGCGAAACTTGTGTTAGTCCCTGCCTGCTTAGTGCCAAAAACAATCTAGAAAGCCCTGCTCGCAAAGCAGGGCCAAAAGGACTAAGCGAGATCGTAGCTCAAATTGGAAAACATGCGATTTTAGCACCGCAAGTGCGAAGACCGCAACGCGATGTCATTAGCGCTTGGCCCCGTAATTGTCTAGCTCTCTCTCACTCTCTTCGGTGCGCGGTCTCTGTCTCACTCAATCGCATGGGCGCAGTTTGCCACAGCAATAAATTTCGAATTTCGTGCAGTTTTAGTACCCAGAAGCAGTTAGTGAAAGGGTGGAAGAGGGGGGAGGGGGGGGTTGGGTAACAAATGAAAGACAGAAAGAGAGCGAGTGCGTGAGAGAGACAGAGATAGAGAGAGAGGAAGAGCGGACCAGGGGCGCACTCATAAATACATTGACCAATAACATAATTTTGTTTTGGCCGTATGTCATCGTGTGTGTGTGTCTGTGTGTGTGCGTGTGTGTTTGCGTATGTGTGCTGCCCAATGACCTCGTTACCAGACAGCACACATGCACACGCACACACATACAAATACCCACACTTTGAAATCACAGCGCACAAAAAAGCGACATTCGACAAAGACGCCTGCAGTACGTGCAGCATATGTCGCTGCCATGGACAGTGGAAGGGACAGAAGCGGAGGGAGGGAGGAGGGAGACAGGGGGAAGACAGGGCAGTAAGAGAGAGGCACGTTTGGAACAGCCTAAGGACTGAGAATTTGGGCCAGAACATACGGTTAGGGCAAGCCGTAGACACCACCGTTGGCGCATGTCGAGCGAGCGGTGGGAGGGGTAAACGGAAGTTAGGCGAGGTGGAGGAGCTGCTCGCAGCGTGGCAGTATAATTAATGGGCGTATTGGGGCATGCGGCATGCGGCATGCGACAGCGACCAAACTTTGTGGCCCATGCATTGCGATTTGGGATATTAAACGTAACGATGCAGGACAGAGCCGAACAACTCCTGATGCCAATGAATATGCCATGAGCCATGTGACGAATACACAATATTTACGCTATGCATGTTTGTGTGTCCGTTCCAGTGTGTGTGTGCTAGTGTGTGTGCCTGTATGTGTGCTTTGATGATAATCACATGCTATTAAACCGCAATACAATAGCAATTTTGAAATAAATGATGTATGGCCCCGGACATTCAGGAGCTGACAGCCTGGTCTCTGCAAATGCTGTACAGAGAGAGAGAGAGAGAGAGAGAGAGAGAGAGAGAGAGAGAGAGAGAGAGAGAGAGAGAGAGAGAGTGGGAGAGAAAGAGAGAGAGAGAGACAGAGAGAGAGGGGGAGGGAAAAAATATCAAAACATCGACCAATAGGTTCTATGGCAACAATACGATATATTGGTCCCATCCTGGTTGATTATAGCGTACAGAGTCAAAAGGCTGGAAGTCAAACGCTCAATAAAGTGCAGCAAGACAAGAAGCTTCCTAGAGGTGTGCGACAAAGTAGACGCGGATCCCTGGGGACTGGCGTATAAGTTGACCATAAAGAGGCTGCACGCTTTCAGCGCACCGACCCCAGCGTGCCCGAGGCTAACGCGAGAAATCGTGTGGTACCTGTTCCCAGAGCATGGATTGGTCTCAGGAAGGACCCACCAAACCAACGTGGATTGCCAATTCAGCGAGGTTACCACGGATGAAGTCGCAAGCGCCGCTCGGAGGATCACGACAGGAAAAGCCCCGGGACCAGATGGAATTCCTGGTGCCATAATTAGGACCGCCATGGAACGGCAGCCTGGCTATTTTGCAGACGTGTTCAACGCATGCATCCGAGAAGGAGAGTTTCCCAAGCGCTGGAAGAGTCAGGAGCTTGTCCTGACCCCAAAAGGAGGTAAACCACTAGAGGACCCATCCGCCTACAGGCCAATCTTTTTGCTGGACACTGCTGGGAAAGCATTGGAGAGAGTCCTATGCGACCGTCTCAATATCGACGAATGTGGAGGTCTGTCACCACTGCAATTCGGCTTTCGAAAGGCGCGGTCCTCTACGCAGGCTATTCAAGAGGTTACGGACTTGGCAGAGAAAGCGATAGAGGGCACAAGATGGCTCTGGGGGAGTCTGGTGATCACCCTTGATATCCGGAACGCCTTTAATTCCGCCAGATGGGACAGGATTATGGATTCACTAACTGCCAAAGGAATCAACCGCTACCTGATAGGGATGATGAGAAGCTACCTCGAGGGAAGAGTGCTCCACCACAGTACCAGTGCAGGAGAATCGACGTACCGTGTTTCTAGTGGAGTCCCTCAGGGATCAGTACTGGGTCCGACACTATGGAACCTGATGTACGATGGGATTCTGAGGCTAGCCCTGCCAGGGGGAGTGAAAATTGTGGGCTTCGCGGACGACGTGGCTATCGTAGCAGTAGCAAAGCAACTGCACGAAGTCCAGGAGTGGGATGGCGCGAACATGGCTCTCCCAAGCGGGTCTCTCGTTAGCGGAGCAAAAAACGGAGGCGGTGCTAATTAGCTCTCGAAAAAGGGTGGAGACAGCTAGCATCACAGTTGGTGACACATCTGTGCGCTCGCGACCCTCACTTAAGTACCTTGGAGTGGTTCTGGACCATCGGCTCAGCTTTAGGGAACACATGTCTCATGTGGCACGGAAAGAGGCAGTAGCATACACGGCACAAGCAAGAATCATGCCCAATACAAGGGGACCGAAGCAGCTAAGGAGACGACTCCTGACGTCAGTTGTCCAGTCCATCACGTTGTATGCTGCAACTATATGGACCAAAGCAACAGCGAAGATAACGCATACGAGAGCGATTCGGGCGATTTACAGAGTGTGCGCCCTCAGGATAGCACGCGGCTTCCGAACTATTTCGGGTGAGGCGGCGCATGTGATAGCAAGCATGCCACCCTTTGACCTTCTAGTAGAGTCAAGGGTATCGACGATTGGGAACCATGACACTGGTAATGTCTACCAAGGAAGCCTAATACCACGGTGGCAAGATACCTGGTCGGTCTCCCAGAAGGGCAGTTGGACGCGACGGCTTATCCTGCAGATCGAACCCTGGATAGGAAGGAAGCACGGGCAGATAAATTTCTATCTGACCCAGTTTTTAAGTGGACATGGCTGCTTTAGAGCCTACCTGCACCGCTTTGGTCATAGCGAGGAATCCATATGCGCGACCTGCAACGCAGGTTATGAAGAAGACGCCGAGCACGTCATGTTTGTGTATCCCCGATTTAACAGGGAAAGATATGCGGTGGAGGAGGCGTTCGGAGAGACACCAACACCCGGAAACCTTGTGCCGAACATGGTCGCCTGCCAGGAGGAGTGGGATGCTGTAAACGCGATGGCCTGTAGCGTTATGCTACAGCTGAGGCGAGAGGAGCGGATCCAGACATCAGAAGCGTGCCTTTAAGGCTATACTCCCTCCTGTTGTAATGCCTAACGGCGGGGCCAGGAGAAAGTAAGAACAGTATTTCAACAACAGGCTACGGCCTGGTGTCACAAAGACCACTTGAACGCATTGCGGTGCGTCAACGTCTTAAAAAAAAAAAAAAAAAAAAAACACACACATTCGTTAGCACATGCATTCGTTAGCACATGCACATTGTCTTGCGGTTTACGCCCGGAAAACTGGGCAAATTGGCAACCCTACGGCACGTGCAACGCCTCTTACTGGCTTCGACAAAAAAATTTGCCTTCAAAGTGACGCGAAATCACAGTGCAATTGGCCAAAGGGTCAGACAGGTCGAGGGGCCGAGTGGAGCAGCAGGTGGGGCGACAGGTGGGGCGACAGGTGGGGCGACAGTTGGTGACGCAGCAGGTGTGCAAAAAATGTTAAATGGTGAAGGGGTGGGGGTAGCTTGGCGAAAACTGTCACTGCCAGGCAAATGCTCAAGGTACGTTCACCTGTAGCCGTCACGCACAAACGGACATACACTCACACACACACACACACACACACACACACACACACACACACACACGCACGCACGCCTCCCTCTCTTCCTCTCTCTCTCGTTGTCCCCAGCCCCTCTGTCCTACATTGATGTCGATGTTTCCATTTTGTGCGCGTTTTTTATTGCTTCTCCTTCTGCTGCTGCTTCTGTTGCTGTGTTGCTGTTCTCTTTTTCTTTGCCTTTTCTGGCTGACGTTGTAAATTTTAATGCAAAACTCGTTTATACACAACCAACAGCAGCGAACAGCAGCGTGGAGCAGCTTGGAGCCGTGAACAGTGGGAGAATATCGTCATTTGCTGCTTCGGCATTTTCGTGACAGTTCACATCCCTCGTTACGCTGCCCTAGCCCCTCCGAGCCCGGAAGCGGCACAAGGGCTGCCATTTTGACAGATGTCAAACGCAAAACGAGCAACAAACGCAAAGTTTTTATTTGTCTTTCATTGCATGGCATAATGCTGTCAATAGCGGGAATAAGTGGATCAGGCACTGCGCAGACCCAACTGGCAGATACCCTATTAAGTTGATAAGGGGATGCAAAGGTAATTGATTCACCGTCTTAATAAATAATAATAATAAAAAAGTAATAAAATAAATAAAAATAATAAAAATGATAATAATAACAATAATAACAAAAATAATTAATTAAAAATAATTAAATAATTAATAAGAAAAAAAAAATCAAAATAACGACATTAAAATACAAAGGAATAATAATCAAATTTATTATTTTTAAATTATTAAATTTAATTTAATTATGAATTAATAATTTCAAAAAATATTATAATAAAAAAATAAGAACAAAAATTATAAAAATATTATAACAATGATAACAATAAATATACTTAAAAATAATAGTAATACAAGTAATAATACATCTTACATAATATAACACCTAATTAACCTAACTTCAAGGTGCAGCAGCTTATTTTAGTGCCCTGCTGCAGGGTATATTTGTATGTACATGTACTGAAAGTACGACAAAGCGAGAGAGAGAGATAGTGAGAGTGAGAAAGTGAGAAGGAAAAAGAGCGTGAAAGAGACAGAGAACGAGAAGGAAAGAGAGCGATAAAGAAAAAGAGAGAGAGAGGAGAGAGCGCAAGAAAACGCTTTCGAATTCACTTTATGTGCCTGTCTGACCGTCGTTAGTTAGTTTTTACGATTTGCTTGTCATAAAAATTAATATTCTTTCTTCCCAACCCCCCTTACCCCTGCCCACCCCATCGCTGTACGATAAGGGGCAACAGTTGTGAGTGTAAATTGATTCACTGTCCTCCTACTGTCTCTTGCTGCTACTCAGTGCGCATTGTCACTGCCTAATTGGAAGCTGAGTGAATCCCTTAAGTGACCGCTAACTGGCAGCTAACTGCATTCAGGAATGAAACTTTATATAAAGCCGTATATCATTTGCCCTATACACGATCGATAATTTGCCCAAGCAATTAGATTAGCTAAAATTGCAGTCAATTAATGCGGACTAACCAAATGCGGTTGCCGCAATTGCTGTAAATGAGATCGCCATGCAGCGGGGCTGAGGGGTTTCATTTAATTGCAATTGTATTGATTTATAATTTATGAAATTAAGCAATAATAATTGTAACAGTTGAAGTAATGAAATGAATTCGAGAAATCGTTGATGGCTTCTCACCCGCTCCCCCGGTCTCTTAGTTGAAGTCACAGCAAATATTTGTCATGGCACGCAAGGCGCACTAAACGGAGCCAGCTAAGCGACCACTCAATTAGCCACCCACCGCTTCCTTCACTCAACCGCTGAGCCACAAAACGTACATCATTTATGCATTGCCACTCCCCGTGGCGCCACAGCCGGCGAGGGAGGAGAGTGCGGAGTGCATCGCAAATGTCCGGACACATGGCGCGGATATGAACGTGTTTGTTTGGTACATCTAAAACTGGACGACGGCCTGGACCTGCTGCTGAACACACATTGCCTGCCCAAGCAGCCTCCCTCCCCCCTTACCCTATCAGTTGCCTCAAAAGTGCCAAAAACCCCATAAAACTTTGCAATTGTTTAAACGTGCCGCACGAGCCGCATCATAAAGCAGCAAAAGTTTACGCTCCCAAAGGGTGTGTGGTATGTGTGTGGGCAGCAGCACTACGACTACTAGATGTACATAGATGGATGGGTTGTGGTGAACGAGAAGGAAGAGGGAAGTACGAGGGCTAGTGTAAAACAGCGGCAGTTAGGCTGTGCTTTAAAATGCCGCAGTCTTTAACTGGGCTCCCGCACTAGAAGCTGCGCAAAATTTGTTGCCTACTTTTATGGGCAGCCCGCAGAGGGGCTCCTTTTCAGGGCTGCCGCGCCATTTTCAGCGGGAATTAATCTTATTAATTGGTAATTATTCCACTTGCCATACTACTCTGAACATATAATCTTTGTAAATAACATAGAAATTAATAATTGTTTAAATTGTTACAGATTAGGCTAAGTTGCCCAAAAAGGGTAACATTGCACTAGTCCAATAAAAGAAATTTTAAAATAAAAGAAACCAAACAACGGCTTCAGTCAAGTATTGACTGTATAAGCCCATGGATTTTTAAAGATCATGAAAAAATTCTGATTAAAAACAAGTAAAGAAAGCTACAGTCGAGCGCGCCCGACAGTAAGATACCATTCGCCCAGTTTCGAAACAAATTATCACACATTTAATTTCATTAAAAAATGCTGCACAAGTTTATCCGCCACCTAATGTTTACATTAGATCTATTTTTGAATAACGCCATCTACATGTGAAAGCTGCATAGCTTTGCACATGCTACGGCTGAAACGAAGCATCGTGACGATGACGTCACGACGCGCAGCACAGGCGCAAGCAGTGGAAGTACGGAAAACGGAAACATGGATAACTTCTGTGTTTATCGTCCGATTGGATTGTAATTTGGGGAATAGATTTATATTGCAATTATTTATTTATTCATACCAAAGAAGAAAGCTGTAACTTCAATACTCCGCCTGATAATCAAAAATTATCGATTTGCGTGGGCGGTGGGCGTGGCATCAAAAATTGAAAATAAACTTGATCTACCTATGGTATACAGAAACCTTCATGTGAAATATGATGTCTCTAGCTTTTGTAATAGCTGAGATCCAGACGTACAAACGGACAGACGGACAGACAGACGGACATGGCTCAATCGACTCAGCTAGTGATCCTGAGTCAGAATATATGCACTTTGTGGGGTCTGCCACGCCTCCTTCTGCCTGTTACATACATTTGCACAAAGTAAGTATACCATTTTTGACCATTTTCAAAGGTCGAATGGTATAAAAACTGTTATTGGTAAATGCGTTTTTCAAAGAAAAAAAAACACAAAACATATAATTTTCAGTTAGACGCCAAGTAGTCCAAGCAGTTGGAAAAAAACACTGCTTGGAAAAAACACTGCTTGCTTGCTTGCAATGGGCGCAGTAAAAATATACAGGAAACATTGAATAACTTTTATGTTCATTATCCGATCGGAACTAAATTTTCAGCAATCGTTTAGGTGGTGTTAGTTATCATACACACTAAAACTGAATACTGTAGCTTTATTATTGCGCTTGCTATTTGGTTTATCGATTTGCGGGGCGGAAGTAACTGTGGCCCAAATTTTAATAAAAATTCTACAGCGTATGAACCACATGAGTGCTGTCACTAAATTTGGTGGCTCTAACTTTTTTAGTTTCTAAGATATAGGCGTTCATACAGACGGACAGGCAGACACGGCTCAATCGACTCGGCTAGTGAGTGAAAGTGACACACGGCGTCTTCTGCTTTCTGACGTTGACAAAGCAGTCTTGGCAGGAACTGCTGCAGACTCTAGGCAGGTACAAAGGAAGGGATGAATAGTTATAGCCATAGCTGCAAGCTAATGACTTTCAACTGCTGCACTTTGTTAGAGAATATGGCTAAATCAGATGACTAACATAACTCCGGCTAACCGCAAGGAATGCAGCAAAATGTTTGCCATTGTGAATGTGTATTAGAATTGTGAATGTAATTCCTATAATAAACTCTAGCCTTGTGAGTCTATTTCCCTATCTGCCCTTTTGGCATTGGGCAGTTAATTAACGCATTGCAAATTCGCTGGGCAACATTTCTGGAGCAAGGTTCCACCGGCTGGATAAGCCCCACGTGAATTATGTTTAATAAGCTTTCAAGTCAAAACCTACCGTCTGTGTGCACGTAACTAGAGCAGAAATTGGCACACAGCAAAGCGGCAGAAGCAGTAGCAGCATCAACAAAAACAAGCGGGGAAAATTGACAAAAAATAAAGACGACATTCATTTTTATGTCCAATGCTTGCCACAAAGGACGCGAAATTCACGAGATTCCTGCAACGGGAAAACAGCCGGAAAATTATACAAAATGAGCGGAGTGCTGCCAGGGAAAGGGGAAAGCGACTGCTCTATGTGTGTGTGTGTGTGTGTGTGTGTGTGTGTGTATGTGTGTATCTGTGTGCCTGCAAGCTGCACTTCCGGGCGATGTCGGAGCCAATTGCCACTGACCGAAAAAAAGCGAACTAAAAGCGAGCTAAAAGACAAAGTGCACTGCTGGGAGAGAGCTGCGCGGAGTGAAAAAGGCGGAGACAGAGAGTGAGACAAAGAGAGGGAGAGAGCGAAAGAGTGTGAGCGAGTGAGAAGAAAATAAAAATAATATTGGTTTAACTTCTGCAGTGACAGGGCAACTCTGGTGCATGTGTGTCTCTGTGTGTGTGCGTGTGTATATGTGTGTGTGTGGATCTGGTGTGGCACATAAATTTGGCCAGGCACGCGCTGGCAACAAAGCAACAAAGTCATGGGCGAAGCCGAACCTGACAGCTCAACCGGGGTTGCGCCGTCGTGGCACAGCCAACCGATTGCGGCTGCAACTCTGAATGTCGACTGCGACGCCGACTGCAATGGACGACGCTCTCATATGCAACGCGCGGCAGTCGTCGCAATGCACAAAAGTTTTAGTTACTTATGGCAGCACGAGAATTGGCAAAGGGGCCACCACGCCGCACCGCGCTGCCTTGCGCTGGCAAGGAATGGCAGAGGGAATGGCAGCTGGCAAATGGGTAATGAACCTTTGGGCAATATGGCCAGTCTGACGATGAGCATATGGCAGCAGGCAGCAGCAGCATGTTGCCCGCGAGGTGAGGCGTGGCCTGGTCCCTGAAGGCGCCGCTGGCCATGTGAGCTGTCAAGATATCGAAAGCAAACTGGAAGGTAGTTACCAATATTGTTAATGCAGATTAAAGATACAGCATGACAGCAACATGGGCAGCGGAAACAGGGCCAACATAAAGTTGGCAGATCAGTTTAAGCTCTGACATATCGGAAGGCATTTTGGTGTCAAGGTAAAATACGAAAAGGCATGTAAAATATAAAGTACCGTATAAAGAAAGCATAATATTTTAACTTTACTCAAATCTCTTATCATCGTGAATTTTTGCAAACTCTGCTTAATTAATGATGGAGTTTTAGCGAGTTCTCAAAGTAACTCTTGGAATTTATACATTACATTTATCTGCAAATCAAGCATAAGCAATAAATATGACCATCCAGCCTGAAGGCCTTCGTTGCTCTGGCTATACTATTGTTCTATAGATTTTAATTCTAAGTTACAATTAAAAAAATAAAAAAAAAAAATAAATATGACCATCATATTAAACTTATTTTAAAGCTATTTGTCTTAAAGCTTTCTTATTCATTTCTACCCCATCTTTAATTTAATTTGATTGAAATTACATGCCATACAAAATTATATTATTATCTCAACCAAATGTATGTGCTTACCCCATGGCAAAAACGAAGTTGTCAGTTGTGACTGCCAACACTTACCTGAAACGAGAAAGCGAGAAATAAACAGTTAGCTTAAAGTTTGCAAGACAAATACCAGTTTACACAGAGGTGTCCCACATAATTCTCACAGCTCGGCAGAAAGGACAAAAACAAAGAACGGAAAAGAAGAACAACCTTCCTTTGAGCTATGGGACACCTCTGATTATGACATTCTGCGAGGGGCCCCAAAAAAGGCCACGGCATACTTACGCAGCAAAAGCGGAATGGGGTAGTGCAAACAGAGATAGGGCGAGAAAGATACAGAGACAGAGAGTTGGGTATACAAAATAGACAAGATGCCAAAAAGTGAAATGGTAAATAAATAAAACGGCCAACAGGTGAGCTACAAAATAAATGTAAATTGCGAACATCAAATGTCAGAGCACACATGCAGAGCAGAGCAAATAAAAAGCGAGACAACGCAGGAAACAGAAACAAAAAGACAGAGAGAGGAATAAAAGTGCTTGCTAAAATATTTCGTCATCTCTCGTATGAAAACAAATCAAGCAAAAGGCTTAAAATGCCGACAGTCCTAAAAGAGGAAATTAAAAAAGAAATACGCAAAGAGAAAAACAAGTAAGGAAAGCTAGAGTCGAGCGCGCTCGGCCGTAAGATACCATTCGACCAACTTCGTAGTTGCAGTAACTAGTTAGTACTAGTAACTCGCTCTCACACACACATTTGTGACGATATCCTGCAATGACGCGGGCAACTGAACTATGGAAAACGTTTTCTGTGTTTTTGTGTTATCGATCGGACAGATCGGATTGTTATTTGGGAATTGGGTGTATATTATCAGCATATTTACGTGCTCCAAAGCAGAAAGTCTTAATACTTTCCTTAATATTCAAAAATTGTCGATTTGCGTGGGCGATGGGCGTGGCCCCTTAAATTTTAAATCTACTTGATCTGCGTATGGTATACAGGAAACATCATGTCAATTTTGGTGTCTCTAGCTTTTGTAATAGCTGAGATCTCGACGTTCATACAGACAGACGGATAGAAGGACAGACAGACATGGCTTAATTGACTCGGCTAGCGATCCTGAGCAAGAAAATATATAGTTTATAGGGTCTGCCATGTCTCATTCTGCCTGTTACATACTTTTGCACAAACTTAGTATACCATCTTCGACCATTTTCAATGGTCGAATGATATAATAAATACACAGAACAGTTAAGCAAATAAGTGAAGCAAAATGTCTAAAGGGGCTAAGCTGCAACTAACCTATACCTTAATTACTTGAGCAAAATAATAAGTACATAATATTAATAAACAAATTTTGGTCTGGACAGGTGAATGATAAATATAATAATACACGTGTATATAATGTTAGTTTATATTCTACTCCCTTAATAACAAATATTTAATTTTAACATTTATAAAAGAGAACTTAAAGACAAACTGCAGTTTAAATTGCCAACTCTCGAAAGAGTTAACCCGCACTACAATGATCTGTCTTTCCAACTTTTCCAGCAAAAACAATTTCAAATTTTCATCGTGTCATTCTCACAAATAAAAAGAGAATGCCACAAAAAACACAAGACTACCCCATAGCTGTGCACTGCAGACTTACAGTATATATGTATATAGTCATATCTATACACAAATTCTATATATATTCGTAGGAATAACACATTCGTGTACATAACACACATTTCCTACACTTAATGTCTAAATTGGGAAGAGAACGTATGTGAGCTGAACTCAAAACTATCAAGGACTCTGCTGAAATACGAGATGGCAGCACATTCACACCCACAGACATACACAGACACACAAACACTTACACACTTGGACGTGCTGTTTGTGGGCTTTCTATGCGTTATGATTATATCTTAATGAATGATATGAAACACATAAATCAAATTGCGAAAACGCCACAAGCAGTTGGACAAAGGCCCACGAGGAGGACGACGACGACGAAGAGCTGCCGTTGGCGCCCACAAATAAACAAGACAAGAAAATACACGGAGTGAAAGAGATAGTCAGAGTGTCAGAGAGAGATGACCGAACTAATGTTCATGTTGACGAATGCAAATTCATAATAAAAAGGCCTCTGTCGGACAAGTGGACAGCTGGCAAGTCATGTGGCCAGCTGGCCCTCTTGCCCCCTCTCTCCCCTTTTTCACACTCTCTCTTTCTCTCTCTCTTCAAACTTTCCGTTCTTCTCTCTCTCTCTTTCTTTGCACTCTCGCCCTTCTTCATGAACAATTTTAACGCACTAAGTAACATGACAGCTTGGCAAATGTTTGGCTTGCTTTGATTTTAATGTTAATGCCTTCTTCCTCCACTCTCCCTCTCCCGGCTAAGAATTGCGACCCACTCAAATGACAAGCAAACAAACAAAGTTGTCCTAAAAGCATAGCAAGAATGCGCCCGCAAAGTGATTTACTTGCCAGATAGCGCGAGCGAGAGAGGGCGAGACAGAGAGAGGGATGGCATACGGAGTGCTGCTTGCTGTAACAGCTTGGGAATGGTAATTATTGCGCAAATGCAACGCGCACAAAAGTTGGCAATAGTCAATGGGAAAAGTTCAGTTCATGTGAGAATTCTACCTGAAATATGGCAATGTTTATCGAAAGTATAGCGCAGATGCGAGTGTTTCACATGCCGCATGGGCACAGTGGAGTGGGGCTTGCAAATAAACAGACGAATTTTCTAATTAAGGAAAAAACTGCACAAAATATGAGAAAATTTCTTAAAAAATTTTAGACAAAGATAAAGTTAGATAAATTCTCTGTAAACATTTCAGCAATCATTGTGCACCCTTTCTCACCCTTTTCCATCAACAATTTTAACGCACTAAGTAACCCTGACATTTTACCGCAACTGAATATGAACTATGCGAAAGTTATGTGAAAACTATTGATTGTTAAATCAATTCCTTTATTTTTTTTCTTTTTGTCTTAAGCAGTTGTAACTTTTGCCGCTTGTTCCACTATGGTTTTTTTATTTTTTACTTCTTTTTCTTTTGGCTGGGCTGGAATTCTTTGACACGGACAGCTGTCGCGCGTGCAAGGCCAGGGTTGCCAGAGGAGAGTTGGGCTTAAGTTGCAAACATTGCAAGTTTAACAGAGTTTCCTGTGTGCCTGTGTGCCTGTGTGTGTGTGTGTGTGTGAGTTAGTTAAGCGCGAAAACTGCACACACACTCACGCAGAGCGGGGTTGCGAGCGAAGTCAAGTTTGGTTAGGTCGTTGCGTATACGCAGCGTTGCTGCCAGCCCTAGTCGAGCTGCAGCTTAAATAAAAACTAATGTGTGCGTGTGTGTGTGTGTGTGTGATAGTTAAAACTCTATCATTGTTGTTGTTATTGTTGTTGTGAACAAATGACGACAGCAGCAACGGTGGCAAAAACAAAAGCAACAACCACAACAAGGCAACGTGGCA
This sequence comes from Zaprionus ghesquierei, assembly GCA_018904095.1. Taxonomy (NCBI): domain Eukaryota; kingdom Metazoa; phylum Arthropoda; class Insecta; order Diptera; family Drosophilidae; genus Zaprionus; species Zaprionus ghesquierei. The sequence goes on from JAEIGP010000841.1 coordinate 1,006,229, forward strand.
ACAACTCAGAGAAAGAAGGCGAAACTTGCTGAAAAAGTAAATAAATGAAATAAAATTAAATATAAAGCGTCTGCCGCGCGTCGACTGCCCTGGTTGGCACTTGCAACAGCGAACGAAGTGCAGGAGGGGAAGGGGGAGGGGATGTGCGATGCGGGCGGGCATGGCAAAAAATGGCAACAACTTTTAAAACTCATTAAAATTAATGAAAGCCACGCACTTCAGCCCAAGTGAAAGAAGGCGGGGCTAGAGTGGGCGGGCTGCCACGACAAATGAGCTGGGGTTGCAAGTAGAAGGAGGGTGGGGGACATGACTGAGGAGGGGTTGCTGCATGGGCCAATGCAATGGCGCTTGTAATTATACAAGTGAGCAAGCATATTGCAACCGTGGCAGCTTTTCTTAGCGATTTTTCCACTCTCTCTCTCTCTCCCTCTCTCTCTCTCTCTCTCTCTATCTCCCTTTCTTTCTCTCTCTTGCTTTCTCTCCGCTCGCACATTCACTCCGCTCAATGCTCTCAATAAAATCGCATGAAAGTTCATTAAAACAAATTAAAAGCAAAAAGCAGCAGGCAAATGGCCAAATGACCAAGCCAAACGTGCCGGAAACATGGCAATAGCTTTGTCGCCAGTTATCCACGGGGACACGAACGGGGGAGGACGGAGGAGAATAGGTCTTGCGCATGTAACATGGCTTGTAATAATAACGCTTAACGAATACAACAACCATAATACTAAGTAGGCAAGGCAAGGCACGAAGGTCAAAGCGTCGCGTCGCACAGCAGCTTAGCTTAGTAATGCTACAAAAAGGATTTCCCAACTTTTCCAAGGATGGCTGGATTAAGAATAAACGGTAAAAAAAACTTCTGTTCAAGGTCAAGGCAGAGACTCATTATCATACTATCTCGCATCTAATTAAAACTTGGCAGAGACTTTATCAATTTGCTTACAAAGTAGTTGCTCTTAACCCTAGAAAGCCAAAACTTTCTTGATCTCCATTCAGCTGCGCTTTGTCTGAGCTCATCTTCATACCCTTGAGAGGGTATATTAATTTTGTTGCAACGCATCTTAGAAGACAACTCCGAACGTAAAGTGTATTTTTTACTAATCAGCATCAGCAAGGGAGTCGAACTAGCCATGTTTGTCTATCCGTCTGCCTGTCCGTCTGTGTGTTGCAACGCAAACTAGTTTCTCAGCTTTAGAACTATCTTAATGAAACTTAATAAAAATGCTTCTTATTACTGCACGCTGTAAATAAGTCGGAATGAGCCGGATCGGACCTATATATCGTTAAGCTGCCATAGAACCTATCGGTTGATTTAATATTTAGAGTAACTGCAGGGATATGAGACCTTCGGCATGCCGAAAGTAGAATTTTCTTCTTGAATTTTATATATATAGATCGCAGCTGCTCCAGCTTTGGCATAATAACTTCACTACAACTTAAAATTCGTTTAGTGTAAATTGCTGTAGACTTTTAGTTATCTTTTCGCCTCACTCAGCTATCGACTCATCGCCCAAAATCGCCTAGCAGCTTAGCCACAAACCGAAGGAAAGGTGCAGGTGCCAGGCCAGAGAGCGACGTCAAGCCATGTCCCTGCGGACATGGGACAGACAGCTGAACAGACACAGGAACAGAGACAGCGACAGAAACAGTGACAGCGACAGAGACGAAAAAGGACAGCACGAGAGGGTCAAGACAAAATGGCAAGTTGTTGGACAGGAGGGCAAGGAACAGGAAGGGGAGGGGGAAGGCGGAGAGTCCCCACTGCTCATGGATAAGGTTAACAATACCAATTGCAGCTAAAAGATTGGCAGCAATTCTAGCCTTATGGCCGACACAGCAACAAAAGAAATGCTTTGAAGCCGACGGCTTCCGGCCTCTGCTAATCCCGCTGACCCCTCTTTATTCCCCGCCGCCCGCAGCAAAGTCAACAAAGCGCGTAATTTACATTTAAGAACTGCCGCAACAAAGCACAGGAAATGCCAGTTATAGCAGCAGCAGCAGCAGTAGCAGTAGCAGAGTAATTGCACTTGCAACGTGCAACCTGCAAGCTGCAAGCTACAACCTGCAACAACGAAGAATGAGAGGCGGATTGGGCTGGCACACTCGAGAAAAAATTGCTTAATTATGATAATCAAGAGACACGTCCTCAGCAGCAGTTGTACTACTGATAGGCAGGTTAACTGCAAAACAGGATAACAGGAGAGAAGTATGGTAGCTGTTGAAGCAAAGAGAGATAGAAGTAAGAAAAGAATGAAAGCAGTCACAAAGAAGAAGTTGGCAAAATCATTAGACGAAGCAAAACATAAACAGTTCGCTATGTGAACTGCAGTTGAAAACAAGAACGAAAGGCTACCTACGGCACGCCGAAGGTCCCACACCCTTGCAGTTACTCTTAATATAAAACAGTTTTGCATTGCTAAAGATAGCAAACGTTTCATAGCGACCTTTAAATTAGTATCAAAATTTTACCGATAGGTTCTATTGCAGCTATGCGATATATCGTTCTGATTTCAAAAATATTTGCATAGCCTTTGAAGGAAATACTTCGACATATGTATATCGGAAAATTTCATAGCTATATCTTGAAAGATAATAAAATTCAGTTAATAGGCTCTATGGCAGCTATACGATGTATTTCTTCGATCCGGCCGTACACGTACGCACTATTCGGTACAATGCTGCAGGCAGCGCTGCTTACAGCTTTGGAAAACGTTGAGTTGAATAACTTCTGTGTTTATTCTCCGATTGTTACCAGAGATCATCTGGCTAGCTATAGTTATCATATAAACCGAAAATGAATAATATGACATCAAAATTGCGTTTGTAATAATTTTTTCCGATTTACAGGGGCGGAAGGGGGCGTGGCCAAAATCCAAAATAATTTTGATCAGCATGCAATAATATACATATTGTCACTAAATTTTAAAGTCCTAGCTCTCTCTAGACAGACAGACGGACATGGCTATATCGACTCGGCTGCTGATCCTGAACCAGAATATATATACTTTATGGGGTCAGAGATGTCTCCTTCTGTCTGTTACATACATTTTCGGTTTGAACAACGTTATAATATCCTTTTACTCTATGATAAGCGGGTATAAAATTGTGTCTTTTACCCTATGGTATATAGAACATGTTGAGCAGTGTTGATAAACGCGCTGCGACGTGCTGCGGCTCTGCCTATGTCGCTTGCCATATGTCAATAGATTTTTGTGCAGCTGTACATGCCACTCTCACTTAAATCACTTAAGATAAAGCTGGCCAGATAGTATACGCTTTAGCAAACCTCCAACCTCCCTCCCCTCCCTCACTTGCTCACTAACCTCCCTATCCACGCTGCGATCTGATGCCATATGACACTCAGTTGCGTGTGCGTGTGTTAATCAGGGGCTCTTTCAGGGTTTCTCTGCTGCTGCTGCTGCTATTTATACCATTCGACCATTAAAAATGGCCAAAAATGATATACTAAGTTTGTGCAATTGTATGTAACAGGCAGAAGGAGGTGGGGCGGACCCCACAAAGTATATATATTTTTGCTCAGGATCACTAGCTGAGTCGATTGAGCCATGTCCGTCTGTGTCAACACACACAGATCTCAGCTATTATAAGAGCTGGAGACACCAAATTTGGCATGAAGGTGTATAAACATCACAAGCTCCTGGGCGAATGGTATCTTACTGTCGGGTGGGCTCGACTGTAGCTTTCTTTACTTGTTTTTCTATCTCTAGTTCTTTTTTTTCCTCCTCTTTGCGATTCTTCTTTCTTTGTTTCTGTTTGTACTTTGGCAAACTTTTCGGCATTTCAGCGACTTTTATTGCAGCCACTCGCGCCGAGTGCAGCAGGCAGTTTTTAAGCCACGCTTTTGAGCGCAACAAGCATGAAGGCACACTCACACACACGCATTCTTTATTCCCCGCATGAGTGTGTGTGTGCGTGTGTGTGACGCTGCAGACAAGCGTGGATTTTAGCAAAGTAATTAAAGCGTAATGGTTAACTGAAGCCGCCGCAGGCCAAACAACCACATATGGTACAGTTCTATGTGAGAGCAAGTGATGAGCTACTTGCATACCCTGTAAATTTGCTTCGCAGAACTCAACACAAAATCCGTTTGGTTAATTTGAAAATACTTTACACGTACAGGGTATTGTGGAGGGGGGTATGGTTAAAATACTGCGGCTTTCTTGCTTCACACACTCACACACACTCACAGACACTCACACACACACACACACACACACACACACACACACACACACATCAAAGTACCCACAGATGGCAGTCGCATGCAACGCTGGGCTTTAATTAATGTCAATGCTTGTCGACAACAACAACAGCAACAACAACAAGAGCAACATTAACAGCAGCAGCAACAACAACAAAAGCAATAACAACGCTATTTGTGTTTTCGTTTCAGCATCTGTCTCTGTCTCTGTCTCTCTATTTGTCTCTCTCTCTCTCTCTCTCTCTGTCACTGTTTCTGTTTGTTGTCCTTGTCGAAGTGGGGGCAAGTGTTCTTTTCAATTCTTGTGCCTTGTTTTCTTTCTCTCTCAACAACTGGAGTGTAGAAATTACCCCATACAACGCATTATGAAGCGTTACACACACACCAACCTACACACACATGCACATGTGCATCTATCTATACCAGCTCGAGTTACTAAGGTTGGGGCTAATTGGCCCCAGTGATGCCTAACCGCCTCTAATTACTCTGCCAGGCATCATGTAAAGTAAACATATCGTATGTTTTGAGTTCTTCAAGAAACTGTAAGAAAACACAGCTAAATTTGTATCTACTATAGAAAGGGAAAACTTTAAGCTGTAACTGAATATCAACAAAATCTTCAAAATGCAAATTTTGATAAACATATTTACATATGTACATATATGCAAGTATCTAAAGTCAACGCAAAGAGATTTACGTACAGCTTAAGCTATTCAAAAAGTCATATAGTTTCCCAACAAAATTATATATACACGTACATAGTAAATTCCCATCGTACTTGCCAAGCCATTTGGCACCTTAAAGTCAATAAGCTTCTCTTTATCTTGCGTAGGGCATCGTGGAACGACTTTAGATATGGAAAAACTATCGTAATTGCACTTTAATAAATTGGCTCAAAACTCGCAACTTGCAGGCAAACGCGAGCGAGTAATTACACACAATAACAAACAATGCTTGACTTTATACTGTGCCTGTGTGTGCGAGTGTGTGTGTGTGTGTGTGTGTGTGTGTGTGTGCTGCCAACTATGCATGCTGCATTGCTTTGCTGTGGTTTTGCAACTATTTGTGCATTCCGGCGAGCGCAAACAAAACTTTCGCCAGAGCGCGCTCGGGCACGCACATGCAGGCACATGCATGCGCGTGCATGTTGCATGAGCAAAAAAACATAAAAAAGAGAGAGACAATTGCCCAACTGGCTGCACAAAGTAGTAAGTGGATAAACGATAACTTTTTGTATAGATTCGATAGAGAGCTAACCTCCGAAAACACATCGAGATAGAGAGAGAGAGAGAGAAACAGAGAAGCCAGTTAAATTTTATTGGGGATCGACAAAATGTTTAATTGGCAAAATTTTCCGCCTTAAGTGGTAAGCTTAACTTAACTTTGAGTAACTTTAATTGTTCACGGAATAAGGTCAAGTGTCAAGCCACAATACAAGTTGCAGTTTCTTAGGGTAAACTTGATTGCAACTTGTTATCGATAAGTTTATAGAAATAGATTATAAGTTTATTGCTAAATCGTTGTAAGTATGGAAGTGAAAATTAACACCAAAATAGATAATTAATAATCGACTGTCGATAATCAAATTATCGATCCGATGCGGACAATTGATTTTAAGCCATGTGTTATGTTGCAGCTGCAACAGCAGCTGTTAAGATACAAGGTCAACTTAAGTGACTTTTATGACTATCGATAAACGATTAATCAATTTGAAGTAGTCTAACATAGTCTAAATTGTAACAATAGCTGCGCTTGCTAAACTCCAAGACAACTAAAAGTGGACGAAAATAACTATCGATAATTGACTAATCAAATTAAGGGAGTCTATTTTCGAAAGTTTCTGCAACTGTAACATCAGCTGCGCCTGCCGCTCTACAAATCAATCAAATCTCGCTTCAAATCTAAGCTAAGTTAATTTTGTTTCAATTCCGCATAGTTTACCATATGCCCGACCGGCTACGCTGCCTGCCCCGTCCCGCCCCGCTTCGCTCTGCTTCCCCCTGCTTTGTCGGGGGCGTTCATTAAGCATGCAAACAGTTGCCTATTTATGCCACAGCCGACGCCCGATCGGGCAGTGCAGCAGGCAGCAGGCAGCAGGCAGCACTGCCACAATGATTTATGCGTCGCCACGGCAACAGCAGCAGAAGGCGCGGTCCATGCGGCATGGAAGGGCGTTGGGCGTGGGCAGTGCAGTTGGTGGGGCGAGAGGTGGGGCGCGTGGCCGCAGCAAGGGGCAGCCACTTGAGTGTAACTAGTGTAATCAGGCGTTGCATGGCATGAATAGCGAACGACGCTAGGTGGCGCTGCTTGAGCTGCGCTAAGGTGCGACTTAGCTGCAGGCAAGCTGGCCAATCAAGTTGCCAGCGGCAACGAGCAGTAGCAGCGGCAGTGGAACAAGAGCTACAACAACAACAACAACAATAAAAACTATGTTACGCCTGCAGCAGAACAACAATAATTCATTAATGAGGCAGCAACTGTGCTCAGATTTGGACAAGTAAAGAACAAGCCGAGGCAAAGGTGTTGCATTCTAATGAACACATTTCTGCGCCTGCACACACACACACACGGACACACATACACACACACACACAGACATACACACACACACATACACACACACACACACACAGACACAGTTGCCATACGCACACATAGTTGCCATACACACACACAGTTCCCATACAGGCAAACTAGACACATATTACGGCATAATCACAGTGAGGCTAATTAAGCAACTTCGGCTTTTTGTTGTCATCTTATACTTTCAGTCCGCGCTTGTCTTAGTTACACCAAGAAGATTTGTTCACTTAGACGGGAATTATTTGCACAAAGTAAACAGAGACGTTTGTACTGCTCGACAGAAGAATACCTCTTAGGGCAGAATACCTCTTGCTAGTTTGAACAAATGCAAGTTCCCTCCAAAGTTTTCTATCGCAAATATTCTAACTCTTACTTACAAATAAAAAACATGAAGAATATTTACAATTTTAATTTTAATTTTTAAATTGGTCAAGGAGTATCCTACTGTTGGGCGTGCTAGACTGCATTTTCCCTTCTCATCAAGATTTTCAAGTAAATTTCTTCAAAGAATTGTAAAGTTACGATCCTTACAGCGTAATGAATCCGGTACAATTTCCCCGCGACTGTCGAATAAAACAAGTAAATGATTACGCTCATTTTCGAACTTTGTCAGAGACAGAGACACAGACACAGACACACAAACACACACACACATACACACACACAGAGGGAAGTTTATGGCCAGTCTTGGTGCTGCCCTGCATTGGATTGAACCTCGGGGACCAGGGTATAATGCACTTAAATAAGGCACTAAAGTATGCAGCACACAGAGAACATTACGTATACGCCGCGACTGGCCGCGCTGTTGCCACGAGGCAAAGTTTACGGCAACATAGTACCACTTCCCTCCCAACCTTCCTCTCCCCTCTGGCTGAAATTGCTCTGCCTCTGCCATACGAAATTCAAATTCATGACGACGGCCGCCAGGTGGCGCTGCATGTGTCAAACAGTGCGCGCGGCTCATTTCGAAGCCAGCAGCGGAGGAAGAGGGGGAGCAATGGTTGCAGAGAAGGACGCGGCGGCCTGCGGGGTTTTGCGTAGCTTTGCGCTGTAACGCGCAGGGGTATTAAATAGTGACGGTGGCAGTGGGTGGTTTAAAAGGCGTGGCGCGAATCCGAAACAACTTGCAACAAAACTTGAGCAAAAGTTTCGTCCGTCGTCTTCTCTTAATTTTTCTCGTTCCTTCGCTTTGGTCTCCTGTTGTCGTCACAATTTGCGTTTGCTCGTTCGTTCGTTTCTTCTCTCCTGCTTACGTAGTTTTTGGCATTACTTTGCCGTCGCAAATGGCCACGCCAACGTCACCACTAGCGACTGCACTCCGCCGCCGCGCCCCCGCAACCGCTCCATCTACTACTTTATAAGCCGCCTCTTTGCCCTTTGCCCCCTGCGGCATGCCATGCAAATAAATTCAAATATGCGCTGTGTGGCTGCAGGTAAAATAAATTTGTGTCGCCTCGCCGTGTCCTTTGCAACTCTCCGCATCGCCATGTGGCATGTGGCTTCGGTCAGGTCAGAGGCCGTTTCGCGCCCACCCACCGGGTCAGCTCCCTCTCGCCCTCTCTCTCTGTGCTGTGCCTTGAAATTAATATGAAATAAAATTTAATTTACACTCGCCGCAACTCGCCACGACCGCGTGACACAAATGAAGCTATTAAAACTGGCCAAATGGCCAAGTGGCCAACTGGCAACCAGGACAATGTTTTGCCTAGTTTATGTTGCCCGACGCACTCAGTGGTCTGCGGCCAAAATTAGCCTGACTGGAATCGAGGCACACTGCGAGAGACGCCAGGGATCGAGGGATGCACGGATCAACCGGTCAACAATGCCTCATCTGTCCAATTTTTTTTTAATTTAGGGCTTACACCTTGACTTGTCAGTGGATATTGTAAGCTATGCACGGTGACCTTTGAAAAGGGCAGTTTTAGGAGCACGCAGATATAGATTTCAACTTTATTTGTCTGTATGAACACGCAGATCTCGAGTGGTATTAAAGCTGGAAACACCAAATCGCATAGACAATTGGCATAAGGGTTTCTGCATATTATGTGCGGATAATCAATATATAACAAGTAAGAACGGCTACAGTCAAGTGTTGACTGTATAAGACCATGCATTTTTGAAGATCATGAAAAAGATCAGATTGAAAACACTACACAAAACATTGAAAACACTTAATTTTCAGTTAGACGCCAAGCAGTCCAAGCAGTTGGAAGGAGACACTGCTAGGGAAAAACACTGCTTGCTTGCTTGCAGTGGGCGCAGTGCAAATCTATAGAAACTATAGGAAAATTAATAACTTTTATGTTCATTATCCGATCGCAACCAAATCAGCGATCGTTTGGTTGGTGATAGTTATCATACACGCCAAACCGGAATATTGTAGCTTTATTATTGCGCTTGTTATTTTTTAAAAATCCATGGTCTAAAAAGGTTGGTGCCACGCTAACGGCCCCTGCAAATCAATCATAGAAATGTTCAATTTATTTCATACGCGACTCATTATAGACAGAACTCCCTGTCTTTTCATAACTTGAAAAACGATGAGCCTTTTCTTGGATACAGAAACTTATTGAAGTTTAAGTGGGTGGAAAGTAAGGTTTTAAAGTGCAAAATATCGCATAGCTTTTCTTACTTTTTTGCCTAATGATTTCTATTTTATTTTTCAGCATTGAAATTCCCAATTTTCTGTTATCTATTTCCCCCTTCTCTCATGCTGTAACCACTCACCCCAGAAAGCTGTCATAACTCAGTTAAACTTCTTGCGCAGGTCTCGCGCATTGGTTTAGCCATTTTTATGGAATTGTGTTTTCAATTTGCTTTCAGCTGCCTTGGCGGATGAACAAGTGAGACACCGCTCGCTTAGCATAAAGAAAAAGCAAGTAATTGTTATTTATGGCTGGCCCTTCGAGCTCGAAAGCAAAACCAAACTTCTTAGCTGTCACCCAGATCTGCGATATTTACATATAAACTGGCGCCCACGCCATATTTAATATACATAAAAAACATTTCATCAGCTTGACGAAAGCAGCAGGAGCAGCAGCAAAAGCCGAATGAAAGCGAGTTTTTCACGTCAAGTTTATGTTGGGGGCACTGCCACTCAAAAGCGTTGCAAGGGGAGCGCAGGCAAATGTGGCAAGTGGGGCAGGCTTATGGGGCATTTGAAATTAGGCAAATGTTGTTCCCTGGAATTGGAACATGGCTGAGCATTAAATTGAAAATAGATAGACAGGCGGACAGAGAGAGGCGGAGATTACGTATACGCCTGGTGGACGGTGGCATCACTTGAAACACGCTTGACATCTTGTTGCATTCACAGAACTGCAAGCGCAGGCATGCCAAATAACAAGAATTCGACAAACTGAAGGGGTGCAGCGATGACAAATGGCGGGAGGGGGAGTGGGAAAGGCACTAACCAGCTGGTTGCGGGCATGGGTAGTCGGTTGGAGTTTTGTGTGTAGAGTATATTCTGAGAAGTAACAGGTAAGTTTTTCACTAAAAATATTTTAGGAAGTTTACCTTCGATTTTGGTAAATATGATGAAGATACTCTTTTAGCCAGTGACGTGTGGATAATCTACCTTAGGTACCTTCAAGTTAAGCAACTCTAGAAAACGCACTGCAGAGAGACAAGTTTGAAGACTTGGCTCCCCCAAAGCGGATCCCTGTAGAGTGACCCCTATAGAGTATCGAATGCAAAGAGAATTTTACGAGACACGAATTGAGGCTTGGCTTATACAGTGTAAACGCAGAAACTCTGCAGAAACTACTGTAGAAGGTAAGCAAACTGTTTCCCTACCTGTTCCATTTTTACAAATGTTGGCAAATTAATTTGAATGTGTGACAATCCTTCTCATCTCCCCTTCCCTGGTTTTTCATCATTAAAATTTCACTTACGAATTTCAGATTCGGCAATGGCAACGCATTTACATTTTCCATTTTCATTTTTGCTGACAACTTAACTGCAAAGTAACTAGAAAAGTGAAAAAATGCCAAGTGAAAACTGAAAGCAAAAAATTTACCACTGCTACACACAGACACAAACACACACACATTTCGTTGACCTAATTTCCCTGTAAGTTGTAGCAAACGCCTGGGAATTCCCAAAATCAGGAACAAGAGCAGCGGCCAAACTGTTTGTTGTTTGCTTTTGTGCACTTGCTGCGGCTGCTACAAGGCTTCTCCCTATCTCTCGCTCTCTCACTCTCTCTCTCTCTTTTTCTCTGGGGAGCTCTGGGTAGCCGCTATCGCCCGAGGAACTCGTCTATTTGACTACTTAACCAGGCCAGCATACAGCACGTTGATGTTTTCAATTTTGATATGCAATCCTTAACCCATTTGCCATTTCGCAAAGTTGCCCAAGAAATTAATGAATCGCATAAGATGTGTAACTGCGGTTGCGATACAGTAGTTTGGCTACAGCATAATAACGGTATTCCCTCCCTCCTCATCTCTTCCTATCAATTCTTATACCATTCGACCATTAAAAATGGCCAAAAATGATATACTAAGTTTGTGCAAATGTATGTAACAGGCAGAAGGAGGCGTGGCTGACCCCACAAAGTGTATATATTCTGACTCAGGATCACTAGCTGAGTCGATTGAGCCGTGTCCGTCTGTCTGTCCGTCTGTCTGTCCGTCTGTCTGTCTCACGTCTGTGTGAACACACAGATCTCAGCTATTATAAAAGCTAGAGACACCAAATTTGGCATGAAGGTGTATAAACATCACAGGCTTCTGGAGTTTATTTCAAATTTGAAATAAATTGATTAATACCTTTTGGAGGTTGCTTTGTGACGACAGTATTAAAGTTTTAATGTTTTGCTTTAACACACACATAGAAATATACTATGTGCATATATATTTCAAAATTCAAGCCGATCGGATCCAAAGCACAAAAGTTATTCAATTAAACGTTTTCCGTAGTTCCGCTGCTTGCACCTTTGCAGAATTTCGTGACGTCATCGTCGCGATGCTTCGATTCAGCCGTAGCGTGTATAAAGCTGATTGCCGTGACGTTTTCACATGTAGATGGCGCTATTCAAAGATAGATCTAATTTAAATAAAAGTATGATAAATTCTTTCGAAACTGGGCGAATGGTATCTTACTGTCGGGTGCACTCAACTGTAGCTTTCTTTACTTGTTAAGCCTGCATATTTAAAATATTCCAAAAAGATGCCATTGGCAATGCAATTCGAAATTTCTCCCCCTCACCACCGTGTCTAACGACACTGATGCACAGCAACAGCGGCAGCGGCAGCTGTGTACTATATATATATATGTATGTATCTGTGTATATATTGTAGTTTGCCAAATCAATCATATAATGGAACACACGAAGAAGCCTGCAGAAGCTGCGATATTAATGAGTTTTTGTGCATGCTTCGAGGCAGGCAAAGGCTTCCCTTCAGTTGAATTATAAGGCAGAGGGAAGCGGAAGCTATAGCATATGTACCATATAACATATAGGGCATAAGGCAACAACTTGGTCTTTCTTTCAAATTGCCTGACTGATATCACGTTTATACTACCCACTTTAGTCGATAATTAAAGCAAAACAAAATGCGTTTCATCAGATCAGTTCCCTACATCAGTCTTCCATCTTGCCTAATTTAACTCCGTTCTCTTACACGCCTTCCAGATAATCTGCCAGTCGATCTAGCGCCAAAAGTAACGCGTCACATTTGAAATTAAATTTTCATTGAAACTGCAGCGCGTGGAGGCGCGAAGAGGGAGGGGAAAAGGGTGAAATTCTCAATTTGAAGTTTTGCGCATCGAAGTTTTTGTGTCTTCTGGCGCCATCTAGCATTTGGCAGCAGCTCTAGCTTTAATGAGTTTTCTGCAAAAACACTTTGTGGTTGCTGAGCAGATAGAAAGAAGACGAACATCTAGACAGAGGGGGAAAAAAGGGGGATGGGAGCGGTTGGAAATGTGTGCGGTGCGGTTAGCTGACGCTGCTGCTGCTGATGCTGCTGCTGATGCTGCTGCTGATGCTGCTGCTGATGTGCGGCAAGGAAATTTTATTCGTCACATGCAGCTCATCAATGCGAAGCAGTTGATAAGAACGGACCATGATGAAGGCGGGGGAGACGGGAAGTGGGGGAGTGGAAGGCAGGGGGTAAGCACTGTAACTGGAATAGATGGACGCACGTTGCGGATGGCAAATGAAAAAGGGTTATTAACATTTGCCGCCGGTTGTCCTGGTTATAAAACTCGGCGATGTGGTTACGCTTTTGTCCAGCACAACAACAACAACGGCAACAACAACAAGAGCAACGAGCAGGACAACGCTGACAAATAAGCAATTTAAAAACCACAAAGTCAAAAGGCAAAGCCGTCAACTGGTTACAGCAAACTCTCCTAATGAGCAACTGCTAACGGTAAAAGTAACTGTAACTAAAAACCCGGATATCTGGCAACGTGCATACCGAATCACGGTTACCGACTAAACGAGTAACGAGTAAAGAATAAAAAGGAATTGGCATGCAACAGGCCCGTATTTGGCAGCTTTACTCGGTCTGATTGACGTGTGAATTGGTCTAAAATCTGTATACGAGTAGTTACAGATGACAGCGATTATATATCATAGTAAGTAGGGGAAGCAAAGAGCACCTGTATGTTTCAAACAGCAGCTTCATTTTGCAACGTTGAGGATTTGTAGTATTCGTTAGCATTACAAAATGCTTACAGTTTTCACTGAAATATACTGAAAGCGTTGTGCCTCATAATCATCAAGATAGCTCTAAAACTGAGGGACTTGTTTGCGTTGCAACAGACAGACGGACAGGGGGACAGACGGACACAGCTTGTTCGACTCCCCAATCGATGCTAATTAAGAATAATTTATACGATCGGAGATGTCTTCTAAGGTGCTTCTGGCAAAAAGTAATATATCCTCTGCAAGGATACAACAAAGTATTATGTGCTACCTAAATTTAGACATATTTTGACCACTTATGGCAATCCTAGCTTTTAATATCTCTTAGATTTATGTGTTCATACAGGAAAATGAACTCGGCTATTGACTACCTACAGCCAAGCAAAGGTCAAGCTAATCGCTAATTTTTAGCCTACTGACAGCACATCAGGAGCCATTTTTGTCTTGGGTTAGTCGAAAATATTTGTCAAGGTTAACGAGTAAATTGCTCGACAGCTCGATCGACAGCCACTCAAGAAGGTCATGCCGCGGTAGCTCGTCAACCAGTAAATCGATATGTCTTGTATGCGAAGCTTATTATCTTGTCTGGCCAACACACATGCAAATTAAGTAATTTTGTGCCCAAAAAAAATCGAAGAAAGAAAATCGATAAGTGAAAATTGTTGAAAATAATATGACGCATAAATATCAAGAAGGGAAATTACCAAGCAACGCCCGAAAAGGAGCGCGAACACGAGCCGCACAGGACGAAGGACTAAGGGAAAGAGGAAGGACGACATAGCAAGGAGTTTTCATAATTTTGATGAAAATGGTTGAGCTAAGCAATAAGCTGAGCTGAAAACTTTGCCTTTTGTTTTTAGGGCCGCTTCACGTAATTTGCCTTTTTTATGGCGTCGACGTTGGCGTTGGCGTTGGCAACTCCTGCTGCTGCTGAAATGAAGATAGCTCACACAGGATACTCACACACACACACACACACACACACACACACACACACACACAGGCAAAAGGAGACACAGGACACGCAGCATCCTGAGCGGCAGCGGGTTCAGCCTGGCCACATAAAGCGCTCAAAGTTTTCCTTTATTGTTTCCAAAATGTGCCAAAGCAAAATAAACAACAACAGCAAAAACAAGAACGCGTTGAAGAAACAAAACACGTGGCGACAGCTCAAACGAACGGACGAACGGTGTTTCTCATTTCTGTTGGGCCACGAGGGGGCGTGGCTGCCGCCTTTGCTGTGGCTATGAGCGGGAAGGGGAAGAGAAATGAAAACATAAACGACCCAAAGTCAAGGAGATTCCCCGTTTCCCTCTTTCGAACCGCTCAGCCAACCCCTTGCCACAGTTTTTAGTTTCACTGTGTGTGTGTGTGTGTGTGTGTGTGTGTGTGTGCGTGTGTATGTGGGGGGGGAGGGGTTGGTGCACCCTTCGGCTGCCTTCTTTGTTTCTTCGCTCTTGACTTTTTCCTTATTTTTGCTGTCGCCATTGTTTACATTTTGTTATTCTCGTTGTTGTTGCTGCTGCTTCTACTGCTTTCTTCTCTTTTTTCGGAAGGTTTTCTAATGAAAACATTGCGTGAAAGTGAGAACTAAACATTAAGCAAACAAAAAAGCAGCACACACACACACTAACACAGACACACACAGCAAAAAAAAGGGTTCAACTTTCGGCGTCGGCGGCTCAAAGCAAACAGGACACAGGCACCACAGCCGCCAACTTGGCAGGACAATGCCAGATGACAGCGACAACAACAATAATAACAACAGCAACAATAACAAACGGAACAACAACAGCAACAACAACAACAAAAGGCAAATAAAATGTGTGTTGTCATATGCGAAATTGGCAGCCACAAAAGACGCAGCCGAGAAAAGCCAAAAAGAAAAGAGGAAGCTCAAATTGCTGCACAAGCGGCTAAAACAATTTAAAGCTAAGTAAAGCAGATTTCCCTTTTTTACCTCTTTCTCTCTCTTTTTCTTTTTCACTCTCTCTCTCTCTCTCTCTCTCTCTCTCTCTCACACACTATCTATCTGTCTCTCTTATGTATAAAACTTTACAATAGTTATTTGAGCCTTTCAAAGAGAAGCTTGTTTGACAAAGCTAGATGGGTTCGTTTTTTTTTAACTCAGGTGAAACTCAGTGAAACTTGATCGGACTGCATAAAAACTGGAAATCTCTTAATAATCATAAAAACTATATAATATTTTTAAGTGAATATTATACAATATTATTAAGTGAATATATTTTACCGTAATATTTGGTAAAGTTTAATCTTATTTATGTTCACATTTAAATAAGTTTCGCCAACACAATCGAAAGGATTTCAAAAAAGCTATATTTATATAGTACAAATATATTAGATATGTCATCAAAACTTGTATACTTGTATACCCTAACTCATATTTTAAACTATTAAAACTAACACACACACATTGGGCGAAGAGGTCGATCTGCTGGCAATAAATTTATAACTTTAAGAAAAATTCAGTTTTTTATGTGGATTTTTTTTTTTAGATAGTTTTGTGTTTATCTTTTAAAGAAATAAAAATTAATTTTAATAAATAATATTACTTTTTTTTGCTAAATTTTTCCTTCATTAAATTGAGAAAGTAAAGAAATCCCTTCCACTTTTGCGCACTTAACTCGCAACCGATTTGGCCAAACTGGTCGACATTTACCACAAGTCACTCAAACTTAGCCCCCTTCCCAGCCCCTAGCTCCCTCCCTCCCCACAGCAAACCCCTTCCATTTGCTTGGCTGATGTTTTGCTAGTGTCACATAATTAATGCTGGCCGAACAGAGTTCGAAACTCAAAGTTTCAGTTGCGCATTTCGAAAGCTTCTCAAAGACTTTTCGCAGTCTACATTTTCTGACGTGACGAGCAACTGATTTCTGAATGGCAATTTCCGTTCGTTGTACAACAACAACAATAACTGTAACAACAGCAGAAGCAACATTGCCAGCCCTTTGAGCTTAGCTGGGCGGAAATCAATTGGTAACTTTGCACTTTAAACGCGTGCCACACTCTACTCGACTCGACTCGACTTGCATCCTGTTGTCTGTAGCGCTGGCTCACTACTTAGTGCCACCTGGCAGCAATCCGGTCTCGTTTTCCACCTGCAGAGTGAGTCACAGTCGTGAACAATGCCACCTCAAGCGAGCAATAATCAGCTGGCCCAGCAGAAGGAGAGGAGTTGGAAAACCAAGGCGCGGGCTGCGGCTGCTCACTGTGCCCTGCCATGTGTGACGCGTGGTTAAAAATGTGATATCCTTGAGTGCATAGACAACAATGGAGAGCTAAACAGAATCAACAACAACAACAGCAATTTAATTCTGCCCGGGCTACTTATTAAACGACAGTAATTTATAGAGGGTAACAGCAGCAAGGCCATGTCAGGCGGCAGCTGGGATAGGGGGGAGGGGAAAAGGAATCAGGCCTGAAATCCTGTTCGGGGCTGCAAGTCAAGTGACGCATTGAGTCCAAAGCCAAAATCAATGCCCCGCGTGTATGTGTGTGTGTGTGTGTGTGTGTGTGTGTGTGTGTGTGTGTATCAAGTATTGCTTTCGCATTAACCTAAATTCTGCAGCATACTTTTGCGGCGCACTTTGCAAGGCACCCATTGAAGCAACCTCAATGTACCGGAAAATATTAATATAATCATATTTTTTTGGGCTGCCTCAGTCACAGTTACCCAGCTGTGCCATATGTCAAAAAATATCGGTTACTTTATAGGCAAATTTCAGCTATGGCCGCCGGAAGCTGTGACGGATATTTCAATTGAGTTAAGGAGCTTCCTGTATTTCTTTTTATACCCTTGCAGAGGGTATATTAATTTTGGCCAGAAGTTTGCAACGCACCTTGAGAGACATCTTCAACCCTTTAAGTGTATACATATTCTGTCCGTTCGTCCGTCTATCTGTCCGTCCGTCTGTTGTAACACAAAGTATCCTTTGCCACAAACACACTTCGTTCTTCCTTGAAAAGGCGCCGGTATGGAGCTGCGATCAGCCTGCAGCACAGTTACTGGAAGTTCTCCGAGAAGAAGGGTTCGTGCGCACGAAGATGTACGGGCTGTACATTTACAGTGTCTACCTGCCACTGTCAATGCCCTTGGATTGCTACGTGCGCGCCCTGAACAGGCTAGTTGCAGACGCACGAGGCAAATCGCCATGCCTGATAGCCGGGGATTTTAACGCCTGGGCAACCGACTGGGGGTGCCCAAGTACTAACAGCAGAGGCCAGTCTACACTTCACGTTGCCCTCCTGAACCATGGAGACCGCCACACCTTCTAGAGGGGCAATGCTGGGTCAATTATTGATTTGACATTTGCCTCTAGTAACCTGGCACCGAACACCACCTGGACCCTGTGTGAGGACTATACACACAGCGACCACCTGGCGATAGTCATCGAGATCCGAACGCGAGCACACCAGACGGTCATGCCAAGGAAAAGACGCTATAAAGTGGATAAACTCGACATAGAGGTCCTTGAGAGCATAATTGGCGGCTTCAATGGCAGAGGCAACGCCACGGTCAGAACCGACCAGCTCATGGCACATATAGTGTGTGTGATGCCTCAATGCGCAAAACCGGAACGGGTGCCAAGCGCGGTCCAGTCCATTGGTGGAATGACGACATTACCCGGGCTGACTGCTTTCGAACAAGACGGGCTTACCAAAGGGCTCTAAGACGCAGCGACCCGAGAACGGAATCGTTCATGGAGCTACTCAGAGTCAAAAGGCTGAATTCAAACGCTCAATAAAGTGCAGCAAGAGAAGAAGCTTCCTGGAGCTGTGCGACAAAGCAGACGCGGATCCCTGGGGACTGGCGTATAAGTTAACCATGAAGAGGCTGCACGCATTCAGAGCGCCGACCCCAGCGTGCCCGACGCTAATGCAAGCAATTGTCAGGCACCTGTTCCCTGAGCATGGATTGGTCTCAGGAAGGACCCAGCCCACCAAAATGGAATGCCAATTCAATGAGGTAACCACGGATGAGGTCTCAAGTGCCGCTCGGAGGATCAAGGCAGCTAAAGCCCCGGGCCCAGATGGAATTCCTAGTGCCATAATTAGGACCGCCATGGAACGGCAGCCTGGCTACTTTGCAGACGTGTTCAACGCATGCATCCGAGAAGGAGAGTTTCACAAGCGCTGGAAGAGTCAGGAGCTTGTCCTGATCCCAAAGAGAGGTAAACCACCAGAGGACCCATCCGCCTACAGGCCAATATGTCTGCTGGACACTGCTGGGAAAGCATTGGAGAGAGTCCTATGCGACCGTCTCAATATCGACGAATGTGGAGGCCTGTCACCACTGCAATTCGGCTTTCGAAAGGCGCGGTCCACTACGCAGGCCATTCAAGAGGTTAGGGACTTGGCAAAGAAAGCGATAGAGGGCAGAAGATGGCTCTGGGGGAGTCTGGTGATCACCCTTGATATCCGGAACGCCTTCAATTCCGCCAGATGGGACAGGATTATGGATTCATTAACCGCAAAGGGAATCAACCGCTACCTGATAGGGATGATGAGAAGCTACCTTGAGGGAAGAGTGCTCCACCACAGTACCAGTGCAGGAGAATCGACGTACCGTGTTTCTAGTGGACTCCCTCAGGGATCAGTACTGGGTCCAACACTATGGAACCTGATGTACGATGGGATTCTGAGGCTAGCCCTGCCAGGGGGAGTGAAAATTGTGGGCTTCGCGGACGACGTGGCTATCGTAGCAGTAGCAAAGCAACTGCACGAAGTCCAGGAGTGGGCCAACTCAGCCATCGGGATGGCGCGAACATGGCTCTCCCAAGCGGGTCTCTCGTTAGCGGAGCAAAAAACGGAGGCGGTGCTAATTAGCTCTCGAAAAAGGGTGGAGACAGCTAGCATCATAGTTGGTGACACAACTGTGCGCTCGCGACCCTCACTTAAGTACCTTGGAGTGGTTCTGGACCATCGGCTCAGCTTTAGGGACCACATGCGGCAGAAGCATGCACGGCACTGGCAAGAATCATGCCCAACACAAGGGGACCGAAGCAGCTAAGGAGACGACTCCTGACGTCAGTTGTCCAGTCCATCACGTTGTATGCTGCAACTATATGGACCAAAGCAACAGCGAAGATAACGCATACGAGAGCGATTCGGGCGATTTACAGAGTGTGCGCCCTCAGGATAGCACGCGGCTTCCGAACTATTTCGGGTGAGGCGGCGCATGTGATAGCAAGCATGCCACCCTTTGACCTTCTAGTAGAGTCAAGGGTAGCGACGATTGGGAACCATGACACTGGTAATGTCTACCAAGGAAGCCTAATACCACGGTGGCAAGATACCTGGTCGGTCTCCCAGAAGGGCAGTTGGACGCGACGGCTTATCCCGCAGATCGAACCCTGGATAGGAAGGAAGCACGGGCACATAAATTTCTATCTGACCCAGTTTTTAAGTGGACATGGCTGCTTTAGAGCCTACCTGCACCGCTTTGGTCACAGCGAGGAATCCATATGCGCGACCTGCAACGCAGGTTATGAAGAAGACGCCGAGCACGTCATGTTTGTGTATCCCCGATTTAACAGGGAAAGATATGCGGTGGAGGAGGCGTTCGGAGAGACACCAACACCAGGCAACCTAGTGTTGAACATGGTCGCCTGCCAGGAGAAGTGGGATGCTGTAAACGCGATGGCCTGTAGCGTTATGCTACAGCTGAGGCGAGAGAAGCGGATCCGGACATCTGAAGCGAGCCTTTCAGGCTATACTCCCTCCTGTTGTAATGCCTAACGGCGGGGCCAGGAGAAAGTAAGAACAGTGTTTCAACAACAGGCTACGGCCTGGTGTCGCAAAGACCACTTAAACGCACTGTGGAACGTCAACGTCTTAAAAAAAAAAACCCCCACACACACACACGCACGCACACACACACACACACGATATACACATACATTTATCCAACATATATATATGTATATAGCATATATCGCATTTATGCAGATATATAAGCAGAAATTAATTCTCTTTGTCCTCTCCCGTCGCTCACCTACACACACACACAAACATTTTTTAAAATGCACTCGCATATTGATTTCGCATCCTTTCTACGCCACGTTGGCACCCGCTGCCCACGTTTTCACGAGGTCGGCAACCAACTGCAAATGATATGCGCAACGCGTTTTCTGATTAATTCGCAAAATCAGGAAATCGTTTTACTTTTTGACTTTTCTTTCTCTAATTTTTAATTTCGAAGAGTCAAAATTCAAATACAAAAGTCAACTGCAAAATACGCACTTCAATTGGGTATTTTTGGATAATTTTTGGTATGTAAGTTACGCTCAACTACTAGGGTATATTGATGCCATAGCAAACGGAGTGAAAGCAGTCTAGATTATTTTCATTTCGGCATTTCTATACCCTTGCAGAGGGTACATTAATTTTTGCCACAAGTTTGAAACGCACCTTAGGAGACATCTCCGACCCTATAAAGTATATATATTCTTATTAGTATCACAGCCATGTCCGTCTGTACGTCTGTCCGTCTGGTTGTTGCAACGCAAACTAGTCCTTATGTTTTAGAGCTATTTAGATAAAACTTGGTATACATGTTTCTTATTGCTGCACGCTATAAATAAGTCAGAATGAGCCAGATTGGACCAATATATCGTATAGCTGCCATAGAACCTATCGGCCGATTTAATATTTGGAGCAACTGCAAGGGTATGAAACCTTCGGCGTGCCGAAGGTAGCATTACTTTCTTGTTTCAAATTTTATATAATTTTCATATGGAGGCTTTTTATAGAGCATGCAAGTTGCGGTGAGAGCTTGGACAAAACGAATCTCTAGCAATTCTTTTGGTACTTTTTGCTTTATTTAGGCAATGCAAGAAGTAGGGGCAGGGTAGAGGGGTGGACGAGCTCTGCCATATTTGAAGCGATTTATATGCGTTGCACGGGCAACCAAGCGCCGCCAAGTATGCCCACAACACCCCCCCCCCCTCCTTGTACGGCTCTAGCGCCCCCTGTCCCCTCTCTCCCACGCTTATTCACCTGGCCACTTTCGAGCGAAATGGCCAACCAAATGACCAAAAATTGTTGCAGCCGAAATGTGAAAACACTGTGCAGGGTAGCCCCGTGGACCAGACCAGTTGGCGGAGGAGACAGAAAGAGGGGGGGAGGGAGAAAGAGGGGGGAATGGGGTACAGGTGGTAAGCCCCGCCAGCAAATAAATAATATTTCGCTTCGCCTGACTGCGAAAGTTTTGTGAGCAGCGAGGCGACATCGCTGCCACTGCTGGTGCTGCATGTTTCAGCCTGCGCCTTGTGGCAGGCCACCCCCACTCCCCCTTCTCCTCCACAAGCCTCCTACAAGCTCATCTGCCACTGTTTCCTCTGTGCTACCCTCGCTCTTTGCCTCCTCCCTTTGCCGTTGTTATTATTGTCGCTGCTCGGTTTTTATGGCCAAATGCAGTGGCATGTTTCGCATAGCGTGTGCAACATAAATTTACTTATCTGTCACACACACACGCACATACGCATATACACACTCAAGGTGTGCGACACATGCGGCTTAAACGGCCGCCGTTTTGTGTGAAATAAGCGATTTTTTGGCCAGTGCAGATGGGTCCTGCCTAGGGTGCTTCTATGTAATATATTGTAAAATATATATGTCGGAGCATTGGTAGCATTGTCTGAATTTAATACAGCAACATGAATATTGTATGTGTCAAAATTTTAAAATTGTAATATACTTGTAGAAGAATAGAGAAAACAGAACAACCGGCATTGCTATCTTGGGTTCTTTATATCACCGAGAGTCGGTGAGAGGACTAACTGTAAATTCTCTCACTGAGTGTGACCCGCGCCTATGTGTTTGGTGTGTTGCCTCTTTCGTTAGTTTGTCCTGTGTACATCACTTTCTAGAAGTGTGAGAGCGAGACTGGACTGGCTATTTGCTATGTGTGCGAATAAGCAGGATGGCAAGTGTGTCATGAGCAAGCTGCGCAATAGATTTTGGCGACGAGCGAGCGTGCATGAAAAGAGAGAAGTCAGTCTTGGTAGAATATTTGGAGTACACAGACGATATTATTTGTGAAACGACTACAAGTGGAACGATGGCGCCAACGAAGGAAACGAGGCTCGCTGGTCGAGGTGCTAAGAATACTGAAGCAATTGACGCTTCGACACATATACATATATAGTATATACATATAAACATATTTTTTTTAAAACATATATTCTCTGCTGATTGTTCAGTCAGATAAGCTCAGTTTGCCTCAATAGCCACAGACATGAATATAGCCTATATATAGACATATACTCGTACGATAATATGTGCATTTAATTTTTTGAATTTTTTCCGGCTGCATCCTTTATTGCCCCGTTTAAAAACCCGCTATCAATGCACGCTATTTGCCTAAAATCTATTCACTACTGCCATGAACCTTCCTCCCTCCCTTCACTTCACATCCGCCTGTTTGCATCGTTGTCGCTGTCAATCGTGCAGGCAATTTGAAATGACCAAAGCGAATTGAAATTCATTAATTATACAATTGAAACAATTGTTAACACTTGATGTGGCTTGCAAAAAAAATTATGGCTAAATAGCATATAGAATTTTGATGTGATTGAAGCGGGCAGCAAGATAATTATGTTGGCTGTGCATTAATTCAGCAACAACAACAACAACAACAACAACAACAACAAATGACGTCGAAGTGTACGAAAAAAGAATTGCAAATTGCAACGTGACGCATATTAGCAAAGTGCATAGGTGTGTGAGGGTGTGTATGTGTGTGCAAGTAAGCATGTGTATGGCTAGCAAGGCGCATTGGCAAATTGAGCCTAACAGATTTGACATAAGCCTGCGTCGCCTGGTCTTGACGTGCCTCGACTAGTTTTGCATTGTTGTAAGACATCAGCGAGGGGGGGAGCAGGAAGGCGATGCTTCTCAGACGGCGCTCGGATTCTTTCATATTTGTGCAATAGAGCAAAAGGCGACGATGACATATTGCTAAAGCACATAGCGTGGCCCCTTGCGGTTGCCTACTTTGCCTGCTTGCGGTCAATTAGTGCACGTGCATGATATATCTATAATGATATATAACCTATAAACAGCATAGAGAGAGCGAGAGAGCGAGAGAGACAGAGAGGGAGAGATGGGTGTGTGCGGGTGTCTGCGTGTGAAACGCAGCCAAGCATCACAAAACAGAAGCCACAACTATCTCTCCAATTCGAAATCCATTTCGAATGAGGCATAAGACAGAGCAAGATTAGTAGCTGATCTGAGGGTTATTGATCAGAAAACAGATTCAGAGAGATTGATAGCTGCAGTTAATTCCAGCAGCTGTTGAATTTTCTGAGTATTTGCTTGAAACATCGTGGATTTATTTAGCTTCTAGAATCTTTATTAACTTTTATGTATTTTGTTTGTGCTATTGCATATATAATATGTTATATATTCTTGTTCAGCCTGAACCACCCACCCGATTTAGCCTTGGCACTTAAGCTAAACAACTAACTACTTGACAAGGACAATCGATTAAATCCCTCTAACCACTACAACAAATATTGTATAAACTATATCTCTCTCTCTCTCTTCTCTCTATCTCTTTCTCTCTCTCCCCTCTCTCTTCATCCTCCATACTCAATCAGTCTTCCTATCACTGAAGCCTTAGAAATCCGCACTAATCTTAAACGTAAATATAAATTAGGAAGACCGTATTATGGCTATTGTGCTTTCTGTCTAGCTTAAGCCAATCAATTATATTGCAAATTTGCGATACAAGTTGCGGCTTGTATTAATTTTAGACGCTGGCGATGACGACGTTGCCGATGGCGTTGGCGATGGCGATGGCGATGGCGATGGCGATGGCAATGGGGGGAGGCCAATGACAATGACGACGACGACGTCAGCCTGGAGGTTGAACATGACGACAAAGTTGCAGCAGGCAGCGTCACAAAGTGGGGGAGGATTTGGTTTGCTAAGGGTGGCACTTATCTTGCTGTTGCCCCTCCTAATGCTGATGCTGTGCATTGTCAGCGGCCAATGCATTTGGCGATGATTTACAATAGAAAAGATGCAGTCGGCAACATGCGAGGGGTAAGTCGCAAAAAAGTTAAGGGAGCTGGGGATCTGCGATAAATAGATAGATAGAAAATATAGGCAGTGCCCTCTCCAATGCGCTAGCTCGCTCAGGCTTTGTTCCACACAGACATGGTCTTCTCATTCCCCGCCTTCTTCCTACCCCTACCTCTCTCTCTCTCTCTCTCTCTCTCACACACACACTCTCGTGCGTCTCTGGCAATTTGCTAGGCTAGCTGACAAAACAAGTCCCTGACCCCAAAAAGTAGGCAACAAAAAGCGCTGACTGCTTTGTCAGCTAGAATCCAACATCACTATGCACTATGGTCCAAAATTCCAATTTTCGGATATAAATTAATAACTCACGAACGGAATATGATTTTTGAATTTGGTTTTTTACAATATGTTCACTTCATCAGTAAGAGTTAATTTTATGAAAAATAGTGCATGTCACCCGCCTTATTAATGGTTAAGCTAGCAAAATATAGCATGTATAGCATACTTTTTAGGGTCTAATATTGGATCTAAAATTAAATACGTTTTAAAACTTACTCAGCTAACAGATCCGCACAAAAATCTTAAAGAAGCCGGTTTCTACAAATAAAAGCCCCATATAAAGTGATTTTTCATGATTATATTGGCTTATAATTTGCCACTAAACGGATATCGAGAAATTATGTTTTAAATGAATTCAAGGTAAACTTGTCCTCTATTACGCACGACTGTACCTATTGCATGAGTCAAGCGGCCTACGGTGGCTTCTTGGGATATTTAAAGCTGTGCAGCTTGTCTTCTCTGAACTAAGCATCATTTGGAGGCGTACGACAATGATAGGCGTCCCGCGAGATAATTTTTTCTTTTAGTGTGGATTAAAGTCTAAAAACTTAACAAATTCCCACACCTTATTTTTACATTGTGCCAAAGTCATTTGGTACTTTCCACTATTGCGTTAAGCGTAAGCAAAATTGTTAACAGAAGACTTGTTACTCTTTTGCAACGTTATCACAGATATTAGTAATTATCCGCTTGTTTATTCTATTAAAACTGCAGCTTCTTTGGCATTCTTTATCAACAAATCATTCTACGTGCCAAACAATTGTGTATTGCCTACCAAAAGATTTAAGAACAAAAAAATAGCAGAAATGCCAGAAAAGTCCACTTTGCAATAGCAATTATTTAAAAGAGAAACAAATTTCCTACAACCCAATGTTAAAATAAGCTGGTATTCACCTTATATCTCTATTTGAAAATTTGATTTCAATTTAGGAGTTTATGTATTAAGGGTCTACTATGAGCCACCATTACAAGAACAGCAGGATTAATTTTTATAATCCACATATTGTAAAAACATCGCTGTCAAGGTTCTCAAGCAAATTTATTACAGAAATTACGTTTTAATGTACATTTTAGCCCTTAAAAAGAAACATTTATTTTTTGTTTTCTCAGTCTATGCTCTTGTCATAATTAACAGCTGCGTATTTCTGGTATGCAACATTACAGATTGATGTTTTCTTAAGACAATGCCTTCACAACATTTTCGATTTGGGCATCCCCGCAAATTGAGTTTATACCCGAAAATTGGGATTTTGGACCATAGTGCAACATGACTCCCACACAGACACGCACACACACACAAGCGCATACAAAGAACTTCTGCTGCTCACTCTGGCAACGTCTGCTATGGTAATAGCCAATATTTTAGAGCGAAACCGAAATCGATTGCCGTAGAAATTGTCGCCAACAACAAAGCAAAAACATTCGCACACACAAACACACATGTGGCGCCAGCGGGGGGCTGCATGGGCAAGTGAGGGAGAGGTGGTTGCCAAATTATCGAAGTTGAATTATGCTGCTTACTGACAGTTAACTGGTTAATTGAATAAAAATGCGAGTGAATGGGGGAAGAGAAGTTGAGAAACCGAAACAAACTTCTGTGCTGTCGCTAAGGAAGACCCTTATATATCGCATTTAATTATTATAAAATAAACAGGAAACTATATAAAATAAAAGTTAAAATACTCCAAGATATAAATAGGATTTCTAAGATATATCAAATTATATTATGATCTATTACACTTACCTTCTTCGACAAGCTCATTCGCTTTGTGCCTAACTGAGAAAGCGCTTCGGGCTGCGATTATCAAATGGATGATGTTTGTTAGATTGGGATTGGTTTCGTTTTTTTTTTTTTTTTTTTTTTATTTAGTGTGTTTTGTATTATGCATTTAATTTTTTTTTTTAAGGAAGAATTACAAGAATTTCAAGATTAGAAACGCTTTCAGGCGCTTGAAATTGTTTGAGATTCTTCTGTGGTTTTTAATTGCTTAAAAAGTCTGTTTTGGTTTTCTGATAGCACCTTAGGTTAGTCCAGCTTTGCTCTGGTATGTAACAAAATTGGTAAACAGGTAAACATAACGAACGAACGAACGAACGTGTGAACAATAAACGGAAACGATTACGAGAGCGAATACAAATACGATTAGAGAACAATAAGGGGAGGATGTGACTAATTCTTGGATAATAGCATGTTTTATTTTTTTATACCCTTGCAGAGGGTATATTAATTTTGGCCGGAAGTGTACAACGTACCTTAGGGTATTTCTTTAAGGTAACAGGAGAATCAAACAGGCTCTGTCCGTCTGTCTGTCCGTCTGTCTGTTGCAATGCAAACTAGTCTCTCAGTTTTAGAGCTATCTTAATGAAACGTGGCGTACGTGCTTCTTATTGCTGCACGCTCTACATAAGTCGAAACGAGCCGGATTAGACCGATATATCGTATAGCTGCTTTAGGACCTATCGAACGACATATGTCTTTTTACAAGATATCGCTATGAAACTTTCCTGATGTATATCTAAGTATGCCCATTAAATGCTGTGAAAATTTAATCGCTAAGCTGCCATAGAACCTATCGGCCGATATACTATTTGGAGTAACTGCAAGAGTATGGAACCTTCGGCGTGCCGAAGGTAGCCTTTCTTTCTTGTTTTCTTTTTAAATTTCATCTAGTTTTCTTTTTTTATTTGTCATTCGGATGATATAAAAAGCATTCGCAAAAATTAAAATTATAATACAATGTTTGGCTCTGGCTTGCATAAAGCGCAGATGTCACAAATGAGGGTGCTACATGCTTCGGTACGGATAGTTTCAGGGGCGGGGAAACAGAGGGAAGGTTGGCAAGCAATCGAACATACGTACATGTATTTACATGGAAAAAAGTGTTTCGTGTCTGAGAATGGGACAATTTTCAACTGGTTGCTTAGTTGGCCAATTAAATGAAGATATGAATAAGAGCGCTCACATTCTGAAAGCAACTTCGACCTGTTCCCAATTCATTTTTTTTTTTTTTTTTTTTTTTTTTTTTTGCTTATTTTGCTATTTCAATTTTTGGAAAGAATCAATGAAAGTTTTTCAGAAGTGAATAAAAGTTGCTCAAGAAATGTTTTGGAAATGTACAGAGAAGTAAGTAAGTATAGTATACATTTGTAGATAGACAAGACAGTGGCAGAAAGTCGAGAAAAAACCAGCTTAGTCTATTGTGAATGTTTCTATGCAAAGTAAAATGTTGTTAAACTAAGTAATATGCATTTTTCGATTGTCAGTCAGCTATGTAAAGTGGCAAACAGATGTGTACTCTATGTAGTAGTATGTGTATATGGTGTGTACAAGTATATATAATATAGATTATATATATGTATATATATATATATATATATAAGTATAACAGGGAACATGACACAAAAAGAATGCCACTAGTTGGCCAACAAGTTGGGTAACAAAACTTGACAGGGCTAGGTGGGGGGAAAAGTGGTTTAGTTATTTGGAGACGGAAAAAGAGCGATAGAGAGAAAAACATAGTGAAAGAGAGTTGGGGGGTTTGGAATGGTATAGGGTATGGAGGTATGGGGGTATGGGTACCCACTTTGCTAGTAGCAGTTAAAAGAGTTTATAGCGAACAAGAACGTGAACGAAAACGACTAAGTAGTAGCACTAGCAATAGCAGTAGAAGAACGATTAGAAGTAGACGTAGAAGTTGAAATGGTAGAAATGGGAAAGGGGTGTAGCTAGTTTGTGGGGTAGTACGAGTATTGGTATTCATGTACTTAGCCATAACTGTAAGGAGCTGCTCACTTAGTGCAAATGGAAACGTTGACAACATTTTGAGTAATGTGGGCAAATCTAGTTGTGGTCTCTCTCTGGAACTGGTTCAAGTCGCTGCTCAAACTCGAGCTGAGTTGGTCGCTTACGGTGTTTGATTACGATTTTGCTTTCTTTGGTGGTGTTCTTGTAGAGTGCTTTAGCGCTAGCAGTGGTCGTGATCGTGGTGGTGTTGGTGGTAGTGGTAGTGGTAGTGGTGGTGGTGGTGATGGTGATGGTGTTGGTGGTGGTGGTGGCGGTGTTGGTGGAGAGTGGAGAGTGGAGAGTGGTAGAGCGGTTAGCAGTTAGCAGTGAGCGGTGGCTTTAGCAGTGAACTGGTGGTGGGGGTGCAACATCAACGGGTCTCATACAAATGCATTAATGCATTATACGAAAGTTCAGTTATCGCTGTCTTTAACTCTTTACTTATTGTCTCCGATTGATACCTTGAAAATACTTTGAACTTTTCGATTACATTTCCGATAAAAAATAAACAAATATTTTGGAACCGGTACGGTACGGGTTTTCTGAATTATTGCAATGCTAAGTCCCTATAGAGCATCCTCTGTAGGCTTGGTGCACTCCATTGATCGTTTCGAGGCTGCCGCTATTTAATGCGAGTTCGATTGTTATATATCGTTTTTCGTTTTTTGCTTTTTGCTCTACGCTTGCTTTTTTTATTCGCTTTAATCAATTGATTTTTCATGCGTTTCCAAAACTCCTTTCGCTTAATTTAATGCGCGACGGACACGCGATGTCAAAGTGGAAGCCGTAGCTGTAGCCGCAGCAGAGGCAGAGGCAGAAGCGGAAGGTGCAGAAAGAACGAGGACGAGAACGAGAACGAGAACGAGGAAGTGCCACAAAGGGTGCAATGTGACATGCGGCAAAAGTTTAAACAAAATGAGCGAGTGCCAATGACACCAAGTTTTGGTTTGGTTTGGTTTGCTTTGGTTCGGTTGGGTTTGGTTTGGTTGGGTTCGCTTGGGTGTTGTTGTTGTATGGCTGCCCCGCGAAGCAAGGGCGAGGGCGAGGGTGGTCGCGATGACGTCGACGGCGGCAAGTGGTTGAGCTAAAGGCGCAACGTGGCAAAAAATATAAATAAAAGAAAAACGAAAACGAAAACGAAAGGAACAAAAGAATGGAAAAAAAAACAACCCTCCGCCATGTACAGCGACATGAGGCATTAGGCTGGTGGCGAGTGCGAGGGTGAGGGCGAGGGTTGGGGCGCCAGCAGAAGCGGCAGCGGGGGCGGTGGCGGTGGCAGTAGCAGTGGCAGGAACAGGCGCTGACTCAGAGACTGAGACTGCGACGGCGACTGAGTTTGGAACTGAGAACGAGACTTGGACGGCGACGGTGGCGGTGGCGGTGGCGGAGGCAACAGACACGGGGGCGATGTTCGGATGTAATTTGCACTTGCGACAACAACCGAAGATAGGAGAAGGAAGAAGAACACGAGAAATTAACCAAAAGCAATAATGAAGAATTAAACGGTTAACGGCAAACGGTTAACCGTTAGCGGTAACAATTGCGTGCCGCAATCGAGATTCTTCTTTCAATTTTGTTTGTTCGCTTTTCCTTTCGATTGACTTTGTCGCCTGTCGCCCTTCCTCTCGCTACGCCGCGTCATTTGTAGACGTTTTCCTTGCCCATTCATGATTTCATTTCGGCACCTTGTGGATGCTGTCACTTAATAAATGACAAATACAACAACAAAGCAACAACAACAACAAAAGCGTCTCCTCGTTCTCTGTGTATCTTTGCCTTAGTCGCTTCTCCGCCTTTGCCTTTCGCTTGGCTCAGCTTAAACTTCACTTCACTGTCGCGTTCGAGTGTGTGTGTGTGTGTGTGTCTGAGTGTGTGTATGGGTGTGCGTATATTCGTGTGTGTGTGTGTGTGCGTTTTATTATCTTATGCTGCTTTCTTCTGTTCAGTTTGTAAATTTACACCATGCTCGAGGTATTTGTTGTTGCCAGCGCGCGATTCGCATTCAAACACACAAGCACATATACAGTCACACGCACATACACACACACAGGCGCGCACACAAGCACACACTCATTCACGCACACATACAAACAAGCACAGAGACAGACACTCGCACACAGGCATTCACACACACAGACACAGGCACAAACACACTGTAAGACAAGACACTGGAAAAAAAAAATAGAGTACTCTCTGCTTGCTCTTTGCTATGTCTGCTTACTTTTCGCAGGCAGTTTAAGGACTTAACAGCACCGCGTACGAGTCAGGACTAAACCTGCAGGCGACACGCCAATTGGATTGGGACTGCTCCTGCTGTTTGACGCTGTGACCGAAGGCGTCGCGGCGCAGCGATTGTGCCGAACCTACCCGACAGGCAGCACGAGCCGTCGAGAGCGAGAGAGAGCAAAAGCACAGTACTATGAGAGCGCGAGGGCGAACAAAGTGAGTGGGAGAGAGCAGCCTGTGCCTGCCAGCTGTGAGTTAGCTACTCTTTGTTGTTGTTTCAGTGCGCAAGTCTCGAAGGCGACTCAAGCGCCCGAGAGAGTGAGAGAGAGCGAAAAAAGAAGAGCGAAGACTAATCTGTGCCTGCCAGCTGTGAGTATTACTTCGCTTTGTTGTTGTTTTTGTCTGTGCGCGGCCAATTCGAATGGGGCTTCTTGGTAACTCAATTGGCAAACAACAGTGCGTGCAATTTTGTTAATTGTGCTTTCAATAAGACTTAAACTATTATAATGAGTAATCACGCTGAGAGACAAAACTAGATTAATTAGGCAAAAACCACAAGCTAACTGGTGAAATTATCTAAATCTTTGGGCTTAACTTTTGCTTTCAAAGAAATTGGGAACATCTTTTATTAGGCTCAGTTCAGTTTTAAACTAACAGTTCAGTTCAATTGACATCTACAAATATTATATTTTCTTGTCCAATCCTGACTTTAAGGATTCGAGAAATCGAAACTATAATAAAAACTAGTCTTCTCTCACTGAGCTTGGGATCTTTCGGCCGTGACTTTCATCCCCTTCTATCGCAAAGTGATTCACTTTCGACTTGCATAAATCAACATTGGAGTTATTTAACTTTCGATTCATTAGAACTAAATCGTTTTCGAAGCTTTACTTAAAACATATGTTCATGGGAGAGAGAGAGAGAGAGAGAGAGACTACGTTTGCGCTGCTGCCTAGAATTTTCTCTGGCCACGCAATAGAAAGCTAAAAACATGTGACTTGCCGTGTGCCAACCGCAACGCATCTGGCAACGCTGCTCGCTCGGTAAGCG
Organism: Zaprionus ghesquierei; assembly: GCA_018904095.1. NCBI lineage: Eukaryota > Metazoa > Arthropoda > Insecta > Diptera > Drosophilidae > Zaprionus > Zaprionus ghesquierei. The sequence continues at coordinate 1,038,137 of JAEIGP010000841.1, forward strand.
CCAGCCGGAGATGGTGTGGAAAGAGAGTCAACAAAACGATTTGTCCGCAACATTTTGACATTTCGAAGGGCAAAAGAGCGCCAGAGAGGGAGAGAGAGAGAGAGAATTAGGGTGAGAGCGCACGAGTGAGAGCGCCTGGCAATTCAGGCAAAATAATAAATTTATAAAAAGTGCGAATGTGTGAGGTTGCGAGAGTGAGTGCTCGGGTATGCGTGTGTGCGAATACTAACACGCGTGACGCGAATCGCGTATAGCGTATCTCGTAACTGAGCCAAAGACATGTTGCGAGACTCTGCTGCTTTCAGTCAGCGCGTGCATGTGTGCGTGTGCACGCACGATATTGAAGCATACTTATGGACTGCCTGCCCGCCTGCCTACTGCATTTGTTTAATTAAATTTCCTGCGCCTAATTGACGCTGCACAACACTGGGCGACGGCGCGGCGAGTGCAAATCAAAGCCAACTCCAACTGGCGACTCATGTGTTAGATGGGCCCATGGCAGCAGGCCCAGGCTTTTTATATAATAAGTACCCCTCTAAAACGCCAATACAAAAGACAGGGAAAGACACTTACTTACACACACACACACACACACACACACACACACACACACACACACACACACACACACACACACACACACACACACACACACACACACACACACACACACACACACACACACACACACACACACACACACACACACACACACACACACACACACACACACACACACACACACACACACACACACACATTCATTAGCACGCGCGCGTTTACGAACCGAAGAACACACAGCATAAAAATCCAATTTGGTCTTTGCACGTTTTGCCAAAAAATTGCCAAAAAAAATTGCAAAAAAAAATTTAAAAAAAATAGATTGACAATATTGTTGTTGTTATTGGGCAGTTAAACACACGTTATTCAATATCGTAAGAGACGGCACTGTGTTCGTTTATTGGGCTACAATTTCCCAAAAATACTTTGGATACGACGTCGTCGTCGTCGTCGTCGTTGTCGTTGTCGTTGTCAATGTCGTTGTCGAATAATACCGTTTTGGGAAAGATATAATCAACACACTGCGAAGTGGTCTAAATACAGAGAACGCACTGAAACTGAAATTGAAACTGAAACAGAAGTCATGTCTCTGACACATGCAACGTGCTTACCTCAAAACGACAAACGACGAGCACACGACGACAATGCGAAAGAGGGAAAGAGCGAGAGCGCGAGAGAGTACAGCGCATGCACCAAACCTGTCATTGCCTGTCACTCAACAAAGCGGTGCGTAGTGCAGCCTGTTGTCGCCAGGGGCGTAAGTGGCGCCAAAAAAGCTTTTCAAACAACTTGCAAAGCAAAAAAGTTGTGCAAGAGCTTAATGCATGCTTTATCCTAGTTTCTCCAATATTGTGGAGCTTTCGCCACTGCGATCAGTCCTCAAAAGGGTTAAAGCCCAAAATAAGAGCTTTAAGCCTACCGCTAAAGCTGCTGCTTGAAGAGCTTTCTTGACTTAAGAAATTTTTTGCAGCATTTTCAAATGTATTGGCAACTATAAATTAATTCCAATCAACAAATTCCAAAAGAATGGCTTCAATTGCTGCTTTAGTAAATTGCCTTGGATATTCGAAATGCACCGCTTGCACACATCTGGCAACCCTGAACTAACAGTAACTTAGCTGTTTTCCAAGCAGTACAGCGTTACAGCGCTAGGGCGTTGCCAGTGAAATAAAAAAAAGAAGTTGAATTGATTGAAACTGAAATAATTGAATCGGAAAAATAAATAAAAAAAATAGAGTCGTGTAGAAAAAGCAAAGACGCCCTTAACTAGCATTTATAAATGTTATTGAATTTAGAAATTTGTTTCGATAACTAAACTCCATATCCTTTGTAAGTGCACAGGCCAATTTCGATAAATTCTTTTAGACTCATCGATTTTATTTAAATTGTTTTGGTATTTTGAAGCCTTAAAATACTGTTAAAAGTAACGAGTCAACTGCGGCGAGAGCAAACACACACCCACAGTGCAAAATTTTGTTTTCACAACACACACACACACACCCAGCACGCTACGTGGTACGTGTGGAGCATATTAACATTTTCAACCCCCAGTGAGAAGCAGTTAAGCCATTGCATACTTGCGCGGGCAGGGGGCAGCGGTAGGGGAGGCACCAAAAGCGACGAGCAGCGGCGCACAAGATGCGAATTGCGAGCAGGAGCAGGCGCAAACGAGCCACGCAGAAGCCACACGCCCACCGCCCATAGGCGACGCGTCGCTACCGAAGCGAACGAAGACGACGCTGCGCTGCTGCTGCCGCGACGCCGGCAGAACAACCACCCGCACACTCAGTGACGGCGCATCGACCCGCCCAGTGCGCTGGTGCTCGCAGGAGGTGGGCGCAAGGGAGGCTATCGCAAAACACAACAAACCGTAAAGCATTCGCGCGCGTCGCGACGTCGCAGTCGGCAGTGGCAGCCAGCAGTGGCAGTCAGCAGTGGCAGCGACAGCGGCAGCAGCAGCGGCAGCAGCAGCGGCAAAGTCTGTGGCAGCGCCAACATTGGCCACGTCTTTCGAATTGACAGGATGTTGACTATGCGCCGCGTCGCTGCCCGGGGGGAGGCATGAGCGCTACCACCACACACACACACACACACACACACGCACACACACACACACACGCACGCACACACACACTCTCACACACAGACGCAGAACGATTCGATTTATGACCACTGTGGACCGGGGTGAACACGATGGTGTCTATGGCGCGGCTGCGGCTTCGCCTGCAACTTTGGCCACGGCAGGCTGTGCTTTATTTTTGGCATAGAGTTTTTGGGGGTGACGCCATTCGCTTCGCCTACCTTCTACGCCCGTCCTCTTTTTCCCTCTTCCCCTCCCCCCTTCTGGCTTTTTCTCCTTGCATCGTGGCACTAACGACAACGATAACGTGCCATGCGGAGCCAAAGGCCGAGCCAGTGGTGGAGCAGAGCAGCAGCGACAGCAGCAGCAGGCACGGCGCAAGCGAAGGCCGCGACGGAGACGGAGGCAGGGGCAGAGGCAACAACGAAGGCGACAACCGCTCTATGCGTTATTCTATACGGCGTAGATGACGATGTGTGGCGATGTCAGGCGACAGAGCGCAGCACACTGTGCAAAATTTCAAGGCGCAATTGAATGATAACATGAGTTATAAATCTTCCTTTACAGTAACTTGCTTATAATCATTACTATACCCTTGCAGAGAATATATTAATTTTGGCCAGAAGTTTTTAGTATATACAGTTTTAATCAGCATCAATAGGGGAGTCGACCTAGCCGTGTCCGTCTGTCCGTCTGTCCGTCTGCTTGTTGCAAAGCAAACTAGTCCCTCAGTTTTAGAGCAATCTTGATGGTACTCGGTATAGTATAGTAAAGTATAGTATAGTTGCCATAGAACCTATCCGTCAATTATTATAATTTTTCAAGAAACTTTTGCAATCTATGACTAAGTATGTCCATTCAAGGCAATGCAAAGTTTTCAAAATAGGACCGATATATCACAAAGCTGCAATAGAACCTATGGGTCGAATTTTAATATTATTTTAAAAATCGCTATGAATCTGGTTTATATTAAAATTATCTGCAATGGAAACTGCTTTTCTTTCTTGTTTTTTATACCATTCGACCAAAAATGATATACTAAGTTTGTGCAATTGTATGTAACAGGCCGAAGGAGGCGTGACAGACCCCAAAAAGTGTATATATTCTGACTCAGGATCACCAGCCGAGTCGATGGAGCTATCTCCGCCTGTCAGTCCGTCTGTCCGTCCGTCCGTCTGTCCGTTTGAACGTCTAGATCTCAGCTATTACAAATGCTAGAAAAACCAAATTTCACATGAAGGTTCCTGTATAACAAAGAATGATAAAACAACAAAGAATGATAAAATATATTAAAATGTAAAATATTAGTATGCTTTTTTTATTAAATTTTAAGTCTTGAGCGTCAATTATGAACACTCGACTTAGAGATAGCATAATTAATTAATATCAAATAATAAGGAAGGTTAAAAATACAAAATTAGAAATAAGTTGATTTTAATATTAATATATAAAATAATAATAAAATCTATACTTGTTTTTCGGAGTGTGTCCCACAGTGTCCTCGTCCTCACAGTCATCGTTGTTGTCGCCGCCGTCGCCGCCGTCGCCGTTGCCCTCGTCGTTGTCGTCGTCGTCGTAGTCGTCGTAGTCGTTGTCGCTATCGTCCTCATCTCTATTCGCGTGTGTGTGTGTGAGTGTGTCTGTGTCTGTGCATGAGTGTGTGTGTGGAGTGAGCTGTGCTGTGTGTGCTGAGTGTGTCTTTGTGCCGTTTTGGCGGCTTCGCTCGCTCAAACTTTTTCGCACACACTCACGCACACGCATACAGCGACGAGGCTTGGCCAGCGCGCGCAGACAGAGGCAGAGACAGAGGCACAGACACTGAAAACATCCAGCCGCAGCCGCAGCGACAGCGACGCGGCAGCGAGGCGACAATGAGGACGACGGCAGCGACAGCGACAGCGACGGCGACGGCGACGGCGATGACGATGACTGCGACTGCGACGAGGACATACACATAAATAAAAAGTCCTTCATTCCGACGCGACCAGCGAGTAACGGCATATGAGCACTGCGGAGAAAACGCTCCAAACGGTGGATTACCAAACAACAAAAATATAGAAAGAAAAAAAAGAAAAAGAAAAAGAAAAAAAGAAAATTTATTTAGAAAACAAAAATCTATGATTTAAACAAATTTCCGGGAAATGGAGAACAGCAACAACAACAACAACTGCTTAACAAAGTGCCCGAAATAATGCAAAAAGTGCGAAGCGCAGTTTTTTTTTTTTTTTGAAACAAATTTCTTTTTGAGTGGATGAACCAAAAAAGTGCATAAAGTGAGAGGAAAAAGCGAAAGAAAGCCAAAAAAAATATAGAAGAAGAAGCAGCAACGCAATAGAAATATAAATCGTAATCGTTATGGAAATGGAATGGCAAGAGAAATAGAAATGGAAATAGAAATGTGATCGAAGCAACGTGAAACGAAACGAATCGAAAACGCAGTAAGCAAATCGCAAAAAGTGCAGCGACATCGGCGACGGTGACGACGACGGCAACAAAGACGAGACGAGGCGCGGCGCGAAGCTACGCGGCGTGGTGCGGCGAAACGAGGCGGAGCGAGGCGTCTAGCAGCCGCCCCACACGGCACACACACACATATACAAAAATATTCAGAGACACACTCTCACACACATACAGGCACAGAGACACTTATTCACACACACACATACACACTAGAACGTATCGACGCCGAAAAAATAACTTTTGATATCCAACAACAACAACAAAAAAATAACAAAGCAGCTGCCCAACTACCAACCCCTCCCCTCCCGCCATCCCCCTCTACCCACTCACAGCAACATTTTCGCTGGGCTTTTTGTTGTTGTTGACCCAACCCCCTCCCCTTGCCCACATCCTAGGCTCATTAGGAGCTGCAACAATAACAACATAAAACATAAACAAAAAAAAAAAAAAAAAAAAAAAACGCATGAAAATTAACTGAAACAGGCTGCAAGCGGCGCAGCGTTGCCAGATCGAGCTGCACGCAGGCAGGCAACGCCAGCACAGCGAGTAACGGTACAACGAGCTTTTGGTATTTTCGATGTGTGTGTGCATTTTTTGTCTCTCTCCCTCACGAGCTCTCTCTTTGTTCGTTTCGCCGTGTTTTTTTTTCTGCCTACGCGTTCGCCAATTTTTGTGTGCTCCTCTCGCGCGCTGCCTGCGCTGACGTCCGCGCTGACGTCGCCGTCGTCGTCGTTGTCGCTACTTGTGTTCATATGTGTGTGTGTGTGTTTGTGTGTGTCTGTGTGTGTGTCTGTGCGTGTGTGACGTGTGTGTGAGAGTGTAGATAGAACCAAACTTAGTGAATTTTTTTAGCATTTTCTTTTTGCCTCTTGCAGTGCGGAAAGAAAGTCAAAATAGCAACAATTCAAGGTGGAAAAACATAAAAAATTAACAAAATAATCAACAACAACAACGAAAAGAACAAGCAAGGCAAGCAATGCAACAACAGCAACAGCAGCAGCAGCAGCGAAAACGTCAACAACAACAACAGCAGCAGAAGCAGCAACGGCGGCAGCGGCAGCAGCTGAGGCGACAGCAGCAGCAGCAGCCTCAACAACAACGAGTGTAGTGTGCGTGTGAGTGTGTGTGTGTGTGTGTGCAACTTGCACGCTACGTGTTTGTGTAAATTATGAAGAAGAAGCAGAAGCAAAAGCAGCAGCAGCAGAGGCAACGAGAGGCGCCAGCGCCAGCGGCAACAGCAGCATTGGCAGGGGCTGAGAGAGGCGTCGTCAGCAGCACCAGCGGCAGCGGCGCCGGCGGCAGCAGTAATTCGCGCCGTAGCAGCAGCAGCAGCAACAACAACAAATAGCAAAAACTGAGCAGCGTTCGGCAAAGCGCAATCAAGACAACATTAGCAGCAACAGCAGCAGCAACAACAACAAGAATACCAGAAACAGCAGCAACAACAACAACAGCAGCAGCAACAACAACAACCAAGCGGCGACGCGCAGCGCTGCAGCAGCAGCAGCAGCAACGGCCTACGACACCAATTAGCGGCAACGGCGGCGGCAGCAGCAGTCGCAGTCGGAGCCGCAGTCGAAGCAGCAGCGCCAGCAGCAGCTGCAGCAGCAGCAGCAGCGCCAGTAGCAGCAACAACCTCGACAACAACCTGAACAACAACAACAACAACAGCAGTAACTACAGCAACAAAGCGATCAGTCACAACAAGCTGAGAGCAGCTGCCAACATGTCGAAGGCAACAGCAGCAGCAGCAACAACAACAACATCAGCCGCACCAACTGCAGCAGCTGCAGCGGCGGCGGCGGCGGCAGCGGCTGCAGCAGCCACAAATAATGCGACAGATTTTAGCGCCTTCGACTTCAATGAGAGCTCGGATAATTCAGATTCCCCTTTAGTTCCACGCGCGCCTTTCCTCAGTCGCGCCGTTGCGGCGGCGGCAGCAGCGACTGCGGCAGCGCTGAGTGCGAGCAGCAACAGCAGCAGCAGCGCCCACAATGCCAGTAGCAGCAACAATAACAACAGCAACGCCAATGCGAGCAGCAGCAACAACAACAACAGCATTCGACATCAGCAACATCATCAGCACCAGCAGCAGCAGCACCACCACCACAATAACAACAACAACAGCAACAGTAACAGCAGCAGAAGCAGCAGCATATCGCAGAGCAGCGACGACAGCAACAGCGGCGCAACGGCGGCGCAGGCAGCTGCAGCAGCGCAGGCGGCAGCAACTGCTGTAGTTGCTGCTGCAGTGAACGCATTGCACAATGGCAAACAGCAGCAGCAGCAGCACCAGCAGCAGCAGCACCAGCAGCAGCACCAACAACAGCAGCAACAACATTTATACAATAACAACAACAACAACAACAACAGCAACAAGACACGCGATCGCGACATGCACGGTCAGGATGAGGAGGAGGAGGAGGATGCGCTGGACGAGGATGAGGATGACTACGACGACGAAGACGATGAGGAGGAGGCACTCGAACAGCAGCAGCAACAACAGCAGCACATGAGCAACAGCAACAACAACAACAGCAGCAGCAACAATAACAATAACAGCAACAACAACAGCAACAACAACAACAACGTAGTTCACCTGTCAGCGGCCTCAGGTGTTGATCTGCGTCACAATTTGGACGCACACGATGCGCAAAGCGAGGAGCAGGCGGACTATGACGACGAGGACGAGGACGATGACGATGAGGAGGACGACGAGGATGCGGCCAGCAGTCAGCAACATCTGGACCTGAGCAGCGCCGCCGCTGCCGCTGCCGCTGCCGAGAGCAGCGGGCTGCACATGAGCGCTGTGGCCGCTGCTGCTGCCGCATCTGTTGCTGCTGCAGCGGCAGCGGCGGCGGCAGCCAAGCTGAATGCAGCCAATATTGCTGCCGCCGTTCAACTTGAGCAGCACAGTCAGAATGCCAACGCGGTGCTGGATATGGTTAGCAATGCGGCGGCGGCTGCTGTAGCTGCTGGCGGCGTCGGTGGCGGCAACATGGGCCTGAGCATTGCTGCGCCGAGCAGTTTGATTGGCGGAAACAGCAACACCAGCTTCTCCACCAACAACAACAGTAACCATGCGCTTAGCTCAACCCTTGGTAGCGTCGATCAGCAACTACAGCAGCAACAGCAACCGCCATCGCGACACAGCAGCAGCAGCAGCAGCAGCAACTCGCATCATAAACATCATCAACAGCAGCAGCAGCAGCAGCAGCAGCAACATCAGCAGCAGCAACAGCAGCAGCAGCACCAACAACAGTTGCAACTCCAGCAGCAGCAGCAGCAGCAGCAGCAGCAGCACCAACAGCAGCAGCAACAACACCAGCAGCAACAGCAACACCAGCAGCACCTGCAACAGTCCAGCGTCGGCAGTGGAAGCGGCAGCGGCAGTGGCAGCGCTGCCAGCGAAAGACGCAAATACCGACACCAAAACTACAGCAAGAACATCTACATAGGCACCAAGAACGCCGAGAAGTGGGAGCACATGCGCACCCGACTTCAGTTCAAAAACGACGTCGAGTTCGTCGCGTACCTCCTCAATCTTGCGGACAACGACACGGATCGCCTCAATAAGTAAGTACCACAGGTAGAATTCGCAGCTTTCTGAAGCTCATAAGGTGCGTTGCGAACTTCTAGCCAGAAATTATATGCCCTCTGCAAGGATACAAAAAAAACTTTGTTAGATCTATCAATAGAACACCTCAGAGTGCGCTGGGAAGAGTGCTCTGAAATCTCGCAATACCCGTATGAATGGCTTTATGTATTATCTGCATTTGCATATATTCTATATAGCAAACTAGTGTATATGCAAGAGCTTGGATCCATGAATTTAACTCAACTCAAGAAGAGATAGGTACATAGATACATATCAATCGTACGGAAAAATACCTGTAGATCATAGAAAATCAGGCTGCTTGTTGCAGCTGCCTCTCTTGCTGCCTCTCTTGATAAATATGACTATAAATACATGTTTTCGATAAGCTAAGATTTTTTCACACAGCTCTTAATTGAGGCTATACCTTTCATCCGTTGGCCCAATTTCTGCATTCAAGCGTATATGTATTATGAAAATATATTAGTAATATTAGCAATCATGCGCTATCAAAGGCAACAGATGCTACCCCAAGCACTACAGGGCGATGTATTGATTCACGTTACATTTATAAATCTTTGTACATGTTTTATGTGTGCGTGTGCGTGTGTGCGTGTGCGTGTGTGCGTGTAAGTGTGTATGTAAAACTACCGTTTATCTAAAGCAAACTCGGTGATTCCGGCGATATCCAATGCTGAATTGTCATCATCGTTGGTCCCGTCAAGGCTGTCCATAGCGGAACTAGGTGTCGTGCTCCAGTTGTCTGCCGTGCGAATGAGCAGGCGGACCCTGGCCATGATTTGGTCGTACAGCTCCTTGGGGATTACCTTTTGCAGCTTGATAAGCAATATGCCCGGATCCGCACAGATCATGATGGCGTTGGCAAAGTAATGGACCGCACGGTGCCAGTCATTGCGCCTCACATGCCGCTCGCCCAAATACACGTTCTGCAAAAAGTATTCAATCACCTCCGATTTGAGGGGCGACATGCAAAGGTTGTTCCGCTTTCGGCTCAACTGGCGATCGTATTCGCGACGCTTGTGCACGTTGCGCCTGTAGTCGGGATCCCTGCGGCGCTTGCAGTCAAAGTAGATGCAGTAGCCCACAATGGATGCCAGGGATGACAAGACAGCGAAGGCAGCTACCCGGCTATTCATCTTGAGCATGGTTCTCTGAGAATTGACGGTTCACTTAAATTTTGTCGTCTGTGCTTCTAAAGCTTTATGCTTATGCATGACAAGGTTTTTAAACAGCTCTGACTTTTTGTGGCTTACTAGATCGAAATCGAAATCGAAATCGCATCGAAATCGCATCGAAATCGCATCGAAACCATCGAGCACTGGCTTAGCAACAGATCAACTATCGCCAAGCAGGTGTTTAATAAATTTCGAGCACTTTTTCAAGCACTTGACGAATTGTGTACACAAAACTATTGGCTAGCAGCGGGTTTTTATAGATCTTAATCACTTTTAGGTTATAAAAAATGATCGAATTGGAATACGCTGCATAGGTAGATGGCAGAAGAATTTGTGCAGAATTATTGTTGTTGAAACTAAAAGTGTGAAAACAAGTTTGTACGAGTATTTTGAAATGGGGCGAAGGGTATCTTGCGGTCGGACGCGCTCGCGCATATCTTATCCAACTTTAAAGATATACGCAAGCCCAACTTCCCTATAATTCTAGACTAGGCACAATTATATGGAATATTTGTAGAATATTTCAATTTTTTATCTTGAAGGCTTAAAGCTTTTCTGTGATCGACTGCAAAAGATAAAAATGGCGAGCTTAATAGGCGAGTTTTCTTTCTTTTGGATCTGCTTTAAAGCAAATCAAAGCTTTGTTGCATTGTCTCTCTCCCTCTAACTTTCTCTTTAGCTTTCCTACGGGTTTTCTACGAATGGCCACACAAAGCGTAAGGCACAAAACAGAAAGAAAGTCGTGAGTTGAAAGATGAATGTGCACAAAGGGCGAAAAAGGGTAGGCAGCGGCAAAGATATGGCAACGCTTCGTTGACCAAGATTGCTGATAGTTGCTTGTGCCGTGGACACACACGCATAAACACACGCGCACACACAGACGCACAGCAGGTGGTGCTGAGTCGACACACACACACACACATTCGCACACACGGAGGCAGTCGCTGCTTTTTGGCAACATGCAACGTCTGACTGTGACGCCCCCTTTCGAGTACGCCAAAGTACTGGCTATGTCCATGACCTGAGAGGGGAGAGTGTGCAGAGGGGGAAGGCAACAACTACGCGCTTGTTCTTTCGTTCGCGCCGCGGCACAAAAGCGACTCCATGTAAAGGCGATGCATGCCCGGCTGCATCAGGCAGCAGCAGCGACATTGCCTACTGCAACGCACACACTGACACAGACATCCCTTGATACTTTACCCAACACAACACAACGCCACCCCCCCCCCTCCTCCCCACTTGCCCAATCCCCTTCGTGCGATACGTGCAGCCAGCTACAAAGGCAGAAATGCGGCACTCGTGCGGTTGCATGCAACGGCGCTTTCATGTTGCCTGCCCCCATATCGAGGCCTCCTTCTCTTGCTTGCCTCCCCCCACTCCCCTTCTCTGCCGCAGCCAGAGCCCGCTATGTTCTGCGTCGTCGTTGCAGCCGCCATGTCAACGGAAGAGGAAAAAGCAACACACACACACACACAAGGCTAACACATACACACACGCACACACTGCTGTAGTCTCAAGCAACATTGTGGTGCGTTGTTGTTGTTGTTGTTGTTGTGGCTGCAACAGCGGCATTTCCCATCCATTTGCATGCCATGCGAACTGTGCCTGTGCCTCTCTTTGTGTGTGTGTGTGTGTATCCTTCTCTGTCTGTGTGTGTGTGTGTGCTAATGTGTGTGCATGTGCAACGTCTGAATTTCACCGTCGGCGCAGTCAAATCAAAGACCCCCCCGACCCCCCCCCCCCATACCCCTTTTTACCCCTTATACTTGCCACAGCCGCTGGCCACACCCCCCCCTTTTCCTTTCTCCACACCCCAGCCGGGCACGAAGCAGTGAACCACCGAATATACCGCTGCCAAGCTACCTTGCCACGCCTCGCTGTTGTTGTTCTTGTTGTTGTTATTTCTTGTCTTACTTGTTGTTGTTGCTGCATCGCTGCAGCTAGCGCGCCATTTGATGCTTTGTGCATCGCATTTCTCCCACGCAGCCCTGGCCTGTATCTGTCCACAGTCTATGCCTGCACCACCCCTTCGTTATCACTTTCCTCTCTCTACGCTGTGCAACCACTTCTCGAATTCCCATAGACTTGTCTGCTTTCTTTTCCCCCCACTCTCCTTTCCCTTGCAATCCCCTGTCTGCTATCATCGCTCAACCGCAAAACGCAATTTCGACATGGGGTCTCCAATGTCGAAAATACCAATGCATCTGGACAAAAGCTGTGGTGCGCACGGTTCCAAAGGCATCCCCATATTATCATAGGTACTACCAAGGCAATTTTACGGTCATCAATATACATATGTGTATATACATATGTATGCCTGGTATATTTAAGAATTAAGCAAAATTGTAGTCGTAATTCTTATTAAAATGGTAATTTATACTTTAAAGTTATTTATATGTATTTTTATACCAATCGACCGTTGAAAATGGTCAAACAAGAAAGAAAGGCTACCTTCGACACGCTGAAGGTTTTATACCATTGCATACCATTCCACATATTAAATCGTCCGATGGGTTGTATGCTTGCTTAATGATATATCTGTCCGATTTTAAGAAAACTTGCATAGCTTTTAATGGACATATGTAATAAGACTTATATCAGAAAAGTTTCAAAGCGATAACTTGAAAAATGATTAAGGTCGGCCAATAGGTTCTATGGCAGCTAAACGATATATCTGTCCGATCCGGCTCGTTCCGACTTATTTACTGCGTGCAGCAATAAGAAACATATATACCAAGTTTCATCAAGATAGCTCTAAAACTGAGGGACTAGTTTGCGTTGCAACAGACGGACGGACGGATAGACGGACATGGCTAGTTCGACTCCCCTGCTTATGCTGATTAACAATATTTATACTTTATAGGGTCGTATAGGTCGTGCCTTCTTAGGTGGGTTGCAAATCCCTGCCAATATTCAAAAGCCCTCTGAAGGGTATATAAAGGGTATACTTACTTTGTGCAAATGTAGGCAACGGGCATAAGAAGGCGTGACAGACTCCAAAGTGTATGAAGGTTACTGTATACCATACGAAGTTTAGGGTTGTTTCTAAATTTATATGCCATGCCCACCGCCCATGAAAATTGATCATTTCCGGTTATTAAGAAAGTAATAAGAATTACAGCTTTCTTTTTTAGTATGAACGTAGATAAATGAAATATAAAGCTTTATCCTCCAAATTACAATCCGAATCGACAATAAGCATTGAAAATTTTTAAAGATTAATTTTATTTTTGAGTGCGTATCTATTTGTGTGGGAGAGAGCAATATGTGACAGATGACTTTGTTATTCATGTTTGCAGCTAATTTTCTAAGCTAGGCGAAGGGTATTTTAAGGTCGGGCGCGCTGGACTGTAGCTTTTCTTGTTTGTTATTTGTGTTATTGGTAATTATTTGTAAAAAACTAGGTGGAAAAATTCATAAATAACCTTCTATGGCACATACAATATTTAAAAACAGATTATACTACAAGTATATAGTTTTCAAATGCTCTATAACATATGAAAGAAATATCCTAAAATATGCCATCATAATCCATAAAATATACAAATAGTTTTATTGATTTATTATATTTTTTAAGTCTATCGACGATCTGTTAGAGCTTCGCATTAATATATATTGATATCGCAATACAAGTGAACATTATAAGAATTCATAGCAAAACATTTCCTTAGGCTCAAACATCGCATAGTTTTCACATATATCCCAACCCCTTCCGCCGCTTTAAACAGACTTTCACATTTCGATTTAACACAAGGTCGATTTTATGCTCTTGTGTATTTTTCATTCGACAAAAAACAGCCCGATTAATCAGTTTGGTCTGTCATTAGCTTCATCGGCAACTCTTTTGCCATTGCCATTGCCATTGCCTTTGCTGTTGCTGTTGGTGTTGCTTTTTGGATGCAATCGCAAAGCGGCATCTGCACAAAGAAGCAGACAAAAAATATAAAAGAAGCAAAAGCGCCGCATGTCAAAGCTTATGGGTTGCTCACGGGTTGCTCTTGGGTAGCTACGCTCCTTGTTGGAGTCCAGGTGAATCGTAATTCGCAGCACGTATCCCTCGGGTTCCATTGCACAGCTCCCACGGCTAACATAATCAACAGCTCCAGCACAGACAGTGAGACACTTGCACACACACACGCAGACACACGAACACACGCGAATGTCGCCGTCGCCTTTGCTTCCGTTCGTGTTGATTTCGTTTCTCGCATTTCGCCCACAAAACCCTGGCAATGCGTCTGCGTGTGTGTCGTTGTGTGTGTCGTTGTGTGTGTGTGTGTGTGTGTGTGTGTGTGTGTGTGTGTGTGTGTGTGTATGTGCAAGGATGGGTGTACTTAATGCGACGATTAGCGTACGCGAAACGCACACCAGGCAACTGAATCAGTTTCCAAATCAGCCCCCATTGAAGCCCATACCAAGCCCCCACCTACCACCCTCGCCTCCCTTTCACTTCACTTGCCTTTACTAGCGCACGCAGCCCGCAGGGCCAGGGCAACCCGCTACCGCTCCCGTCGCGACGCCGTCATCAAGCAGCGCATTAATATCAACAGCAAAGGCAACAAGAAGTGACGCGCACACACAGCAACATCGTAAACAGCAACAGAAACAGAAGCCCAAACACAAACACAGCCCGAGCCAAAGCCAGAGCCCACTGTAAATTCGCCGAGTCGAATTGAGTCGATTCGAGTTAAGACGAGCCCAGCCGAGCCCAGCCGAGCCGAGCCGAACACGCTTCACGGCAAGCGAAGCGAACCGAGCCAGGCAGCTGTGCGAGTTTGTTGTTTCTTTACTTTTTTGGCTCCCTGCCCCCGCTCTTTCTCTGCTCGCAGCAAAGTGCACGTCAGCAGGCAGAAAAGCGGAGAGGGCCCTTTGGGGTGCTGCGTGCTGAGTGTGAGGCACAAAGTGGAGCAGGATAAGAGTACGCGCCATGAGCTGAGCGTGGCGAGAGGATGAATGAGTGAGGGAGAGACGCATAGCTCTCTGTTCGCCTGGCCGTCTGGCGCGCTGTGTCGATGTTGCTGCCACCGTCGCCGTCGCCGTCGCCGTCGCCGTCGCCGTCGCAGTCTCTATGCTGGTGCTCTTTTCGATATTGTTGTTAAGGTCCTAAGGTGGAGGATTTAATGAAGGATAACACACACAAACACACACACACACACCCATCGTGATAGACGCGCAATATACGCTTCGCTGTGGACCATGTGCAATTTTCAGCAATGGCAGCGTCAACAACAACAGCAACAACAAAATCCTTAACAATAACAAATACAACAACAACAACAACAACAACAACGTCGCCATATTAGACTTAACGTGCGGCGCTGCACACTGATGAATTTCCTGTGCACGAAACATGGCTAAGAATAGGTTAATGGATACGTGCTGAATGAGCGAAGTGGGTGTGTGTGTGTGTGTGTGTACGTGTGTGTGTGTGTATTGTTGATATGAATACTTTTACGAACACACACACACACATACACTAACACGAGCGGAAAATGCAATACAGTTGGTAATTGAAGCGACCAACGGTCGTCGTCCTCGTTGTCCCAGCAACATATTGCGTGGCGAGTACCAGGGGGGAGGAGGTAGGGGGGTGGAGAATGGAACTAGAGGTTTGGTAGCTGGGCAAAAACAACCAGTTGCTGCGCTGCGCGCTGCGAAATAATTGCGAATGTAAAACAAATCCAGCTGCATTATGATTGACTTCCACGCTTTCTCTTTCTAATTAGAAAACATAGAAATGCGCTGCAGCTGTTGCTATAGCAAAAAGGGGGAAATTGGAGATTATAATGCATTCGAGTACGTACTATTTTCAAGCTAAAATAAAAAAAGCATGCCCGAAAACAGAAAACATTAATACACCTAATTCTGTTTTTACACGAATTATTTTTACACGAATTTGAAATAACACGAGTAAATACGAAAAAATATTTCTATTTTTACACGACATAATTTGAAATAACACGAATACAAAAAAAAAAAAATTACTTTTTTTACATGAATTATTGGATTTAACACGTTTTTTTTCAATGAATTTTTTTCTACTTAAAATAATTCTGGTGTGTATTCTGAGTTATGTCTATGTATGCGTAATTTCTGTTTTACGGGGAATGCGGGATTCCCCGAATTATTGAAAAAGTAAAAATGTACATAATGTATTGTACACACAATTTAGTTCCTATTTGACAATTATAATTGAAAGATCGTTAGTTTTTGCTGATTTTTAACAAGTGCTAAGTAAAATAAAGTAGAAGCTCATATAATTTTATAATTTTTATAATATAACTTTATGTTATTTAAGTTTTTTGGCATTGAATTTCTGGTATTATTTTTTTTATGAAATCTAAATTTTAATTTATTTTATTATAATTTAGTTTATTTAATAAATTAAAACGAAAATAAATTCTTAAAATAACTACAACAATATTTTTTTTATATTATTTAGTCTAATTTTAACTTATTTTTTGAGGTCTAGAACCAATCTATTATTTTTGTACATGGCCAGTATCTTTTTTTACACGATTTTTTTTTACACGAATTTCTCGGGAACCATTCTATCGTGTAAAAACAGAATTAGGTGTACTTATGTTAAAAATCTGGTTAAGAAATTACAGAAGTGATTTACGAAAGTGTCAAGCGTGGTATTTGAAATTCTAGGTCTGCTTGATCTATTGTACTTAAGGTATGTACAAAACCCTAATGCCAAATTGGGTGTCCCTAGCTCTTATAGCTTCTAAGTTAGCCGCGTTCAAACATACAGACAGACACACATGTTCAAATTAACTCTGCTATTGATGCTGACCAAGCATAATTGGTCAAGGAGTTTATAAAGTTTCTATTTACGATCTGAAATTTAATCTTTGAATCCATCATTTACGACATTCAATTAAAATCTAATAGCAGCTTGACTATTAGAGCGGTGAAAATGTTTAAATATAGAAACAATTAAAAAAAAACTTACGATATTCGCCGCGTGCTTAAGATTCATTGTGAGACGGACCACAATTGAAATCCAATAGTCTCGCGCCAGGAGTCGCAATGCTGGGGTGCGGCTGCCCACGCTTGTGCCAGCAGCAGCAGCTGGGACAACAGGCAACTCTTCAGCCCCAGGCAGCACCATTTCACGTCTCCTGCCCTTCTCCGCCTCCCCTTTGTCACGAGGAAAGCAAAGCGTAAGTGAAATTAATTAAACAGAAGACAACGCGATGCGGCAAAGGCAATGAGGGGGTTTGGCTGTGGGGTGTGGGAGATGGATTGGTGCTCTGGTGGTTTATGACCACGATGGCACCGGGTGTGCATGCTGAGCCTGGTGACCACGAACGTTGCCGTTGCTAGGGGGCGTGCAGCATGGAACGTGGAACGTGATGGCGTGCATGGAAACGGCGACCCACTTTTGATTACCCCAAGCCCATAAACACGCTCTTACTAAACCACCACCCCCCCTCTCTCTCTCTCTCTCTCTCTCTCTTCTTCTTCTCTCTGTCTCTTCGTTAGCCTGCCACCACCATCGCCAGCACACACACCCACCAAGGGATTCGATGGCAATTTCAAGCTGGAACCGAATCTCAGCGTCAAGGACTTTGCCTCGCCAGCGGAGAATGTCAACGGGAACGGCAGCCTCGAGTCTAGCGTAGGCGTGGTAGGTGCCTGCCTCACCACGCCCACGCCACCACAACGCAAGCGCTACAAGAAGCGGGTGCAGTTCACCACGGACGCGCTCAACGGCTATGCGGGAGCCAAGGCCAAAGGTGGTGGTGGCGCTGCTGCTGCTGCCGCCGCAGCCGCTGCTGCAGCAGCTGCTGTGGCAGCAGTTGGTGGCGCCACAGCGGGCTACAGCAACAACAGCATCAACAACAACAACAACAGCAACAGCTACGGCAACAGCAGCGGCTCGGCCAAGTCAAAGAAGCAGGAGGCCAAGGCAGCAGCGGCTGCGCTCAAGGCGGCAGCAGCAGCAGCGGCGGCAGCAGCTGCATCCAGCGCGCTGCCCGAGGTGCTGGACTGTCGCATCGCGGAGAAGATCAAGAGCGAACTAGAGGCCACCAGCAAGGAGTCGCTGCCTAATGCGCTGTGCCTCAAGAAGGCAGCGGCAGCAGCAGCGGCGGCGGCGGCAGCTGCAGCAGCGCATCACACCGACGAGGACGACGACGACGAGGATGAGCAGCACCAACAGCAACAGCTCCACCATCAGCAACAGCAGCAACACCAACTCAATCATCAACAGCAGCAACTGGCGGCATCAACAGGCGGCAACGTGCACCACGCGTCGACAGCGGCAGCGCTGCTGGCTGCCAGCGGTGCCGACCTGGTGGATGCGAGCACTGCCAGCAACGGGCAACTGGGCAACTTTCAGGTGCGCTCCAAGAGTCAAGGCGGCAACAAGAAGTCACAGTCAACCAAAGCAGCAGCAGCAGCAGCAGCGGCGGCGGCGGCGGCAACGGCAGCAGCAGCGGCAGCAATGATGCCGCCCAACAGCTACGACGAGCCGGAAGATGACTCCGCCGCCGGCGCTGGCGAGGATGATGACGACGACGATGAGGAACTGGACGAGGAGGCGCTGGCGCGAGAAATGAAAATGGAGCAGAACTTTGTGGAGGAGGAGGACGAGCACGACATCGCCTTCAGGTCTCAGCAGTCGTGCCGCGAGTGCTCAATCTCACACGATCACAAGCTGTGCCCGCTGCGCAATGCGTGCGGCAATGTGACGGACGCAGTGGATCTGGCCGAGTGGATCGAGCGACGCAACCTGGAAGCGCTGGCCAAACTAAAAGCCGATGCCCAGCGACAGGCCAAGCACGGGCGACCGCGTCGCGACGACGACGAGGACGACATGGAGGACATGGACATGGATGAGTCGTCACAGCTGTCCGAACTGGAGACCAAGCCACTGATTACCTTTGCCGAGGCATCGGTGCCCGCCGAATTTGAGCTGCACAATGTAGAGCCCAATGTGACCGGTGTCTTTGCCCGCACCGAGGTACGCGCCTACACCAAGCTCGGACCCCTCATTGGGCAACCAGTGAGCACCGGCGAGGTGCGCGAGGGCAGCGACATGAAGTGGATCTTCGAGATGTGCGAGTCCGGCGCCGACAAGTCGTATCTGCTGTGCTGCGACAACCCCAACGCCTCTAACTGGCTGCGCTTCATTCGACCCGCGCCCAGCTACGAGGACCGCAACGTGAATCTCGTCTCCATCGATGGTCAGCCGTACTTCGTCAGCGTCCGCGATCTGCGCAACGGCATGGAGCTGCTCTACTGGAGCGATGACTGCAACACCATGTGGCGCAAGAAGCACACCGAGAAGACAAGTAAGTTGCCTCAATGAAAACTTTAAGATTAAGATGTAATCAAGTAAGAAAGCTACAGTCGACTGTGCTCGACTGTTATATACCCGCTACCTACCTGCTGCTAATTCATCAAATTGCACACCGTTTGTGACTCAAATTAAGATGTGATTTTCAATAGAAGCCATTTTACTTCATAAGAAACTAACCTTTGCAGCTGACTTTAGAACAGTGTGTATCATAAAACAAGTAAGGACAGCTACAGTCGAGCGCACTCGACAGTAAGATACCATTCGCTCAGTTTCGAATGAAATTATCGCACATTTAATCCCATTTAAAAACTCTGCACATGTTCATCCGCCACCTAGTCTTTAAATTAGATCTATCATTGAATAGCGTCACCTGCATGTGCAAACGTTATAGCAATCAGCTTTACACATGCTTCGGCTAAAACGAAGCATCGTGCCGATGACGTCACAATATGCTGCAAAGGCAGCATAAATGAATTAGCAGCTGGGTAGCGGGTATATAACAGTCGAGCACAGTCGACTGTAGCTTTCTTACTTGTTTTCACTTTAAACTGACTTTATAAAGCAGGTAATCACAGTCACATTTTAATGCACATTTTTATTCGTCTCCCTTCCCCCCCCCCCCACTCCTCTCTCTCTCTCTCTCGATCTGTCTTTCTTGCAGACTGCGGTGGCTGCAATTTGAAGTTCGAGCACCCACTGTACTATCGCACACACTGCTCCGTCTTTCACGATCCCTCGATGAGCCTCACCATACGCAAGTATCACTGCAAGGTATGCGGCGAGGCGGTGCTGGGCAAGGACAACATCATGAAACACGCGGCAGAGAAGCACGACGGCAAGGGGGCATATCAGTGTCAGTTCTGCAACAAGTTCTTCTTGCGTCTCAACTACCTCGAGATGCATCGCACCTACGGCTGTGCCTCGAATCCAAATCGATCGCGTCCCGTCTGCGACTTCTGTGGTCGCAAATTCTGTCAGCCGCAGAAGCTGAAGGCGCACATAAAGCGTGTGCACAGCGGTAAGTTAAAGCTGGTAATAATGCCCATAAAATACAAATAATGCCCCTTAAGAGAGTGCTTTAGATGATAATTGACTGTAGACTGAGTACTGAATATCGTGGGCGTTGTGTAATCGTAAATTAAATCGTAAATCAATTAGCTGCTATTGCATTCTTGACTGTGAAGTCAATCAGTGAAAGTATTTTAAAATCGTATATCGTATAACTTGTGTATTATATATAAATCGTATATCGTAAGCTCGCATCAAGTAAAGCTGTAAACTGCGTTGTTCCGCTTTTCCATATGTACTCACACACACACATACACACAAACACTCATGCAACATACACACATCCACACAGAATTAACCCACATACTAAAGAATATCGTATGTACGAATACTAATACCGTATTACCTAATAACGCAACTTTGCTTAGCCGTATCAAACTAACCAATTTAATTTATCAACCAATCATATGAGCATCGCATCCACAATGCAATACACTCACACACACAAACACACACCTACACCAAACTCGCATCTATGATCGACCTCATCGCTCATGACTTTTCAGTTGTAATGCAGAATTGGTCGAAACGTTCTTATAAACTTAGTTGATTATCTTATCTGATTTCCGTTGATGCAACATGAAACATTAAATATATATATCTTGCACCACACCAACTCACATCGTAGGCCCCTAGAAGTCTTTACATTCAAAACAGATCATAAAGCTCGTAAGAATATCATTCATTCTCTTTTCATACCCAGCTCAGTTTTGTCAATAACTCAAGTAAAATGTATATAAAACCCAATGAATCTTTTATTTTGTCTTTATTGATTAAGAAAATTAATTGAACGAAACTTAACGTTTTTACAACTATTCATTAGTCCAGCTGAAATATCATATCGATCCTATCAACGTACTTAACGCTAAATTTTCTAAGCTGTTAGATAGTCTACAGTTTTAAAACAGTTCGATTTTCGTAGAGTTTCTTGAAAGATTCCTAAAAAGTGATCGATCCACCATAATCATTATCAACACTAAACGCACACTGCATTTACATTGTAAAATCGCTTTTAGCGAATGATTTGCTTTGATTTTTGTTTCGAGAGTCTTGAGTTATCACTTAGTTCGTTGCCAGCATTATGTATTATGAGATATGTACGATATTTTTTTTTAACTTTGACAATCTAGTGATTTTTCGTACGCTTTCTATGTTTCGGCTTTTTAGTTTCTTTTTTGGTTCTCATTTTGTCGTTTTGTTGTTGTCGTTTGTTTGCTGTTGGGTTAGTTATTTGTTGGATTACCTATGATTACCTATGTAATTTAATTCCGTAATTCACTAATTTTCTTTCAAAATCACCACAATCCGAAAATTTCATTTTCTTCATACAATTTCATTTTAGATATGGCTGAAGTTTTACGAGATTTTCAGTGTAAATTATGTTCAAAACTTCTAGGATCGCGTGCGGCACTGCAGCGCCACTCGAAGGAGGTGCACAGCCGCAACTCGACAGTGGTGAGTTGTCCGCGCTGCCAGAAACTCTTCCAGAATCGCAGCAATCTGAAGATCCATATGCTAACGCACTCGGGTGTGCGACCATTCAAGTAAGTCCCGATCATCAGTTTATCGATCGTTGTGTACAATGTTCTCTTCCGTCTCTTTTACTTTGACGATCCTTGCATTTCTTTTGGCAAGACAATCGAAGATCTTTTCCATTCACCAAATTTGTCCATTTTGCAAACTTTTCCTTTTCAAAATTCGCTAATCTTCTTTCTCTTCTCATTTCATCAAAAGTTTAGAAACTTTTCTCCTTTTGCTTGCTTTGCCCTTTTAGATTCGTTTCTTTTCAGCTTCTTTCTTTAGTTTCTCCTCTTTTCTTTCCACTACTTCTTTCTCTCTCTCTCTCTCTCTCCCTTTATCTACACCTTCTTTGCTATCAAACTCAGCTTATTCCTGTTTCTTGTTCATTCCATTTTATGTCTAAGTTGTATCTTTCTGTAGTCCCTTTATCCCCCTCTTTTTTTTTAACTCATTAGTTGCCTTAATTTCTTGTTCTTTTTATACCCTTGCAGAAGGTATATTTATTTTAGCCAAAAGATTGCAACGCACTCTATGAGACATCTCCGACTCAATATTCTTAATCAGCATCAATAGGGGAGTCGAACTAGCCATGTCCGTCTGTCCGCCTGTCTGTTGCAACGCAAACTAATCTCTTAGTTTTGTAGCTATCTTGATAAAACTTGGTATACATGTTTCCTATTGCTGTACGCTGTAAATAAGTCGGAACGAGACGGATCGAACCGATGTATCGTATAGCTACAATAGAACCTATAAGTCGAATTTTGATATTCTATTTAATTTCGCAATAAAACTTTAGCAATCTTTTGCAATCCAAAACTGTTTTATATTAAAAGTGACTGCAAGGGTATGAAACCTTTGGCATGCCGAAGGTAGCCCTGCTTACCTTTCTTACCTTTCTGCATTTGTCTGCGTCTTCTCGCTTCTTTAAGAACACTTAACTCATTATCTCTTTGCCTTTATCTCTCCCCTCTGTCTCCCTCTTGCTTAGGTGCGCGGAACCGGAGTGCAACGCCGCCTTCACTACTAAGCAGTGCCTACAGTTCCACTACAAGAAGGTGCACAACTACACGCAGGAGCAGATGCCGAAGATCGAGCGAAGCGTGGCGTATACCTTCGATGCGTACTCGGGCGGCATGAAGGTGGACTTTTTGGGTAAGCCAGTGGGTGCAGTGGGTGCCGGGGGGCCAGCGGCAGGGCCGGCGGGACAGGCGCAGGCGGCTGGTCAAGGGGCACGCCCTAACGCTGCCATATCCTTCACAGAGCAAGCACCGCGACGTCGCCGCAAGAGTCTCGAGGATCAAAACCAGAACTCGATGCTCAGCAGCTCCATGCAGAGCGACACGGAGTATAGCGACGACAACATCTTCGAGGCTATCAAGAAGAGTGGCAAATCCATTAAGGATCTGTGCCGCAACGAGCCAAATCTTTCGCTGCTTAGCTCCAAAATATCTAGCATCTTTGGTGAGAAGGTGCCGCCCCCAGTGGCTGCGACGCCAGTGCAGTCAGCCGGCGGCACCGGTGGACGCAAGCGGAAGCGCAAGAAAGAACCGGCCACAAGTCATGCTGCACAACAGCAACAGCAGCAGCAGCAGCAGCAACACCTGCAGCAGCAGCAACAACAGCAGCAGCACCACCACCAACACCAGCAGCAACATCATCAGCAGCAACTGCAGCAGCAACAGCAACAGCATCAGCAGCAGCACGCACAGCAACACCTGCAGCAACAGCAGCAACAGATGCACGGCGGCCACCTGGATGAGTCGCCATCGCATCTGGCGCACGCCCATCAGCAGCAGCAACATCAGCAGCAGCAACAGCCGCAGTACCATCCACACAGCCACGCCCACGCGCATGTGCACGCCCAGCAGCAGCAGCAGCAACAACAGCAGCAGCAGTCGCACCACCAGCAACAGTCGCACGATCCCGACGACGATGATGTGGAGAGCGTGCGGCTGGAGCAGGTGCGTCGCAAGCAGAACGCGCAGCTGAGTCTGGTGGAGTCCTTTCTGACCACCACGGCGCAGCGACTGAGCGCACAGCAGCAAGTGCAACAGGTGGTGGCAGCAGCAGCTGCGGTGTCGGCCATGGCCGGAGCTGGAGAGGATCCTGCCAAGTTGGGACACATGATGGGTCACATGGGCGTGGGACTGGACGACGATGATGATGACGATGAGGATGATGACGATCCCACAGCGCATCATCATCACCATCAGCAGCAGCAGCAACAGCAGCAGCAGCAACAACAACAGCAGCAACAGCAGCAACAGCAGCAGCAGCAGCAACAGCAGCAGCAGCAGCAACAACAGCAGCAACAGCAACAGCAGCAACAGCACCAGCACCAGCAACATCACTCGCATCAGTCGCACCCGCACACTCATCCGCATCACGCACACTCGCATCCGCACCAGCATGTCCAGCAGACAGGGCAGCAGACGCATCCGGATGCCTCCGGCTATCGCCATGCGGCGGCAATGAACGCGGCACTGGGACAAAATCTAGTGGTCAGCAAAGGCAGCAAGAAATGGATCGGTGCCGATGATCGACATCTGAGCGATGGCAGCGAGGTGGCCAACGATGCTGCCGTTGTGCCCGGCCCCGTTGTGGGCTGTGGCCAGCTATCGAGTGGTGCCAGCTCGGCACAGGATCTGGGCTTCGCTGTGCCGCCCAGTGCAGTGGATGACCACAGCAAGCTGCTCGGTCAGAATCGCGATTTTCTAGCGCGACTCATGAGCAGCGCCACGGCTAGCCATCAGCACCAGCACAGCGCGCACAGTCGCGAGGAGGACGAGAACAGCTCCTTCCTCGATGTGGTGGAGTCCAATAACAATGCCGCAGCTGCTGCAGCTGCCGCCGCGGCAGCCATGTCGCAATACCATCACAGTGCAGCATCTAATGGCGGCGGTGCTGGAGCTGGTGCGCCTGGCGGCGGAGGCGGGGGTGGAGGCAGCAATGGCGGCACTGGAGGACACACACCCACGGGTGTCGGCGGCGGCGGCGGCGGTGGTGGCACCACGGGACCGGGCAGCGTTGAGCCGCCACAGATGCAGATGAACTCACTCAGTCACTCGCAGTCGTTCATGAGCTCGTTTTACAACAACGCGAACGCAAGACTGAGCAGCGCCGGCGCCAGCGTCGGCGCCAACTCTTCCTCGGCCAGCATGCTGGTGGAGGCGGCCCTCAACTCCGTTGGTAATATGATTGACAGCGAGAGCAGCGATTTGAAGGTGAGTACAACTGCCAAATGTCGACTGGCCAAATACCCTGTAATAAGAAGTGAATCTAAAAATTGAAAAAAGTAAAATTTCTATTTATTTTAAACTTAAGGATACTTCTTACAGTGCATCTGTGTAGGCGACTCTAGTGTATATTCAGACTGTTTAATCTGTGTACTAGAGATGGGCGCGGGCCTGTTTATTGAGGCCCGGCCCGGAACATTTTTAAAGGCGGCCCGGCCCGGCTCGAACCAGACTCGAATTGTTGATATCGATATCAATTAAAACATCATTATATTTTTTGCTTTCAAGCACGCCGGGCCTTGCGGGTTTTTACCCCGGGCCCGGGGCCCGACGGTAAAAGGCCCGGTAGCTGGTATTAGGCCCCGGGTCTAAAATTGTCAATCCTTTTTACACCCGCTACTCATAGAGTAGAAGGGTATTATAACTTTGTTCAAACCGAACATGTATGTAACAGGCAGAAGTAGACATCTCCGACCCCATAAAGTATATATTATATATTCTGGCTCAGGATCAACAGCCGAATCAATATAACCATGTCCATCTGTCCGTCTGTCTGGCCGTGTGAATATTTAGATTTCAGCTATTATTAGAGCTAGGACTTCCAAATTTTGTGACAATATGTGTTAGTGTCACGCTGATCGAGTTTTTTTTTTTTTTGATTTTTACCACGCCACCTTCCGCCCCGTAAATCGAATAAAAATTTATTAAAGGCGCATTTTTGGTGACACAGTGTTCATTTTATATGGTCATATATGATTTATATGATAACTATAGCTAGCCAGATAATCTCTGAAAATTTGGTAATAATCGGAAACCAAATACAGAAGTTATTCAACTCAACGTTTTCCATAGCTGTAAGCAGCGCAGTCTGCCGAATAGTGCGTACGTGTACGGTGGTCAAATGGGTTAAGTGATGGACTGCAAAACGAACAATACAACTATGCATTTACGGGTTCGAGTTCCGCCCGCGTAAAACGTTAAGTGTGTGCAAAAACTTTTTTTTATTTTTATTTTTTATTTTTTTATTTTTTGACTTTAGATTAATATTGTGAGTCCATGGCCTTTCACAGTCAAAATATGATTGTGGTCGTTCTTTATTATTTCGCAAATAATTTTGATGTACGAGCAGCTGGGTAGCAGGTATATAACAGTCGAGCACACTCGACTGTAGCTTTCTTACTTGTTTACATAAAGTTTACAAAAAAAAGATTTTTAAGCCCGCTTGCAAATGATTTAAAACCAAAATAGAGGCTGTCGAGTCCTGCGTCAATTACTCCACTTATTACAGGGTATCTGTATGAGATAGTTTGATAATTTTACAGATTAAATGATTTTCGTTAGGAAAACCAGTTCTGAACCTTTCGAAGATAACATGCGTGGGCTCTAATCCTCTTACAGGGTATCTTACTTAGGCTAAGCTTTTGAAAAAACTCACTAAACCCGCGTAAAACTGATGATACAGGGTATTACTCAACCCATTCAGATTATATTCATTTTTATACCATTCGACCATTGAAAATGGTCAAAAACGGTATACTAAGTTTGTGTAAATGTATGTAACAGGCAGAAGGAGGCGTGGCAGACCCCACAAAGCGTATATATTCTGACTCAGGATCACTAGCCGAGTCGATTGAGCCATGTCCGTTTGTCTGTCCGTCTGTCCGTTTGAACGGCTAGATCTCAGCTATTACAAAAGCTAGAAAAACCAAATTTCACATGAAGGTTTCTGTATACCATAAGTAGATCGAGTTTATTTTCAATTTTCGATGTCACGCCTACCGCCCACGCAAATCGATAATTTACGATTATTAGAAAAAGTATTGAAGTTACAGCTCTCTGCTTTGGTATGATCATAGATAATTACAATATAAATCAATTCTCTCTTCAATTACAATCCAATCGGACGATAAACACAGAAGTTATCCATGTTTCCGTTTTCCGTACTTCCACTGCTGCCATTATTTGACATCATCGTCACGATGCTTCGTTTCAGCCGTAGTGTGTATACAGCTGATTGCTATGTTTTCACATGTAGATGGCGCTATTCAAAGATACATCTAATTTAAACAATAGGTGGCGGATGAACTTTTGCAGAGTTTTTTGATGGAATTAAATATCTAATAATTTATTTCGAAACTGGGCGAATGGTATCTTACTGTCGGGCGCGCTCGGCTGTAGCTTTCTTTACTTGTTTTTTTTCAGGGTGTCTAAAAGTCGAGTTCTCCCTAAAGAAAGATCCTGTGACTAATTGTATTTCCTTTTATGCACCTCCACCAGGTACCCACCGATAACCACATCAACAGCGACAGCCCGATGAGCGCCCACGTCGACGCGGAGGCGGCACAACGCTTTGGCAGCGGAGGCGGTGGCAGCGGATCAAATGCAGGCGGCATTGGTGCCACCATGGACAACCTGGAGAACGAGTTGAAGATGATGAAGAATCTGGGCAGCTTTCCCATGCAAATACCGCCGCTGCCCATGTTCCAAGGCGCGTGCAACATCTCGCCGAATGCCTCCACGCCCACAAATCCGCAGAGCAATCAGAACCAGAACGATGTGGATGTCGATGCGGGCAGCACACCGCGTCCGCAGCATCCCGACTCCGATGGCTTCTCCTCGTCGCATCATCGCACGCCGCCCTCGCCGCCGCCCATATCACCGGGTAGGGATTATGGTGGGATGTTTGGTGCCGGCAACGGTGCAGGCGGTGGCGGTGGACCCGGCTCGAATAGCACGCCGGCAGGTAGCTCCAGCGGTGGCGGCGGCGGAGGAGGTGCACCCTCAGTGGGTGGCAACAATTTGTCAGCATCATCGCCATTGCCGGCATTGCAGCCGCAACGACGCAATGCCTCCAGCGTGGGCAGCACATATCCCGAGCACGAGCTCATCTCCCCCGCCTCGTCACCGAGCATACCCCGTTACAACTTCAACGGCGACATGATGCGGCACAAGCGCGCCGTGCAGCAGGAGCAGGAGCAGCAGGAGAGGCGCCACAACATCTCGCGCCATAATCAAATGTCCAGCGACGAGGAGAACAGCATCATGCCGCAGAACAGGTGAGTCACACAGTCCGCCAAAGCTTCGTAGCACAACTAAGCACCTTCTCCCTCCCTGTTTCCAGCGCTGGTCAGGACATGCGCATGAAGTTCCCGCAGTCACAGATTGATCTCATGTACTCCAAGTACGAGAGCATGGCCAGCAATCTGAAGTACAATAGCCAGGAGCTGGACTCCCCCGCCGAGTACCGCCAGAGCAGCCAGAGCAATGCAGCGGCAAGCGCGGCAGCAGCAGCAGCGGCGGCGGCAGCAGCGAATGTCGCCAATGACATGTCCGATCTGCAGGGGTTGGACATGAGTTCGCGCTCGAACGCGTCGAGCAACTATCATCACAATTTCCAGTTGCCCAGCAGTCGCTACCATCATCACATCTACGACATACTCTCCGATCGGGAGCAGAGCCAGCAGGCGCAGTCGCAGCAACAGACGCCCGCGTCGGTGGTGCATCAGCAGGAGCACGGCAGCCATGGCGGGCACAGCAGCCAGTTGCAGGCCATGCAGCATCAGTCGGCGGCGATGCACAATATGCTCAGCGAACAGCTGGGCGAGCAGGAGCACGATCAGACCACGTCGGTGGATCTGAGTCGCACGGCCAACTATGTGGTGTCATCGCCACCGCAGCTGCCCTACAATCATCCCTCGCATCATGATATGCTGCGCATGGCATCGCTGGATCTGACACCGAACACGGCCAACATGGCGGTGGGCAACAATCGATCGTTCCTCTCATCGCAGATGCAGCACCAAAGCCGCGAGAGTCTCGAGCATCATCGCCTACTGTCGACAGTGGAGCAGCATCGCATATTGGCCGCATCGAATGCGGCTGCCGATCAGCATCGTCTGCTTGTCGATCCCACGGCGCATCTGCTGATAGAGCAGAATAATCGCTTGCTTGGCACGGCAGATCAGTCGCGTCTGTTGGGCGAATCGGCGGCGGCAGCGGCACAGAATCGGCACATGGCACGCAGCTTTGGTGCCTATCATCAGGTGGCATCGAGCAACTATCATCCCGGAGTGCGACCACCGCCGGTTTTGCCGTCGGCCAATCATCATGCTTCCAATCCGTCGAACTATCATCCGTTTCCGGCTTACTACTAAGTGAAGGAGGAGGAGATGGCGGTGGAGGAGGAGGTGGAGGTGGAGGAGGAAGAGGAAGAGGAGTAGCAGAAGGGATGTACTCTAAACATAAGCTGGAGCGAGCCGGGACTAAGTGCAATTCATCGTAATATCAGCCGCTCCCCTCCCCGCCCCCTGCCCAAGCTGTGCCATACCTACCAATATATAAAACCCATACACAACACGAACTATCTACGAATCCTTGGTTATACTCACTATATAGTTCAATTTCAAGCGCAAATATGTTTTAAACGTAACAAGTTTTGGTTCCTCGGTTCTATTCATAATTCTACTAACTCACACACACACACACACACACACACACACACACACACACACACACACACACACACACACACACACACACACACACACACACACACACACACACACACACACACACATACACAAACACACACACACACACACACACACACACACACACACACACACACACACACACACACACACACACACACACACACACACACACACACACACACACACACACACACACATACACAAACACACACAAACACTCGCCACAAGCAACAAGCAAGCAAAGCTAGTGAAAAAGAGACGAAAAAGAGATGAAAAGTAGAAAAGAGCATCGTAAAGAAATCACCGGAATAAGCTTAGTTTCTCGACTAATACGAATTGTATTCGAAAAAAAAGGGAAACGGAAGTCCGTTCCCAATACAATATGACATAAAGACAACCATAAAGTGTGCCAATAAGTTTAAGTGTAAATTGAGTTTTTTTTTTCTTTTGGTTTTCGGTTTTGATGTCTTTCACGCAACGGCTGGCAGAACTAACGATATATTCTTTTTGTAACGATAATAACTAAAATATGTAACTGTATATGTATAAATAGAAGGTTAACCCCGAAACCGAATGAAGAATGAGATAAAGAAAAAGAAGGAGTGAAAACCTACACGTAAACCAGAAAGAAAACCAAAAATGATATAATATAGTGAGCTATAATTTTAAACGATTTGACGCTGAGTTTGTATAGACATAGAAATCGTATTAAGAACCTAATGAAATGAAAGAGGGAAGAGAAGAGAAGAAACAAATAACGGAACGCACTGCTATTTTTACACCACAAATGAAGAAGGAAAGTGACACAAGAAAGCACGAATCGGTAGGAAGGAGGAAAGGAAATTGGAAAACGAGTACAAAGTGTTGAGCAAAATGAGTGAAAGGGCACATAACAATAAAGCGATTAATACCTAACGATGCGACTAAATCAAGAAGACCGTCATTTGACTAAACAAAAAGAGAAACCCAAAGTGAGGCCCCTTTCCCCCCGCCCCACGCCCCATGCAAGCTCAGCGATAATAATGAAGAAGAGAAGGAAACTATAAAGCGACTAGTTAAAGAATACAACAAAAAAAACACTCATTATAATTGTATAACTTGCGTAAATGTAATATATAATAATAAAAATAGTAAACAGATAATAGTAAGCATATAATATAATATATAATAAAAATAGTAATAATATTATAAATGAATAATATTATCGAAACCGACACACACGACAGTTTGACCGATCAGGAACTCAGCTCAAGCGACATAACCAATAAGTCCTAATTAGTTTTTTTTTTTTTGTTTGTTTATGCCTATTGCAACTTGAGTCGGCATACGATGACATACACACACATAGACATAAAGCTATATATATATATATATATATATATATATATATGCATATATATACATATGAATGTACTAAGAGAAATATAAAAATAGCAAGTAAATTTATTGATGCGTATAATTTCATGTAAAGTATTTAGTTATATATCCAAAAACAGAGAGGGAAAACAAAAACAAAAACGAAACAGAAACAGAAACACAACACACACACACACACATCCCGAGCGGGATATAGGTTTGTGCCGATGCGCTGAATCCCCAATAAACCGAGACAGAGAAAGAGATCACTTTGAAAACGCTGATAAAATGATATTTACATATGGTGTAACAAAATTATCGATTATTAATAAAACAAAAATTATTTGAATGAAGAAAATGCAGGCGGTTAATGCGTTTCGTTTTGGGCTATCAATCGGTCGAGCAGATCGAGCTGGTCGAGCAGGCGTCTCCCGGTGGAAGCATAGACAATGGCATTTATTTTACAATTTTCTTACAGGTATGTATGTTCACTCAAAAATTGTGTTTTCAATTCTAAATTCTCGTTAAACAAAATGCACAACATTCCGTACATGAAAGTGAATTTTAACGGCTAAGACGTTGTTGCTCACAGAGAGAGATCAAATTATCGGAAACACCCGCAGCCAATGATAACCACCCGATATCAGTGTCTGTAGGTGTATCGATAGCAAAAACAACAGAATTATCTCAACAGAAAAAAACCTTATAATCGAATTTTAGTTTACAGTGGTTGCAAATAACATAGCAAGCGAACAGGTGGGTAGGCGAGGGCTAACAGAAGATAACGAAAACGAAAATAAGAGCGCGAGGGCGAGGGCGAGCGCGAAAACGACAACGACAGCTACAGCACACACAAATCCGAGAGAGAAGGCAAACCCACAACAACAAGAACAGACAGTAACAGCGTGCGAGAGTCTGCTAACATGACGCTTAAGAGTACAATCGAATGAATGAAATAGCAACATAATTTACAACAGCAACAACAACTAGCACATACTATATGTCGCCGACGCCGGCAGAGACAGTGGCAGCGACAATAACGCCGCTTGAAACTAACAACACTAGCAATAGGAGCAGCAGCAGCAATAACAAATATGGCAACTCATATAGAGCAGCGGGAACAGCCGCCGCTGCCGGTGCCCTGAGATTATCGGTCGCACAAGCCAAGAGCGTCAGTAATGTCGAGTCGAACGAAGATCTGCCGCCGCCTCCGCATGTCGGCACGAGCAAAGTGGGCAGCGACATGCTGTTGATGACGCCAGAGCAAGTGGCAGAGGCGTACGCGAGAGCTATGCGAGAGAAAGAGAACGGCGGCGGCGGCAGCGCTGACAGTGGCACAGAGAGCACTAAACGAGGCAAAAGTTTCAGTTTCAATTGGCAAAGCATACTTAAAAAAGCAACAGCTTTTCGCGACGGACTCTTGTACGCAGTCGGTAAAGTTTTGTTATTCATTTTACATTTAGACATGCATGGGGGCAACACTGGCAATAATATTAAGTTCGTGGAGGGACTTATTGACTTTCTCGCCGGTTCGATAGGTGAGTGTGAATTGATTAATCTATTGATTTGCCGACCCACGCGCGCATTTCATCTCAATAAGCACGTGTTTTTTCTCTGGCTCAACAGGTGGCGCTGCACAGGTATATGTATCGCAGCCATTGGACACGGTGAAGGTAAAACTGCAAACATTCCCCGAGAAGTATAAGGGCATGCTTGATTGCTTTCTAACCACATATCGACGAGATGGCGTCCTACATGGTCTATACGCTGGTTCCGTTCCCGCTGTGTTTGCGAATGTCGCTGAGAATTCTGTGC
This sequence comes from Zaprionus ghesquierei, assembly GCA_018904095.1. Classification (NCBI taxonomy): domain Eukaryota; kingdom Metazoa; phylum Arthropoda; class Insecta; order Diptera; family Drosophilidae; genus Zaprionus; species Zaprionus ghesquierei. The sequence goes on from JAEIGP010000841.1 coordinate 1,070,828, forward strand.
TATTTGCCGCGTACGGCGGCTGCCAAAAATTTGTCACCTATATGGTTGGCAAGGAATTATCCAGCGATTTAACAGTATCGGAAAACGCATGCGCCGGCTCCTTGGCGGCCTGCTTCTCCACCCTAACACTCTGTCCCACCGAGCTGATCAAGTGTAAGCTGCAGGCGCTTCGCGAGATGAAGCACTTTGTCGAACCGTCAGCTGACATCCGAACGCCATGGACTCTTACGAGATATATCTGGCGAACAGAAGGTGGGTGATTATCGCAATCCGGAATTATTTCGAGATTCGATGTTATTTCAATTCTCGATAAGATTGGCGACACACGCACACATTTCGGTGGGTGCTGCATGTGGACCTTATCTTGCTTATTGTTTTTGTGTTTTCCTCTCCATTTCTGCATATATTTCATCATTAATCGTGTGTCCAGTTAAATTCTCTGATACGCTGCACAAAACTAATCAGCTGTGTTTTATTATGCTGTTTTCGTTTTTGGCGTTGCCAGATGCTTCTTTTGCTTGAAAAAACTTTAAGGTTCACATTTACGATATTGAGCATTCGGTGGTCTTTTGCGCAATCTTAAATACCTTAAATATGCCAGATATTGTTTTAGGAGTTTTTTTTTCAAATCTAATTATTTTAAACCTCTTTTAGGTCTACCTTTACAGAACTGCATCAGATTTACATCTGTAGCCTAAATTTAGATCGTAAAATAATATTTGAGAATGACATGGAAACAATAACAATACAATTTGAACACTTCTTATTTTAATAAAATTGATTTCTAATAGATGGGGCATTATCTCTTGAATTGATAATTAATTTTTTTTTGTTAAATTAGAATTCATTTATTGTGATTCCCGACCTCTAGGCAGAATTTTATGTCGTATTCGTAAAAAAAATTAAACCTTAAATTTTCAGCAAATCGTATATATCACTGATAAGCCAAAAGTAAATCTCGCTTCATTCTCATATTCTTATCACAAGAACGATCTGTAGAGTACAACGTGTTTGCGCTATAAACCTGACATCGAGATATATTGAGTTGTATAGCAAAAATAATTCAGTTTGCCTTTCTTTGTGTATTTTCTATAGGTACAAAAAGTAGTAGACCTATTGTAGTTCAGATACAATTAATAAGACACAAAACAAATCTTTAATATAATAGTAAAATCAATTTGTTGTCGGTTCGTTCAAGTTATATTATATCTTTAGTTTTACATATATTTTCTTGATTGTCGTTAGCAACTCAAGTATCAGAGAGTTGGCCTTTTATGAATGAACGACTGAACGGAATTCCGACACAAATGTCACTCTCATGTGAATCTTCTGTGGATAATGCATATTACATGCCAGATAGAGTTGCTATTCTTATCAGTCAAGTGGAAATTTTTACAGAATATTCTCAGTTTGATTGACTACGCAGTCTCTCAGTCTTTTCATGCCTCATCCTCTCACTATCTTTTCCTCTCCCTCTCTCTCTCTCTCTTAATTGTGAAACTGTTGCTGGATTTGCGTTGATCGCGCCTGGCACACCACTATAGTGCACTAGCTGATAAGGAAACTCGCAGTGACCATGTAGTCCGCTTCTGGGTTGGGGGTCCCGTACTCATAAAAACAAGCGTGTGTTCTATAAATAGTTCCGCTGGCCTCACGTGCGATCAGCTGTTATTTTCCATGCGATACACACTTGAAATACGCCATAACTGACATTATTTATAGAAGAACATCACATAGTAAATATACCATACTCGTATACGTTTCTGTTCCATTTCGTTCCATTTGCTACATACCTCTCCTTCTCACTCTTAATGCAGGCATACGAGGCTTTTATCGCGGCCTTGGCTCAACATTCATCCGTGAAATGCCTGGATATTTCTTCTTCTTCGGCAGCTACGAGGGCACCCGAGAATTACTGCGCAAGTGAGTAGATTGTGTACAATCCATCGTTTACAGCATACTCACTTTAGAGTGTATTCTGGCTTGCAGAAATAATCAAACAAAAGATCAAATTGGACCAATGCGGACAATGATTGCCGGTGCTGTTGGAGGTGTTTGCCTGTGGACGTCAACATTTCCCGCGGATGTAATCAAGAGTCGCATACAAGTGAAGAACCTTAACGAGGGCATGCTCACTGTTGGTGCGGATATTGTACGACGCGAGGGCGTCATGGCACTCTATCGTGGTCTACTGCCGTCTGTACTTCGCACCATACCGGCTACGGCCACCTTGTTCGTTGTCTATGAGTACACAAAAAAGGCCATTCATGGATCTATGTAACTTACAGATTTGTAACCGTTTTGACAGTCGTGGGCCACACCTGACCGCGGGCGGTCATCGAAATTAGCTCATGCTGCTAGTACACTATACTATATATACTTATAACTAATGCAATAGCTTTTTGTTATAACTGTTTGTAATTATTGATCATGTTTCTTTTTTTTTTTTCTTTTGCAAGCAATCTTAGTAGTTGTCTCGTTTACATCCCCTTCTATCTTTATACACATAGTATTGCTGCAGCTCGTCTACAGAGCCCAGAGTAAGTTCCATAGTTAAATATTCGCTGCTTGGCGTAGCCGTCGCTTTAGGAAGTCCTGACGATCCACGAATGTTTCCAATTCGCGCCATTCATGCCAGTAGATCTGTAAATGTACATATGTATGTGTGAGAGTGTATTTATAAAAGAGTATCGCTAGTAATTCAGATTGTGCCTGAAGCGTAGAAATAGGAAATATTTATAATAAACGAACGAAAGTACATTTCCAAAATTGCTAAAATTGCCAAAAATAAGTTAACTTTTCCAATACTAAGCAAAAATTACTAAGGAGGCGCAAAAAGTATTTGCTGGGAGCTTTACTAAAATCTAAGAACCTGAGTTAATAAGCTCTAATATTGTTTCAGTCTAAGTAAAAGATTAATAGGTTAATAGCCACGAATTTGTCTTGTTAATCAAAAAACTAAAGTAACATTGTTAATCTAGTAATAAAAATTTTCCATTAACGAAATCTCTGGGATACGTCTTTATATGGTACGTTACGCCCACTCGATCGTTATAAGAACTTACCACAACTGGCTTATGGCCAAGCTGCTTGAGCTGCTTCATTTTCATTGCGAACTGGCCCGTAGGACGTTGCTGATCACGTATCACATTGTTCCAACCCGCGATGAGAACGACCAGCGTCTCGATGTGTGCCTCCACGGCTGTGCCGAGCAGATTCTGTCGCGTTAGTAGCACACCGCTGTAATCTTCTGGACATTGGCTGCCATCGAATGGTATCGCACGCTGCTGCTGCCGATCGTAGCAGATGACCACATCGCAGCGTTCGTAGTGGGGCAGCACGTGCTTGAGGGCAACTGTTGTGCGCAGTAGGCTGGTTACTTCGTCACGAACCTCGAGGAGAATGCGATCGGTGTTGTTGAGCCTAAACCGCGTGGATCGCTCTGGTATATACTGCGTGTACATTTTGCCCATTTGCTGACGCTGTCGTTCGGTGAGAAAAGGTCCTACATAGAGGTCGCTGGATGCCAATAGCTGAGCAAAGCTATCCAAATGGAAGTACTCACGACCCGGCAAGCCACTGCGATAGGTGTGCCGCACAAAACGTGGCTCCAGAGCGACTGCCAGCAGTTCGGCATCGTGTACTCCTCTCATGCTGATGAACTGCAAACAGTTGGTGTAGCAACGTGGGTAGCGGAGTATCTCATCGATGCGATTGCGTAGCAAATCGGGCAGACGCTCAACGAGTCGTCGTTCCACGCCGCTTGGAGTGTTCAGATTAAAGAGAGCTATGACTAGGCAAATGCGTTCCAAGTCCTTAAGCCGAGCCGTGTCCACTTCACGCTCAAAGCGCAGCAATATACGCTCCACTAGCTCGTCATTGCATGTCTGCAGCTCGCAGCCGAGCAGCGCCATGTGCAGGCAGGTCAACAAGGAGACACGTTCCACCTGTGGCTGCAGTGCCACCAAGAGGCTCTTTAGCGGCACCACCTGCTGCAATTTGCTGCTGTAGCGTAGAACTTTCAGCAGCGCCACCAATGTTATATCCTCTACACTGTCCAGCTCCACCTCGAGACGCGTAAACAGCTGCTGCAGCAGCTCCGGATTCCTGATGGGAGTCTGGGTCTTGAAGAAGCCCATGGCCATGACACCCAGTTCATCGAGTGTCATTCGATCCACAGACTGCGCTAGATTAACCTCGAAGTCAAACATTTCGAACACAGGCCGACGCAGCAGATTGCAGAGGAACATTGACTGCACCAGTTGCTCCGGCGGCAGTTTGCGTAATTTGCGGCCGAGCTTGCGCAGCGCCAGCCAAACGAATTCACCAATGCGCGCCAGATTCAACTGGTACCAGGCATCGCTGACCAGCAGCAATTGTGCACTAGACCAGCCATCGATGCGGCGACAGCACTCGATATCCAGCGTATTCCAGAGCTCCATGTAATTGGCTGCCTTGGTAGACTCTGGTGCCGGCACCTGTTGCAGATGGCGCAGTGTACCTACCAGCTGTTCGTCGCCGAATCGATGAATTTGCTCGCAGTAAACGCGTATGAAACCGCCAAAACGTTCATCACTGATCTGTGTGTTGGTCTGGGCGCAATACTGCACCAAGTCCAGCCATGCGGCGTACAGTTCATCCGGATGAGCATTTTCTGAAGGCTCCAGCACACGTTGGGGTGCATCATCGATGTGTGCTTTACTTAAAAGATCGCCGGAACGTGCTATCTGATATGGCTTCAGAGATGCGGTCAGTATGTTGTGTGCATATTTGTTTTCCGATTCAACGAAAAGTTTACCGCGCAGGGTTGACGTAGTGCGTAGCTGGCGACACAACTTTAAGGGGCGGCACGAACGTTGTGCTATTGGCAGGCCTCGTTGCCAGCAAACTGTTGCTGTCCTTAACATTTTATTTTCGAGTTTAATTCATTACTTTGCTATTCTCGCTACGTTACGCTATGTCAGACAAAAACAAAAGAGAGAACTCAACAGCAGTGTTGCCAGGTCAGCTTTTTTCCCGTCAAATCAGTATTTTTGAAAATTCGTAGAGACAGATCTTTTAAACCGTTTAAAAAGAACAGATGACCCTGTCTGTGTCCGTTTTCCCAAGGTTTCAAGTTAAAAAATAAAAAAAATGCCGTTATTCCAAATAGAAAAATCCTGTTGTCTTAATTTCGCGTTTTGGATTTTTGTCCGCTAAAAACAGGGACCAATTTTTCCCGCTTAAAACAGCTGTTTTGGTACTTAAGAGCGGCGAACATCTGCTGTCGGCATTGCCAGATGGCTGCGAACCCATGTGATTTGTAGGCAAATTTACATTTGCGAGTGATTTAGTATTTTTATATCGATATCAATGTGCTATCGCCTTAACATTTTTGTTAACGTTCTCAAACTGTTAACTGCAGGACTTTTTGTTAATTATTTCAATTATCAATACTTCAAATTGGACTTACGTTCACAAAAGGAGATGTATTATTCTGAAATGTACGCATATTTTCAACATATTCTGCATTGTGCGTGTACATTTTTAACAAAACAAAAACACAAGAAAATATTTTCTCCGAATGATGAGTTGTCACTATTGTCCGATTGTACCTTCGCTATCGGCGTATACGTAATATGCCGTTTTACATAATATATAAACTATTGTTATGTCTTTCTTTTTGCTTTCCATGGAAACACGTTTTGTTATTGTCCCCGTCTTTTCTGTTGTTTTTGTTTATTTCTTGCATTTTAAATTATTTAACTGGGTTGTAATTCATGCAACTTACGAGACCGGCAGATGTTCCCAATGATTAACCTGTGCCATATTTCAATTCAAGTACAAGTTCTTGGCTGCACTTGTCCGTGATAAGCCAATAATTTAAATATATAGATAATGTTTTAATGAAAAGTTTAGATATTTGTAAAAGTTAAATGCTTTTGTGCTGCTAGTTATTGATTAATACCTACACATGGCATAAGTTCAACAATTTTTCGTATACTCACATATTTGATCATTAACATACCTGACTGTCATAATGATAATTACGATAATAGCCTTGATTGAGCTGGAAACTTTCTCAGTTAACGTAGTTTGCTTTATCATAACAAATATGTTATAAGTTTAAACCACATAAAATACATAATTACGATCAGAAAAAGAAATAAACTCGTTTAAAAATGACAGAGAATATTTTTAAAATTACATATCAAACTCAATAGCTTCGATATTGAATTCGATCGAAAGAAGCTTCGCTTTCTTTACGCACTTTCGTTTAACGAAATGCAGCAGCAACGTTTATTATGTATGTATCTCTATTTGTTTTTGTTGCTGCCTCTTCGCTCGCGGCTAGAAAAATATCTTTGCTGTCGACTGCGGCGCATTTAATTTCAATAATAATGAAAACAAAAGTTAAAACAAAACGAAGAAAACAAATAAATACAAAACCGTAAGCTACGCGCAAACGAGAGCGGAGAGGCAAGCAACGGGAAAGAGAGAGACGCAATGCCCGCCAGATCACTTTGGGTAGGGGGAGATGTTTTAAACTCAAAGAGGGGCTCTCCGCACCAAATCATCTAGCCGAGATGTTTGTATTGACGGAGACAGCTTACAGTTGTTTGGTTGATATGCTTTCTCGGGCAAAGCATAACAACTTAATCCAAATTTTCAGACTTACTTAATAACTGACATTCAACTTTTGATAATTTAATTTGAGGGGGTATAATATTTCTAAAGTCAGTATTTTAATTATTTGCGAAAATAAAAGTATTTAATTATTTAAATACACCTTTAAAATCTGGCAACGCCGAGCAATTTAAGCCGGTAACAAGTTTTGGCAAAATGTCGTCCTTTTCAAATTTTTCTTGCTCAAAAACTATTGATTGATAGAGCATTGAAAAGTCGGCATAACAAAATTAAATTGATCATTTTCCCGTTTGAGCTGCGCAGTCGTCTTCGTTTGCTGGTGGTATATAAATTTTGACAAAAGAAAGACTTCGGTTTAAACCATTTTGGCAATGCGCGCGGCCATAAAGTGACAACGCGAGTCACCCGGAGGAATATTCGAGACAAATATCAAAAAAGCAAGCCCAGGGATGCTCCCAATGCTGTTTCTCAACGTGTTGCAAGCTCTGATGCTGCTTTCCGCATTCGTTGCGGGCTTTGGCAACGAGTACGTGCACATTAAGGTACACGTGCCCAAGGAGCAGGCTCCAAGTATTGCTGTTGACGCTGAGCCGGCACCGCCGCACAAGGTCATACATCACTTTCACCATCACGCACCACCGCATCTGAGATCTCGCGGACGAGCTCCGCCAAAGACAAGTCCGCTGCTAGAGAGCGTCATACTTTCAGATTTGGATAAACCGCTGCATATGAGCGAGCACGCGGACTATCTTAACCATGCTAAGGAGTTGGCCGAGCATTTAAGTGAATCCTACACAATTAAAAAGCCACCTCCTCCCAAAAAGAAGGTAAAGACATACACAATCATCGAAGAAAAGCATCGGCCCAAAAGTTACGACGACTACGAATCTCGGCCAGAGCATGCTGTGGATACATATCGTGTGATTGACTCCCGTCCGCAACATCATTATGCCAAGCATCATCACGAAGCCGATGACGAGGACAACGATGTGGGCTACCATTATTCCTCACCTGGACGTCAGTACCGCCATAAAAGCTCCTCATCGTCGTCGTACCATGGTGGCACCTTTGCGAAGCCTGCACCGGTCGAAGAGCATCTAGATCTGGATCATACCTACAGTTATTCCCCGCCGCCTTTCTACCCCAAGTCAGCACGTGCACCTGCTCACACACTGGAGGCACCCGAGGAGTCGCACTCAGACGCAGGCTACCACTATGACTACAGCAGCAGCACCACCACCAGCGGAGGCAGCAGCAGCGGCTTTCGCCCTTCAACACAGCTGTTGTCGCAATCGGAGGACTACAAGGATGACATTGATGCATATGCTGCTCCGGTGCCCCTATCATCGCGTCATCATCGTCCGGGCCCAGTGGATTGGCCCAATCGCGCCGGTTTCAACAACGCCGCCTCTGAAACATATAACGGACTCGATAGCTACAACGTAGGTCACGTTCAGGGCCTAGGCAGCGGTGGATACCAGTATCCGGGACCCTACCTATAGACTATGTGTTAACCCGTTAATTATAATATACCTAATTTATTGACTATCTATTTATTTTTTTTATATATGTACTTATAAGACGATTAAAGCAACCAAGTTGAACAAGCGCTAATATTTTCTGTTGCAATATTGCCTATAATAACTGATAAATACTCAGAAATTTTGAAAAAGCGAAAGCTTTTTGAATTCTTCTTTATTCCTCTCCGCACAGCTAAGTTCGTTATCGTTATAGTGAGTACAAACGGTTAGGTACCCTACGTACGATTATTTGTTTTCATTTCATCCCAGTATTTTTATACCATTCAACCATTGAAAATGGTCAAAAATGGTATACTAAGTTTGTGCAAAAGTATTTAACAGGCAGAAGGAGACATGGCAGACCCCATAAAGTATATATATTCTGGCTCAGGATCAACAGCCGAGTCGATGGAGCCATGTCCGTCTGACCGTCTGTCTGTATGAACGTCGAGATCTCAGCTATTACAAATGCTAGAGACACCAAATTTGACATGATGGTTCCTGTATACCATACGCAGATCTAGTTTATTTCAAATTTGGAGTGCCACGCCCACTGCCCACGCAAATCGATAATTTACGAATATTAAGGAAAGTATTACATTTACAGACACCAGACAATTTGGCATGATGGTTCCTATAAATCTTGCGCAGATGAAGTTTTTTCAAATTTGGGGTGCCATGCCCACCGCCCACGCAAAGCGATAATTTACGAATATAAAGGAAAGCATTTAGGTTACAGATTCTGCTTTGGAACACGTAAAGACGCTGATAATATGCACCCAATCCCAAAATTACAATCCGATCGGACAATAAATACAGAACTTATCAAAGTTCCGTTGCCCGCGTCATTGCAGCCTTTGTGTGTGTGTCTGTATGTGTGTTTGTCTGTATATATGTGTGTCTGTATGTGTGTGTGAGAGCGAGTTAGTACTAGTTAGTGCAATTACGAAGTTGGTCGAATGGTATCTTACGGTCGGGCGCGCTCGACTGTAGCTTTTCTTACTTGTTAAATATGAGTCGAATCCATATTACAATTTTACAAATTTAAAGCTACTTGGGATTTCGCGGAATAGCCAAAATGATATTCCATTAAATAATCCCATAAGTTTTAACAGACTTATGCTGAATGAACAGGGAGGTTAGAAATACCGTCTAGACTGTTACACCCCTGAGTTATGTACTTAGTATATACCTAACACCAATGAGTTCCTGGCAATGCCAGTTGGAACTGTCCAATCAATTTCAATTGTTGACCAATCTTCGGCAATCAACTTTTCCTTTTTAGTTCGTCCTCGTGCCAGAGATGGTTTACTGCGATAGATGGTCGCCCGCGTTGCAGTCGCCAACGGTATTAGGCATTAGTCAGTTAGTTGACACCTTGCGGTCAGAACACAATGAGCCGCCAACTTGGCCAAGTGCTGCACTATCACTTGCGCGTCTATCAGCTGTTCGGCATGCACGGCTTGTCGCTGACCGAGAACAGGCAACGATTTCGGCGGGCTAGAGCAAGGATCTTGCCCTGCTGGTCAGTCTGCTTGGTAAGCAGTTACACGTTCCTGGTGCTCTACTGTATGACTAGCGACGATGAGTACCTTTACCGTGGCGATCATTTTGGCTACTTCAATGATGGTATGAAGTTCAGCTTTGCCGAATTGGCAGTGCTAACCATCTATGTGGAAACGTTGCGGCAGCGAAAGCATTTGGCGCGTTTCTGGCAAATTTATCGGTCGCTTAATTCCCTACCAGCCGGCACAGTGCGTCACCAAGTGAGGCAGCACTACCGCTTTTTGATCGCCTTCTATGGCATCAACTCGCTGGAGATTACGATCCTTAGCATACTGCGCTGTGTGCAGATCATGTCACGTCATATTATGCTCTTTTGGTACGCGTTCTGGCCCCTGGTCTTTGCCGTACACTTGCGCAACTCACAGTTCCAGCTGCATCTTGAGCTGATGCGGCAGCAACTGGTGCAATTGGAGCGTGAAGTGACGCTGCTGGCGGACTATTCGGCTTTTGCCAGCGATGCGGCAAGTTTTAACGGATTCGAGAGTTACTTACGTAGGCGGGTGCGACAAAAGCAGATGATCTACGAACGCATCTACGACATGTACACGTGCTTTAATCAAGCCTTTGGGTACTCCGTATGCACCGTGCTGCTGATGATCTATGTGCGTGTTACAGTCGATTGCTACTTCATGTACTACACTATTTACTGTCATATCAACAATGTGGGTAAGTGCGGCATCAACTTTGTTAGATGTTTGCAGCAGATACCTCTGATGCCTGCCCTGCTCTGCCGTAGATTACTACCTGCTGGTGCCTGCCATACTGCAGATACCCGCCTTCATATACTTCTCGCAGAGCTGCATGCAGATGATGTCGCGCATTGCCTTCCAGCTGCACAGTATTGTGGTCACCTCGTCGCCAGCGCTATCCCTGCAGGTGAGCAAAGGTAGCAACGGTTCTGTGCTATCCTGATCTTAATCCTGATCTTTCCCCCCGCAGATACAGAACTTTTCACTGCAAATACTTCATCAGCCTGTGCGTATTGATTGCCTGGGCATGACCGTCTTAAACACTTATCTGCTGACGCGTGTAGGTGTAGCTGTAAAATATTATTAATAAATATTGTAAAGTATTCCATTTACTATTCCGATTTCAGATTTCAACCGCCGTCTGCACCTATATGATTTTCACCGTGCAACTAATGCCCAAAATCAGTGTACCCTACGTATAGATGAAATTCGAATTCGGATAATGTTTGTTTATATTAAAGCTTTATGTATGTATCGTATATTCATTAAAATTATATCAATAATGCCTTAAGGGGTATATAAGCATTAATCCGTTTCTTGTAGGAGCCAGGGGAATGGGGGGAGAGTGGTCACACGGTCACAGATCAACGAGCTTCGTAGCTTCGTTTCGTATTTACACGTGCGTTTGGTTGGACGGGCTGTAATCAAGCAAACTAAAAACTAAATCATTATATTTTAACTTCCGTCATCGTTTAATCCATCCATCCCAACCAAATCTATCAAATCCAACGGCTGGAGTTGGAATTTGTTTTGCTTAAAGTACGATTGCGCTTAAGTGCGTATCTATATGTGTGTATCTCACTATCTTTGTGTGTGTGTGTGCATGTTTGAGTGTGTGCGGGTGTGGCGCTTCTCTAATCGTATTCATGACTTGATTCTCGCTTCGCAATCAGATTCTCACGCTCATCATCATTGCCCTCGATAATCGTTATTGTATTGGAATGAGAAGATCGATTGAGCGGCTTGACGCGATGCACTGTCTCTGTAAGACCGGATTCGGTTAGAACCTCCACCTCATCGTCCTCATCATCGTCGGGCACCGTAAAGTACGGATGCGATGAGACTGGACGGAATTTATAGCCTGTCAGCACAAAGAACACATAGGTTGCCATCTCTTTGAACATCTCGTCCAGCCAGGCATATTGAAATACCACCGTCATCTGCAGCAAATCCACAATGATGCGCGTAAAGTAGATATAGCAGACAATCATGATGTAAAACTGTCGGAATAGCTTTAGTTTGCGCAGATTAATTGCCGCCTTGCCGTCCGTGGCAGATGCCTCGTGCAGATGTCGTATAGACCAAACTATGGGAAAGAGTATGGCCCCACAGCACAGCAGATCCACAAAAAAGAATATGTTGTGCCATGTGCGGAATTCGGCATCGCTTTGGTCCGATTCATCCGTAATGATTTGTGCCACATTCGCCAGCACCTGTAAATCAAAATCGATGGTTTATTGATGGCTACAAGAAAAAATCAAGGCAATCAGACCTGCAGCGGAATGACAATCATGAAGATTTTCTTGTCCTTGTCGGAAAGAATGTGCTTGATAAATGTCCAACCGGTTCCGATGAGGACAATAGTTATAAACAACACTGCGCCCTTGAGGAGATGTGCGATATAGTAGAGAATGGCCCAGGTTTCGACATGTTCGCCGCGCTTCTCAATGAAGTGATAATTAATCGAATGAAACATCAACGACAACGACTTGAGAAAGACAAGCACAGCCATCAGATAGTGGATCTTGTACACAGTGTGCCTGCAATGCAAAATAGAACAATATTAACAATTGCAGTCTGATTCACTGCATCCCAACTTACTTGCTCTTTTTCAGAATAAACACCCAGAAGAGTCCCGATAGGAAAAACAGTAGACTCATCATAAAGTATAATGCGGGCAGTGGCATTTCTCCGGCTGATAGATAGTTTCCATTATTGTTCTCCTCAATGTCCACCTGTGAATCAATATACAAATGATTAGTACATGGCATAGGCTTAAATTCTAATCAGCTTACATTGAACGACAACATCTTGGGTTGACGATAGTTGGGGCAGGCGTGGAAATACAAATTGTACAGACCCTCATCATGTTGCGTCGCCACAAACATGGAGAACGTAAAGTTGTAGTAGTTGGTGCCATCGATGGTTTGCTTGATCAGCGGCAGGGTAAAATTCTTACACAGCTCTTCCTGTGACTGCCTGTATGAGTTGGACTCGTGAAGGTTTGATAAAGAGCCTGAAGAGTCGTCCACAGGCAGCGGCGGTGAAGCCTCAGTATCGGTATTTACATTATTATTACTATTGTTATTGTTGTTACTGTTATTGTTGTTGTTGTTGTCATTGTTATTCTTAATTAGGTTATTATTGTTGCTATTGCTGCTGCTAAAAGAGGGCCCTACTGTTGGCACAACGGGCAACCCTCCAATACCAGAGTCGATACCCAACACACCGCTTGCTATGGCAGCATTTGGAACAATGGGTTGAGCTGCGGCAGCCTGCGATGAGGCTGTATCTCCGGTTTTCGCGGGAACAGGAACAGCAACAGGAATATTCTTTGGCTCCACATTTGCTTCGGGTTCTACTTTAGATGCCGCAGCTGGTGCAGACTCCAATATAGATGCTGATTCGCCTTTGGGCGGAACAATGGGAGATGACGGCTTTTGCTCGTCCTCCAATTTGATTGGTTTTTCATCGGAACGATAGTCCATGTCATCCGCAGGTTCTTCGGAATCAACGGGTAGCACTGCACGGCGGCGACGCTGCTGCATGAACAGCGCCGTATCACTGACCTTAGCCACATGCGAGTTTCGCTTGCGACGATACATTACATCCTTATAGACATGTTTGTTAGCCCACTCGGGCGAGCACTGCACTCGAACTCTATAAAAAACAACAACTAGGAATTAGCATCATTGGCCCACACAACCACCACAAGTCAAGAAGCTCACTTTAGTTCCTTTAAATCCAAGATAAAGAAAAGAATGGGACCGCTTTTCTGATTCAATGGCGATTCCTCTAATATACACGTATTCTGGTGCGAATCCAAGTAGGGATTGAGCTGGTCAATGGTGGTTTTGTCAAGTGCCAAGCCGAACTGAAAACAGCAGTCAAGTTAGATGTTGCCAACTAAATTCTCACTTAATATGCGCACCTTATCCGTGGGCTGCTCGTCATCGATCGTCAGGTGATTTAACTGAACGTCCAGGTGTCCGTTCGTGTAAAAGCCAAAGGTGCTCAGTGCAATGTAAGGTCTCATGTCATTCTGTAATAAACAATATGTGCGAATGGACATACATTCGCACATAGACATACGTTAGAAGAAATTCCGATTGACCGGGAGCCGGCTACTTAAAACTCTTACGCGAACTTCCAGATGATGTTTGCGCGACAGAACGACATCAGGTGCTGTCAACAATGCCGCGATTAGTGCCACAAATATTGATTTAATATTTAATATATGCGCTGGCGCTAGCGCCATCATTTTTACCAGCCCTACTCCTCTTGCTCTTGTTTATTTTGCGGCCGTTTCTCGCTCGGTTCGCCTGTGTGGCACTTTTCTTTTTGTTGTTTGCAATGCTATCGAAATCGCAAATAATATGCAAAATGCACTGGGCCAGCAATGTTGTTTTGATCTCTATATGTTGCACTTGATTTGCCGCAGTTGCCGTTGCAATCGCAATTGTGCACACTCTAATAACTTTTTATTTGTGGTCTTCGTTTTGATTGCTGCAAACACAGTAAACTCTAGTTGTGGAATTGTGTTAGCGATGGAAGACGAATAGTATGCTATCGTAAAATATCGATATTTCATACGATTGTTGAAAACAATGACAGAGCAATACAATACTATTTTTAAAACAAGTGTTCTGCAGCTTTTATTTACTCAATTGTTCGCATGCTATAATACTTATATTAAACAAATAAAAAGAGCAATTTATATGAGCAAAAAATGTATTAGGATATTTCGTCTATAATAATTCATTGCATTTAAGGAACCTTTTGGTCGTGATAGAGTATATTTTTAATTTAATACAAATTTATAAGCTCTAACGCATTTTTTTAGCAAGCCGGTTCAGAAAACTTTCAGTGTCAACATCTTTTTAAAATTATTTACTGTCAAATTGTAAATAATTGTAAAATATTCAATAATATTTATTGGGTTGCCCAAAAAGTAATTGCGGATTTTTCATATAGTCGGCGTTGACAAATTTTTTCAACGGTTTGTGATTCTGTAATTGCATTCTTTCTTCTGTCAGTTATTAGCTGTTACTTTTAGCTTGCTTTAGAAAAAAAAAGTGCGCGAAATTTTGTTTACATTTGTTTGTTTGGCATCTATTTTAATATGGAGCCCACAAAGGAGCATTTTTGTCATATTTTACTTTATTATTTCCGTAAAGGAAAAAACGCGGAGCAGGTTGCTAAAAAGTTACGATATGTGTATGGTGATGAAGCCTTAAAAGGAAGACAGTGTCAAAATTGGTTTCGCAAATTCCGTTCTGAAGATGAGCCACGTTCAGGTCGGCCAAATGGAGTTGATGATGACCAAATCAAAGCATTAATCGAATTGGATCGTCATGTAACTGAGCGTGAGATAGCAGAGAAGTTAAATATACCAAACTCAACCGTTCATTATCACATAAAAAGTCTTGGACTGGTGAAAAAGCTTGATATTTGGGTACCACATGTATTGAAAGAAATTCATTTAACACACCGAATCAACGCTTGTGATATGCACCTTAAACGCAATGAATTCGATCCGTTTTTAAAACGAATCATAAATGGAGATAAAAAATGGATTGTTTACAACAACGATAGTCGAAAACGATCATGGTCCAAGCATGGTGAACCAGCTCAAACCACTTCAAAGGCTGATATCCACCAAAAAAAGGTTATGCTGTCTGTTTGGTGGGATTGAAAGGGTGTCGTATATTTTGAGCTGCTTCCAAGGAACCAAACGATTAATTCGGATGTTTACTGTCAACAGTTGGACAAATTGAATACAGCCATCAAGGAAAAGCCACCAGAATTGGTCAATCGTAAAGGTGTCATATTCCTCCAGGACAACGCTAGACCGCACACATCTTTGGTCACCGCCAAAAACTGAGTGAGCTTGGCTGGGAACTTTTGATGCATCCACCATATAGCCCTGACCTTGCACCATCAGACTACCATTTATTTCCATCTTTGCAGAACTCCTTAAATGGTAAAACTTTCGGCAATGATGAGGCTATAAAACCGCACTTGGTTCAGTTTTTTGCAGATAAAGGCCAGAAGTTCTATGAGCGTGGAATACTAAATTTGCCAGGAAGATGGCAAAAGGTTATCGAACAAAATGGCAATTATATATTTGATTAAAATTCATTCTAAGTTTTATTAAAAATGCATTTACTTTCTTTTAAAAAATCAGCAATTACTTTTTGGGCAACAATAATAAATATTCATGTTAACTGACACATGTATTATTTATTTTTATATCCGCTTCTTATAGAGTAAAAGGGCATTATAACTTTGTTCAAACCGAAAAGGCAGAAGGAGACATCTCTGACTCCATAAGGTGTATATATGTGTATTCTGGCTCAGGATCAACAGTCGAGTCGACATAGCCATGTCCGTTTGTCCGTCTACTTTATGAGTAGCGAGTATAAAAACTGATATTTCTAAACATGTCCCAAAATAAATGCTATATGAACAGAAAACTTTTCAATAAAATAATATGAGTGTTCCGTCTCTTATTAGATTTTTATCAATTTATTTAGTTTTGCTTATTGATCTGTGTATGTATTTATATTTTTCGACCATTGAAAATGGTATACTAAGTTTGCACAAAGTATATATATTTTTGCTCAGGATCACTAGCCGAGTCAATTTAGCCATGTCCGTCTGTCTGTTTGTCCTGGAGTTTATTTCAAATTTGAGATGCCACGCATACTGCCTCTAAAAATTGATTAATAAGTTTTTGAGGTTGCTTTGTGACAGAAGTATTAAAGTTTTAACGTTTTGCTTTAACACACACATAAATATATACTATTTGCATATATAATTCGAATTTCAAGCCGATCGGATCAAAAACACAAAAGTTATTCAATTAAACGTTTTCCGTAGCTCTGCTGCTTGCGCCTTTGCAGAATTTCGTGACGTCATCGTCGCGATGTTTCGATTCAGCCATAGCGTCTATAAAGCTGATTGCTATGACGTTTTCATATGTAGATGGCGCTATTCAAAGATAAATCTAATTTAAACAATAAGTGAAATATGAACTTGTGCAGAGGAAATAAAAGTGCGATAATTTCTTTCGAAACTGGGCGAATGGTATCTTACTGTCGGGTGGGCTCGACTGTTTACTTGTTTTAAATTAAAAAAGTCAATTGAATATATTTTCGATAACAATTTAACCAATTCTAGCTTAAAAGTTTAACTCAAAAGCGCGCAATACAGGGCAAAGAGTAAACGATGCGCATTGAAGAGTCTACAGTGTGGCGGCCTCCTCCGCGGCTAACGATTGTCTTATATTTCGTCTATAATAAACAGAATACGCTATTCTGTTAGGGCTCTGTTAAATCCAATGCTGTTAAGCAACAGTCAAATTTAAAATTTTTTCTTATTATCGCCGGCTTATTGGAACGTTGATTAATAAATAAACAGATATTATATATATTTTCCCAGAATCTAAGAGTTGCTTTGATGATGGTATAAAAACATCGTAGGGCAACAGATCGAATTGTGCGTGTTACTATTTATTCCAAATAACCGTGACGTGAATGCAAGGGATCCCGGGAACGCGGCTTAAACTGACCATCGCCCAGTGTAATTGTTGTTAGTGTTGGTTTCCTGCTACGAAATGTGGCTGCCTCAAAGGATGGCGGCAATCCTTTCATCTTAATAAGCTTCTTGACCTTTCCATCTTTAGCGTGAATAACATTATCCTTGATTTTATCTTTGCTATCACTCGTATCTACCCAAGCTATTTTCGATGATGGGTCCATTTCCAGTGGCTTAACCTGTGTGATAAGCGCGAGCTTCTTTTGTTTCTTCTGATAGTAAATAACCTCCACCGCCAAGGTGATCATGGCAACGATAAGACCGAAGAGTGTGGCAATAAAAACACCCCCAAGACTCTCTAGTGTGATGCCCTCCTGCTCCTCGGACAGCGGACAGCCCTGCTGATTGGAGCTGTTCCAGTATTTTGCTTTAAGTTCCTCGAAGAAGCGTTCCTTCTGCAGCTCCAATATGGCATAGCTCAGCTCATCCTGTCAAAGCAAATACATGAGATGACAGACAGTTAATTGGTTTACTACTTACGCCCAGATGACTGCCCTGCTGCACAGCTACAGCATAGGGTTGCTCGGCAAACACCTCGCCCACCTCCGTCAGGTTGCAGTTTCTGGTCACTTCGTACTTGATCTCCGCGGAGTCATGTATGAACGCATAATCCGCATTGCCATGGGCATCCACATTGGCAAATCCTTCGCTGGCATTACGCACCGGCTGCGAGTTGTTGATGGCTAACAGAATGTGACCGAACTGCTCCTTAATGGGATAGTCCCAAATGCGAAACTTGCGAAAGTCTCGCGAGGAATTCAGCGCCAGCTCCTTCCACATGCGATATAGTGTGTCCTCGGCGAATTTCATGTTCATGAAGTAATGATGCGTATCCGAGTTCTTGACCACAGTGTAGTTTATACGCGATTGTCGTGCCAATTGTTCCAGGGACTGCACCGGCGTCTGCATGCGTTCGACAGTCAGAAACGCTGCCAGGTTGGCTGTGAATGTGGCCAACATGAGGACCACAAATAGCCAGTAGGCGGCAACTAGCAGACGTCCCGATATGGCCTTGGGGGCCTCGCCGCCGCCCTGCGGTGTGAACGAGGTCAAGGCAAACCAGAAGCTTTCGCGCAGCGTAAACTCACGACACTCGTACGGATACGCAGCGCGGTTGTTGCGTGAACTATACGGCGAATACTTGTCCATGAACCAGATCATCAACGCCGTGCCCACCAACGCGGCAACAATGCTCAGCCAGACCTCGAGCCGCAGCACTGTCATGAATTTAAATAGCGAAGTGCGCCGCATTGGCTTTCGCATCACAATGGAGATGCCGGTCTGCTCATAGTAGGGCGGCAGAAAGTCAACAACCTCCTCACGTTCCGAATACATTTTGAGAGCGGCAATGGCAAAATCTGTTTGACCACTGACCAGATCCCCAATCACGCCATCCCACTGACCCTGCTCGTCGCGTTCTCCCATGTGTCCGCTCTCGGGCGGCACAATCTCGTACTCGAAGTCCAGTTTCTCTGCCAGCCGCGCGATAAAGTCAATGCAGTAACCCTCCCAGATGAGCGCACCGCTATGGGTGCGGAGAAGCTCACCAGTTTTCTCATCTTTTCGATAGTAGCTCCAGGGCAGGCTCTCTGCAGTGCCGATGCGAAAGAAACGTCGGCCCGGACTGATTGTCTCGTTGAGCAGTCGCAGCTGGCCTGCCGACCAGATGGCCAAATCCGTCTTGGCCTCATGCTCGTTGGAGTAGTAGCCAACCGAAATATTGGCAACAAATGTCAAATGATGCACTGCATCCTCGTCGGCGGGCAGCTCGTTGCCCAGCATCTTCTGCTGTTGTTCGTTTTCGCCAGCCATTTCCATTCCGGTTGGCACATAGCCGACAAAATTGGACCAGTTTACGTACTCCATCCATTTAATAGCAGCTGCTGCATCGGTGGCCTCAGCGCTGGCATTGCATTCCAGGGTCAAGGGCCTTGGGAATGTTTGGGCAATCGTCGCCCCATTGATAAGGCTGCGCAGAACATCCAACAACAGGCCACGCTGCAGCTGCATAAAGAGAAGTATAGGAACACAAAACTATTGGGATAAAACAAGTAGCGGCGGCAACAGTCGAGCGAGCCCGACAGTAAGATACCCTTCGCCTAGTTTCGAAACAAATTTTTATACTTTTAATTCTAACAAGAAACTCTGCAAAGTTCACCTTCCACCTAGTATTTAAATAAGATCTCGATGACATCACGATATGCTGCAAAGGCGCAAGCAGCGGAACTACGGAAAATGTTTACTTGAATATCTTCTGTGTTTATTAACCTAGGGGGAATATATTTATATTGCTTTTATCCATGCTCATACCAAATCAAGAATATTAAGTACTATATATTTTTCTTAATAATCGTTAGTTATAGATTTGTGTGGACGGTGGGAGTGACATACAAAATTACAAATAATCTCGATCAGCCTATGGTATACAGGACCCGTCATGTGACATTTTGTGTCTTTAGCTTTGGTAATAACTGTGATCTAGACGTTCATACGGTTAGACAGACGGACATGATATAATATGAAGTCAAAATATATATACTTTCTGGGGTCCGCCACGCCTCCTTCTGCCTGTTACATGCATTTGCACAAACTTAGTATACCATTTTCAATGATCGATTGGTATAACTGACCATTTTCAATGATCCAAGGTCATAAAAACCTCCATTTCACCTACCGTAAATCCACTGCCACAGTAAGTTTCCCGCATTAACATTGAGCGACAGATGGCGCGAGCGTTAAGCGTGAAACGCGTTGCATACTCCACCTGGCGCTTGTATTTGAACACCCTGTCTCTGGTGTCAAGAAATACAAAATGCCATTCGGTGGGGCGCCGAAACAGTTTGCCCTTATCCACCTGTAATACCAAAAGTCACAGGAAATGCGCTGCTAGCTGAAGCTGAAGCAAATTACTCACGCTCTCGAAGAGTTCATTCATGGCGGAGCCCCGGGCAAACATCGCATAATACGTGGGCATTGGGCGCAACTCATGCAGTCGTTGCACGAAATGCTCCGGCTGTGTGTTGCTAGCATCCAGTAGCATTGTGCGAAAGGGATAGCCAGCGAGCAGATGCTGCAGTGCCTCCATGGTGTCGCGTGCATTGTGAAATATCATGGCCACATTGTTGGCGCGCTTCTGTCGCATGAAATCTGCAAACATTTCCAGAAACGGACGCAAAATCCTCTCTATCCGCACATAGGCAATGCCATGGGAACGGGCCAGCTGATAGCCCTCCGGCCAGGGGCTATAGCTGAGATCCACAATTACCGTACTGCCCACGCTGTTTAGAATTTCACAGACTAAGCGAAATCAACAGAGGATCATAGACAGTTTCGGTTTGCATACAAAAGGTCTTGGCTACTAACAGTTATCCAAGTCCTGCTGATCGTCGGTACGTTCCAAGACCGTGTCAATGATACTCGTGTCCAGGTGCATGGCCTCCAGTTCCTTGATTACAGTGGCATAGTCCAAATCGAACTCCGCACGCTGCACGGGCTCCAACCAAAAGGCTAACAAAATTCAAGCTTCAGTGAGAAAATCCCCAAAAATTGCAACCAACTAAAGACCAACTTATCCTTAACTCTTCGAAACTGCCCACTCGGAGAACCAAAGCCAGAGCCAGACAGAGTTTAAGGCGCTCCATTTCCATGACCATCGACCGCGAGTTTTGTCCGCAAATTGACAATGGGAATCCAAGTCAATTGACATGTCGCATTGTTTCTGCTCATGTCTCCTTCAAATCGCTTGTATAATTTGCGCCCATCGATCGATGTAGGCATTATGCATTTTTCATCAGCTGCCCGGCCATCAAGTCGAAATTGGAGACTCGACAGCCGGCAGGAGGATATGTTCACTGGATATGACAGCTATAGAGCAGATAATTTGCGTAGTTTGCATGTTTCAAATGGGAAAAATTGGATACACATATTATAAATAGGTAGTAGAATGGCAAATCACAATCGATTTTTTTTTTTATCCCAATTGAAAGACAATAATAGACATAAGTGAAGGACTCCTAACGCAATTTAATTTTCTTTTTAAACAGTATTTCATTTATGTATTACTTTTCCCAAATCAATTTTATTATATCATATATATGCACATATATAAAAGTATTACAAAGTTGACTCGATATAACAAACTTTAAGTCTTACATACGTCCGAGTGCAGAGAAACCAAACACGACAAAAATCGAAGAAAATAAAGTTAAATTTTATACAAGATATGATGAATGATGATTTAAGCAACTCCTGTGATTGGCAAATAAATAAATATTATTATTATATGGTGACTGTTTATATACATACATATATATGCACACAAAAAGATATATGTTATATATATATTTTTTTCAGAATTGATGCGATAACAGGAGCTTCGTTCGCAAGGTCTGGTCTTGTGAAAGTTGCCCTATATGGTATGCTATATGGTTATTAATCTTAAGTTATAAAACGAACGAGTACGTACTTTCGAATGTGTACAGCATTATATACATACATACACAAAGCTAGGTAATTTAATGAATATAAATTAAGACTAATTTAAATCAATGAAAAAATTGCTAATTGCTAATTGCATAGTAGTGTGTGTGGGTGTGTGTTTAGTATCGAAGTAAACTGGTTTATTTCTTCTTTTCTTTTCCCCATTTTAAGTGCCGTGCAAATGCGATAGTATTGATTCAATATCCTCGATCTGCACTCCGGTAGTTCGCTCTATTGGCTCTGTTAGCGGATCCTCGCTAGCGTTTGTCTTCGTTGATGTCGCGTTGCTACAATTGGCGTGAAATGAAACAAAAAGAGATAAGAGATAAGTTAGGTAGGTAGGCAATGCCAGCGACTATTGCTAAATGAAATGGGTTAAAAGAGGACGGTAATAGTTTGCAAGTTTGCTATCTCTCTTTAGCAGGCACAAAGAAACGAATCTTATTAGTTGGGATGATGAGTTCGGATTGAAAAACTCTTAGGTAAGTGCATGGTCACCAGGATTTACATGCATACATAGATGACCAACCAGTTAGGGCTATATACATACATATGTCCTACTTAGTTTTTAACTCGATAGTTCCAATTGCCTTTTTCTTTTTACCGTGTATTAACTATACCCAGCTGCTCGTACATCATTTATTTGCGGAACAAAAAAAAAAGGCTACAATCTTATTTTGACCGTAAAAGGCTATGGACTTACAATATTTATGCAAAGTCAAAATCTAAAATAAAAAAAAAACACATTTTTGCACACATTTCATTTTTGATGCGGGCGGGACTCGAACCCGTAAATGCATAATAGTACTGTTCGTTTTGCTGTCCACAACTTAACCCATTTCACCACCGTACACGCACACACGATTGGGTACAATGCTGCAAGCAGCGCTGGCTAGCTATACATATCATGCAAACCGGAAATGAACAATATGGCATCGAAATTGCACTTGTAATCAATCTTTTTCGATTTACGGGGGCGGAAGGGGGCGTGGCCAAAATCCAAAGTAAACTTGATCAGCGTGCAATAATAACACATATTGTCACCAAATTTGGTAGTCCTAGCTCTTATAATAGCTGAGATCTAGATTTTCACACGGACAGACAGACATACAGACGGACAGGCGGACATGGCTATATCGACTCGGCTGTTGATCCTGAGCAAGAATATATATACTTTATGGGGTCGGAGGTGTCTCCTTCTGCCTGTTACATACATTTACTTATGTAGATGTTGGAACTTACATGGACGCCACCTCGTGGTCGTTATCGTCATGCTCCTCGTTCTGCACACTGCTGGCGGCCCGCGGTGTCGATGCCGCTTGCGGCTTGGTAAGCTGCTGCTCTTCGCTGCCGCTGGTGGTGAACTGAATGAGACGTTTTTTGGGTATGTTGCGTATTGAGGAGGCAGCCCCAATGCCGTCTTCGCCACTCGATGATGGTGTCTGGTGCAGTAATTGTGGTCTGGTTATGCGCACAGTGTGCACCTCGTTGTCCATCATGATGCGCATTTGATAGTTCTTAAAGTAGCTTGCCGGCTGGCATGGCACAGGCTGCGTTGCCTTGCTGCCATTATCGGCATAGCTGTAGATGAATATGTTAGCCGCCTGGCTGCTGCTTGGGCACAAGCTAAGCTCGTAGCCGCCATTTGAAACGGCAGGCGAAGGGGGTGCTACCTTAGGTGGCGGCGACAGTGATTTCTCTTGCTGTTTTTCGGGAGATGTGTGCGTTGTTTGCACCTCAGCCACGGTTGGCTCTGGTAGGTCCGTTTCTTCTACACGCTCCAGGCGCACCACTGCCTCCAGTTGCACCTCTGACTCGTGATGCACCTCTGGCTCGTGATGCACCTCTGGCTCTTTGGGCTCTGTTGGTTGCTCGGCCTCCTCTGGCTCCAGTCGCGCCTCTGCCCGTTTCTTGGCTGGTTTTTTGGTTACTTTGACACTTGACGCCAATGGTTTGATTGGTTTGATGGCCTCAGTACCGCTAGCCTGCGACTCCTCTGGCCCGGGTGCTGCAAAAAATGCGAAATTATTAGAAAATCTAAGGGAAAACTCGAAATCAACTTGGCCACTTACTCTTGTTATCAATCAGTCGCGTAGAGCGTCGCATGCTGCCGCGAGGTGGCTGCACGGCACTGACCACTTTCTTGGGTCGACCGCGTCGTTGGCCTGTGCCCTTCGTTGGCGCCGGCTGTGCGGCAATTTCCATTGCAATGCGTACAATTTTTGCTGGGTGATGATGGTGTTGTTGTTGCTGCTTCTTGGCGCTTAAGTTTAGCGCCATGAGCAGCGCCGGGGCGAGATCGCTGCTGGGCGTAGACGGTACTTGTATTGGTTCACTTGGTGGCGATGTTTCCTTCACGGGGTCTGGCTTGCTGCTCTTCTCTGATGCTGGCTTTGGCTTGCTGCTCTTCTTTGATGCTGGCTCTGGCTTGCTACTCTTCTCTGATGTTGGCTCTGTTGGCACTGATCGGTCCTGTCCGGGATTGATTTTGGCTTCCTTTTTGGGTGAAATGTGTGATGCATTGGGATTGAGATTCGTTAACTGAGCCGTCTCCCGCATGGTTGTTAGCTTCTTGTTTGGCTTCTTGGCTTTCACCTTGGGCAGTGGCTGCTGCTTCACTTTGGCCTTGACACGTTCCCGCACCTCTGCCAATTCTTGTCTACGCTGTTCCATCACCATTTGTTGAGCAGTCTTAATGGCGTTGGGTGACTTGGCGGGCGAGTTGGTCAATTTTGGCGGTGTAGCCATCACGGCAGCTGGAGTTGCTGGCGGTACCATTTCGCCACTTGTGTTCGCATCTTCTGCTCTGGCAGCTGCAGCTGCAGCCGCAGCATCTTTGCTCGGCGTCAACCAGTTACGCAACGGATAACGCACCTCGCCGTCCTGACTAACCAACTGCGCCGGC
Organism: Zaprionus ghesquierei; assembly: GCA_018904095.1. NCBI lineage: Eukaryota > Metazoa > Arthropoda > Insecta > Diptera > Drosophilidae > Zaprionus > Zaprionus ghesquierei. The sequence goes on from JAEIGP010000841.1 coordinate 1,095,493, forward strand.
TCAGTATCTATGGCCAGCGGCGGCGCATTTAACATGCAATCGCCACTGGCAGCTGCTGCCTTTAGCCATTCCTCATCCTCAGTGCTGCTAATGTCCGAGAGATTTTCCATTCTCAGCAGCTGCATGGTCTTGGCCGGCGTTGCGGTAACAGCCACTTGGCTTGAGGCTGAAGCTGAGACAGAAGCTGCGGATGAGTCACTGCTACTGCTGCCGCTGCTCGATGAACTGGAGCTGCTCGAGAAGGTGGAACTGCTGGCGCACGAGCTGCTGCTGGAGTTGTCAGCAATCGCATCGGGCAGACCCGAAACAAGCTTGTAGTGCGCTGTCTCCGTCAGTGGCAACGTTTGCTCCGCATTAGGTGCTGGCAACGCAGCGGCGCCCTCGGCACTGTCCACAGCTTCGGTGCCAAAAGAGCGAACGCGACGCAGTACCATCGGCTCGACTGGCACTCGCTCGGCATAAAGCTCAAAGCAAGTTGCTGACGGTGACTTTGACTTTCTCTGCGGTGGCTGCTCCGTACTGTGTTTCGTCGTGGGCGTCGATTGCAGTGCGCACTGCGCATTCGTGTCCATGTGCTCCGCCTCGTCCGGGCGATAGTACGAGCTGCCCGAGGAGTAATCCGTTTTAGCGGCACTGCCGTGTGGTGTTCCATGCGGTTGGCCGAAGGGTGTGTTCAGACGCATGCCCGGCGTAATAGCGGTCAGCATCGGTGTGTCCAAGATGCTCTTGGTATCGCTGCCAAAGAGAAACGAAGCGGATGGCAGCAATTTGGCATAGGGTGTATTTAGTGGTGGCATTAGCGTTGGCCCCGGTGTCGGTGGTACCTCCCCCGGTTCCGTTAATGTCATCTTGAACGGCGTCTCAAATAACATTGACAAACTGGCACCACAATTCTCTCGGACATCGGGGGCAGCCAGTTCTTTGGTTTTCTCTGATTTAATGTCGGTCGCCTCTTTCGGTTCCTGCTCCACTTCTTTTAGCTCCGGAATCTCCTTAGGTTCTTCCACGATAACATTCTCGCTGGTTCCCTTAATCTCCTGGCTAACTGCCGCCGGCCTCTTTAGCTTGTGTGGCGTTTTTATTTTGATTTTAAATTCGCCTTCAGGATTCGATGATCTTTTGGCCTGCTGCATCTTGCGCTTCTTGCGCTTTGAACTCGGCGGTGTCGTTAATTTCTTTTGCGTGGGCCCCAGTGGAGTTCCAGGTTTCTTTTTACCCGAGACACGACTGCGACGTGGCCGAGGAATACTTTTCAAAAGCTCCAGCCGCTCGGCATTGATCTCACGCAAACGTTGCTCTAGGTCTGTACTGGTGCCGTGCAACTGACGCTGCCAGGCAGTCATTAGATCCACATCCATGTCTGTCAGCACCTCGAGCACAAGCGTATCCTCGCCTTGATTCTCCTTGCTGTCTTCCAATAAGGTGGAGGCGCTTTTCGCATCCTGCTTCTGCTGATCAATCCTTACCGACGACGGCTGCTGCTGTTGTTCCTGAAGTGACTTCTTGTTACCGCCTTCGGGATTGGCTTCGTCCAATATTGCTGTCTGGGATATGATGCGCTTGCAGACCTTGATCCGCTTTTGCTTGCGGTTGGGTGTGGACGCCATAGCAGCTGTTGCCACATCCGCTGCTGCAGCTGCTGAGGTGACAGTCTTTGCCTTTGTTAGTTTAGATGCAGTGACTGCCTTAATAACTGTCTGATTGCTACCCTCCTCCATGGCAAAGAGCGGCGGCACGCAACCGTTGCTTTCGTTGGCGCTCAAATCGGCACCAGATGCAGATGTTGCAGCTGAAGCTGCCGCTGTTGTTGTTGTTGTGCTTGCTGAGCTGTTGCCGAAATTGGGCAATATTTCGACGCTCTTGATAATCACTGGCTTCTCGCTGGCCTGCAACTCTGTGGTCTTTACTTCCTGCACAGTCTTCACCGCTTGCAGCAGCTTTTCCTGTGTCTTGCGTTGCTGTTGCTGCATCTGGTGTCGCTGCTGCTGCAGACGTCGCGAGGACACAGGCGTGCTGGGATGTTGTGGCACAGCCTTAGGTGAAAAATTGAGCGTGCGCACGTGTGAGGTGCGTTTGCGTGGTGTGGAAAGACTGCGAAACGCTTTCACATTTACAATGCCAGACGTGGAGGGCGTGACACGTTCCAATACCAGACGCGACGAGTCCAACGAGACGGGCACAGCAGTGCAGGAAGTTACTTTGGCAGCGGATCGCTCCAGCTGCGTTGCAGTTGTCATTGTTGGCTTCGTGGGCTCCTCAATGAGTTGTGCTGGTGGCTCAGCCATCGCAGGCGGCGGTGGCTGCTTAACGGCGCTGTTGATGATTATTGAATTCGGTGGCAACTGATTGGCCGTAACTGTAATTGGCTCCGGTAACGGAATCTCAATGTGCGAAACATCCGAATTAGCAAATGCATCAGAGCGCAGCTGCTGCGCGAGCCACTCGTTATTCACCAGAAACGGCAAATGTGATAAGAGCCCCTCGTTGGACAGGATCATGGGGAACGTTAGCTGACCATTGCTGGCGTCCACGCACACCTGACTCCCGCTGGTAGCAGCCATGGCCGCTGCATTGGCAACAGCATCAGCTTCCGATAGGTTGCCACCGGCACCTTCGACAAAATTGATGAGATTCTCAGAGCTAAAACTAAGGTTGACCGTCGGAGGATGCAGCAATTGCTGTTTCTGGGCACTCTCATTGGAGTTTAGTACTATTAATTTGGATATACTGAAGTTGGGATCGATCAAAGTACCAATGGAGTTGTTTGCATTCAGCTGTATGATAGCATTGCTATTCCCATTAACAGCATTGCCTTCGGCAGCGGCACTTAACGCACTGGCAGAAGCAACAGCTTTGCGTATAATGTGAGGAGTCTGTGGCGGCGCTGGCTCTGCAATGCTAACTGAATCTGCAGTTTGAACGGACCCAGTTTCTGCTGGTAGCAAGTCTTGGCCAACTACTTCCTGAATGATGCGATCAAACGATGGATCCTTCTCCGTGGCCTCTAGAATATTCTTGACCAGACCATCGAGCACAGCCTCAGCGTTTATTGACTGAGGCGTTGGCGCACTCACATGCACTGACTGCAGTGCCGTGTTGATATTGGTTAGCAACTTCGCTTGAAAGTCCTCGTTTGTCATGATGGCCTGCGTTAGCTCCTGCAAAATAATCCATAACATTATTCCTTTTAATTCTATAACGTTCTTTCTACTTACGGGCATGGTCTGTGGCGTTGGCATCATAAGGTCAATATCATCACTGTTGGTTGTGCGAGGAGTTGAATTATTTTTGGGTCCCGGGCCATGTCCATGAAAATGCAATGCATCCTCGTCCGAATGCCCACTGGTAGTATCGCTGGCAGTGCTACTATTCACAGACACATTGTCCTCGCTTTGATTACGACACAACGAACGCTCAATGCTGCAGTACAAATGTGGAGCCAGCAGGCGTGGACGCTTGCTGCTAGCGTGTTGCGTTAGTGATGGCGACGCCGAGTTGAAAAGCTCCTCGTCTGATAGCACTGTTCGCCTGCAAGACAAGAGGGAAAAGTAACCGATTTGGGAAAATAACCCTATAAAGAATTAAATAGTTTCTTACATGCGTCGCCTCTTGCGCTGCGGGTGGTTATTTTCATTTCGCTGGCAGGCGTTGTCCTTGGCGCTTGCCGACGCTGGCTTGTCGTTTTTCAGGAGTTCGTTTACACGGTCAGAGAGCTTTAGTTGCTGCAACCGATGGCGCGTATCAACGGGCAGCTTATGCACTGCATTAGCCACTGAAAATGCATTGACAATAAAATGATTACTAAATGCTTCAAAGGTGTGTGCTGGTGCTGGTGTTTCTATTTACTTACCCAAGCCTGTGATCTTGACATGTTCGCGTATCATATCCTCCAGGCCCCCATTGAGGAAGTTATGTGGCTGCAGTCCCTGACGCAAGGCAACGAACTCTTGCTGCAGATGCGGCGATGTGCGGCATAACGCCAGAGCTGCCCGCTTTAAGTTGTTATTAATAAGGTAGCCTGGCAAAATAGTTAACATAAAATTACGGTTTTTTATAACACACGCGACTCGCCTCTTAGATTACTTACCCAAAACTAGACGCGCTATATCGGAGTGCAAAACAATGGATTCCATTTCACTGCTTAACCAAATGCTCGTTTTATTTATTTACAGCTCTGTCCAATTATAATTGTAACACTATTGTAATCGCACATGTTTACCAAAAAAAAAAAATAGATTTTTTGTTTGCGTTGCGTTTGCTTTGCTTTTTGCAGTCTGTTTTTTTTTTCTGGCTGCTTTTGCTCGTTAGTGTTCTCTGTTGTTCTGTTTTCGCCGATGCCGATGCCGATGCTCGACTGTCTGCACTGTTGATGGACTTGTTGTTGCTTTGCTGCCGCTTATTATACAATGTTGCCCTGTACTTGGTTTTTTTTAAATGTTTACACGTAATATTATGCTTAATTTAGGAACGCTGTTGCAGTTATTTAAAGCGTCTTATTGTATTTATTTTCCAATCATCCTTGCATACTGTACAACAACACTCCGAGCACAACAGCATTTGTTTGCCGCCAAAATGTTAAGTTGAAGAGCTGCAAGCCGAACTAAAATCGGTGAAATTAACTTATCGATGTTGCATGATATTGAAAACCAGTTTGTTCTTTAGCTCTGGCTAGGCTTATATTATGTAAAATCTTTATATATTTATTTATATTGATTACATTTACAAACATAAGTATTTATAAAGACTTAAAATAAATTAGAATATTTTAAAATTAACAAGCGATAATAATAATTGCCAATTTAGTCAAAGCCGTTCGATAACTTTTGGTATTTATCGATTGGTATCTCCTTTTCCAATTGAATCTCCTTTTCCATTGAGCATTCATGGCTGCAAAAACTATGGTCGCGGAGAAAAAGGTTGGTCAAGAGTCGGAGAAAACTAATAAAACAGATGTCGAAAATAATCAGTCTGAAAAAGCGGATGGTGCTTCTACAACAGATGGAACAGCTACACTGCCGGCGAAAAGTGATAGCGGGGGTGGACGTAAACGGAAGCGACATCTATTCAACGCGATTCGAACACAGATGGAGTTCTACTTTGGTGATGCGAATCTGAGCAAGGATCGATTTTTGCGTAAATATGTGGAGCAGGATCCATGTAAGTTGAACCTGAGTATGTTATTTTTTCCCAATGTTTATTAACTTTCGTTGATAACAGTTGTGCCACTGGAAATATTTCTTACGTTCAACAAAATAAAAAGTCTTACTCAAGATGTACAACAAATCTCGCGTTCACTTTTGAATTCACAAATACTTGAATTGGACGAGAGCGGGCTAAAGGTGCGTCGCAAAACTGCACTTCCAGTGCAGCGAGATGTTAACGACAAAACCCTGTACGTTGAAGCTCTGCCGGCGACAGCTACACACGATTGGCTCAAGGAGGTCTTCAGTAGGTATGGTACAGTTGCTTACGTATCGCTGCCGCATTATCCGGGAACAAAAAAGATCAAGGAGTTCGCATTCATTGAGTTTGAGAAAAGCGCTGCTGTCGAGAAAGCTGTTAAGGCATTTTCTCAGATTCAGGGTGTGCTCTCGGTGGAGCACACAGATCCTGCTGACTTAGCCAGTATACGCTCGTTTCAGCAGCAAAAGGGAAACGAGAACACGACTGCGAAAGACGCGAAAACAAAACAGTTGGGAAAGCGAGAGCGCGAAAAGGAGGACGCACTAGAGGCAGTTGCTGCCAAGCGTGTCAAACCAGAGCCTGCACAAGACCAAAGCGAAGCATCCCCCTTCGAGACAACGGACACAGAGACAGACACGCAACGGAGCAAGATAGAGAATAATACTGGCACAGAAGGGGTGGCCAAAACAAAACGACGCCGTAAGCAAAAGAAGAAACCTCTGGTGGATAAGCAGAGGCCCAATATTGAAGCGAGCGCTATGGAACTGAAAGTACTTCCAAAGACTAGCTGGTGTAGTCTGCGTAACAAGTACCTTAATTTGCAGCGGCGCATTGTAAGTGAAGCCAAAAGCAAATTGTGGCACAGCTCACATGGACATCAGGCGTCTGAGAATTACAGAAGCACGCAATTGCCGATGCAAGCACAACAACCACAGTCACATACCGAGTCCAAAGGCAGCTGCAACAGCGGTGGCGGCACCAGCAGCGGTCACGAGGAAACAGAGCCACTTAGCGATGTCGGCGATGCTGTTGAAGTTCCCGTTCCAACAAAGCGTCGAAAACGTAACAAAACTGCTGGCGTGCATAAAATGAATATGAATTTCTATGGCGCGGGAGTAAGTGAGGTGGACGATAACAAAATGGCTGGAAGACCTGAAGATGCGGCCCAGGAGCGTTCGCCGCTTTTCAAATATGAACCAGGCCTAATTGTGGAGTGTACTCTTCATGAAGTCTGCAGCAATTTGAAAGAGTTCAAGGCGGATATGCGCCAATATACAGACATTAAGTATGTAGACATTAAGGAGGGCGATCAGGTTGCGCATCTGCGTATGGCGACGCCCAATGCTGCCGAGGAGCTGCTGCGTCAGCTGAACTGTGCCGAAATGCAGCTGAAGATCTTGCGTGGTCCACCCGAGAAGCAATACTGGCAGAAAATTGAACAGGATCGGGAGGTCAAGCTTTCCAAAAAGGTTCGAGTTCAGCAGAAACGCGGTCGTGAAAAGGTCGCAAAGCTTCTGGCCACGCATATCAAGTTTGATGATGCAGATGACGAGGTGGCCGTAGCTAGTGCCGGTGGCAGCGCCACCAACAATAACATGCTGAACATGTTAACTGATGCATAATTATGCTAAACTAAATCGATTGTAAAATTAGTCGTAATTCATTAATGAAGTTTGTAGAAGATTGTACATGTCTATGAAGTGTAAGTGAAATAATCTAATTAAGCAAAACTTTTCTCAAACTTTTATATTGGTCAAGTTCAATTGGGATATTATCCTAATAATAAAGGCTTTCAATATCTACATCCGCTTGAAATATCTTGAATAGAAAAATAAATTCTTCATACAACTTACAATTAAGCAAATGGCATTAATGTGTATTTAAAATAGTGCATTAATGTAGATACATATACATATATTGTTATGATTAGACAGTCTATTATAAATTCCATGAATATATACAAAGTTTGTGTGCATTTCTTTGATTTCATCTTAGCACAATCGTGTACACACATTAATCTTAAATGTAGTTTTGCTTGGGGATACGCTCCTAAATGTTCTTTCTTAGTTTCTTAGTCAAAAAGAGGATCTCTATGAAGCACGCAGGAATGAACTTACAACCTAAGCTTGGCAAAAAAGCAAGCATTTTTAACATTCTAACATTACAAAAATCGCTTGTCCCATTTAAATAGGTTATGCTTTTGCGAATGATCGCTTAGTATTAGTCCCGAAGTATAAACATTAGACCCGTCCCAAAACTAATCTATATGTAGAGCGAGCCATCTGCGGGACCGAGATAATGCATCGATATAAGCAGCACATCAATGATTGTCCAGACACCAAGACCACCGAAACTAAATAATTTACCAATACCCTCCTGCCAGTGCCCCAAGTAGAAACGATCGGCGCCAAAGCCTCCCAGGGTAAGACTGATGAGGAGTGCAGTGCTCCATCGATAGCCCTGCGTCCAGTTGCAGCGCAAATTGCGTGTGAACGATCGATTTCCCAGGCACAGCATATCCTGGTGCACTGTGCAGTTGGTGCGATAAAATTTATCCGATGCTGAGTTACAATTCGCGTGTTGTTCGCAATTTTGTTGCCATAGCTCCGTTTGGTAGCAGTAGCGACAATTCATTTGCCGCTGAAACGTGCGTTCGCCCTGGCACTGCACATTGCTGAGAGCCTCGCAAGTGATGTTTATATCGCGGCCGTAATGACAATTAAAATTGTACATGCAACGTATGCACGGGATCTGCAGCCGCTCGCAGGGAGTCTCTTTGTCCAATGGGCAAAGCATGTTTGTGGTGCTATTGCCGCTGTTATTATTATCGCTGACCGATGATGAGGGCTTGCTGCCCATGTTAGCCAACGCAGGCACAAACACCTCATTTTCGTTGTTATTGTTGTTACTGTTGCCCGCATTGCTGTTGTCCTTACGCTGATCACTTTTTGCATCAGGGAGATCCATTTGATTTCCTCCACTGGCAGTTTCGCTGTTTTTAATGCCAGTCAACACAAATATTAAAATCAGAGCTATTGCTGAACGCATGTTTACAACAATGCACTGCCGCTGTTGTGCCATATTGAATTATTTTTGCTATTGTCTTTTTAGAATATTTCAGTAAGGTTCTTGCAATGAGAATGTTGTTGATTTGTTATTGTCCGAATAGGGCACCAAGAATCATCAACTCATGTTATCGACGATTCCTTATAATGCCAATTGAACTAATATATGTTGTACGATAATCACAATTATTATCGAATAGTGGTACTCATTATCTATATAGCCAGCTAATCTGAGTTCTTTGTGTAATAACATAAAAATAATTATAAAAGTATAAGGTATAATAAAATTATAATAGTTCCCTAATGAACCATATAAGCACATACATTTTTGATTAAATACGATACTTATTGTTCGTAAATAATATCGATGTATAGCAATTGTTATTGCGGGTTGTGTTGATATTTCATATCGATATAACATCAACAACATTACCTCAACCTGATGCTTTCTTCGAAATTTTGACCAACTTTGAAAAGCAATGGAAAAAGTGGAAGCAGTTACAACACCGAACATCGATGCATATAGGCGTTTGCTTAACAAAGCTGTATCCCAGCTGTTATTGGATAAAGGAGCCGGTTTGGCCAGCAACCAATGCCTGGAGACGCTAACGCAAATGATGCAAGCATGTGGGTAACATTATTTGTGTGCCGTGAGTACTTGATTCAAATTCCATTTCAATATTTTAGTGATTGTGGAGATCGGTAATTCAGCGCACAACTATTGCGAACTGGGAGGACGCACCATGCCCACTGTTGGTGATGTAAGCTTGGCGTTAATTAACATGGGTATTAATATTAACACCTTGGAGCCCTACGTGCGTCGCTGTAGTCATGCGTCAATTCCTTTGCCGCCACAGCAAACCCAACAGCGTCAATTGAGCTTATTACAGGCTGGCACAAAGGCATCGCACCCCCACTACGTTCCAAGCTTTTTTCCAGCTATGCCAGATCCACACGCCTACATACGCACGCCCACCCACAAGCAGCCCGTTACTGAGTACGAGGCGATTCGAGAGAAGGCGGCTAGCCAGAAGCGGGACGTGGAGAAGGCACTCACCAAGTTTCTGTGCAAGACGTCGGAAACAAATAACCTCTTTCCCACCGAAGATAACATGTTCCCACGTGTGTATAAGTTAGACTATATTTTGTTTGTACATGCCCTAACAGGCGTATTTTTTCATTGACCCATCAGTTATTGCCTGCAAACCCGCGTTTCCGGCCTACGCAGCAGCACTGAATCCCACTGACCAAGTGTTTGATTTTGAAGAGTTGGAGTATCACTACCTGGTGGCCAACCGCACAGAAGATGCGCCCAGCAAAGGTTTGTGTCCTGATATGGATATGTACAAGAGTGAATCAGTATTTCACTGACGATTCAAACGTGTACCATTTTCAGAGGATGGCGAGGAGGGCGACAGTGATAATGAGGAGCTCGATGGTGACAAATCCAAGGAAGAAAAACCTGAGCTTGAGATTAAACCCAACTCAACAACAAATAAAGCTATATTGGAGAACCCCAACATAGACAATCCCTACTTGCGTGCTGCAACATTGCCCAAACGTTCCAAGGCACACAGTGACGCCGGCGGCCCACGCATACTGGCTTCTCGTAATATGATATCCGGCACCATGCCTCCACCAACGCCTTCAACCTTAGAAATAACTAAAAGTAGCATTTAACATTTGTAATATAATTTATTAGACGTAAATAAATACTTATTTTTTCAAAAACCATTTAAATAAAAATGTATCGATAAATCAAGAGGAGCACGAATCATCGTACACCTTTGCTAAGTGGCAACGCCGCGCAACCATCAGCTGTTCAGTAGGCCGCATCGGCATGCCAGCCAAGTAAATATCTGCTCGCGGTTTTATTTATATTATTTTAAGCAATTTTTAACATAACTTCGCACTAAAATCTTATTACTGGAGTACCAAATCTGCACGTCTTACACACATTTATTCCGAGAAGAGTCCCCTGCGGTAATAACATGAATTTCTTGCGGCAAACATTCAATGTTACGAAACAGTTGACGGCACAAGGTAAGTTTGCACCGATTCCAATTGACGTTCAAGTAGTTACTATATTTCGCAACCGCCCTGCCTATTTCCTATGCGTGCGCGGTATCCTCATGTTTGACTAGAGCCACCCGCGCATGTTTTTTCAATGACTGTGCGCTCTTTCTATTTATTTATTGATCCTTCCTCCCAACATCGACAATGATTTGTTAAATGTGTTTGCCTCCGTTTTCAACTCTTTCGAACCGCGATCCGCGTCCCATGTTCCGAGAGCCACGAGTGGAGTGCGCATGGCCGGCTTGCTCCCGGCGCGCTTGTGTGTTTGTGTCTAACCCCCTCCACAACCCCTTTTCCAGCTCGTTTTACCCTGTGAATATTTTTACAGTCATTTTCTCATGTGTCATGGGTGTCCCATTTGGAATTTTAATTAAAATTCGGCCGCATAACATGCTGTCAATTGGCATTGACATGGAACTTACCGAACAACAATAATTTGCATGACACCGACACAATCGCAGAAAGGACACACACTCGCACTCGCACCCACGCACAGGTGTGAGTGGTGTGTCCTGTGTTGGGTCAGTTTGGGATCGCGACAGACAATAGGATCAATCTGTTATTGAACCGTTTTGTTCCCATGCTTGGCGATCGTTCCGCTTATTGTTACCTGTTGTGTGTGCAGATTTGCGTGGGGTGTTTGCATGTACCGGTGTGTGTGTGTGTGTGGCATTTAATTAAAACTGCTTGCCGTTTTAGATTTGCATGATGCAGCGTACAGTTCCGTACATAACTCTATCGATATACATAGCTGCCAGCTGGCCCCAGCGCTGGGTTGTTGCCTGATCTGCTCCTGTTGTCAATGGTCAAGAAGGCATTCGAAATGCGGGGAATAGAAAGACAACCCCTGACCGACAATGAATAAAGGCTCTGTGAATGCATCTTGCACACTCTTTCAATTATAAAAGGCTTGAGAGCGCGGTTAGAGTTTTTGTCCATAACGCGTCATTTGGCTGCAATTATTTGGCGAGCCAATCCGGGTATTCACACACTCACAGACAGACACACGTACCCAGAGACATGCACATGCAGCACAACAAATATTTTGCGATTTTCACAGAGATTAGCCACAACAAAAGGCCAATGGCCATTGTCGTAGCCGTTGCCGCTGCCGCTGCTGCTGCTGTTGTCCAACTGTCCTGGCTGACCCTTTTTGTGTGTCTATCTGTCATGTTTCGTCTGTCAAATAATTTAAGCCGCTCGCATAGGTGCCCATTTGGTATGTGCAATTTAAATTAGTACAGTTGTGCTCGCTTCTTTTCTATATTTGCAGCGCTCCAGAGCAGCTATGTGAACATGGCTTTGCGGGGCATGGCCTCATTGAATCAAATGCACCGGACTGGACCGCACATTAAAAAGAGGCCGCCACGTCAGCCATTAGATGGCAAACCTTTTGCCAAGGGGGTCGTTCTTAAGACATTGATCAAGAAGCCAAAGAAGCCCAACTCGGCAAATCGAAAGTGCATCCTCGTTCGTCTGTCCACCGGCAAGGAGATGGTGGCCTATATACCCGGAATCGGACACAATCTGCAGGAGCACAACATTGTGCTGTGTCGCGTGGGACGTCTGCAGGATGTGCCTGGTGTGAAACTGAAGGCAGTACGCGGTGTCTACGACCTGGCACATGTCATCAAGAAGACCTAATAAATCCTAGACTTAAACTCTGTCCTCTGTAACCTGTACACACCGATAGCCAAGAAATGTCCAATCATTCAATCGTTACACACAATCCATTGTTATTATTATGTACCATTATTTTTTTATGGAAAATTATGCTGCTCAGCCGGATTAGTGTAAGTAGCCCAGCACAGCATAGCACGGGCACAGGCACAGGCTAAAGCACAGGATATGTAGACGCTCAGCCATCAAGTGGCCTCTCACTTCGACTCGGTCGTCTTGTCGTAATCTTAAGTTAACAGGACAAGGGCGGTTCGGGCTCAGGCCCGGCCCAGAGTTCGGGCTCTAGGGTGTCTTGTGATGAGCCAAGAAATTTCTTAACTGCATTTTTACGCTTTAACAAGCAAATCCTTTTTGGAGAATCTGTCCGCCTCTCCCTACATTCTGGGAGAATTTTATGCCAAATAATCTTTAGCTGAAATGGGCGATATTTAGCCATCCACTTTTCACAGCAAGCACTCTAGGAAGATTTTACACTGACGAAGTTGTTAATATGAATATTATCTACAACGGCATTAAAAATACTATCTCTGTACATGCTGGAATATTTTATTTGATAATTTAACTAAATTTTGATTTGACTAAAATTTAATAAGGCCAGGAGGATAAAGAACAGATACATTACATACATTACACGTATTTATCCAAACATTTTCCTTAAGTCAGTAACATGTCAGAACGGTTTAAGTCAACTTTTGGCTGTATGGATTTTCAATATTCATGTAAACTGCAGAAATAAATCGAATCGAAATCAAAGTAAATGAAATTAAAGGAACTCCGATCGTGACCAAAGCGATAAGTGATCGCTTGGGTGGTGATAATCATTATACACAGCAAACTTAAATACTGTAGCTTCAGAATTGCGCTTTGATATTCAAGTTTGATCGATTTGCGGGGGCGGGAGAAGGCGTGGCACAATTAAAAAAAAATAACGAAAGCTATTGTTGAGCAATCAAGAAGATACGATTCGCCCAACCTTGTAGTTGCGCACGAGAAATGTTAAAAGATGGCGCCATTGCAAAAGGTTTTATAGCGATCAGCTATGCTTCCTCTTAAACCCATATACACATACACACACTAAGACTAAAACGAAGCGAGACAATTTGATGCAATGACGCAAGTAGCGGAACTATGAAAAACGTTTACTTGAATGTATATTATCCGATCGACTTAGGCATCAGGTGCACATTGTTAGCATCTTTGTATGTGTCGAAGAAGAACGCTATTGCTTCAATACTATGCTTAATATTAAAAAATTATTCATTTTCGCGGGCGAGGCATTTTAAATTTGAAATACATTTTATCTGCGTATATTGCTATCTCTATCTTTTGTAATAGCTAAGATCTAGACGTTCATCCAGGCAGACGGGCAAATGGACATGGCTCAATCGGCTTGGCTAACGATCCTGGGAATACATATACTTTGTGGGCTCTGCCACGCCTTCTTCTGCCTTTTTAGTTAGTTTACCAATTATCGACTTGTTTCAAAAAACTTCGAGACAGTGGAATTGACACGAGCTTTGACGCAAAATTTGGTAACTTTGCCCCTTATAGTCAGAAGAACAATCGAAACGGGTAAGACGGCTATTCCAGTATCAATACTGATTCGGTAATACTGATACTCCTTCTGCCTGTTACGCACATTTCGACAACCCGAAAAGAACTTGTTTTTATTTTTTAAATCCATGTTTTAAAAACAAAATTGCATTGCACTGTCGCATATAAACCAGAATCTGTCATTTAATAAATCTGCAGAGGCTTTATTGACTTTTACATATTTTTCAAAAAGGGCAAAACTGAACTCTTTGCTGTGTCCCCCGAGGACAGGGAAGATCTTCCGTGCCGACTCTCATCGATTTCTGCGCTCTAACGGTTCCCTGGTGCGATTACAGTTAAGCAAACACGTCAAGGCAGCGTTTCATGTAAGCCGACAGCAGCGATTCCGATATCGAAGATGACATCTCTCTGCGTTGACCACAAGCAAATCCTTTCGAGAAAATGCAGCCGACAGTCGGTCAACAATGGGTCGGGAACAAGCAGCGTTACCGTTAGCCGCTGACCGTTAGCATTCCGACTGCCTGATTGAGCCATTATGACAGCAGATGAGCCCGAAGACGAGTACAAGACGGATAAAGACGGTGACAGTTTACTTTTCTTGTGTTTGCCTTCTGCTTGTTTTGTCCTTTTGTTTTAGCGTTTTTCGCTGATTTTTTGCTGAGTCAAGTTGGCTAACATGCAGCCAGATCCCTTTTGTCCTTAAGCGTGCATAATTTTTATCAATAAAGTTAGCACTGTCTATCTACACACACACACAAACATAACATATATGGACATATATGGACATATATGTAAGTATATAAGCACTGGTCATGCTGCAGGACACGTCGGTACTTCCGTTGAACCCGTAGTCGTTCATTGTTTTGTCGTAAGAACTGTAAAATTTGTCAAATGACTAATGATTAGCCAGTCGACCAGTCGCACAGTCTTGCGAATATTCACACATCTCAGCTCTAAGATCTGACCACATTTAAAGTCAAATGCAATGATCGTGGGACGAAGATCTTTTACTATGCAGTGTAAGTGAAAAATTCTTTTAAAGAATGCCCATATTGCTTCTCTCCATTATCTTTTTAGCGTCGCGTTTTACCTAAATTTGCAACAAAGCCGATCATTTTTTGTATCTTTGATATTTTCGACTGCATTATAGATTCTACCTTTTGCGGCAACGTAAGCTTCTATTTTAATTATAAAGATGGAATTATATAGATAATCGATATTCTAATTTTCTTTAAAATTTTTTAATATTTTAACAGTCGCATGTCATTTTCATCTAACATAATTGTATGCCGATTTATGAAACAGGTAATACTGCCCTAAATTATTGGAAATCACTCGTGGGCCCGATATCCAAGATTCGAAATAAACTTATGAAGCATTATATGTACTTTTATGTTAAAGTTGGGGTCCCTAGCTTTTATAATGGCTAAGATTTGCGTGCACACACAGATAGACAAACCGTCATGATTAAATCGACTTAACTATAGATTCTGAGCAAGAATGTTGTGTATATACATCTGCCTCTAACTGACATTTGTTTTTTAAAGGTCGAATGGCAGGAAAATTTAGTGAACTTAATTCTTTCTATAGTCTACTGCAATCATAAAATAATTTAATTAAAGAGATGAAATAATAAAACATATCAATTATAGATTTTGAAATTCTCTTAGCTTTTCTGAGTGTTAAAACAAGTAAAGAAAGCTACAGTCGAGCGCGCCCGACAGTAAGATACCATTCGCCCAGTTTCGAAACAAATTATCACACATTCAATTCCATCAAAAAAACGCTGCATAAGTTTATTCGCCACTTATTGTTTAAATTAGATCTATTTTTGAATAGCGTCATCTACATGTGAAAACTGTTTAGCTTTATACACGCTACGGCTGAAACGAAGCATCGTGACGATGACGTCACGACGCGCAGCACAGGCACAAGCAGTGGAAGTACGGAAAACGGAAACATGGATAACTTCTGTGTTTATCGTTCGATTGGATTGTAATTTGGGAAATAGATTTATATTGCCATTATTTATGTTCATACCAAAGCAGAAAGCTGTAACTTTAATACTTCTCCTGATAATCGTGGTTATGCGTGATCGATTTGCGTGGGCGTTGGGCGTGGCACCTCAAATTTCAAATAAATTTCATCTGCGCATGATTTATATGGACCAGCATGCCAAATTTGGTGTCTGTAACTGTAATACTTTCCTTAATATTCGTAAATTATCGATTTGCGTGGGCGGTGGGCGTGGCACTCCAAATTTGAAATAAACTTGATCCGCGTATGGTATACAGGAACCATCATGTCAAATTTGGTGTCTCTAGCTTTGGTAATAGCTGAGATCTCGACGTTCATACAGACAGACGGACAGACGGACATGGCTCAATCGAGTCGGCTGTTGATCCTGAGCCAGAATATGTATACTTTATGGGGTCTGCCATGTCTCCTTCTGCCTGTTAAATACTTTTGCACAAACTTAGTATACCATTTTTGACCATTTTCAATGGTCGAATGGTATAAAAATTGAATGGAACTAAGAGCTCGAAAGATTATTGTTGCCTTTCTGCCCATGTACCAGTATTTTAATTGTATATGTTAAATACATCTTAATGAAATTTGGCAACGGGAAAGCGAATATCGTAAAACCTACAAATGTATATCGTATAGCCAGTATTGATCTAATTGGCTTGTTGTGGTTTATTTTTAAAATCACTATATTTAAATTAAACTATCCAAACTTGCCATGATATCAACAACTGTCTTAAGATTTCCACCAAAACTTGATTATTAAGGCTTTAACTGGTGCTAACACGATCACACAACTTAAAATTTACAGATAATGTTTTATAGTGACCTTATACGAATGTTTGGTCAATTAAGGATTTTATGTTATATATAATATATATTTAGTTAGTTTCTAAAATATTAAAAAAAATATAAAAAATGAAGAAATCAAATTTTGGTTTTTTGATAAAGTTAAAAATACAGAGCCACAAAATATGGACAACTGACAACTATTTCTCACTAAGTCGCTTCTACATAACCTAACTTACTCGAATGTTGAAGCAAGTTGCAATGCCATCGGTCTCTAGAAATAGTTTCATCGTGTGCACTAATGTCTGTTTATTCAGGCTTGCTAGCACCATTCGTGGAAACTGTCAATTGCAATTGTCCTGCAAGCTGTCCTAAGATGAGGCCTGATGCCGATTTCCAAACGGTTTGTTTAATTTTTGACACGTGTCTCCGCTTTGGGGTTGGTGGCATTAGAATCAACGTTACTTATGTGAGCGAAACGCAACCCTGTGGGTAGCTTCAACCCCTTCGATGCTCGTACAACCCTTGCCTAACCGCATCACATCATCGGATAACCACAAAATGGCGTTACGTTATTATGATTTCCGAAATGGCGTTGAAATTATAAAATTGTAGTTCATGGTATTCTTCTTGTGCTGCTAAGCTCCATTCCTCGGGGATCGATTGTTAAGTAGAAAAGAAACAAAGCGAGAACAACTGAAAGACGATCTAATTGCTTGCATCGTTTTCTTCGCAGTTTTTTTTTATTTTCGGGAAACAAGGAATTCAAATGTCAACTCAAGTCAAAGAATGATGCATAACCGTTGAAAGTGAGCGCTAAAGATGCGGCAATCCAGATAGTCCGTAACGAACAACATCATTCTCCTGCAATCACTGGTCGGCACAATGGGTGCATATGCCTAAAAAAAGAGATCAAACTGGCTTTTGTCGAAATGTCAAGAGATTCTGATCCCGAAGATGGACAACAAACAACGGGCGGGCGTTAACCGCACAAAAAGGTCGCTCACGGCAGCAGCTACAACAGCCAATTGTTTGGTGTGTATCTCTCGGTGTTTGTGTAGCTGTAAGGGTGTGTTTTTGTGTGTGTATGTGTTTGCCCACGTGTAGCGCACACTCCAATGGCAAGAGATCGGGTACGGGGCAGGTGAAAATTTGCACATATGCGACAGGGTGGGATGCCGGGATTCAACCCTTCACGGATCGTGCTGATCATGGACCCTGATCTTATCCGATTCGCCTGCGGCGGGACACACCTCGCTATCGCTGTTGACATATCGCAAAAACTGCAAATCGGCGTTGGGAATTCAAAATTCGTTTGTTCATCCATACATATAATCCTTTTATAAGGCGGCACGATCGATTGTATGTTTGATCGACCGATCGCATGCCAAACGCTCGCTGAGCACGTGTCCTGCAGTACAAGCCGACTTTCTATTCTTTGGAAAATATGTTTGCTTTAAAAACAGAATTTTGAAAAAGTTTAGTTTGTTACCTGATCGTATGTTTATCCTTATTAAAGCAAGTAAAATATGAAGTTTTGGCTATCTAAATTCTAAATAACTTATATTTTTATTTTTTATGCGATTTTAATAAAGTGTTTAGTTATTATTTGAGCTGTGGTAATTATTGTATACACAAAAAATGAAGGTATTAGTTTCAAACATCCGCTTAAAATTGTATTTTTTATCAATAAACGGGGATGGCAAGGGGCGTGGTCTTATTTTAAAAACAAGTAAGAAGGCTACAGTCGAATGTGCGTGGTCAAAATTCAAAATAAACTTGATCAGCGTGCAATAATAACACATATTGTCACCAAATTTGGTAGTCCTAGCTTTTATAATAGCTGACATCTGGGTGTTCATACGGACAGACAGACAGACAGACGGACACACAGACAGACGCACAGACGGACATGGATATATCGACTCGGCTGTTGATCCTGAGCCAGAATATATACACTTTATGGGGTTGGAGATGTCTCCTTCTGCCTGTTACTTGCATTTTCGGTTTGAATAAAGTTATAATTCCCTTTTACTCTATGAGTAGCGGGTATAAAAATATATGGTATTTTGGATTTGTCGAAATATGCGTAACAGGCAGAAGGAGGCATCTGTGAGCCCATAAAGTACATATATTCTTGCTCAGGATCACTAGCCATGTCCGCCTGTCTGTCCGTCTGTCTGTTTGTCCGTCTGTATGAACGCCTATATCTCAGAAACGTTTCCTATAGATTTGCACTGCGCCCACTGCAAGCAAGCAAGCAGTGTTTTTTCCAAGCAGTGTTTTTTTCCAACTGTTCGTCGTCAAACTGAAAATTATATGGTTTGTTTTTTTTTAATACCATTGCACATGGCATATTAATTTCGGCCAAAAGTATGCAACGCACTTTAGGAGACATCTCCGACCCCATAAAGTGCATATATTCTTAATCAGTATGAAAAGGGGAGTCGAACTAGCCATGTCCGTCTGTCCATCCGTCTGTTTGTTGCAACGCAAACTAGTCTCTCAGTTTTAGAGCTATTTTGATGAATCTTGGTATTCATGCTTCTTATTGATGTACACTGTAAACAAGTCGGAGCGAGCCGGATCGGACAGATATATCGTATATCTGCCATAGAACCTATCGATCGAATTTTTCTATTTTTTAAGATATTGCTATGAAACTTTCCCGATATATGATTCTCTAGGTAGGGCCTTTAAAGGCTATCAAAGTTTGATCGAAATTGGACAGATATATCGTTAAGCTGCAATAGAACCTATCGGCCGATTTAATATGTAGAGTAACTGCAATGGTATAAAACCTTCAGCGTGTCGAAGGTAGCCTTTCTTGCTTGTTTTACTACTGCCTAAAAAACAGTTACGATCGCTATAAGTATGTGACATACATATATGAATTTCTATCATATTTCCTCCAAGTACTTTAGGACACCAAACCAAGTCACAACGATCGCTCGCTAGCCTAATCTGACACCTAATCTCACGCCTGATCGCCTGCCTGATCGTACCTTCGTGTAAGTAAAATCGCGCCCTTCATAACTCTGGCAAAAGTTCAGGCTTTAGGGGGGCTTGATCTAAGCAAACTTGGTGAGCAGATAATCCCGCTGATCGGGCTGATCAAGTAATTTTTCAATTGACCTACAAATTTACCTAATCCCCGCAGTGGAAATGAGAGTAAATTCTGTAGTGGGTGCAAGTGTATCTGCATCTGTGTGTGTGGGTGTGGGAATTGTTCCAGCTACGTAACTTTGATTGCCTAGCAGCGGCAACTGTTACGGTAAGCGGTAATCGCCGGATTTACGCGAAACTCTTGCAATAGGTAGCGCGCAACAATAAATTGAAACTCGCTCGGCAAGTAACATATTTGGCAATATACGAGCAAACGAGCTGGCTTAATCTTAGGTACGCTCCTGATCCGGGGCTCGCTCCCCGGATTGTCTTGAGCGTAATCTGAGATTAAATTAAAATGTCGCAGGCGCGCATTCATAATCGGGTCGACGACAACTGCTTTCGTGTAAATCCGCCCGTCTGGGCTAATCCTTTCGCTGCGCCGTGCCGCGCCGTCCCGCCTCGCGTCGTGTTCAGCTACCTGCGCGACCCGCGCGACCCGTGCGACCCGTGGCAGGCATGCAACAACGCGCTACACACGAATTAACCTGATTAAAATTGTATTTTTCCCAAATTGATGGGATTAAGTTCCGTTCAAGTTCCTTTAACTCGTTTAAGCTACCGGATTTAGTTCAAGTGCTCGACATGCTGCGATGACCTGCAGAGGATCAAGAGAGGATCTGGGTCGGACCCGTTGCGGGTCGGACCGTCTTTGAGCCGCCGTTGATCCGGTTTTTATTGGGCTGGCTTAATTAGTACAATTGTTTACAAAATTTACCTTTCGTTATGCTGCGATCCACTTACCGAGTCCGCAAGCAGCCACTGCACTGCAGAATCTTTCGGGGTGTGTGTGCGGGTGTACGTGTGTTTGAAATCCGTGGCACGCACACGCCCACAGCTCGATCAAGGGCAACGTGTGAAGCGAACAGATTGAAATTCTATTTAAAAATTAGACTAATCCACAGCGAAGACACTACCGAACATTCCACCAACTGCCTTACCTGTTCGCTTTGACCGGCCTGTCTCTCCCTCCCTGCCCTGCCCACGCCTGCGTCCTGCTCTTATTCCCGTTAAAGACAACTGGCTTATGCAAATATCGCTGAACCACAGAACCCGCAGCACAACACAAAGGATTCCCGCTCTACAAAAGGAGCGTGGTTTTTTTTATTGGCCGCGTTTTTTATTGCGTCAGTTATCGAGAGATCATCGATGCTAATAGACATCATTATAGAACATTTTGGGGAAATAGAAATATTGTAACATAGTATTACACACTATGATATAATGTGAATATTAAATTACATCGAAACTGACAAGTCAAAAATACATACATATGTATATAGTCAAAAATATATAACATATATATAAAGAGTTAAGAATAAAATGCGATAATATCCTTTTTCCAAGGGAAACTTATTCAAAATATTTGATATTAAAAACATGAATTAGCGTAAGTTCTCTAGAAAAGAAAACCGCAGCCCAACAAATTTAAAGTCTATAAAAAAAATGTTTTATTTACATATTTGTATTTTATTTTTAAAAGCATATTCTACATTAACTAATAAAATATATTAAAAATATTTGAATGCAATGTCAAGGAATTGCGAATGTTCTGTTTTAAACATTTGCTGTTAACATTTGCTGTTTTAAACATTTCTGCGGCACATTCTACTTTGATTAATTTTCTTAAAGACCATCATTATAGAGCGTCAAAAATATATTAAATATATATTTAACCAAATTTAAACATATATTTCTCTCTTCTAACTAATTTAAAGAGTAATAAAACAACATTAAAAGTATGATGGAACATGTGGGTTGCGTCAGTATATAACATTTACTTTTAAAAAAATACTTAAAACTTGTAAGTCAAACCAAACACATTTTTAAGATAATTCAAAACATAGCATTTTAAAATGAATTGCATTAAAATATTTCATTACGTTTCGCTGATTTAAGTGCCTGAACTGGTTTTCGAGTTTTTTTGACTTTTGTCTACGTCGTGTGCAAATGCCAAACATATTTGTGAATATTTAAAAACCGAAAAATTGTCGAATACCATTTAATGGACTTTGAAAATCACGAAAAAAATTGAGAAAACTGATATTTGTTTTTTTTAAAGTAAAATAAAAAACAAAATATATAATTTTCAGTTAGACGCCCAGCGGTCCAAGCAGTTGAAAAAAAAAACACTGCCTGAAAAGCACTGCTTGCTTCCTTGCAGTGGGCGCATTGCAAATATATATGAAACTTTAAATAACTTTTATGTTCATTATCCGATGGGAACCAAATTTTAAGCTATCGTTTGGGTGGTGATAGTTATCAGCTTATAGAAATAAAAAAAAAATGTTTAATACAAATTTTACAGCGTATGACGCACATCAGTGTTGTTATCAAATTTGGTGGCTTTAGCTTTTTTAGTTTTTGAGATATAGGCGTTCATACAGACGGACAGACAGACATGGCTCAATCGACTCGGCTAGTGATCCTGAGCAAGAATATGTACTTTATATATTACTTTATAAAATAAAGTCTTGGCACATGTTTTTTTTTTTTTTGTTTGATTATGTACGAATGTCCTATATGCTATGGAAAGTGCTTCCGCTTGAAATCACTTCAATTCCGCTTAGGGGTGATACACAGAGCACTTAGCTTCTTTTAAGCTGTTTAAATTTGTTTTTAATAAGTTGCGATTTCATCCTCGAAATGCAGTTCGATTATAATTTTCAAACTGAGGGTCAGCAATTTTACGTTTTTAAGGCTTTTAGAGCTTATAAATAATTTCAATGTAAATACATTTAAATAATAGTTAAATTAAGCAAAAAATATTACTAATATAAATTAAAGATCAAAAAAATACCAAACCAACTTTGAAAAAAGAATAAAACAATTGGCTTATTAAATACTTTTAATACAGCCCGGTAAAAACATTAAAATTATTTAGGAAAATCTCTGATTGGAATTGTCTGGAACTGAATTTAATTTGCAATTCATTTTTAGTGCACAACTAATTAGTTCTATAATTTTTATACCATTGGAGATGGTATATTAATTTAGGGCTGAAGTTTGCAACGCACCTTAGGAGACATCTCCGACCCTATAAAGTATATATATACATTCTTAATCAGCATAAATAGGGGAGTCGAACTAGCCAAGTCCGACTGTCTGACTGTCCGTCCGTCCATCTGTTGCAACGCAAACTAATCTCTCAGTTTTAGAGTTTTATTGCTACCGGCTGTCGGAACAAGCCGGATCGGACTGATATATTGATTAATATTATATTTAGAGTAAGTGCAAGGGTATGAAACCTTCGGCGTGCCGAAAGTAGGTTTTCTTTCTTTTTTCTTATGATATACTCGTAATTACCTATATAGTATAAGTATACTATAGTATAGAGTATTATAACATACTGCAAACCAACCAAACTGTATTAAACAGGCAGAAGGAGTATAGTATTCTCAACAGCCGAGTCGATATAACCATGTCTGTTCGTCATCCGTCTGTATCACCCAGATCTCATCTATAACAAACTTGGTGATAAAATGTCATATTACTGTGCGCAGATCAAGTTTGTTGTAAAGTTTGGCCCCGCCCCTTTTGCCTAAGCAAATCGATTAAAATTAAATTGCAAGCGCAAATATGGGGCTACAATATTTTTTTTTTTGTTTATATAATAATTAATTACCAACTAAATTTGGAAAATAACATCGAACAATAAACACATAAGTTCAAGTTCAAGTTAACGGCAGCGCTGCTTACAGCTATGGAACACGTTGAGTTGAATAAGTTCTGTGCTCATTTTCCGATTGTTACCAAATAGTTATCATATAAACCGAAAATGAATATGGAATCCATTTTTTTCGATTCTCCTTCTGCCTGTTACATACATTTTCGGTTTGAACAAAGGTTTAATACCCATCTACTATGAGTAGCGGGTATAAACATCAAATTCCTAGTTACCTTGTAGGATTATATTCACTAGATTATATTTAGAGAGCGTATATATCATTTATGTATGAATAAATTAAAATGTCACTACATATTTTTATGCACATAAAAAAATTGACAAGACCCCTAGTGATTTTTATTGATCTCCAGCATTGGTACTCTTAAAGCAACTTAAGATTTTTTATAGATTATTTAAAAGTTTCTTTATAACTTTTATTCACGATCAAAATCGTAACCCTCCTTAATTTCATGCGACCATTAACGCGCATCTGAAACGGATTAGAGACACGGGGCACAAC
Organism: Zaprionus ghesquierei; assembly: GCA_018904095.1. NCBI lineage: Eukaryota > Metazoa > Arthropoda > Insecta > Diptera > Drosophilidae > Zaprionus > Zaprionus ghesquierei. The sequence goes on from JAEIGP010000841.1 coordinate 1,119,218, forward strand.
ATTGGCGCCTGCATAGATCGAATGGGTTTGTTACCCAGAAGAAGAAGTCGAAGTGGAAACAAATTTTTCGCTTAAGCAAATAACAATGAATATTTATTTAAGAAAACAAACGCAGGCAGTAAATTTACGTTTTAGCTGACGAGATGACGAACCGATGGCAATGGCGATGGCGATGTCAGCCCAAAAGGCCTGTTGGTCATAGAAAAACAAATCGTTTGTGTGCAATGTCGAATCCATTGGGACTGGAAGTAAAACACGTGCCCACTTAATATCTGTAGTTGCCCATGTTGGTTTTGGACCCAGTTCGAATCCGTTTCTGAAAACCAAATCGGAAACGTTTCATTTCATTCAAGTTGAAAAAACAAAACTCACAAGTTTATGCAGTCTTTTCTACAACATAAAGTTACAATATGTTGTGCATTAGAGACACACACGCACACACACACACAAACGGACAGCAGACGCATGTCAAATGCAATACCCAAATTCGAACCCAATCCAAAGGATTTCATTGCCCATTCACGCCAGACGAGCGCGTGCGCGAGCACCGAATACGCCCCCTCGAGATTAATGAGGATGAGGATGTGTGTGCGGCGCTTGTTTTTTCGGCCTAGTCGAGTCGAGTCGAGTCTGCATCCCAATCCTTTCACCGGACACAAACACATGGCTGGACAGTGTATGTCCCCGGGTTTCAGCTGCTAACCATACTGGACATTGTGCCCAGCGCCTTGGGCTCATTAAGCTGCATTCCACTTAAGCATGAGTTGGCCCTTTTTTTTCCACTCTCTCTTTCTCTTTCTCTCTCTCTCTCTCTCTCCCTCTCTCTCCCTCTCTCTCTCCCTCTCTCTCTCTGTGCATTATAAATGACTAGTGCTCGAAGGTGCCCAAGTAACTCAGCTTGCTGCACACAGATTGGGCTGAAATTTTAAATAAACCTAGAGTCCAATGAATAGTCTAACATGGCACAAAATCGGTCAATTCTCATGCGGCAAACAGTGGAAATTTGTGCATAGTTTCCTCATACACACTGCTAACTGTTCTACAGCCAACAATGGCTATGGCTCGCGTGACTCCTAACAATCCCACAGTAAGTGGTCCCAGGCCCATTCTGAGTTGAGTCCATTCTGAGTCCTCTCTAATTATGCGTTCTAAATCGAGAGCGCCTCAAATAACTGAGAACGCAACATGAAGCGAACAGATATATTGCAGTTGCCAAATGCAAATGCACTAAGAAGTCAATTAATCAATCAGTCGCAACTTGTGGCAAATTGTTATAGACACTGACCGGAGCCGATGATCATTAGCAGCGGACCAGGAAAACCAGGGAGCAAGAGAGGAGACAGCGAGCGAAGGAGTCGTACAGTCGCGCTTTTGTCACAAAATTTGCTGGAAACCCTAAGCTAATTATCCTCGCTGACAGTCCACACAATGCTAGCGACTTATTTCCATCCATCTATCCAGTTACCATCTTGAGTCCAGAAACCCGAAGAAGTATCCACAAACATTCGTTTTGAATGGCCGATGGAAACTCTTTCATTTCATTTCTTCCCCGTGCAACTGATATGCCTAGCAGCTCTATTTTTGGGCAAACAAATGGTGCATTTTCGCTTTTGATAATGACAAAAAGATAAGGGCGAATAAATGGGCCTGCAATGTACAGGGGAAGCCGCACAGGCAGGAAGTACGGACCGAGGTCCGGCTAAGGACAAAAAAAAGGAGAGCCCGGAATTGCACATAGCCATCGAAGCGAATAAATTTTTCTTGTTTGGCCACAAAATTATGGCTGCCCGCAGCGATTATCTTATAACATTGACCAAAAATACTCGAGTACTCGAATTTCTGGCTTATTGACAAATTTCTTAAGATTCCTTTTTCCAACAAAAACAAATACTCCATGACAGTTACAACAGGTGTACGTGTGCGTGGTTAAGCCCTTTTATTAACCCAGTCTTCCCGCAATCCCACGTTCTTAAATCTATAAAAAATTAATGAATCAAATTTGAAAAAAATCGATTTCCGGAAAATAATAAAGAAATAAAATATTTCTAAATTTTTTTGCGATTTGTAGATAAACGCACCTATTCCTCTGATTTCACTTTTACGTGATTGAGATAATTAATACTAACAATATAAAAGTGTTAACATTTCTCTTAGATAATTTTGAATTTATAAATAACCAATACGAAAGCTACAGTCGAGAGCGCTCGACTGTTATATACCCGCTAACCAGCTGCTCGGCTACATCATATTTTGACTATAAAAAGCCATGGACTTACAATATTGATGTAAAGTCAAAATCTAAAATAGTAAAAAAAAAGTTTTTGCACACATTTAATTTTTCACGTGGCCAAAATTCAAAATAAACTTGATCAACGTGCAATAATAACACATATTGTCACCAAATTTTAAAGCCCTAGCTCTTTTAATAGCTGAGATCCATGTGCTCATACGGACAGACAGACAGACAAACCTTTTTTATAAAGAATGTTTACTTTCAACATTTTAAGTCGCCTCATTTCACCTTTTATGGATTGCAGATGTAAAATTTAGTACTATTTAAAAGATGACAGTACTTTCAAGTTTGCTCAAAATCTAATTCTTTAATGTATTCCTACCTTTGGTAACTGTACATATTTTATTCATATTAAAATTCATTTTCTTTTTTGACTGTTCTATCTGTAATAATCCCGTTTTACGAAATTTTAATATAGATTTCTTATATTCTTATTTTTTATAGAAATTATTTTTCTTAAACAATTTAATTCGCTTGATTTACCTTTTAATTAATTGCGGATATCAAATTTATTTACTATGCAATCTTTAACTCTATTTTAGACATGTAACCTCTTCGATAGTACTTTAAAGTTTCTTAAAAATCAAGCAGACTGATATGTGTACATGATTAATTGTAACATATTTTATTTAAATTAAAATTTTGTGACTTTTTCGTCGTTCTAAGGTAAGGGTCCTTCGTTATTATTTTTCAGAATTAACTGTTATATGCCAATGCAAAGAATTGAATCTTCAAACAGACATACAAACAGACATGGCCAAATCGACTCGACGGTTTAGCTCGATCCAAAATATATACACTTTTACCTCGTTCTGCTTGTTTAAAACTGTTGCACAAACTAAATATACCCCTTTCATTAGGTAATTTTTATTATAATTTTTAATTAAACATGTATGTATAATACAATAATAACAAATAACGACAAATAAAGACTTAAAGCCAACCTTTCTTGACTCCACCTTCTTTTTGAATTAATGAGGTCATTTCTGTGGCCTGGGCCGTCAGAACTTTAGCAAACATGTCTGCGCGAGGCAGATCGATTGGCTTGCCCAAGATCCCAGGAAGGAAGTTAAGGGATGCGCCATGACTGGGTGACAGGGGGCATTTGGGCAACCCAATTTTAGCCAACTAATTCGATGGATGTCTGCGCTATAAATGTGTCAAAGCGCCAAATTGATGAATGCGTTCACGGCGTCCGAGCGGACACAACAAAAGGTTAGCTGAAAATCATCCACAACTCGCTTCTTCTTCTTCTTTCCAAATCCAAGCACCTCCCCGCCACCTCCCCCTACTCGGCACAATAAAATTGCGAAGTTAATGGGAGTGCGGCCGAAAAAAAAGGGGTTGACGCTGGGAATTGACAACAATTGTTGGAAATTGCCAACAGTGACCAAAACAGCGGTCAGCGTTGCGGCTACACACCCGCACAACCCCTCCCCCTCCCCTTCACCCCTCTGAGCACAGCCTCCTCTTTAATCACGAGACGCGCATCCGGTTTGTTATCATTAAGCAACAAACAGCAGCAGCAGGCGCAACCCTTTCGGACACTCTGATTTTCAGCCCCTGGCTTGGGATCTGGGTTGGATTCAAAGTCGGAAAAGGAGTCGGAGTCGGAGTCTGGCTGTGACTGCGGCTTTCTAATAATAAAAATGCCAGCGTTGTGATGCGGCGCTGTCTCCTGCTATTTATTTATTAAATGCGAGCCGCACAGCAGCTCCACACCCACACAAACACAAACACACACAATGGACAATGGACAATGGGCAATGGGCAATGCAGAGGGGTCAGCTGCCACAGCTGTCACATTTTCCCTAAGCCCCTCAGCCACGACCGCCCGTTTATAGGGCATCTTTAATGAAGTCTCGCTCCCGAAACTCGTTTTCCTTTCAGTCTCCGCTAAAAATGAAGTTAAAGTAGCAACGACGACGACGACGACGACGGCGACGGCGACGGTGACGGTGATGGTGACTTCGATGAGAATGGTGGTGGTGATGGTGTTGGTGGTGGTGGTGGTGTTGGTGTCGTATTGCGACTGTGCAGTCACGCTGATTGGCTGTGCCCCGTCTCCGTTTGGTTGCGTCTGCCAGCTTACGACATTCCATTTACGATATATGCTCAACAATAGGGTCGCAAAATGGCGTAACATTTGGCCAAGCGAAATGGAGTCGCGCTCCTCCGCTCGTTGCGCTGCTGTGTGACTATTTGAAGATTGTTTAAGAAGTTGATTCTATTTGAGCTATAAAAAAGAAAAGCAGCATTTAAGAAAGTTAAAAAAATTAAAAACTTTTTTTATTTTTATATACTTTGACTTTGCATTAATATTGTAAGTCCATGTTCTTTTACAGTCAAAATATGATTGTAGCTGAGTAGCCGGGTAGCGGGTATATAACAGTCGAGCATTCTTGACTGTAGCTTTCATACTTGTTTTTTGTAAAACGACTTAACCACATAGTACAAATACTTTTCGTAGGATTTGGCCGTTTTTCCTTTTTAAATATATTTTTGCTTATGTACAAAATATTGCAAAGTTTGTATTATGAAAATAGAAAAATAAATAAAAACGTAAATTTAAAATTTAGAGATTTAAAAAAAATGCACCTATAGATATAAACTTACACAATTCGAAAAGGTTCTATATAGAATATAATTATGTAATTTATATTTTATTTTTCCAAATATTTATAAAGAAATATTTAAAAATGGGAGAATTGAGTGTTTTCTTTTATTTGTATTTTCATTATAAATTTGCATATTTCTACAACTAAATTTGGTTTAACTTTCAGATTTTACTTAAGGTTTTGTTGTTGTTTTCTATAATTTTATATTTTACTTTCTTTAGTAGACTTCTAAATCACTTTTGCTTTGTACTACGTAAGACATCAATTTCATGCTCTCACATACGCTACAAAGGAAAGAGTTTACACATATCAACCTGGTATTGTTTGTGCCTTCAAGAATTTCTCTAGAAAATTCTCTGTGCAATCCAAAGAATATATTTGAAAATCTTTAGTAATTTGCACCTTTATAATACTTACTCATGCAACTTGTCAACTGCATGTCTGAACCCAACTTAACCGTTTGGCTTTTTGGCAGAAGTCAGAATGGCGATTACATTTGCAGTGCTGTGCTCGGGCTGCCATCTTGGTCTAATCGACAGGGGCTTAAAAAGAAGTCTAAGTCGCGGACTAAGGAGCTGTTGTTGTTCGACGGCTCAACGGACCGCGTCACGTAATATTATGCTAGATTAGCTCGATGTAGTCAGTTATACCTGTTGTCTCTGTTTGTGTCTCTTGATGCGGGTTCGCGCTTGTCTAAATATTTGCATTGCTCTTCCACGAAGAACGATAGAACGATAGCAGCAGGCGGATAAGGAGGAGGTGAAGCAGTGGCGAATGGCCAGAGCAAGAGCAACAGGAGCGGCGGGAAGAGAAAAGAGAGAGAGAGAGAGAGAGAGAGAGGGAGCGAAATTTGAAGATATTTTTTTTATAATTTTTGCAAGAAATACGAACAATACTCGAGGCAGTTGTCATGTTGATACTGTTGCACACTCACAGTTTGCCACCTACCATTCTCGTCTGACGAAAGGATTAAACCGCTTAAAGACCGTTTAATCTCATGGATTGCAGTTTTTGCCGAGTTTCGTGTGAAAACAGCAGAACTGAACGGAACTCGGAACTGTCGATGTCGTTGCCGTTGTTGGCCAACGGCTTTAGAGGGGTAACGCTCAAATTACGAGTGACACTGGGCCAAGAGTCACAGTCGAAATGGGCAAAAAAAGAAAGAGTTAGGCGGAACAACTTCACCTTAACTGGGAACCTTCTCGGGGCTTATCGCTCTTAACCTTTCCCATTCTCAACAACTTTGCTGTTCCGTTTTGATTTTATCGCACGCTTCCGTTGGACGAACAGAACGACAAGATCAACTCGAAGATCGTGCGAATTGACAATTGACACAATTACCAGGAGACCCACGAGGAGAGGACGCTCATTTTGACAGCAATTGTCTGGTCAACAATGTGAACCTGACCCAGCAGTACCTCCTTCGCCTGTGACTCCTTCCCCATCTAACGGGGTTTTGTAGGTGGCTTTGCGTTGACAACAATGCGTCGCAAAAGGTGTTAAATGTTCCGCTTGATAGATTGTGCCAGAGAGTTCCCGTTTCTCCTTCTCCTCCTCCTCTCCCCCGTCCCCGCACCAATCCCTCTACCCTTGCCTTTAGCGTTGCCATTTGAATTTTAAGACTTAATAATATATATATATATATGTATATATAATAATTTATGTGGGCAATGCGGCACACTCCTGCCTTGATGAACTCCATTTACCCCTGCCCTCGGCCATCACAATCTTCTCCCCCCACCAACACCCCTTCCCTGACAGCTCAGAAGTTAACGGTTTATGACAATCGCTACTGGCAGCTAATCAACGTCGAGATGCATAAAATTAAATGAGCAGTGAAAGGGCTGGCACAACGGCAACGGCAACGGCAACGGCAACGGTTATTATAATACCCGTATAAGGGTGCGGGGTAGGTGGCGGGTTCGGGAGTAGCTGGAAGGTCGCACTGTCCTGTGTGCTGAGTTATTAGAGAAATATTCCACATTTGATGCGCAGTTACAGTTGCAATTGTAGCTTCCCCGCTTATCTCTCTGTCTCTTGCATTCTCTCTCTCTCTCTTTCTCTAACTGTATGTGCCTCAAGTCTGCTACTTCAATCCGAACGGTTCGCACACACACTGATATTCGCAGGCATGAGACAATGCCTCTCTCAGCGTTGACAGTTCATCAAAACGAATGATGCATGCAAAATTCATATTGCCCATACGAAATCAATGCATACCCTACGCTGTTGAGCACATTGGCAAGCGAATAGCCGAAGGGAAGTGACTACATGATGGTAATCATTGGAAAAGCAATTAAGAATTTTTGAATCTTTAAAGTATTTAGCATGTTTCATATAGTCACCAAATATTATTATGTGGAATTTATTCTGAATTCCAATAGAATTTTAGTTAAATTATATAGTTTTATATAGAGCATTTGATTTAATATTAATACGTAAAACGAAAAATTAATAGAATTTCGTAATAAAACTTTAATTAGTTTTATTTAAATATTAAATTAAATATAAACTACATTAAACATTATAATTTGCATATAATTTGTATAGTTTCTATCAAATTAAGTAAGTTGCAAACAATGCAGCCTAACCTAATATGATAGCTCTTTTAATACATATTATATTTAATGCCTTACACGTTCTTAGTGTTAATTTAAAATGTCCCTTTCCAAGTTCCAAGTATTTTATAAATAATTAAAAGATTATCATGCAATGCAGGGTCATAAAACCTAGTTAAAGTATTACGTTTATCTCTTAATATATGTTTGTTTTTTTTAGGTTTTTTTATATTTTGTTAGGGTTTTACTCAAATATTAAATTGCACAGTTAACCTAAATAAATAATTAAAACAAAATATACAATTAATAAAATATCAAATTGATGTTAAAGTAAACTAAACTTAATTTCAGATTTAAATCGACTTCCTCGGCATGCATGTAGCGCACTTAGCTGCCGCCAATGCCGAACCAAACCCGTTGACTGTGGCCCATTGCACACGCATCTCCTTTCGTCTCAGTCTCAGTCGTCTCCTTTTTGTGTCTTTGCCTTCCCGTTAAATTTGTGCATGGTGGGCGTTGACGCACACAGAAACTGCTACTCCCACGTCGTGCTGGTGCTGGAAGAATGCGCGCTGCCATGTGGGGGGAGAGGGCGTCACCGTTGCCAAACAGGACAACGGCCACAATGCGCTCGGCGTAAGGAAGTAGCCAGTTAGTTGTGCCCATTTAAATAGTACTCAGAGACTATTTATGCTTTGTGTCCATACGGGGCACTTTGACTTTGACTTGATGCATAATATGGCATACATACACATACATAAGTAACAGGGTGGTCCAATCTGCGCATCCATCATCCAACGAAATGAGAATCGGAAGTGAGAGGAGGCGGAGGAGGCGGAGGAGGCGATAGGCAAATGAACTTTGCTATCGCTTGAGCCCATCCGAGCACACAAAATTTGTTTAACTCTTTCTGAACTTGAACATATTTACAGTAAGATTCTAAAATATTGACACAATGGCATGACATTAGATTGTCAATCGAAGCGATTGTATTGTCTGAGAGTTATTTGTTTGCTCTGTTTAAGCAGCACAAACTCGGCGAGTTTTAATTCGCTCAGATAGTGTAGAGAGACCTGATCTTGAACCTGTCTAGAGTCTACTCAGTCGGACTGAACTGGGTTATCAAAAACCTCAATATAATACATTGTAATGCAAGACGCCATTAGGGCAGGGGCCCCATTATACTAGCCAGGCCTAATGGTATATGCAATCTATGCGCCTCAATGAATTCACTTCCTACTTGGCCTGGGCCAGCGTCAGCGTCTGTGTCTGCTGTCAATTAAATAGATTCCATAATTAAGCAGCATTCGGCCGGGATTATGAATATTTCGGCCACTCTCGATACCTGGCGAGAGAGAGTGAGGGGGAGACAGTATAGGATAACAATTAGCAAAAGGATTTGCCTTTGGGACGGAAACAAACTAACGCTGCAACAGCAGCAGCAGCAGCAGCAGCAGCCCGGTGGACCTAACTCGTGTGTCCCTTTTAGTCTTTTTTAGTCTCGGCACTTCCGTGACGGAAGTGGTGTGTTTGACCTGCAGCCGGCGGCATCCAGTGCAAAATCCCCTTCCATGAGTATCTGCCGATCTCTTGTCTCTTGTCTATGCCCATTATCTGCGGCAAGTGTCTTGGCTTGCCATGCCGTCTGTTTCTGTTGCTGTTTATGCATTTTGCATATGCAAACAAACAACAAGTGAACAAGGCTGCCAGTCGGGATCGGGCCTAGTTAGTCTTTTGCCACAGCATGAAATATAGCACACTCCACTGGGCTTTTGTGCCAGGTGGACCCGGACACAATTAATCCCTGTTCACTTCCTAGGCCCGTTTCGTGTGCACCTGAGTCTGTTTTCCGCTTTCGCTCTTTCTCCTCGCTACTATCTCTTTCTTTCGAGACCTACAAACCCTACTACTTCCTCATTAGCATCCACGCCACTTCAGTCGAATTGGCTGATAGGCTTATACAACCGTCCAGACGTGGCTTAGCAATAACGTCAAACAAATATCAGCATCTTTAGGAATTACGTAGAGTATTTTGAAAGAAATTTAAATATGCTTATAGATGTATTTACATGGAGTTATTATATAGAAATTTAATGCAATGTAATTATATATGATTCTTCAAAGGAATTGAACAACTTTTGGAAAATAATTAAACTGAGAATATTAAGGAATAGAGGCTTTGCCATGTACCTATCACATTAGGAAATCAGAAAAAATGTTTATATTATATATTTAAAAAAAAATGTTTCATTTGTTTTATCAAAAAATTCATTTTAACAAACAAGTTTAAAGATTGCGTCATATGTTTCTGTATTATTTTGAATCAAGTAAGACTACCTAAGAGATTTCAGATTAACCGATCTTCTAAACTAAAAATTTGTCTGGCACATGATTCATACTAATAAAAGTAACGATAAGTAATGACGTAACGACGTACAATTAAGTGCACCCAACAGCCGAATACTCTTCGTCAAATTCAGAAAAGCGTTAGAATTTTTAAGATTACACTTTTAATTTCAATAACAAATTCCGGACGAATACTTCTGCCCCTATTATATAGAATTTATTAAATATTATTATATTCTTTATTTAAATATATTTTTTGGGCAACTCATGCTATTAAAAATCAATAAATAACCTATTCTACCTAATATAACGATTTCTTGAGACATTTGGTTTGCTTAGTTAAGAAATTTTTTAATTGTTTATTAAAAAAACCTAAACAGATTGATACTTATTGTATGCAATTTGCATACCATATATACATATGTACATAGTTTTTGTATTTTTTCAACAGGAAGAGAAGCGAACACACATACATATGTATATATGTATGTACCTTTATTAATAATTAATATAATTCTGCGAAACTGGTTTCAGGTAGTTCTGCATCGATGACATCGGGTCTGTCGCTGGCTGAAAGTCAACCCATTCTATCGATCTGGCTAAATGCAATAAAGTGCAAAAAATAAGTTTAGCAAACGCTATTAAGGCTCGGAGGCAAGGAGTTATGTTACTTCTGGTCGAGTTCTGGGAAAATTCGACCGTGTACGTGCTAGTACTATAGTACAGCAATATACGAAACCCCTTTCAGTCAATTAGTCGCTGATTTTCTTTGTGTCAGTTTGTTGCTTTTTGGCTGAAATTATAAAAACGCATCCACAATGAAGACACGGCGGGCGCGAACCCTTTTACTCGTTACACGATGTTTTATGGCCTGGCTTATGTGCACCTAAAAAACACATTCCTCCCGGGCCCGGCCCTATGTTCGCCGAAGCAGCGAAGCATCCGAATCCAAGTACGGGTCCATTATGCAATAAAAAAACGCGTCGTCTGTTTTTGTCGCCCTTTTGGGCAATAGAGACTAATGCAGATAGCGAAATATGTATAGCAGCAACCCGTTCGTAGTGCTGCTCTACCTGGTCATGCTACCTGCCCGGGTTGGATGAGCCCTTCTGTGCTCGGTTCGTATATTTTTTAAAGATTGAGCATAAAAAAACGCTCAAGGCCACCAGGTTACAAGGTAAAGGATTGTTGACAAATGTTGCATCTTTGTTCGCGGCCAAAAAACGGCGGCTAACTCATTATATTATTATCAACCAGTGATGCCATTGGCGATTTTATGGCATCTGCTTGCGCTCCGTTTTTTCTTTTTTTTCCTCCTCGCTGGCTCGTCCGGTATCGTTTTTTCGCTGAATCTGGCGGTTACTGCGAAAATTGCAACTCTTTTGCTACGCATAGCGACTTTTTATGGCCGCACCAGGTAAGGGCGCAACTCAATGAGGGGTTTTTTGCTCGCGCTTGTGTGTGTGTGTGTGTGTGTATGTGTGTGTGTGTGAGGGTGTGTGTTTTAGTTTTATCCACCATTTTTACGGTTGGATTAGCGTCGGATTAGCATAAGTTCGCGGTTTTTTTCTGGAGAGATTAGCGATCATTGTGGGTCGAATGCGCGAATTTTTTCTTTCTTTCTTCTCTTTTTTGACAACAAAAAAATGAATGAGAATGTTGCGCAATATTTTTAAGGGGTGTTAAATCGTAACCTGAAATAAGAGAAATATTCGATCAAACGAAAAAATATATGGTTTGGATTTTGAGATTTCAGAAAAAACTACACTATTATTAATATTATTGATTTTATTTTGTTAATTTATTTTTTTTTTAAATTCATGGTCTAAAAATGAATTTAAAAAAAAAAAAACATTGTTTTTTGTCGAAATGGGCGTAACAGGCAGAAGGAGGCATCTGCGACCCCATAAGGGGTCAGGATCACTAGCCGAGTCGATTGAGCTATGTCTGTCCGTCTGTATGAACGCCTTTATCTCAGAAACTAGAAAAGCTAGAGCCACCAAATTAGATAACAACACTCATGCGAGTCATACACTATAAATTTTTTACAAAAATTTGGGCCACGCATACTTCCGCCCCCGCAAATCAATAAACCAAGTTTTGGTGTGTATGATAACTATCAAGACGATCGCTAAAAATTTGGTTACGATCGGATAATGAACATAAAAGTCGTCAACGTTTCCTATAGATTTGCACTGCGCCCACTGCAAGCAAACAAGCAGTGTTTATCCCAAGCAGTGTTTTTCCCAAGCAGTGTTTTTTTTCCAACTGCTTGGCGCTTAACTGAAAATTATATGGTTTGTTTTTTTTCTTTTTTTTTTAAATCGCCTTCACCAATAACACTCTTCTCAATCTGATTTTTGTCATGATCTTAAAAAATGTATTATACAGTCAACACATGACTGTAGCCGTTCTTACTTGTTTAACTTAAAGAGTAACAGAGGAAGAATAAGTTAAAATTAAATATAAGAAAAATATTTAACATAAACAATATAATTATGATTGAAGCTTAAATAAGATATTTGATTAAATTTTAATTTTATTTGAGTTCAAAAATTAAAAATGGAATATAATTTATTTTAATTATAATATTTTATTGTATTATAATTTAATTAAATTTAATTCGGAGGAAAAAACATAATGGCAAACTAAAATGTTTGTAGACTTATGATCTCATGTAGCCTAGGGCCAACGGCTGGTTTTTTAAATGTTTTAAAGATTCTGTTAAATTTTACTTAACTAATTTCTGAGAGATTATGTGAAAAGATAAATTATTTTAAACATCGAAAACTATCCCATTTTCGAGCGCTCGATTCTATGATAGCTATAGAAAGCATATTATAGCAACCTTTTCATTACATTTTGACAGCACGGCACAGATAGTATAAATGCATAAACTAAGATAGGGTTTTATATCTTAAAATTAAAAACTATTTGGTTTTTCGATATTTTATGTGACTGATTTCTTTATTAAATAACATTCACACTCGGTAAGTTTAATAAAGATACTTCAAGTTCAGCAGAGTCAATTCCAATACATATTATTTACATTATAAGATGACTCACATCTTAGTTGCGTTATGATAACAATAAATCAGATATTTAAATTTTAAATTATACGTAGTCAAATTCGTAATCAATGGTAAATTTTGGGTATAAATTTTCATTGATTGAATCACAGAATTCTTTTTTTGTACATTAAAGCACTAAAAAAGCCGACTTCCGCTAGGCGGATGTACATATGCATATGTGTGTTTATGTGCGTGTGCGTGTGCGTGTGCGTGTGCGCGTGTGAGAGTGTGCTTGTGTCTGTGTGTGTTTGTCGCTGTCCGGAATCCAAAGGGACCGTTAGGACAACAGTTGAGCAAAATTCAACAAAGGCATAGACTATCCCACGCCACTCAAGTAAGCTGCGCTATCGGCGACGAAGTGACCAAGAAGAGGAGAGTGGATGAAGCATTTCGAAAGGATGTGCCCGGTAAGTAAAGAGTAAACAAGTCAAAGAACAAGGCAAAGACGACACTTGTTCCCATCAATTTGAGCCTTGTTTGGCGACATAAATTAATTGTGAAGACAGTAGGGAATCTCAAATCGGGTTAAAGTCTAAAATCACAAAGAAAGAGAGAGAGAGAGAGAGAAAGAGAAGGCAGAGTAAGGAGAACGTAGCTCGACCTTGGTAGAAAGGCTTGCATGCTTCCAGGAAGGTTGCATCGCATAATTTCCCTACCCGTTCGTTGCAAATGGCAACAGGATTGACTGGGTGGGATATACATACATATACATATATGCGAAAGGATGCGCTAACGCGCAAAGGGTCCGCCAACCTAATTTCCATAATTTGTCACGCACAATCATTTGTGCAAGATCTGCATAAAATTCGCAAACACTCACACACACACACACAAACGCAGACACATAGAAGGCTGGGTCTGGGCTGGTCAGCAAAAGGATTTAGAAACAAAAGCGCAAAACAAACGGATTTAACTATTCGTATCCCTTGGCCTCAACTCTCTTTCTCTCTCGCTTTCTCTTGCTGTCTCTCTTGCTCTATGTTTCTTCTTCTTTTCTCTGTATACATATGCATATGTTCTTGCACATCTTTTGCCCGTTCGCGCTGCCTGGACTGGCCTGGCCAGTTCGTACCCCTGCTGTGGCCTAATGAAAGCCAGGGAAATGATTCGCCCTAATTGCTGTTCGATCTAAATTTGCGAGCAGCCAACTTACTAGTGTTTAGTTACAATGATTTCGGAAATAATGATATCCGCTTAAATATCCCCAAAAGTTTTTTACACATTAGACAATCTACCTCAAGAAACATGAAAATCTCTTTGTGTTGCATTCATCTATAAAGCATAACCGCACTTAAATACCTTCCTTAAATACCCCCAAAAGTTTTCTACTTTAGACAATCGACCTCAAGAAATATCAGTATTTCCCTATATAACATTTATCCATAGAGCATAACCTCACTTTAAATAAAATTTTCCCATATTTTCACTCTTTCGTTGCGCGACAATTAGGTCGCGATTTTGTGTATTCCTAAAAAGTTTTCTTTAAAAAAACCAAGCAACTCTTACAATACTTTCTGGTTTTCCAAAGAAAAAAAAGAAGTAGGGAAAAAAGGGATATGAATAGATAATTTCAAGAATAGAAACGAATTTGGTGAACTGTAATACGCCAAATGAGCTATGAACAATGCAAGAGAGACTAACAAAAATATTCGCGAAAAACTGCATAAAACTAATGCATAAGGCAAGGGAAAGGAAAAGGAAAGGAAGGGGAAGAAGAAGAAGAAGAAACTAATGTCGAAAAGGGTCCAGCATTGGCAAATCTGAACAACAACCCTCGTAAAACCCTTTAACGCAGCATCAGGGGAAGAGACAGAGAAAGCGAGAGCAAGAGAGGGACGACGCAGCAGCTACTCACCCCTTTGCCTCTACACATATGTGTGTGTGTATGTGTGTGTGTGTGTGTTTGTGGGCTTGGCCTACCTGCCCCTGCCCCTGGGCACAGCCGCCATTGCTTTGGGCCGAGCGGAGTGAGTGCAACGGGAAATGAATGAAGCAAGCAGCAAGGGTGCTGCCGCTGCCGCTGCCGCTGCTGCTGCTGCAGCCGCCGTTGCGTCGGCGTATAAAAGGCACACAGAACGGGTAGTCGAAATCAGTTAACGTTCGACAACGTCAGCGTCACGTCACGAGCAGCAGCAGCACCAGCAACATTAGCAAAGACAACACATTGAGCTACGCTTTGGATTAGCCGCAGCCAGTCAATCAACCAAATCCAAACCAAGTTGAACCACCCAGGCACAGCAGAACTGATCAGCATGTTGATGCACGAGAAACTCATGGCCGGGCAGTTCTTCGATCTTAAGAGCGGTAAGTTAGCCACGCCTACTCTGCCAGCACTTCCAGCTTGTATGCTCATTCGATGCCTTCTCTTTCTTCCGCGCTCTTTTGCGCAGATCGCAAGCCTCTTTTGCACCACCATCACCAACACCAGCATCACACGCTGCAGCACAGCCAATTGCAGCAGCCGCACCAGCTGCACCAACACCACCACCACCACCAGCAGCAGCAACAGCAACACCATCAGCAACAACAGCAGCAGCAGCAGCCTCACTTGGGTCTGCCCAAAATTGATTTGTACACCGCCTACGCCTATCAGCAGCAATTGCTAGGCAGCGCAGCCGCCGCAGCAGCGTTCAGCCAGCAACAGCAGCAACCAGTTGCTGTACCCGCCGAGGTGTTGGATTTGTCGCGTCGCTGCGACAGCGTGGAGACGCCACGCAAGACTCCCTCACCCTACCAGACTAACTATAGCTACGGCAGCGGCTCCCCCGCCGCCTCGCCCACAGCAATTCCTAGCAATCTCTTGTACTCCGCACAGCCAGCATCCAGCCAACAGCAGCAGCAACAGCAGCAGCAACAGCAGCAGCAACTGGCCACACTCTATCCGGCTCTCTACTACGGCGCCAACATCAAACAGGAACCAACAGCAGCGTCCGCTATTAACAGCAGCAGCGCCACCGCCAGCCTGCTGCAGACCTTTGCCGCCGCCTCAGCAGCAGCAGCTGCCGCTGCCGCCGTCTCGGCAAGCGCTGCAATCTCGCCACGTCCGGCCAGCAATGCCAGCACCATGCAAATCGATGTGCTCGAGCCACCACAATCACCACCAACGGCTCCGGCAGCGAGCAGTGATCAGTACAGTTCTACAACACCCACAAGCAGCACAACTGCTCCCCTGGCGGCTGCAGTCTCTGGCAGCGCAGACAGCACCAAGAGCACACGCCCCTTTAAGGCCTTTCCACGTGATCCGCTGGTGATTGCAGCAAATTTTGCAGCCACCGATGTGTTGCTGGATAATCCACGTGTGGAGCGTTATACCGAGTACCGCAAGCGTGTACTTGAACAAATTCGCAGCTCCAATGGAGGCACTCGCACTGTGACCAATCCCAAGATGCGTCGCACCAATTCGCGCAGTGGCAGCGTCAACGAAGGCAGCTCGTCGAACAACAACAGCGAGAGCGAGGATCGTGCAGCCGCCGAGGAGTCCAGTGATTGTGATTCGCATGCGGGTAACTACGAAAAGTTGTCCACAGGCACAGGCACAGGCACAGCTGCCGGCACAGCTTCAGTGTCTACTGCAGCCGGCAGCAATGCCAACATGTCCAGCGGCGGCCAAGTGAAGGATGCAGCCTACTACGAGCGGAGGCGTAAGAACAACGCGGCTGCCAAGAAATCCCGTGATCGTCGTCGCATCAAAGAGGATGAGATCGCTATTCGTGCCGCCTATTTGGAGCGCCAAAATATCGAGCTGTTATGCCAGATTGATGCACTCAAGGCGCAGCTGGCGGCTTTTACGGCCAAGGTGGCTGTCTAGGGTTTTAGCTTGATATCGATAACGATAACGATAACGATACGCCATACGCTGCTTGTTGCGTTGAACGCGTTCGAGTCTCAGTTCCGTTTGGTTGCACATCACTTTGGAGAAAATATTTCGGTATTTGATTCATTCATATTGTACGAATCGTTTCGTTTCGAGGGGGTAGGGGGCAGCTTATCTGTGAATTCATTATCCTTCTTTCATGCTCACGACTCACACTCTTTCACACACTACCACAAAGAAGAGCTCTCCTTAGGTACTATACTTAAGCAATATTTTTTTCATCGACTCCTAAGTTATGCGTTAAGCTCTTGCGTTTGTAAAATGTAGTCCTAGGCGATTCTCGCAACCCTCACCAGTTAATTACTATGTATGCACTTTGGACACTGGCCCTTTTAATTGTATTTGTATAGCACCATCTAGTTGATAAGTGGATTTTTTTTCATATCCCTAAGCAGTAATGATAAGAGAAATAAAAATTATCAGAAAAAAAAAATACAAAAATCTCATAGGCGTAACGATTTTACGGTGGCGCCATCTGGTGTTGCAGTGTTTGATCTGCCAGTTGAGAGTTGCAGCAGTCAGCTTTTGTCCGGCTGCAACTTAGGGGGAAATACACAAAATCAAATGCTTCTTTGCTTTTTTTATACAGTTTTTTGAATTTTATTTCTCGTTTACTTTGTTTTCTCTCTCTCTCTCTCTTTGTTCTTTTTATTTAACTTGTTTTTTTTTTTCATTTTCCGCTTATTGCCCACATTAATACTAGGTGTACGCATTAAAGACAAAATATGCATATATATGTGTGGGTGAGTCGCGCACAGTACATATATGTAGTGTATATGTACGTGCGCTAGCTAAAAATGCTACATTTCATGTTGCTTTTCAATTACGATTTAGGTTTAGGTTTAGGTTAGATTACGTTACGTTACACACTAATATTACTGCCTATATCAAGGCTTAATGAACGATTTCTTGTCTCCATCTCAGATAAGTTTACTTTAGTTGGTTTACAGCTATATAGTATATATATATACATATACTATATATGAGTATAAACTGCTGGTGTATGTGGTTTCGTTTGTCATTAATTGGTAATATTCAATATGAGTTTTATAAGGCTAAATCGTTTACTAATGTGATTCTTCGCTATATGTTACATGGCTCAATCTCTCAATATCAATCTCAGTGTTGACGACAATTTACTGCTGAAAGAATCCAGTCCGAACCTGAACAAGCTACACTATATCTCATCATCCATATTCAAGTCGGTTTTCGTGTCTGTTAAAATAAAATTTCGCATAGTTATATACAACATGTACATACATATGTACTTATGGCTTATGGTTTGTATAAATACTCGTAGTAAGGAAAACTGTTTGAATTCATTTGTTTTTGTATCATTTTGTTTAATTTTTTTTTGTTTTTTATATATATTTTGTAGATACTTTTTATTGATATTTTTCTTTCATTTTCTCAATTAAATGCTAAAAGTTAATGGTAAAAAAAAAATGTACATATTTATGTATATAATATATATATATATATATATATATATATATATATATGTATGCATATATGTAGTTAATGTATAGATAATATATGTATGTATATATATAATGTATAATTAAAAAAGCTAATTTACACAAATATAAGTGACATTTTAGAGATAACAACATAGGTATCGGGGCCAGGGCATGTACTAGGATTATACAGTGTGCGAGTGTATGTGTGTGTATGGGGAAGTGGGGCGTGATCATATTAACTCGAACGATTTTGCGTGTAGTGTAAAAAAACTGTTACGTCTTGTAATCATAAACATATATGTATATATATATGTTAGCATATATGTTATATATGCTATATATATGTATATATATATATATATAATTATTGACCTATGTACAAACACGAGCACACGGCATACTCTCAATTCTATCAATCGATCATTATCATCTCAACGATGACTCCTCAACAGGCGCAGGGGGCAGGTGCAAAAAAAAAGGGTACAGTTCGCCTGGAAAATACGCAACGCTAAACGCTAAACGCTAATCGCTGCTTACCGCTAATCACTATCACTAGTAAAGTAGTATGTATACAATTTTGAATTTTCACTAAACATGATGTGCATGATAAGCATTATACAATTTGCTTGTTTATTCTGTGTCATTCTGCTTAATTAGTTTTCTATTGGATTATTTTCTTTTAAGTTTTTTTTGTATATAATTATTGATGATGCTGCTGAACGCGCCACTAAGCCACAAACTGGTTAATATTGATGAAGAACACATAGCAAACAGTTACGAATCATGTCTCCGGCAGGCATTGGTACTCATGTTGGTGTTATTCATCTTATGATTCTACTTGAGTTACAGTTGGTCTCTTATGGATTGTGCACTCATACATATATACACAGTTGTAAAATATATTTCTATTGCAAATGTTATACACACACATACACGCGCACATACACACATAACTTCAGAGTGTAATGGAAGTATATACACACAGATAATGCATATGGTATACAGGCTGATGTATCTAAGTACATACATATATGAAAAAGCGTTTAGAGAGGATTGCTTGATTGTTTGTCCACAAGAAGAACATCTACACTCATACATATGTATGCAGCTAGTTTGGTGCCTAATTTCAAGTGTACAAAAATAAACTGTTTTCTGCAAATTTATAATAAGTTGTCTATGTATATATAGTTTTTATTTCGCTCCACCTACACCCCCATCCCTATTTTGTTTTTAGAAAATTTCCACGCACCACTCAAAAAACGTTGGCGTCGCTTGTCGATTCGAGTCGTCGTAGTTATCTAGAAGAAACTTTCTGATTTGAGCATCATATTACTATGGCAGCTATGGGCTATAAGCTATACGTATGTTTGTTTTTATATTTCTCGATTTTATATACTGTATAAGCATGTTGTGTGTGTGTGTGTGTGTGTGTGTGTATGCGCGCGACTAACCAAAGTACTGTTACATTTCGAAATTGGTATTTTAACACGTTTTAGAAAAGTGCAAAAAAAAATACGTATTGCAACAAAGATGAGTACAAAAATATTTACACGGTTCACGCAGAGGAAAACCGACAGGCTAAAAAAATTTATCTAAGGCTCAAAAAAAAAAAAAAAAACAATTGAAATATTAAAAAAAAATAATTTTTCTCTTTATATCTATTCGTGGTCTGTGTGATAATTGTTGTTCAAGTTGTATTCCGCAGTAATATGTGATGTTTATTTCAACCTCTCAAGTTTTTCTCGCTCACCCACCCACACTCACACACACACACACACGCGCGCACACGCACATATACACAATATATGTGTGTATTTGTATATCGATAGCTATGCACAAGAAACACATTTTAATATATATTTTTTCTCTGTTTTTGTTTTAGGAGCATCATATAAAAAATTTCGTTGCTACTTAAGAACTAAATTTGCATTTAAACATAGTGTATATATATATATATATATATATATATATATATATATTTTGTGTGTATGGGGGAGAAAGAGTGGACATGTGTGTTCCTGTGTGCGCGCGAATGTGTTTATAAATTACAAGTGATAAATTACAGTTTTTTTCATTTCATGCTGTCTCCAGCTTACAACTCAGTATGCTTTCTTAGTTCAACTTGCTTCTCAAAATTATAACGCAATACATAGGGTAGGGAGCGAGTCAGTTAAGTTATTGAAACGGGACAGCCGATCGGTCCCACGCACACATGCATGTGTGGGTGGTTGGTATTATTTGTTTAACTTGCATTTCTCTTTTTAACAATATTTAAAAAAAAAAATAATGTATATGTATATATAAGTATATATGTATAGGGTTGATCTTTATCGTAAATTTAGAACCTAAGGGCCTAGAAATCAATAATCAATATTATAAATTTTTTTATTTTAATAATTTTATAAAAATCTAATTGTTTTTTTATTTAACCAAAGGAAATATGCCTTTTTTGTAGTGTTTTTTTTTTTTTTTTTTTTTTTTTTTTTTTTTTTTTTGTTACGTGTTGTTTTCGCATTTGCAAATTGTGGGTTGTGTGTTTTGCTTTTGTTACTCTTTTTTTGTTGGTGTTGATTGTTTGTCCGTATGTCATACGTGCCTGTTGTACTCTACAGATACAGATACAGATAGAGACACATATGCATCATTTATGTATAATCGTATGTACATGTTAATTGTATACTCGCTAAATTTGTTTACGTATGCATTCTAAGTATGTTAGCGTTAGAGTGTAATTGTAATTATAATTATAATTATAGATACATAATTGTAATCGTAATTGTAATTACTTAAAAACATTGCTTATGTTTAACAATTGTTAGTAAATTGTCGTCGTTGTTGTTGTTGTTGCTGTTGCTGTTCTTGATGCCCGTCTAAAATATAATAATGTTATTTGTTGGTGTTGTTGTTGCTGTTGTTGAACAATTTGCTGTTGCCTGTTGTGGAGCCAGCCTTGTCTTGCTGTTGTCAACTCATTTCTCTTCTTGTTGTAGTTGTTGCTGTTGTTGTTATTGGTCTAGATGCTGCTTCCGTTGCTGTTGTTGCCACCGGTGCATGTTGTGTAGATGCATGTTTAGCAAATGTTTTAATTGTTGATTCTGTTTCCTATTTACGATGCTCTCGGTGATGATCACGGTGATGTTCCCGATGGTGTTCACGGTGATGATCACGATGATGATGATGATCACGTTGATGATGATCACGTTGATGATGATCACGATGATGATGGGCACGCCGCTTGTGCGAGTGCGTTTTTGTGGCACGGCTGTGTGATTTAGAACTCATTCTGTTGGATGACGACGCAGCCGTCGGGGCCGTTGCCTACAGGGTCTCCTCAAAAGCAGCCATGAGATCGCTCTGCATGTTCATATCGATTTGGCCGGCCAGCTGTGGAAATTATAAGAGTGATTAGAAAAGAGTTTTCAAAGTGGAAAAGCTTCAAAAAGAAATCTTTTGCTCCATACACTTACCGCCTCACGTCTGCGCCGCTCTTGTTCGGCTCGTCGTTGCTCCGCCCGCTTGGCAGCGGCGCGATCCTGCTGTGATGGCTGAGTTGGCGAATTCTGGCCTTGACCCGGCGAGGCTTTTAGCTCGTCCACACGCGATGTCTGTGGCTGAGAGTCGTGCACGCTTTTTCTTTACAAATATAAATTAATAAGAATCGATTGGTTGTTTTGTTTTTACTTTATTTGTTGGGGTTTTACTCACCGTCCGCTTTCCATGGCGCCCAGAGGCGAAGCAGCTAGCACAGCCGCTGCTGTTCCCTGAGCCGCCGCTGCTGCAGCTGCTGCCGCATGTTGCGCCTGGGCATTGCTTGTCGCCTGATGGCCGTTGCCGGGCGCAGTGCCTCCTATCGTAGCAGCGCCACCAATTCCAAGTCCACTGCCACCGCCGCCGCCGCCGCTGCTACCACCACCACCAGCACCCTGACTATTTGATCCCGTGACCATATTCCCGCCTAAGCTACTATTGCTGTTGCTGCTGGCGGCTCCGCTGCCAACGCCGCTGTTGCTGTTGCTGCTGACGTTAACCAAACCGCTCCCGCTGACACTGCTGCCGCTATTGGTGCTGCCACCGATGGCACCGCCGCTGCCGCTACCCGCGCTGCCCGGTCCATTGCTGTTGGCTGAATTGCTGCTGTTGTTGCCACCGCTGCCGCCGCTGCCGATTCGCGATGCATCTGTGGCGCTGCTACCGCGATCGCGTTCGCTGCTGCTTTGCGCGCTCGACTGCGACAAAGCGTTGCCAGCATTATTATTATTGTTGTTGTTGCTGCTGCAACCGTTATTGCTATTGCTGTTGCCACCAGCGTTAGCTGCATTAGCAGCCACAGCAGCGGCGGCCGCAGCTGCTGCTGCTGCAGCCGCTTGTGTGGCAGCAACTGCGGCCGATGCAACCGCCGATGATGATGATGAGGAGGAAGATTTGTGATGCTTACGCTGCTGCTCCTTTTCGGCGGCCTCCTTTTGATGCTTCTTCTCCTTCTCAGCCGCCTCAAGCAGCTTAAGGCGATCACGTTCTTTGGCTTTATTACGGAATTGCTGAAACGAGTCCATGGCCGGTTTGGCCTTGCTAGACGTGGTCGCTGTGTTCTGAGGCGAACTGGCCGAGGCCAACGACGACCATGAGCTAGCATTCTTCAGATTCTGCTCGACGCTTGACTTAAAGACCTGCACCTGCGAGAAGCCTCCATGCGCATTGCTGGCAACGTGCATCTTCAGGTCGGAAGGCGATTGCTGCGGGGGCAATACTTTGTGCAGCTGCTGCTGCAGCTGCTGTTTGTCGGGCGGACTGGGCATCATGGACTCTATGGGTTTCGGTATGATTAACATCTTGTTTGCAGCCTGACTGCCCTGTTGCTGCTGGGTCATTTGCTGATGTTGCTGCTGCTGCTGTTGATGATGATGTTGCTGCTGGTGATGATGATGCTGCTGCTGCTGTTGTTGTTGTTGCAACTGCTGTTGCAGCTGATGTTGCTGCAATTGCTGCTGCTGTTGCTGCTGCTGCTGGTGTTGTTGCTGCTGCTGCTGCTGATCACCATCCTTGTGCTTACCACCAGCATTGCCCATCATCATGGCCATTGGCATCACATGGAGCAGTGACGATGCTGTCATATTGAGATTATCGAAGCTAAAGTCGGGTACATTGTAACCATTGTTGTGCGCCTGCTGCTGCTGCTGTTGTTGCTGTTGCTGCTGCGCAAGCGGCTGTTGCTGCTTCTGCTGATAGGCAGCCGCAGCCATGTCCAAATTAAAGATTGGATTGTTCAGCAAATGATTACCATTCATGCCGGCCACATTATCGGCACCTTTGTTCAGCAGCTCCGACATGATGACATCCATGTGCTGCTGCTGTTGCTGCTGCTGCTGCTGTTGTTGCTGCTGCTGCTGCTGTTGTTGGAGTCCGAATTGCTGCTGTTGCTGCTGCTGATTGCCTGGCTGCTGCATCAGATGCGCCTGGTGAGCCATTAAAAAATTATCCGACAATGATGACTTGCCGGTGGAGGAGGCGCTAAACTCCAATGAAGCTAACGACTGCTCCACGGGATCATCGAATTGTGGTATCTGTTTTAGGCCTGCCGCTAGCGAAGCGTTCGATAACACATCATTCACACCCACGCCCAGTGTACCCGTGTTATTGTTGTTGTTATTATTGCCAACACCACCGGTTGATGCGAGCGCAGCTGTCAACGCAGCATGATGGTCACCCATCTCTGGCTGTTTGTGAAGATTGCTAGCAATACGTATGCCACCGATACTGCCAGCCGCCTGTGCTGCTGCTGCTGCTGCTGCCGCTGCACCGCCATAGGCATGTGGCGGCAATCCGGCAGCAGCTGCGCCAGAATTCTTGCCCATAGCACCGCCGCCAAGCAGATCGTTTGCTCCGCCAGCGCCACTAGCCAATCCATTCTTGTGATGCCCCGAACCGTGCAACATGTTGGCCACCGATTGAATGCCACCACCATAGTTGCCCGTTGGCCCTGTCTTGTTGTTGTTGTTTAGCATTGCTGCTGCAGCCATCGAATTTACATTGCCCATATGGTTAGCTGGACACACGCATACGCACACACACGCACAAACAGAGATGGCAGCACAGAAGATAGAGAGACACACAGAGAGAGAGAGAGAGAGAGGGAGAGATAGATTTGCTTAGTTAGTCACAGTTTTTTTTTGTTGACATCTTTAGTCACTTTACTCACTCATTTGTGATGTATTTGAGGCAGCCACTGCCGACAGCATTTGATTCATTTGGTCCTGCTGCATCTGCATTTGTACACTCGACGATATCGCACCACCAGCTCCACCCAGATTGCCGAGCAGGTTGCCGTCAATGCTAATATTATTTACCTATCGATTTGGCCAGTTTCCGATTAACAATATCCACGCAAAATAAGATGAAAAACGAAGTAACGGGTATGTGTGTGAGAGTGAGAGAGAGAAAGATGAAAGGGAACGCACACAGATTAAGTATCAGTGAGAATTTGTGCAAACATAAAGAGACAATTCCAAGAATACATTTAACTATTATATATTATTATCTAATTTCCTATTAATTTTGTTCCCCTCTATAAAGCGTATTAGTAAAATTGATCAATTTCAAAAAAATCTTCTGTCAGGCATTTTGCTATACTAAAACTTTACTCATAGTATATTATTTTGTATTATGTATTCTATGTGTGGGGTTTGTTTTTTCTTTTTTATTTGTTCAACTTAGGAACTTGTACTATTTGAAGTACTACTCACATTGCTTCCATTCGAATCACGTGATTTTTTCTTGCGTGGTGGCCGCTCGTCGCCATCGCCTGTAATTTTCGAATAAATTACAAGATCAAGCATTAGAAATTGTTTTCAAAAAAATAGTTTAATCTCAACAAGAGAAAAGAGAGAGGGATTTTCAAAAACGCAAACAAAATGGTAGGAAGATAATGTAGTCAGAAATAATATAGAGTGATTAAGATGTACTAGAAATAGTAGTAGTAGTAGTAGTAGTAGTAGTAGTAGTAGTAGCAGAGTAAATGATATCGGGAGTGGGAGGAAAATATGTTATTTGGAAATTGTGCACTTACAAATATATGCATGCATACATACATGTATGTAGAATATATATGTATGTATAAACAAATTAGGATGTATTTTAGGAACATATGCTTGCAAATAAAAATACCTCTTACAATTGGGGATCGCTGAAACCAATGTGAAGCAATTGTGGTCTGGGTGGTAGCGTTGGGTGGTTGCTTATCATATCAATCATATCACGCTCCCTCGCGTCCCTTCTTTCGCCCTCTCATTATCTCACACTCACTCCCTCCTCTATATCTCTCTCTCATTTTTTCTGCCTGTCTGTCTGTCTTGCCTCTTTTTTAAGAAAGAAATCTGCACGGGGAGAAAGCTTGGCAAAAATTAACACAACCAAAGCCGGAGCAGATGGGGAGACCAACCAACCTTTTGTTTTACCGAATCGCATCCTTAACGTTATGGACACACATAACATATTAAAGTATGGATGCCTTTCGATAAACTATTTTTTTCATTTTTTTATGTTTTTATTTTGTTATACAAATGATTTGTTTGTCGTACGATTTATTTTCTTCTGGAAAACAAATAGGCCAAAGGGCGGGAGGGGGTAATAAGGTTCGAATCAAGAAACACGCAGTTGTTGTTGATTTTTTGTTGCTTTTTAATAAACGTTTCATTGTTGTTGTATTCAATCATTCATTGCATTTTGTTGTTGTTGTTGTTGTTGTTGTTTTGCGCAACTTGTGTTGTGCGTATTCATTTCATTAACTTATTGTTTGTTTGTTTTTTTTTTTTTTTTTTTTTTTTGTCATTTTATTTCCATTTTAGCGGCTGCTCATTAATATTAAATATTATTTTTACTATAAATATTTTAGATATAAGGTATAAGGTGTCTGTGTGTGTGTATTTGTTTGTGTGTGCGTGCGTGCGTACGATTGTTTCGCTTTCATTTATATAATTTAGAATGCGTCTTTCTGCTAAGTTTATGCTGTGTTTGTGTATAAATGTGTTGTGCGTGTGTGTATTTTGTAAGTTGTTTTGCCATTCTTCATCTTCAACTTCATCCTTTCTTCTTTATCTTGTGTTGCCTATCGTTGACTTTAGCTACGATTTTAACTATTCAATTCATTTTATTTTATTTTATACTTGTAATTATAGTTTCGTGTCTTTCATTTATGTTGTAAGTGTGTGTGTGTGTTTGTTTTTGTTTCGTCTGTCTACCTGTGTATGCGACATGGCATCTGTTTGTTGAAACCAAAAATGCATTTGTTTCTATTTGTTTTTTTTTTTTTTTTTTGTTAATTTCAGTATTTTTTTTTTTTTATTTTTTACAGGACTTTGAGCGTGTTTACATGTTGTTGTTCTTTTGGTTTTTTCACTTTTCTGTTTAAATATATATTCGTGGTCTTAAGTCTTTCTTTTTCAACTAGTTGTAAAGAAAAGTGACTTACATAAGGAATAGAAAAAAAAACAGTATACTAGATAAGAGGGGATTTTAGTTGGATGTCTGGGGGAGGGGCGGGAGACGGGAGGCAGGGAAAGTACGGAATATGCTCTGGCACATAGCGATAAAAAAAATTAATTCAATACAAATAAAAATTGTTTGCGCATTTTTTGCCTTCTCTAAATAACAAACAGCAAATAAAAAACGCTTAATGAGCATACATTGGTATAAGTAAACATGTGTATGAGTGTGTGTGTGTATACATGTGATTTTGTGTGTGCGTAAGTGAGTGTGTGTGTGTGTGTGTGTGTATCATCTATCAGCTAAATACAAAGCACACGCTCCGAAAGAATTTCTCAATTGTCTCTTTATTTTGTTAAATGTTGTTGTTGTTTATTATTGTTGTTGTTGTGTTTGTTTAAAATTAATGTTGAAAACATGGTGTTGTTTGTTTTTTGATTTTTTTTATATATTATTATTGTTACTGTTGTTGTTTTGTTTTTTTTTTTTTTTTTTGCTGTTTATTTTTTATGTAATATTAAAATTGTTTTTATATATTTAAATTTATTTAATGCAAATTGTGGTTTTCTTTTTAATCATTTCTATATTTTTCATTCGCATTTTTCAGTTTTCATTTGATTTTTTTTTTTTTTTTTTTTTTTTTTTTTTGAAAAAACGTGCAAACAATGTGTAAAGGGGAAAGCCGACAGCCGAAAAATAAATAATAAAATGCTTGAAAATACATTTAATTATTCCGTTTTCAATATACCTCTCTCTCTCTCTCTGTCTATCTATAAGGATTAACATGATTATATATGTATGCAAATGCGAAAATGTCTATAGACAGATGGTGGCGTGTATAGAGCCAAAACAAACTCAATGCATGTCACTCTATCTCGCTCTGTTCCAATCGACTAACGATTTCCTGTTGCTCTCTCTCTTTTGTCAATATCTATCTCTATCTTTTTCCCTTTCTTTTGTTCTTACAGTCTGTCTGTCCGTGCGGTCTGTCGTGGTGTTGTTGATCTTTTTTTGTTGGTTGGTTGTTGGTTGGTTCAGGAGGGTTTTTGCTCCCTTTTGTCATCTTATGTTATATATAGTATATATATATAGATATATATAGATTACGTAATTATAGTTGGTGTTATTCTTTCCTTTGTTGTTGTTGTTCATTGCTTATAGTTTGTTGTTGTTGTTGAGGTTTTTATCATAAATATTTATTGCTTTATCGATACATATATGTACATACATAAGTTAATAATTTCAGCTCATTTCAGCTCTCTCTCTCTCTCTCTCTTTTATGCTCCCTGTAGACTACGTGCGATCTGCCAGATCTGTCTACAGGCCTATAGAGTAACATATAATACAGTAGTATTAGCTAACACTTACGAATGCAGCTGATCGTCTTTATCATCTCTGTCTCATCTCTGCCCCAGGAAGCAGGCAGAAAGACTTGACTGCTTGTAGCTTTAATATGTGTTTCTGTATGCGTTTGTGTGTGTGTATGTACGTATGTATATTTGTGTGTATGTGATTGTGTATATTTGTATGAGTGTAGGTGAAGTTGTATTTCTATGTGTGTTGTATCTATTAAATATTTGTGCTCGATTACTAACAACGCAGGTTGAAAGTTTTTTTTTTTTTTTTTGGCTTCTGTGATTTCATAAACTGGACACGAAAAATTGTGTAGAAAATTTACTGGAAATGATTACAAAAACAATACACGTCAGGAGTAGGATGAGGCGAAAAAATAAAATAGTTAGTTCTTTCCGTTCATAATGATCGCGCACTTATCCCATTTTTATCATCAGACGACTTCATGTGGGGGCTTCAAAGAGCTTTGAGAGCAGATATGGCGTATGGGCGTAAGGCGTAAGGGGGACGGTCGGACTTCAAAAGTGTCACTAACAACAACAATAATTCAACAGCAGCAACAACAACTGTCGCCGTCGACGTCGCTGTCTTCGTCGTTTGCTTCCAGATACGCCAAGAGCACTCGCCATGCAATAGAAGAGAGAGAGTCGTCTCATCCTTCTACATGTGAGTGTATCTGTGTCTTTGTGTAAGTGTGAGTGTGTGTGTAACTAACTGACTGACCGGGTTTCGCCATATCCTACCCTCATCCACTCTCAGGCACTGTTGTTTGTTGTTCTCCTTTAAAATACGTTAAAAAAAACTCATTCTCGTTCTTATCACTTCTGGAAACACTTAACGAGTCGTTGTTGTCTGTATTGATCTCTCACGCTCTACCTCTCTCTCTCTCTCTCTCTCTCTCTCTTTTGTTTTCATTTCATACTTTCTTAATTTACACATTGTCTGCAAGTGTATTTCAATATCAGATATCAAATTTTGAAATCAATTTTTTTCATATGCTCGTGTTGTTTTTGGTTTTTTGTTGTAATTTTTTTTTTTTTTATTTTTTTAACATTTTATTTGCTATTGTTTTTTAATGCACATTTCAATTTCGTGTGGTTTTGTTGCATTTCATTTGGCTTTAGGTTTAACTATATTTTGTTGTTGTTCAATTTGAGTTTTCTTTAAAAGCTATGAGATATACATACATACATACATGTGTGTATGGTTCTTGTATAAGTATGTATGTATATATGTATATGGTTTATCGAATTTTTGTATATATTTACAATTCACTTATATACAATCAACTCAATATTCCTAACCGATGTCTGTCCGATGCGAATGTGTGTGTGTGTGTGTTGTGTAGGTGTATATTGTTGCTATTTGTATCGCAAGTGCGCAAAAAAGTATGCTTTAAATAAGTTGTACAGCTTTTGAGACTATCAGAGGAGTTTGTAGTTCGCCCCGACTGATCTAATCACCCGACAGATTCCGAGACAATGATGTTTGAAGTTACGCTTTAAACGAAGTTCAGATTAGGTTATCGATCTTTACATCAACTAAGAATTTATGAAACAAAACATTCATGAATTTCTTTATATATTTAGCACACAAAAATTGAGCGAAACATGTTGAATTTAATAGGGAACATTTATTAATCACCTATAAGACAATTAATTACTAGACAAAAACAGAGGGCAACGCTCGAAACAATCTGTAGAGTATTGATAAAACATATAGGGTGTGGGAATACATGTACAGCCATAGGCGTATAATTGGCACAAAAAAAAAATTTTTTTTTTACTTGCGTATTGCACAAAAAGTTCGACGCTTCGACTCGAAATGTTGGATGCAGCTGATGACTGTACAAATGCGCAATACAAATAACCGTTATTTGTCCCATTACAGTTTTCGTTTCTTCTTTGGCATTCGTTTTTGTTCGAACGAACATAGACAATTTTTAATGCTCACATAATTGGCACACATGCCCATTAACGCAGATTCTTTTGTACAGAGCACATGTTTGGTCACATTTTGCTATTATTTACTGAGTGTTTACATTAATTTGAAGCTGATTTAGCTAGCAAAAGTTTTAGTGGCAAAAGTTGCACTGTGGAGGAACGTAAAGTAATTTACAAACTGAAGCAATCAGGTGAAAAACCAGGTGAAATTGCGAAAATCATGGAATGCTCCCGAAAGAAGGTATACAATGCACTTGCACTGGTCGAGGGGAATCCCATATTTTTGGAAAAAAAAAATTAGATTCGGAAGCAAAGGCCACGAAAAACCGATCTTGCCATGGACAGAGCAATAGTTCTAAAAAGCAGAGGTGACCCTTTTAAGTCTGCTCGCGAAATCTGTGTGGAAATAAATGCTGATTATGACGTGAACTTGTCCAGGACACTTGTAGCAAGAAGATTAAATGAAGCCTCGCTCTTTGGATGCTACAGCAGACGAAAACCACTGCTTTCAAAGAAAAATATTGCAAAACGCTTGCACTTTGCTAAGACCAACAAGGACAAAGATCCGTTATTTTGGAGGAACGTATTGTGGATGGCGATGGAAAAACATTTGTGCGTCGTCCAAAAGGTCACGCTCTCAATTCAAAGTACACAATGAAGTCCATAAACCATGGAAGAGGCAGTATACTTTATTGGGGAGCATTTTCCTGGCACGGTGTGGGTCCGATCTTCCGAATCAATGGAACAATGGATCGATTCCAATATTTAGATATTAAAAAAAAAACACAATGGAGCCATATGCAAATTTAAACATGCCTGTTAAGTGGACATTTATGCATGAAAACGACCCAAAGCATTCCTCAAAAATTGTGAAGAAGTGGTTGCAGGAGGAGAAAATAAAGGTTTTAGATTGGCCAGCACAAAGTCCAGACTTGAACCCAATCGAAAATGTTTGAAACGATGTGAAAGTGGCCATTTCTCAAAAAAAATTTTTATAATTTTGATGATTTGTGGGAGGGTATTCAAGAAGCCTGGAACTCTATCCCCAAGGATCGGTACCAAAAGCTGCTGGAGAGTATGAGCAGCAGATGTGAAGCAGTACTCCGAAATAATGGTTACAGTACCAAGTACAAATACCAAGAACAAATTACTAATTTAAAATAATAGTTTTAATTTTATAACAATTTAAATGAATCTGTGCCAATTATATAAGCAGGCAACTTTTGATTTTTTTTGAATATTTTAAAAATATCTTTTGAAATTTTATGTCAATTTGAAATTTTTTTCCTTATTTAAGAGCCCACAACATAGGCTTAAAATTGTCATTTCAGTTTGCTTCTTTTCATCAACATTTAATAAAGAAAAATTGTTTTTTATACGTAAATTTTTTTGTGCCAATTATCTACCCATAGCTGTATATAACAACTTTAAGTAACCAATAAAACAGTTACTTTGCGACAATTACAAATGCGTTTTTTAGATTAGAAACCGCGGTAAAAAAAATAAAAAAAAGGAGTGCACAACAGCTGTAAAGGATATGGTGCGTTGTGGGAGAGGTAGAAATGTGTCAAATTAGTCAGCGAACATGGGGAAATTCTTGCCATACACATAGAATGATTTGGGACCTTCTGAAGACTGACGATGTTGTTTTTGAATTACTATATTAGTGTGAATGTGTGTTTGTGTGTGTGTGGGTGGGTGGGTATTTGTACAGTTTCACGGAGAACAATGAACTCTTCTTCTAATGAACGGAAAGACTTTACATACATATAAACAAATCCATGTAAATACGTATGCAATATCATGCATTTTTCTTTTGTCAGGTTGATTTGTTGTTTTATGTTTGCTTGAATTTTCATTTGTTGCTGTATTTGTTATAAACATACGACGCAAGTCTTTAATATTTCATGGGTTTTTATCGTTTTTATGAATTTCTTAAAAGGCTTTTTTGCTTTTTGTTGCTTTTGCTTGAATTGATTGCTTTGTTGGTTGGTTGGTTGGTTGGTTGGTTGGTTGGTTGGTTGGTTGGTAGAGTGGTTGGTTGGTTGGTTCATTACTTTCTTTTTCAGATTGGCTGCCCCCAATACACAATTGCTTCACGATTTTTTTCAGCATATTCTCGTAATAATCGTAATAATAATATTGATAATAATAATAATGGTTTCTCTTTACGTTTTGTTTTTGTTTTTTGTTTTTTGTTTTTTTCAAAAGACCTTAAAATTAATAGAGCTTACATATGCAAGCATCTCTATTTGTTTTTGTTTCTTGAATTTTCTTCATCTTTGCTTTAAGATCGTATGTAAAACTTGTTATTTCTTGATAATCTTATGGTTTTCTTTTTTGTTGTTTTGTGTTTGTTGTTAAACAGTTATAAATATATATATATATATATATGCATTTATATGTGTGTAAAATACAAACATACATGTTTTATATATATATATTTAATCATACGTGTCATACATAAACAAGTTTTTCTTCTGTGTGTGTGTGTGTGTGTGTGGTTTTTTTTTCATTAAGAATACAATTCGTTTAATACCTACAAAATTCTTAAACACAATATCTATATGCATAAACATATATAATAAGACATACGTATAACTAAATCTAAATAGTATTTATATTCATATACATGAATGCATACACATATATTTATATATATTTATACATACATATAAAAATATGTATTCATATATAAATTAATGATTCTTCAATAATATATCATTTGCAGTGTTGTCGTGTGTGTGTTTGCTTGTCTGTGTACGAGTGTCTCTGTGTTTGTGTTTGGCCGTGTCTGTGTAGTGTGCGTGTGTGTGTGTGTGTGTGTGTGAGTGTGGGTTGCTGTGTTATGATTTTGCTAAGTAAAACAAAACAATTAATTGAAAATATGCAAAAGAAAACTTGACTGAATTTGTTTATAGAATTCGCGTTGGCCATTATTTCTGCGATTACCCTATAAATAAGAGTTTTTGTTAAATTTATTAAATGCCAACATACCAGCAACAATTTGTTTAACAAATTTATATGCTGCAAATGCATTTTAGCTTTCGAATTGCTTAAAATTGATTAACTGAAATGTTAAATTTACATTGAGATTTTGAGGTGTAAAAAAAAAAAAAACAAGATTAACGTTTTATCCCAATTGCATAAATGTAAAAAATATATATATATATAAATTTTTTTTTTTTAATTAAATAAACGCATATTGCACTTTGTCATGAACTTTGTTCTGGGCATAAAAAAAAGAAAAAAATATTGATAAATTTGTAAGAACAAAAAAAAAAATAATTTTACGGGGCGCACACAGAAAATGGCAGCAAATTCAAGACGTATGTGAGGTATATTGGGGGCGTTTGGGAGCTACGTTTTAACTTAAGCAAATGGACAACGGCATAGCGTCAGGACACACGCACGCACACAACACACATACATACACATATGTACTGTAAGTAAATCGCTCGCACACACATACAGCTGACACGAATCAAAATCCTGGCCATGGGTTTGTGTCGGTGTTTGTAAGTTTATGGATGAAAAAAAAAAAACATATTCGCATAATTTATAAGAAAAAAAACAACATAACAAAATTTCTTGATCTCTAACTCTATATCCATTCCATATCGCTCTCAATCTATTTTATTCACAACTAACAAGTTCAAGCTTTGCCATACTTTTTTTTTTAACTTGATTTGAACTAAGCCTAAACATCGTTCTATTTACTTAATTAAACACAATGTACTTCTATGTAGTTAGAATATTTTATTAAACCAAAAGTCACTAAGCTTTTTTCTTAACTCTGTTCAATTCGTTTGCTGATCTGGCCATACTATATATCTATGTAAAATTGCATATTATTGTAGGTTAAAAACGTTTCAGTTCCCAATACACAATTTTCAACACTGTATTGTCCCTGCCCCTTCTCTCCCACACACACGCTTCTCTCTACCGCTACCGCTAATTTTCTTGTTTCTTTCTCTCTGTTCATTTAGTCTCGTTCTTTGTTTTGTTTTGTTTTGTTGTGTGTGTGTTGTTTTTGTACGTGTCTCAGCTTATGCCTTTTCATATCGTTTCACGTACAGTTCTGTTTCGTTTGGCTTATACAGAACTTTGGACTTAAACTGATTGTTTACTTTCGACTTTTTTTCGACTTAGTTTTTAATTTTGTTAATTTTTAATAATCATAAACATAATAATAGTAATAATAAAAAAATCTATGCATGTTTATATAGATTAATGTAGTTGTTTTTATTTGTTGTATACATATATGTAATACATATACGGATGTATGTGTGTGTGTGTGTGTGTGTGGGTTTGTGTTTGTGTATGTCTAAGTTGTATTTCTGTAGGTTGTTATGTTTCCTTTCTTTCATTTGTGAAAAAAAAATATTTGTCTCATATAGATCTTCATATACATAATAATATATTTCAATACATACATATATATTATTATATGCATACATATATATATATATATATATATATATATATATATACATATGGTGAATATATATAAATATATATGTATTTAGGAATATACATACATGTGGGGGCATATTTTGTAGGAAAAAAAAATTGAAACAAACAAAACGCGTCCTAACCTGCTTCACTGTCGCTCGAGTCACTCGAACTGCTATCACTCGAACTTGAAGACGATGAATCGCTGGAGCTTGAACTAGACGACACGGGATTCGTTGGCTGCACAGTTTCAACTTTGCTCGATGTGGTCTCATCTGCAAGAGAATAGAAATTTTGAGTTTAGTCTCTCACAAATCGTTCAGTATTTGGGGTATTACCTTTCTTGGTTGCTTTCTTGCTTGCGCCCAATTGGCCGGTCACGTCTTGCAAACGCTTCTCCAATTCCTGTTTCTTTTCGGCCATTTGCTCATCCTTTGATTTTCCTGAAGGCTTTTTATCTGCAAAGAAAGTTGATAACCTTTAGATGGGTGTGTTCTTTTTTTTTACTATTACTCATGAGCGGCCTTCTGCCTCGGTAGTGCCGTTCAGTGAAGCGATACAGCGCTATACGAATAGAAGCCAAATAGAGAGAGATAGATATAAAATGATAGTGACAGCGATAGCGATAACGACAGAGATAGAGATAGATAGAAGAGTATGACAGATCATAATCATAACACAAATATATGTAAATGAAGACAGACAGATACAAAGAGAGAGAGAGGGAGAGAGAGAAAGAGATAGATAGAGAGAGAAAGCAAAGCAATATTACATAGATCGAACAACTCAGATCTAAAGTCAGATAAATAGATTTATAGTATATATCAATCGATATGTCGCATGCTAAAAGTAGATGATTCAATTAGTCGGTCGATCAGTCAATCATACGGCAAATCAAGAATTCTAGTAACACATATTGAAAGAGATATGGGGGCATGCATGCATTATGTAGTATTATTTTTGTAAAGGCTACGCTACTTGTGTCACAAACATTCTCTTTAAGTTATTTAGTAGTATTTATCTTTTGTGTTTTTTTTAAAGTTTATCTTGGGCAGTATGAACAAACCACAGACATATAAAGTAGCAAAAGTATTGAAGGAAAAATAAGAAACTTAACATATTGCTTTGGTTTTTGTTGGTTTTTGAGAGTTTAGCTAACTAAACATGACCACTATTAGAGTAATTTGCGTAAATATTGCATTATGGAAATTTTGAAAATTCTTTTTACGTTTTTTTTGTTATATTGTTTAGGTTTGGTGTCGCTTTTTCTTCTTTTTTTTTTTGCAGTATCAGAAAAAAAATCAAATTCAAACAGCAAAATGCAACGCCGCCCAACAAAATTTCAAAAATCTTTAGTTTTAACTATTTTGGTTTTAGTTTTTGTTCTTTTTAAAAAAGTTTTTTTTTTTTTTTTTTTTTTGTATTTGGTATTTGTTTTAAGCATTGCTTCTAGTTTTTGTTGCTGTTGTTGTTTGTGGTCTCGGTTTAGTTACAAACTTACAATATGGCTTACGTGTTTTTTTGCGCAAACACGACGCCACATAGCTTTCTAGCTCGCGCAGCGTCGACGGCTTCAGTGTCTCGAAATCGATCTCAATCTCATCCGGATTTGAGTCGCGCAGCGATGGCTCCCGATTTTGTATAATGTGCACCACACGACCCAGTTTGTCACCTAGAATAGATTGCTATCGATTAGTTATCGGTCCGTTTTATCGTATTTCAGGGATCTTACCTGGTAGCTTGTTAATATCCAGGGAGAGCTGTCTCTTCTCATCGTAGGACATGGGCTTTGCGGTATCCTCCTCCTCGGAATCGAAGTTCATCACCTGGCTAGGCTTCTTTTTGCTGCTGCCGCGTGCAGCAGCACCACCACCGGCACCAGCACCAGCGCCACCAGCTCCAGCACCGGCATTGCTGCTGCCCTTTGTGCGTTTTGCATTACTGGCACCACCACTGGCACCGCCGCCACCGCCAGACGCAGCGCCCGCACCGACACCGGCTGCACCAGCAGCCGCACTGCCCGCCGCGCCACCGGCTGTCATACCGGCAGCACCCTTTTGGCCACGCTGTCCCTTGACCTTAGCACCTTTACTGCCACCGCCGCCAGCACCGCCGGCACCTGCAGCCGCTCCTGCCGCCAATGCGCCAGCCAAAGCACCCGCCGCAGCCTTGCCACCACCAGCTACAACGCCCGCTGCATTCATTCCAGCTGCATAGCCCACTCCAGCTGCGGCACCGCCGCCAGTCAGATGGCTCATAGCCAGGGCAACGTCGTGAGCATGCTGCAACGCTGCTGCCCCGCCAGTCACACCGCCGGGAACACCAGCAGCGCCGGCACCAACCAGTGAACTGCTGAGCAACGCAGACAAATTGGCACTGACGGCGCCGCCTACATTGAGACCAGTCACATTGGTTGGCATTGTGATTCCGCCATGTGTGGCATTGCCAGCATTGGGTGCATGCGGATGATGGGCACCAGCGCCACCAACGCTCGGCGGTCCCAAATTCTTTTTCTTCTCTTTAAGTTTTTTCTTTGCTTTCTTTTTGGCAGAGGCTTCTTCGACCAGCTTGCGTATCTCCTCCTGCAGTCCAAGTAACTTCGATTCGAGCATTTTAAGCTTGGCGCTTCGCTCCTCATCGGAATTGGATTCGTTTTCGGTATCGCTGGAATCCTCGCTAGATGAATCGCTTGCGTCGTGCTTTGAGGTGCTCGAATAGCCATGATGATGATGTGCCGCATTCGCAACGGGCTCGTCGGGTATATTCGCGTAGCGCATCTCGAACACATCTTGTAGCTTACGACCCATGGCAACAACATCATGATCTGGCGGATTGTATTTGTAACAGTTGGTGAATATTAATCGCACATCGGCTGCAAATTCCGGTGCGCTTTTATATTCGCGATTGTCCATTTTACGCTTAACCGTTCCCAGATCCATCGGTTTCTTAATAATATCGTGATAGTCGTGCAAGGCAAGCAGCTCGGCATCTACCGGCTTGTAGAAGGGCCAGGCGTAACCGGAGTGTTTCTTTGAAAATAGCTCCTTGAGTATCTCATTGCACGACTTGAGTGCATCCGATAGCTTTTCCTTAGACTTGGCACCAGCCACACTGCCAACGGCACCACCGGCCACCAATCCAGACACACCAGCGACACCCAATGGTGACATTGGATAACCCGAGCCCTGGAATGTAAGATCCTGTGTTCAGTGTTGGTTGGTTGATTGATCGTTTCATGGATTTGCGTATTGACGATATTGTTCGTGGTGGTTGTTGGTGGTTCGTTTAGTTTTAGTTGTCAGTGATTTCATTTTGGTTGCGTAGTGCGTGATATGTGGTGTGCAATGACAGAATGATGATCAAAACGAAAAAGAAAGAAAAAAACAAAGCGGAAATGGGTTAGAGCAATCAAAAATAATTAAATGTACAATATGTAAAATGTAAGAGATCCCCAAATATGAATACAACATCAAAAGTTTATTTAAATAAAAACCAATACATCATATAAGTTCTCTATCATTTTGTAACTTTTCATACAGACCAAAACCTATGCTATGTCCTTATTCTATATCCTTGTTAACTTTAAAGTATCAGTAAAAGGCAAAAACAGCGTTTACACATTATTTTGACTGTTGTCGTGTTGTGTGTGTGTTTTGGTATTTGTGTATATATGTGTGTACGGGTATATATATGTGTGTGTGTGTGTAATCTACATATGTTTACGTGCATGTATGTGTATTTTCGGTATGCGCGGCATAAAAGCAACATTTGTGGGAATCCTAACTACTCCTAGCTCTTCCTAGCAGAAGCTGTTGAAACCTTTGAAGAAATCCAATAGCTCTACATAATCTTTAGCTATTCAAGAGTCTACACACACACACAGACACACGGACACACGGACACACACACAAACTGATTTTAAAACAACAGTGTATATAGAAACGTCTGACCTATTTGCCTCTTACCTTTTTGCCAATTACCTGACGATTTGATTCCCTTCGCGTCGCTATTTTGGCCGCTTTGGAGTCCATTTGGGCATAGGGCGATTCAAATGCGTTCGCCGTGGGCGTTGTGGTGTCCGCCTTCCGTTTGACGCCCTTCTTCATTTTGACTGGCTGCTGTGGCGGTATCGCAGCATCGACTACACCCACACCCACGCCCGCCGTACTATTCACATAGGCCTGCACCGAGTTGGCGGCGTTCACGGCAGCCGTTGGTATTGTCACACCCGCAGCGCCACCAATGCCACTTGTGGCACCGTTGGCCGCTGCTGCTGCCGCTTGGGCTGCTGCTGCCGCCGCCGCTGCATTGCCATCGAGCAGGGAGCTGCTGTTGAGCGAGGTCTGTTGGTTGCCGGCATAGCCGAGGCCTGCGCTCTGTGCAGGATTTAGAAGGCTGGCCATGGCCGCATTCAATACAGCCGCATTTGCTGCACCAGAGCCCGGTGCAACCATCGCAGTGGTCGTTGTATTCGTGCTACCCGGAACCGTGTGTGGTGGCATTGTGCTAATCGGTGGTATGGACGGTGCAACGCCTCCTGCCGTCGATGAAACCGTGCCGCCCATGGCGGATACAGGTCGGGCGTTTGCTGCTCCCGCCGTTGGTGTTGCCACCGCCGTCGCGGACTGTGACAGTCCCATGGGAGGCAGCTGTGAGGATTGTGCTGCTTTACCACCAGATGGTGTATTAGCTGCTGATACTGCTGTTCCCGCATTGCTGCTGGCAATACCAGAGCCACCACCGGAGGCTGTTAGTCCAGTCAGTCCGGCGGCACTGCTGGTGGCCGCTTTCGGTGTGGCCTGTGCACGTTGCTTCTTCTTGCCACCCTTTGCCGTAACGGGCTCAAGTTCAAGCTCTTCCTTAGGCATCGATTCGATCTTCTGTAGAAATACCTTCTCCAGCGTTTGAGCCATTACAACCACATCCTCCCCTGGCTTATTGTACATATAACAATTGGTGAACATCGTATTAAAGTCATGGATCGCCTCCTTGGCCGACCAATAATAGTTGTTCTCTAATCGCTTCTTTATCGTACCCATATCCATGGGATGTTTGATAAGTTTGTGATAGTCGGGCAGGTTAAGCTTCTTCGCGTCCACAGGCTGTTGAAATGGCCACGAGAAATGATGCTTCCATATGACCTTCATCACGGTTTTAATCAAATATTGCAATTGATTTGTATTGCGTCCAGGCCGATCCTGTGGCGGAACAACCGGCGGTTGCACAATACCATTGATCGGCTCCACAATGGGCTCATAACGTGGCGGTGGTTCGTTGGATGACATTGTTTCTGTTCTTTATATAACAACGGGGTACGTTAACTGTGTTCCGTGTACGATCAGCTGATACTGCTGTTGATCGTGTTGCTGCCGTTTCTTTTGCTGTTATTGCTGCTGCTGGAGTTGGTACTGCGGCTGATGTTGTTGCTGATCCTCAAATTGACTGAGACGGCCGACGCACACACACACAACGCACACACGCCCGGGGCCGTCTCGTCTTGGTCACGCGTCCTGTTTTCTGCTCCCCGCTCAGAGCAGCCAATGATGCACTGCTCTGTTGCTTTTGTTTCTACTTCTACTTCGGTTCCCGTTGCTGCTGCTGCTGCTACCGTTGCTGCTGCCGCTGCTGCTGCAGACGTGCTTCAATACTTTAACTGCTGTTGCTGCTGCTTCTTCTACGGCTGCTGTTTGCTTTTGTGTACGTTGCATGCTCAGCTGATTGTTGTCAACTGCATAAGAACAAAAGTATTTAACAATTTATTAGTGAAAAACCAATTTAGAAAAACTTCACTCGCTTCGCTTGTAGTACTTACCACCACTTGCCGGTGTCGTGGCGCAACTTCTCCAGATGTCAATTAAGCGTTGTGATACAATTTCGCTTTCAGTTCAATCTCAGAGCAGTTGACATCTTGATGTCTGGCTTAGGGACTGGGAGAAGGAGACTAGAGGCAACTGCGCGCCTTCCACCTCTTTAACAAATGCTCTCTTTGCTGCTGATGTGCTGGCTTTAAGTAATTTTTTTATTACTTAGTTCCTATATTCGTTTCTTTGTTGTTGTTTGTGTGTGTTGGTCAGAGCGCTTAGCCAAGCAGCAAAACTGTTTATGAAAAAAGAGAAGCCACCGTTAACAATGAGCAATATTATAATCTTGTTGTAAACTAATCTTAAATATTTAAATGCAATTAAATGTATTTTTAAAATTTGTTCCTTCCCTACTGTCAGCACAAATGTCAAAAAGTAAACACAGCCCGCCGTGCCTCCA
This sequence comes from Zaprionus ghesquierei, assembly GCA_018904095.1. NCBI lineage: Eukaryota > Metazoa > Arthropoda > Insecta > Diptera > Drosophilidae > Zaprionus > Zaprionus ghesquierei. Next base: position 1,159,928 of record JAEIGP010000841.1, read on the forward strand.
TTGATTTCGATGCCGGCCGGGCGGGTAAACGCAGCACAAACTACTATAAAGCTAAGACATAACCTTTTTTCATAAATAGTTGCTTGCAAAAATTGCTAGAGCTACATACAACATACCACAATGCACACACACACATATATATAGATTCGCATAAACAAAGTTGCATTGATCTTTATATGTTAAGGGGTATGCGCGACACACAACATATTTTGGTTTTTCGTTACATAAACAACAAAATTCCGTCCGGAAAGTAGTTAAAATAAACAGTATACAAATACAAACACACGCACATACAAATGCACATATATTAGGCACACACACGGTTCTCTCGTTACGTTACGTTTCGTTTAGTTTCATTTCGTTTGGTAAATGCAAAATGCAAACATGCACGCACATTGGCAAAGCAAAAATAAATAACATCAACAACAAAACGCAGCACTTTTTGATTTGCTTCGTTTTCTATGTCAGCTTTCTTCTTACACACACGCTGCGGCTGCGGCTGCGGCTGCTGTTGCTATTGCAGCTGCAGCTGCTCTCGCTTCTTCTTCTTTAGGTTTTTTTGTATTACACTTTGGCATGGCCTTTATTTTTCTTTTTGTTTTTCATATCTCTGTGCAAGAATGCTTGCTTGTGTCTGTAATTACTTTGCCGCCGTTTTGGCACTCACAGCAACAGCGCGAACAGTACCATTCGAAAAGAGCGGCGAGACAACTTTCGAAATTCGAAAATGAGAGGGAGAGCGTACCACACTGCACACACACACACACACACACACACACACATACACGGCACATGCATGCACACAGAAAGAGAGCGAGAGAGCAAAAGAGACAAAATGCACACATAGAGTTGTCCCGCTTGCGCACATGTCTGACTTTAAAATTGTATGCGACTGGCGCGATATAAAGGAAAAATATTTAAGGGACCTTAAACCGTTTGTGTTTTAGAATATTCGACTACCGATTAAGTCGATCACATTAATATACCTTTAATTATTGTTAACTCTGCACTAGACACGCACAAAATGCAAAGAAATGTTGACAACCTTTCGACTCACACGCGAATGTTTGCAAGTACACACACATGTATATGCACGCTAAATGACACGCTTGTGTATTGGTGTTGATGGGAGAATTTCACCACACCGCCAACTTAACTTGGTTATGTTCCGTTTCAGCAGCAGTAGCAGGCAAAATGATTCATGCATAATAAAGACTCTTTGTTTGTTGTTGTTGCTGCTCTTGCTGTTGTTGCACATTTAAAGCGCGGACGGACTCACACACACAAACACACACATATGGGGAAACGAATAAATACTAAAGGCATACGTAACTTCAGTTTTAACACCCTCAACACTGTGGTGTTGGGTATTGTGGGAAGATTGGTGTGCGGCAAAATGGAAGGATTGGCTCTCTGCGGTTTTAACGGCTGCTACAAACAATTTTACACACACACACAAGCGTAAAATAATAATTCCCGCGTGCACATACAGACGGTTTAACGTCAATGTTTTTCAGCTACAGTAGTTGAAAACAAAGTTTTACTACACAACAAATAAAACAATGCCAGCTTATTTTGTTGCAATTTATTTAGCCCAACGTCGAAAAAAAATATTTCTAATGAACAATGACCAAACGCCGGCTGGTTAATCGTTTATTCAGATGTCCTGGCGGGCTATAGATAAATTCTAGTTTCTTCTTTTCAAAGTCCTTGTGCACAGAACAGTAAAAGGAAATAAATAGATAAATAAAAAAATAATTGGAATATCTCCGACTGTTACTTCTGTTGTTGCTACGCTTTGTTGCCGACCGCCTAAAATTCACTTAGTGACGCGAAATTTAAACGGAAGAAATGATATCGCAAACATCAACACAGCAACAATAGTAAGTCGTCAACAAATGACGTAGTCACACGGCCGTCGAGGCCGACAAGTGAATATTTTTATATCGCGCAATTATTTGTGTTATTCAAAAACAACACAAAAAGCCAGAGGCAGGAAAACATACGCCAACGCAAACTGCAGCAGCATTTTCATTCTCATTCTCTTGCACTATCTCACTCGATCTCGCAACAAAACAAAACATTTACTGGCAACACATATATATACACACACACACACACACACTCTCATAGCCACCACATACACGTACAAACGTACATGAGTAGCAAACGTTCTGCTGATGTCTGATGCTCTTGTAAATATGTAGTACAGTAGACGACTTTGAGTTTTCAACAAAAATTGTACGTAGAACGCAACATCAACAACGTAACACGAACGTACCCTCGGCTTTCGTGTTGAGAGCGTAACGGCGGCAAGAGCGAGCGAGAGTTCGTGTTCGCATTCGGATTTCGTCGTGTGCTTTGCGTTTGCATTTGTGTATGTAACGGACCGCGCCGCGCCATACGTACGTGTGAATATGAATTCAAGGCAAACACGATGACGCCGAGTTAGGAACAAGAAGAAGAAGCAGAAAACAAAAAACACAGCAATGGCATGCATTCGTCTCCACAGCAATAGGGACGGGTTGGGCGAGGTGGAACTTAGACAATTAAGCGCCCAGTCAGCCAATAGATAAATACACTTTAAGATTATCTTCATTTGTTTACTGATAGATAAAGTGCAAATTAAGTTATAATTCTAGGGCTTAGAGACGCGATCTGTCCGGCAATACAATGTTTCTGCGGTTTATCAAAAAGATCAATAACAGTTTTCATTTATTTCTAGCAAATTTTGCGCTAAAAACACCTTCAAACATTTGCACTTGCAATACAAACGTTAAAAAAAAAAATCGATTAAAATTCGAGCAGCGCACACATTTATTAAATAATAATATTATATTTTTTGCATGCATGCACTTGAACTACGCGCAAAAAATATTATTTAAATAAATAAAATACAAGTGATCCATACACACATATATGTGTAAGCAAGCACTTCGAACATGCGCATGTGTTAGAGTAAGACAACAATTCGCTACGTAATACGTATTCCAAATGCAAATATGGCGGCAACGGCACGAGACACCCAAGAGTTAGCAAAATACCGGAGAGAGAGAGAGTGGTTGCTTGTATTTGTATATGTGTGTGTGCATGTAGCGTGAGTCTCTTTTTCGATTCTGGAGTTCGAAAGTGAAAAAAAAAAACAGTCAGCCAGGCAGAGCAAGCAGAGAGCACAAGCAAAACTCTTGTTGTTGCTATTATTCGCTGTATCTGAAAGTATGTGCCGACTACGTCACGAACAAATGTCCCAGCGAATGACGCGAATGACAAAGAGAGTGCAGAGCGAAATGCTGCCTGCGCTTCTAGGTTAATAAATCGTGCTAATAGTGGCACGAATTTAAAGCCGGTTTACATGCACCATGGCAGCGGCAGCGACATCGGTGGTATCGGTATCGGCAGCCGCAGCAGAAGTAGCAGCACTCAATTGCAGTCGCAGAGTCTCGTTTCTGATAGCAAAAGCATCAATGAAATTTAATGTCGTATGGCCACCTCCTGCTCTACTCCATCAAGGGGATACAGACAAAAGTACGATATAGAACTAAAGAAGATGTTTAGATTTAATTGCAAGAATATTAACAACAAAATGAACCTGCTTGGTATATTACGCGCCAAACACATACATACTCTTACGCACACACACACACACACACAAACATACAGAGATAAAAATGTCGTGAGATGAATAGCCGGCAAATGAATACGTTAGTAATAAACGCAAAATGGCAAATACAACAAAATTGTTAAACTTTTCTTGAACAACTGAGTAGTGTGATTTTACACTAATCGATTACACAACGATTGACTATCGGCCCGTGTTAGAAAACATCGAAGATAAACGAAAGACTTTTGACAGTATTCAGTATTAGTAATTTCCTTTGACCTTCTCCATTTTAATGAAATGACAATAAAAGGAAAACATTACACAGCTCTCAGACAAAGTATATTCAGTGGGACGCTTTTAAGGGGGTAGCTACCAAAACAAATTAAGAAAATGCAGCTGTCAGGCACAGTTCTTTAAGGCTTTGCTTTGGTAACAACGTAAAGGGTTGCTGCTGCCACCTTTGCGCTCCCTCTTGCGCGGCTTACTTGGGTTAATTAAAAAGTGTTTGATTCAATCGTGGCAAACAGAATTTCTAAAATTTCTTGAAACCGATTGCTTTATCGATCAATAAAATAACACTGCACATAGGAGGGGGAAATATGTATTTGTGTGGGAGAAAGAAACGCGCGAATTTTGTGGGGCATGCGCCACGCCACGTGCGGAGGAGAATAAAATGCGAGACGCGACGCGGCTTTTGTTTTTGTATCTTTGCTACTTCTGGTGACAACTTTACTTACATTATTGTTATAGTTGCAATTGTTGTTGTTGTTTTTTATGGTGGTTTTAATCCAAGCAATTGTAGTTCTTTTTGGGAATATCCGAAATTGTTTTGCTGTTGGTGTTGTTGTTGTTTAAATTGGTATCCGGGATTCCTTGTTGTTCATGTTGTTTTTGTATTGCATGTATCGAACTTTATAAACTGCTGTGATTTGTTGTCCCTTGATTTGATTTTATTTTTTGTTGTATATATTAATATAAGTAAATATATATCAACAAGTACAACAAACGAATTTTACACAACTGTTATAACTGTAAAAAAAATATTAAACATTTTATTTATGCTGATTTGTATTGTTGCCTTTTTTGATTGACACAAATACGGCGAGAGAACGTCAACAAAGCAAGCACATGACGTAGCGGCAACGTAGCCGACAAACTGATGACAGACGGCGGCGGCGGCGACGACGTTATCAATCGCGTAAACAGCTTACGACAAAATACGAGACGTCATTACGTTACGCTATTAACAACGGCGGCAAAACAGCGCGACACATGTACATGTGCATACGCGCACCGACTACATAACGTTAACGTATGCACGAAATATACACGTAATATAATAATAAAAAAAAATAAATGTGTATATTGTATATATGTACTTTTCGACATACATGTATGTACATATTACAACCAAATAAACATCATGTCAATATTTTGTGCAAGTTGGTAGTTAGTTGATAATATTTTAGCGTGTTTTTTTTTTCAAGTACGTGTGGTTCTTTAGTTTGCATTTATTTAATTTTTTATTTTTTTTTGTTAAATTTCACTGACTGCTGCTAAAGGAACACACACATCCGCAAGCACAGCCACACGCTATGGTACACACACATACATACACACACACTTAACGACAGATAGTCTGCCCTGCTTCTTCTTCTACGGTGCTGGTTGCGCTGTTCGTTGCCACCACCAAAAAAAAAATGAAAAAATTTGTCGTGTCCATTGAAGTCTCACATTTTCAATTGCATTTTTTGGCGCAAAATTCGTTGTATTTATAAAAAATTGTATTTAAATTCGTAGCGTATTGCATTAAATTAGCATTTGTATTACAATTTAGAATATTTTATTTAGTTTTTACCACAATTTTTTAGTAATTTCTACACACTGATATACGTACGCGCTACAATTTTCGACATACGCGCGTTTCTTGTGAGTAAAGCAACCGTCGTTGTCGCCATCAAATATACAAAAATTTTTCGAAATTACTCAAAATGCGAATACACACACATACACATCGAAAGCGGAGCGCACGCGTACATCAACAGCTCTATAGTGGTACTGCTCATACACAATTGTGTTAACTGTGCGAGCAAATGCAGCCAATATAGTAGCTATGCAACAGTAGTTGAGAGCGCGAGAGCGGACACTGTGCATGGGCGACAAGTCGAAAGCGTTTGTCTCGCTTAGCGTTCGCTCGTGGTGGTAGTGGGGCAATGGCAAATGCTGTTGTTTGTGGTGGTGAATTTTCGATGTGTGGCTGTATGTGTACAAAAGCAGCGCGCATGAAAAAATGCACGATGAACGAACGTAACGACAAAACAAAATGGCTGTCTCACAATATTTTACTGGCATCGATAATGTTGATTTACGTATGCTGTTCTATAGGTCTAAGCACCTTAAGTGCCACGAATACTCCAACTAGAGTAAGCAAAATGTCCAAGTAGTTGATTCTTATGTGCTGCTTCTACCCTTTTTAGTATTTACATATATAATCTACATTTAAGCATTGACTAGCACATTTTTTCGTGTTCATTTCGGCACGTAGCGGCGCGTGTACTATCGATTAGAATTAAATCAAATAACTCATAATATCGATATTTACCAGTGTGAAGAAGGTCTCGGTTTAAAGTAAGCAATATTTTTATAGTCAACACTGTAATCGTAAACCAGCTGCTGGTAGCGTCGCTCATCGATCAACCGATAAATGTGATGTCAAAATTAGAACGATAAATAAAAGCAATAACTTGCGAAAAGGGTAAGTACTAAAAACCTGAAAAAAGTGTAGCCACACAAGGCACAAGGCCGAAATCTAAATAACAATCATTTTTGACAAAATTTAGATTTTCTGAGCGACGTACGACGCCATTTCCTGGTAAAATCTAGCGGCGATACATATACGCGTGCGCATACACAGACAGGCGCACACAGAAGCTTTGCACCAATACTACTTTGTCAAATAACAGAAGCAGCAGCAGCAGTAGGTCGTCATGCCACGAGGAAAGTATGTTAACCACAAAGGCCGCAGTCGCCACTTTACATCACCCGAGGAACTGCAGCAGGAGTCGGAGGAGGACAGCGAACAGTCCAGTGGCAGCGATGAGGACGAACAGAGTGGCGCCGCCGGCACATCCCAACAGCCGACAACGACGACGGCGGCGGCGGCAACAGCCAAAAAACCTGCCAAGCCAGCGCAGCGCCAAAGGCAACAGCAGCAGCAGCGCAACAACTCATCTTCCGACGAATCGGACGAGGAGGAGTCCGATGATGATTCAGAGGCGGAAGCACGAGATGCCAAGAAGGGCGTGGCATCGCTCATTGAAATCGAGAATCCCAATCGTGTGACGAAAAAGGCCACACAAAAGCTTTCGCAAATAAAAATCGATGATTCCGGGGCCAGCAACAAGCCGGAACTATCCCGTCGCGAACGTGAACAGATTGAGAAGCAAAAGGCGCGACAGCGATATAAGAAGCTCCATGCTGCCGGCAAGACCACCGAGGCCAAGGCGGATCTGGCGCGCCTTGCACTGATCCGTCAGCAGCGCGAAGAGGCTGCTGCCAAGCGCGAAGCGGAAAAGAAGGCAACACTCGATCTAGCCAAGAAGCCCGTCTCCAAGTAGTTATCCAACACAACGCAACGCAACGGGATTACGGCAATGGCATTGGCAATAAGATTTAAGTGTACGAATTTCGGATTCCCAAAATTCGAATATTAAATTTCGAATGTAAAGAAGTCGTGTCGAAGATCCTCCAGCAACTAATTAGCATCCAAAAGATTGTGCGAAATATTACTTGATAAAAGCCTATTAAAATTTGCTATGCATTATTCATTTGTCCATATAACAAACAATAACAAAAAACAAAAACAATCCGAACCCCGCGAACCACTGTAGAACAAGTAAAAGTAGCGTTTATTTAAGATTCGAGAACCCGATGATGTCAAAATTAACTGAAACGTTTATTTTGTTGTTTTTTATTTAACGCCGACTTTTTGTAATTGAGAATTATTAAACAAATATACATATACCATTTTTATACATGTATTGCCTCGAAGCATTAGGATAATCTGGAAAACCAAAGCCATCTTTTCTTATCCTTCCCCGCGAGATCCCTTAAACCCGTAGCCAATTTCATAATTCTCTGTATATGCATACCATAGCATATAAATATATTTTCATAGTCGCGTCGAAAAAATACAAACTGAAATTATCTATGTTTAGGCGCTTAAAACTACATGGTGGGGGAAAGTCCCGGAGACTAGACAACTCCCCAGACCTCCTCGAACGCCGTGCACAGCTTGGAGCAGGCAATGGCAGCCGAGAGCGGATAGTTGCTTATGGAGAAGAGCTCCTCAGTGTAGTCTGTCTTGAGTACGCCGTGGGCAAAGGCGCCAATGACCATAACGACGGGCTCGTCGTATGCCGTGCTGCCTTCTTCGCCATGGGGCACCAGTTCGCGGCAGTTGGCGACAAGTTTGCCGGAGAAGGACATGGCGTACTTTTTGCATCCGACCGGCAAATGGTCTGTAATCGGGTTCTTTATGACACTCATGAGTCGGCGCGATGAATCATTGGCGCGAATTTGAAACTTATGCAGCAGCTGCACCATGAGGCCAGCGAAGCGTTTAAAGGTGCGTGGAATACGCGTCTGTGGATTGATTTCGATGAGCACATTATGTTCGGTGCGAACAAACACCTGTAGCAGCCCGGCGCGGTTCAGGGGTGAGTCGAAGAGCATCAGCAAGCATTGGTGTGTGATGTCCGGCCGGCAGGAGCCCGGATCTCTTTGGTTCTTGCGCATAATACCCGCGTGGTCGTCGCAGTTGAGCAGCTCGAATGTGCCGTGCACCTGATAAAGGAAGAAATGAGAAAACGTTAACATGAATTTTGCGCACAAATCAACGCAATTTCTTCTCCTTTCTCATACGGACCTTAACCGTTTCCAGCTGTGCACCCTCAAGCACAATAATCAATCGTTTCTCGCTAGCGTTTACATGGAGCACTTTGAAATGCTTTTTGTCCAAATCAAATTCCGGATCGTCGGCTTTGCGTCCTACAAACTTACGTTTACGATTTATAGTCTTTCCCTGGCCACCCATATTTGATTCTGGCTCTGCAGATTACTCTTTAAAACTAGTTGATTACAATAACAAATGCCATGTGCACGCCGGATTCGGTCACATTTTATCGATATATTTATTTACATTGTTACTGATATATATATATATATATATCGATGTTTATAGTTAAAAGAAAATAAGTTTCGTGGCAAATTACCAGTTTTTACTCGGGGATATTGCTGTTTCCGTGGCGCCAAAATCTGACAAAAATATTAATCAACATTTTTTGATTTTTGGATTAGCTTAGAAAAAATAGCCTCCGATAAGTCCCCGATTTCCATACAATTTGCAAGCTAAAATGACAAGTGTGACCAGGTCTCAAAAGCTTTAATCACCCATATTAAACCACTCAGCGATGCATGGCTAAGGTCTCACTGTCATTCAGGTCTGTTTGTTTTTAAATTTTGATAACAGTTTTGAAATTTCAGTAGGCAACATTTTGATGGCGGAAAGTAAAGTAAATTTCACACACACACTCACTCTGTTCTTACCTTAAGTTCGTAAAAAAATGTTTAAACCTATATTCTTAGTTAAAAAACAAGTACGGAAAGCTACAGTCAAGCGCGTCCGACCGTAAGATACCATTGAAACAACTTCGTCGTTGCACTAACTAGTACTAACTCGCTCTCACACACAAATACAGACACACACACAAAGACTAAAACGATGTGTGACGATATGCTGCAATGACGCGGGCAACGGAACTATGGAAATCATTTTCTTGAATAACTTCTGTATTTATTGTCCGATCGGATTGAACTTGGGGATTGGGTGTATGTTATCAGCATCTTTACGTGCTCTAAAGCACAAAGCCCCAATACATTCCTTAATATGCAAAAATTGTCGATTTGCGTGGGCGGTGAGCGTGGCACCCCAAATTTGAAATAAATTTTACAGGAAACATCATGTCAATTTTGGTGTCTCTAGCTTTTGTAATAGCTGAGATCTCGACGTTCATACAAACAGGTAGACAGAAGGACAGGCGGACATGGCTCAATCAACTCGCCTAGTGATCCTGAGCAAGAATATACATAGTTTATGGGGTCTGCCATGTCTCATACCTCCTAGGACTATCAAATTGAATTGGATTTTGACCACGCCCCCTTCCGCTCCCGTAAATCGAAAGAAATTGATGACACCCGCAATTTTGGTGCCATTGAAAATGGTCAAAAATGGTATACTAAGTTTGTGCAAATGTATGTAACAGGCAGAAGGAGGCGTGTCAGACCTCACAAAGTATATATATATATTCTGACTCAGGCTCGATAGCCGAGTCGATTGAGCCATGTCTGCCTGTCTGTCCATCTGCCCGTTTAAACGTCTAGATTCCAGCTATTACAAAAGCTAGAGACACCAAATTTCACATGAAGGTTTCTGTATACCATAAGTAGATCGAGTTTATTTTCAATTTTCAATGTCACGCCCACCGCCCACGCAAATCGATAATTTACGATTATTAGGAAAAGTGTTGAAGTTACACCTTTCTGCTTTTTATGAACATAGATAATTACACTATAAATCTATTCCTCAATCCGATCGGACAATAAACACAGAAGTTATCCGTGTTAACGTTTTCCGTAGGTCCGCTGCTTGCGCCTTTGCAGCTCATCGGGACGTCATCGTCACGATGCTTCGTTTTAGCCGTAGCGTGTGTACAGCTGATTGCTATGATGTTTTCACATGTAGATGGCGCTATTCAAAGATAGATCTAATGTAAACATTAGGTGGCTGGTGAACTTGTGCAGAGTTTTTTAAAGGAATTAAATGTGTGATCATTTGGTAATGATCGGAACACAGAAGTTATTCAACTCAACATTTTGCATAGCTGCCAGCGGCGTTACTAAGAATAGTGCGTACGTGTCATTTTTATAAATGAGCAGCGGGTAGCGGGTATATAACAGTCGAGCACACTCGACAGTAGCTTTCTTACTTGTTGGTTTTTGTAAGGGGAGTTGCCAACTAAAATTAACGTTATTAGATTTTGAAAACAAAATGTAAGTGAAACCGCGAGACCATAGCCCTGCATCGCTAAGTGGTAATAATAAGGGTCAATTAAGCTTATGAAACCTGGTCCCACTGGTCATTTTAGCCTTCAAATTGTATGAAAATCGGGGACTTATCGGAGGCTATTTATTTTAAACTACGCCAAAAATTAAAAAAAAATTGAATAATATTTTCGTCTTATTTCGTCGAGTTCGTAGAAAACCGTCGTCAACTTTAGGCACCACGGAAATAACAATACCCTCCTTCTTTTTTTAATCACAGCGTACTTTGTTTTTATTGCTTATTTTAATAAAAAGCGCCAGCCTACAACATTGTTATCGATCTATAGAAAGCAAATAAACGGGCACACTCTCAATTGGCCACGGTGACAGGCGAATGTCAACTCACTCGCAACTCATGTGTTTTTTTTTTTGTTTTGAAGCCGCTAGCACGTTGCACGTGTTTAAAATAAATTTCGATTTGAATAACGGAATTTAAGAACAGAAGCGACACACAAAATGCAGCACGACGATGTAAGTAGCGTAATTGAAGAATAATAGGCAGTTGGTTAATTGATTCAATTACCATACAGGTCGTTTGGAGCATCATCAACAAATCCTTTTGCTCGCACAAAGTCAAGTAAGTTGTGGGTTGAGAGAGGGAGACGAAGGGAGCTTAAGGAAAGCATTTATATACATATATTCGAACCCTTTTAGAACGGATACGCGCACATTCTGCCGGCATGAGTACAATCTGACAGGTCTGTGCACACGTCGCACCTGCCCGCTGGCGAACTCACAGTACGCGACGGTGCGCGAAGAGAAGGGTATCATCTACCTATTCATAAAGACGGCGGAACGGGCACACATGCCCAACAAGCTGTGGGAGCGCATTAAGTTGTCGCGCAACTTCGAGAAGGCCATTGAGCAGATTAATGAGAATCTGGTGTTCTGGCCCAAGTACATGATAGCCAAGAATAAGCAACGTTTCCTAAAGATTACACAGTATCTGATGCGTATGCGTCGCCTGAAGCTGCGCCGTCAAAAATTGATTGTGCCGCTATCGACAAAGATCGAGCGACGCGAGACGCGTCGTGAACAGAAGGCTCTGATTGCGGCCAAGATCGATAACCACATCGAGAAAGAACTGCTGACGCGTCTCAAGATGGGCACCTACAAGGATATCTATAACTTCTCGCAGACGGCGTTTAATAAGGCGCTGGAAGCGGAACATGTGGACGAGGAAGAGGACGATGAGGAAGAGGAGGAGGAGCAGGAGATGGAACACGAAACCGAAATGGATGAGGAGAGTCGTCGCGAGGCCGCCGAGCTGCGTCGTGCACTCAACGAGAAGGACGACGACGAGGAGTTTGTCGAGGCCAATACCGAAGATGAGGAGGATGAAGATGATTATGAGCAGGAGGAATCGGATTACGACAGTGATTCGGGTCGCCGTGAAGATGTCGAAGTGGAAAGTGATTTCGCGCAGTCCGATGACGATGTCGACGCTGACGCCGATGACATTGAGGTAAGTTTCGATTGGAGAACGAGCAGGAGAAGGAATATTTGTTACTTGTACTCTTTAATTGGCAATTTGTTGCTTACATTGTGTCAGGCTGATATTAGCCTAATGATCGAGCGACAGAGAAAGAGAGTGAGAGACGAGCTGCGTAGCGAAAGGTTCTGCAGCAGCGACAGCGCTGCCGATGTCAACGCCAGCGCTAGCGTTCTCAACATCAGCTCAGCTTACATTTTTGTCGAGTTGAGTTCTCGATCCGCTGCCGCAGTCGGCAAACGCGCGCGCGCGCAACTTGACCCGAAAGCAAAAACTGAGCCGCAAGTTTTGAGTGACAAATTGCCAAAAACAAAAGAGATATGAGAGCCTGAAAAAAAAACAAAAACAAAAACAAACATACAGTGTTGATTAACGTTGCCACATTTCGTAGGACACCAAATTGCCGGCGAAATCGCCGAAGCAGCAGCCAACGAAGAAGAAGACGAAGACCGAACCTGCAGCAGCGACGTCGCGTCGACGCGCCAAACCAAAGGTGCAGCTGGAGTATGAAATGGAATATGAGAATGAGGCTGCTCCAGCGCGGAAAATGCGTCATTAGTCAGGTGAACAGAGCGGGCGGAACGAAGATGGAGAAGAGGAGATGCGAAGAAATCAATTAAATTACGCAAAATATATGTTAATAATTAATTATAGAGAGCTAATTTAATATAATGCAAAATGTAAGAGAGCGGCAGTTTGTGGACAACGCCAAACAGAAAGAGAGCGCAATACCCGAAAGTGCAGTTTGTGTGCGTGCGTGTGTGTGTGTGTGTGCGAGCGAGCGACCAAATATGAACTTGGCATTGAATTCGCCGCCGCTGCTGGAGTCGTCGTCGGCGTGCCATTATAAACAACAAAACAGCTGCAAAAACCAGTTTTAAGTGGCAGGTTAATTAAATTAATAGTTTCGCTTTTATATAAAACAATTGCGGGCTAATTAGCTTCGCCATATAGTACACATCTCCATATATATATATATATATATATATATATATTTATGTGATTTTTCGTTGCGTTTGCACGCCAAGTTCAATGCAGCTGACAGTGACGGCAACAGCGACGTCGCGACGCTTGCCAAGGCCAGCGCTGCCGGTACCGCCGCTGCTGCTGAGCCAGCGTTCTGTTTGCGTTTGTTGTTGTTGTTGCGGTTGCGGGCAGCTACTGCAGCGCTACTTGTCTCCAAATACATAGATCAAAGGTTCTGTTTGCCCCAGTCTGAAGCACATTTGCGCTCGCACATCTAAACACACCTCAAAGATTTGCCGCAATTAACTTCGTTTACTTTACAGCTTGTCTCGTTGTTCTGTCAGTGCACGGGGTCGCCGAACGGGTTCAAGCGAGTTCGAGAACTCACAAAATTGGCGGAAAGCGAAATATAAAAATGTTCATTTATTGCAATGCATAAACTATGGAAATCATTTACCATAAAGCCCTGAAATGCGCCATAAACAAGGCAGGAAATTTGACACAGAACATATGTATGGAGATATTATATTGTATATACAATATTAGATAGAATGGAAAGTTAGAGCTGAAGTTTCTGAGAGTTGTATTTAGAAAGGCTTATTACGTTTGTCAGATCTTTAAATAGTAATCAAAGTTGCTTTTAAAAGGTGATTAGTATAGTAAGAAACAGAGGAAAGAAATATTTCCCAATTCAAAGGACTTTTTTATATCTCAGATCTGAAACGATTTGTTATCAATTTTAATCTACATGTTATGCACGATTTTCCAATAAAAGCTCAACAACTGAGATCAAAAAGCAATGATTTCTTGAGGTCTCCTTTTATAGTAAGTAGTCTACCATATTTATGATTTTGATGCTGGCGAAACCAGTAACATCCCTAGTGAGTTCCCTTCTAAGCCCCCCTTCGAGATTAATACGACATCGGGTTATTTGTATATATACATATACATACATTATATTAAAGTTCCATACAAAAAAATTAGGGACCTCATTCGATCGTAGTGTTGTGTAGAGCGTAGCTGCGATACAGTAGGCTCGCTCGCTCTCTCTCTCTCTCTCTTTCTCTCTAATTATAGGCTAAGATAGTCAAACGAAAACTAAAAATGGAGGGGTCGCGGGTGGTGTACACAATACACAATGAGTTCGAGTTGCCGTTGATGTGAGTGAGTGATGAGCAGAGCTAGAGGGGATTAGCTTCTTTTCGTTTGTTGTTTGTTTGCTGCCACCGTTTTTTCTATCTCTCTCTCTCTCGCTTCCTTCGTTTTTGTTTGTTGTTTGGCGTCAATTGTTTGATCGGGTGTTTGTTTAAGCATTCGGACTGAAGGCCGCTTGGCGCAGCAGCACATAGATCTTCTCCTTGATCCAATCCTTGTTATAGGGTGCGTAGGTGTTGGTGCTTTTCTGATACACGAGGCAACTGATATCGATCAGGGTGTCGATGAAGTCAAACAACTGGCTGATGTCGTAGGTGATGGTGGGCGTGTTGGGATTACGTCGCTTCAGATGCTCCTCGTAGATCTTGCAGACGCCCTCCATGCATTCGTTGACGCTCTCGTAGTCGCAATATGTGCGCGTCTCCGGCCGGGCGCCCGGCTGCACCAGCAAAATCGTGTGCGACATCTCTCGGTCGCTATCGTTCACTTTCTCTCTCTCTCTTTCTTTCTCTAGCTACAAGTTGAAATTCCGTTTAAATTGTGTTCCTTTTGCTCTCTTCCTTCTGCTGTTGTACTTACCAAAACTTGCCCAGTGTTGTTGTTGCGGACTCCGAGACTGAATGAAAAAAATCACAATTCACCGGCGCAAGGCGAAAACACTGCAAAATGCAAAAAGATAACGATTCATAAATTTTATGTTGCTTTTTGATTTCGTTTTCTCTTTCTCTTCGGCTTATAGCCATTGTTTTTGCCGCCAGACCCCAAACACACACACATATATATATATAAATATATTCACGCATTCATTAAATGCAGGCGCCGCATGCATCTGCATTTTTTTTTGCCTTTGCTTGTGCAGTCTGTGCGTCGTTTTTATATGCCAGCATTCAGCATAGTTAATACGAAACATACCTGTGTTGTGAGAAAATTTTTAAAATTTGCCTTAATCTCGAGTATTTCAATTGTTATAAACGCATTTTTCACAGCTTGGTTGTGCCTGCTTCTTCTTACTTCTAAATGTGTGTGTGAGAGTGCAGTGCTGGGTAATTCAGTGACTTAAGTGTTGACAAGTGTCGCAACGCAGCGGGTCTGGCAGCACGGCTGGCCGTGTTGGCCGTGGCGTTGCCAGTTCGGTGGCAGCCTAATGAACAGCTGTTTTGAAAACGATCGCCAAAATGGACCAATTGAAGCGGCAGCGACGGCGACGACAGCAGCGACGACAGCAGCGACGACGGCAGCCAGCCAAACAGTTGCTTTAGCGCGTACGGGGGGCTCTGCAGCGAAGCGAGCTGTGCTGTTGGCGTCATATAAAAAAATTGAATAGTTGCCGTTGTTGCTTCATTCTGCTGCTTCTTATTATTGTTGTTGTTGTGCGATATTTCTTATGCCCGCTCAACCTGCTGTCTCTTTCACCTTCGCTGTCCCTGCCGTCGCAATGGGCAAGTGAAATGCAAAGTGAAGGCGCAGTCGCAACTGCAGCCGCAGCGGCAGCCTAATGAGTGTTTTGTGTGTGCGCTTGTGGCACAAACATTTTAATTGAGAAAATACACATGCTGGCACATACAGAGACCCACATACATATTTATATAGTAAATCTCAAGCACATCACAGTTAATTGCGCTTTCTTGTGCCCTGCCCGTTCTCTGCTTCTCTGCTTTTCTGCTCGCCGCTACTACTACCGCTGCTGCTGCCCAACGCGGCGACGGACGCACGCGTGTTAAAAAGTTTTGTTTCGCCGCGTCGTTCGTTCCAATAAGACGCGAGTTTTGAATGTTTATGAATAAAAAAGGCGCTATATTATTTTATTTTATAATTTATTTATTTATTTTTTTTTGTTATTGTTGTTATATATTTTGTGTTGTACTGCGTCGTTCTGCTCAATGTTCTCCGCTGCCAATGGGAAAATTAAGGCAAGGCAATAGCATACCTTCCCCCCGCCCCATCACACACACACACACACATATCCCACATAGGAATTCCAATTGGACTAACGAGCTGTTCTTGTTGTTGTTGTTTGCTTTGCACTGTTGCAGTTGCCGGCACACGATACGGATACGGATACGGATGCGGCCGCCTCGTCGACGCTGCGCTGCTTGCTGAACGGACCCTTTCGCGATCTACACTTCAGTGTGTCCGATCATCATCGGATAATACCCGTGCACGATGTAGTCTTTCTCGATGACATTGAATGCAACGTCAAGCCGTTAATTTACAGGCCCGTGCTGCCCGAAACGCTTACTGTGACGACGCCAACGTCTGTGGCGACGACGCTTGTGACGTCGACGCTGAAGCTAACTGAGGACAGCAGCAGCAGGTGAGTCTGAGTGCGTGCGTGTTTGTTATTGTGTTTGTGTATTCATATGTACTTGGCCTTGAACTCACGCTCACGCTCTCGCACAACCTCTCTCTCTCTCTCTCTCTCTCTCTGTCTCATTCGCATATGCTCCCACGCACTCGTACGCCATCCAATTCGAAATTGGCGTGACAGCTTTGCTCTCTCATTAATTGCGCCGCCAGCGGCCGAAAAAGCACAGTTAGAATTTAGTCGGCCCCATGCAGAGCAAAGCAGCACGGCGAATTGAAACGATGCAAATGCATTTTGAAGATGAGGGTTAAAACGGCAATGGCAACAACAGCAGAAATGACATAAATTAAAAATTGGAAATTTTGCAACAATTTTTTTTTGTGATATAGTAAATTGTGATATTTATATTAAATTTAAATTATAGCATAAAATACTAAAGTGCACAAAAAGGGGATTATAGACGATTTTTAATGGAATCTTTAGAAAATAAACTGAATATTTTTTATAGCAAAATTCTGTATTATTATATTGTACTTTAATCAGCTGACTGATTTTATTTTAGTTTAAATTATAATTGAAACTCTATAAATTTGAATGAGAGATCAATAATTTTGTGAGCAAACGTGCAGCTTCCTATAAAAACTGAAATATAAAAACTAAAATTTAAGGGTTTTATAAAAAAAAATGCCTTCCCCTTATCTTACGCCCTGTAGATGCTATATAGATCGTAGTGCTAGTCAAAAATACTTAATAAAGTATATGGAAAATACGCCTCTATTTGCAGGCAATAACCTTACAGATAGTTCCCATGCAGCTCTAATCACCGTTCTACAAGTTCGCGACAAGTTGGCGATCTTTATAGCAGGAAGTCGGTCGGGCCGGGCCTTGTCACCTGGCACCTGGCACCAATTAGTTATGTTTGACGAGCGTTTAAACTTTATCTGATAACCGACGCACGGTAGCATCCAACATCAGTTGGATCACATCCTCTCTCTCGCTCCCCTTTTCTGTCTCTCTGTTTCATTATCATCATCATCATCATCATCATGATTATTAATCTTAACGTCATAGTAATATGTGATTCCTGTGTGTTCTTCTTGCGCAGTTGGGGGCCTAGTAACCACTGTACCTATACACTTATACAGTATATACATATGTACGAAATTTATATGTATATGGAATATAGTAGGCATAAATAAATATAATGCTAGGCACATTTATAGTGTGTGTGAGTGGAGAGTTTGGCTGAGTCTTACTCAGATTTCGCAACGTGGGCTGCTTATCAAGTTCCCCCGGCGTGTGTGTTTTCTTTATTTATTTACGTCTCTCTTTCTCTCTCTTCCGCTCTTCCGCTCTTCCGCTCTTCCGCTCATTCGCTGTTTCTGCCTCCTTGGCTCGCTTCTTTCGCACTTCCAAGTGTTTGTTTGTTTACTTTGATTATTGTTCGTGTTTTGTTCATGCTTTCAACAATTGGCCGTGTATCGCAGGCGGAAGCTTTTGGCGCGACATTAGTCACGCTTAGATATAATTCAGGTATATGCAAGGTATATACTTGTATATGTATATGGAGAGGAATCCATGCCATTCACAGTGCATGTCTTCTGTTATACCCTTCAATGGTTAAAAAAGGGTATATCAAGTTTGTGCAAATGTATGTAACATGGCGTGGCAGACCCCACAAAGTATATATGTATATATGTACATATTTCAATATATACAAATATGTATTTTAGGATGACCAGCAGAGTCAATTGGGCCATTTCCGTCTGTGTGAACACACAGCACTAGGCTATTATTAATGCTCGAGAGACTAAATTTGGAATGAAGAATTCTATATTTTGTCCACCGCCCACCGCCCACCGCATTCGCAAATCGATAAATACATTTTGAACTTAATTATTTACGAAAGTAATGAAGTTACAACCTTAACTCCTTCGGCATGTGTACATACAGCTATTTACTATACGATATGTACCTACATGTATATTCTAATTTGAAGTAGAAGACTGCGTGGTTTGATAGCTAGGCGAAGGATATACTGCGCGTTGAAGTAGTTAAACACTTCAAAACGCTAAACTTAAGCGAAAGCTTTAAGCTGCAACTGCAACAAAAGCTCCATGCAAAGCTCTGGAAGTTTAGGCTATTTCTAGAACTTCGCGTTGCACTTTTATTGATTTGTATTGATGAGCTTTTAAGTCAAGCAGAGCTTTTTGTCTTATGAACTTTTGGAATCACTTTCTAACTTTGGAAAAAACTGGTAAAAGATAATAAGGATTGATGTAGTTCGATAAAAAATCTTTCGTTTCTTGATATTATTAAAAATGTTTCAGTTAGGCTACCAAAATTTGTAACTTTGTCTCGCACAATGCCGCGCAACACTTTAGAAACTTTGCGAGACTTCCGCATTTTGCGTTTATCTGCTTCTTCGCCGTTTGTAGGTTGCGTTAGTTGACACCTTTGCTGCGTCTTTGTTGTTGTTGTTTTCTTTTTGGGGTTTTATTTTGCCTTAAGATTTATTTTCGCATCTCCAACGATGAACGATGCGATACGGGGGTCGTGGCGAGTCAATTGAAGCGCGTTACATTTTAACACGATGCTCGAGATGCAGCAATTATAGTCCACAGTTGATCTAAGTTACCCTCCCGGTTCCGTTCTTCCAACTAAGCATGACAGATTGTCGTGCCCCCTTGTCTTTTGCCTATGAAATAATTAAGGTAATCAATCTGGGAAATTTTCATTAATCCTAATACGTACATGTGTTATGCATATACATATACATATATAGTAAATATACGGATTGATCTAAGCGATCAGTTCTATGTCTTTCAAATTGTAATCCCTTACACAGATAAAAATAACTGCCAAGTTGTTTATGAATATTGCTATACATTATAAGTACCTGGAATGCGACATGCCATTATAATTGACCATTAAAACAAAAGATTGTCCAAGCCAAAGCTTGTATACCCATGCTCAATAAAAACTTAATGGATTATTCCGGCATATACCTTATATATATCAACATATATATATATACACGTATATACAGACGGACAGACAGACATGGCTTAATCGACTCAGCTAGTGATCCTGTGCAAGAATATATATACTTTATGGGGAAGCAGATGCCTCCTTCTGCCTGTTGCGCACATTTCGACAAACACAATAGACCATGACCAAAATGGATAAAATTTAATCGAATTATACATATATGTACACGTAGGTATATAGTTTTTAAATACGTACATATAATAACAAATATAAACAACTAACGAAAGCTACAGTCGACCATGCCCGATTATATGATACCCTTCGCCCATCTTTTCAACAACGAAGCGTGTATACCAAGTTTCATTAGGGTAGCTCAAAAACTCTGAGAGAAAAATTGCTTTGCAACAGACAGACATAGCTAGTTCGACTCCCCTGCTAATGTTGATAAAGAATATATAATATATACTTTATAGGTTCGCTGATGTCTCCTAAGCTGCGTTGCAAGCCTCTGGCCAAACCTCTGAATAAAAAAATTGCACTCTCAAAAATGTTTAAGTATATGTATTTAAATGATATATTAAGGTGTCACAGTCAAATTTGGTTAACCAAAAATGTTTACCCCCCCACTTAAAGCCAAGCTTTCTATATAGGGTATCAGAAATTCGCACATGCTGCGCCTTGGCATTGAAATAGCCCATTAAAAGTGCGCGCTGCCTTTGTTATACCATTCGACCATTGAAAATTGGCAAAAATGGTATACTAAGTTTGTCTAAATGTATGAAACAGGCAGAAGGAGGCGTGGCAGACCTCACAAAGTATATATATTCTGACTCAGGATCACTAGCTGAGTCGATTGAGCCATGTCCGTCTGTCCGTTTGAACGTCTAGATCTCAGCTATTACAAAAGCTGTAGACACCATATTTCACATGAAGGTTCCTGTATACCATAGGTAGATCGAGTTTATTTTCAATTTTTGATACCACGCCCACCGCCCACGCAAATCGATAATTTTCGATTATCAGAAGAATAATTGAAGTTACAGCTTCCTGCTTTGGTATGAACATAAATAACATTGCAATATAAATCTATTCCCCAAATTACAATCCAATCGGACGATAAGCGCAGAAGTTATCCATGTTTCCGTTTTCCGTACTTCCACTGCTTGTGCCTGTGCTGTGCGTCGTGACGTCATTGTCACGATGCTTCGTTTCAGCCGTAGCGTGTGTAAAACTATGCCGTTTTCACATGTAGATGGCGCTATTCAAAAATAGATCTAATTTAAACAATAAGTGGCGGATAAACTTGTACAGAGTTTTTTGATGGAATTAAATTTGTGATAATTTGTTTAGAAACTGGGCGAATGGTATCTTACTGTCGGGCGCGCTCGACTGTAGCTGTCTTTACTTGTTTTTTGATTCGATTCGTCTCGTTTCGTCTCGATTTGATGATTCTTTTGGCTTGCCGTAACCGGAAGTCGGCCCAACCGGCCAAAACGGCCAAGCAACCAAAGTGATCAAAGCAAGCGACTGTTTAATAATTTGCTGTTGTTGTTGTTGTTGCTGTTGCGCCGCTCGCTTGCAAATGACGAGTTAATAAGCCACTCGACGCTTTGAGCCAGCTTCGAAAATCAATAACAACAATAAAGACAGCAGCAACAAGAGGAACATTAACGACAATATCAAAACAAAAGCAGCAGCGAGTGTAGTAAAATAACTGCCGGACTGTCAGATACTCTGTGTGAAATTGTTACGCCTCATTGTTTCATTAGCCTTATACCCTGTAAGCTTTAGAACAGGCGAAACGATAATTTTCTGTGAGAATAATTAATCACAATTTAAATTCTTATATGAAAGTATTTCTCATTGTTATACCCGAAGGATATTGGGTGGAAGGGTATTATAACCTAGGGTATTATAACCTAGAGCCTTGGCCTTGTTCGTCTGTCTCTCTCTCTCTGTCTGTATGAGATTTGTCAAGTTAGCTTTAGATTTGGCCACGCCCCTTCCGCCCTTCTACATATTGTCACCCAAATGACTTCAAATTTGGTTGCAATCGCAAAATAAACGTAGAAGTCTGTCTGTCTGGGTAAACACACAGATCTCGGCTATTATTAAATCTAACACATATAAATGGAGAGATTTAAGTATTTGAGTGTTTTCTATAGTAAGAAATTACTATAGTTTTATTTTTAGGTCCTTATTAACATGAAGCATTTATTGGTAATCTTCACTTCATTTCCACCGCTCATTACGCATGATTTTGCCAGATACTTAAAAAATAATGTTAGATATGTACTTGTAGAAAATATATAAATTATACAAGGTAGTTTTGTATAATGAATAGCTAAAATTTTAATTGGCCACACCCACTTTTTATTTGTTCCAACTGTTCTTAGAGAAATAAATGGTATTTCGATTCATAAGAATTTAAAGTATGTTATATGTTTCTTTTGAGTACTCATAAAAACGAGATAGGAAAGGTACAGTCAAGCGCGCTCGACAGCAAGAAACCATTATCCCAGGCTCAAAACAAATTATCACACTTTTAGTTCTATAAAAAACTCTGCAAAAATTCATCTGCCACCTATTTAATGTTTAAATTAGATCTATCTTTGAATAGCGCCATCTACATATGCATATAATTTGCGTGGGCGGTGGGCGTGACATCAAAAATTGAAAATTAACTCGATCAGCCAATGGTATACAGGAAGCTTTATGTGAAATTTGGTGTAGCTTTTGTGTTAGCCGAGATCCAGACGTTCATCCGGACAGGCGGACATGGCATAATCAACTCGGCATGTGATCCTTAGTCAGAATACTTTATAGGGTCTGCCATATAGTAAGTTTTTATATTTTGCAAAACAACAAAATTTGGCCTACAGTTTTATTGGTTTAATCCTGTTGACCTTGATGTATACTATATGCTGCGTGGTGCTAAGAGATGCATGTACATACATATACTCAGTTTTATCCAAATTTAGTTTCTTTTGGTAGCAACAAATTTTGGTTGGTGGATGTTTTTTGGGAAAATGCCCAAATGGAAAAATATAAACGATATAGATGAGTTTGAAATTTAGAAAAGAAATCTGAAATCAATAATCGAGCTAAGACTTCCTCTTCGGTATGTCACAATCTTATGCAATAGCTGTATTTATTATAAAATGTATGTGTATTATTAACTTTTGCGGATGCGAATTACAGGTATAAAAGGAAAGAAAGATAGGGAGAAGAGGAGTGAGGGTGCGAAGGGAGAGGGGTGAACCTATGTATGTAATTGCGCACGCAGCGCTGATTTTAGCCAGTTTTGGCCATGTCGCGCTGGGGCTTCCTAGCTGACTTTTCCGAATGGCCGCCAAACAATGTCGCCCCCAAAAATCGCTGACCCCATTTAAAAATTTGCAATGCGGCTATGTGCGCAGGTGTATTTGTGTGTGTGTGTGTGTGTGTGTGTGTGTGCCGGCGGCCGTGTGTGGAGCAGCTAATTGAATTAGCGGCAGAAATCACCTGGCGGCCTTTTCGAAGCCCCACCAAGTCCGCTTTGAACGCTTTGGAACGTGCTGCTCTCTGGCGCTTGCTGCCAACTGGCGGCGCCAACGCAGCGCCAATTGCAGTTGTGGATGCGTTCGGTGCAAGTCTTTCTCAGGTGGCAGGCAGCGAGCTCTTTGTCGCGTCTCGTGTTCATAGTAAACGATCTCGATCTTGATCTCTTGAACAACTTCATAGTTACTTTTTTTTGCTGTGAACTCGCTGTAGTATCTGTGCCTGTGTTTGTGTGTGTGTGTGAGTGAAACAGCTGCAGAGCAAGTGAAAGAGAAAGAGAGTAAGCTTAACAATGCCGGAGCGCAGCATAAGTCAACGTGATCTTGAGGAGATCGAGATCCAAAGCGATGAGGAGGACGAGGAGTTGGAACAGGGTGTTGGTTTGCCTGTGCAATCGACGCGACGACGCGGCAACTCTCCGGCAGATGCTCGAGGTCGTGCTGGCACCACTGGCTTTGGTGGTGGTGCTGGTGGGCGTGGCAGCACTGGCAATCTGAGCAGCAGCAATGGACCCATGGGCCGTGAACGTGAACGCTTTGGTAGTTACGATGAGGATGAGCGACTCAATGACGATGAGCACTCCGGAGATAGCGATGAGGAGGATGACATCGAAATGTTGGACTAGTGAGTGCTGCCCAGTGTGTTGTTAATTCAATTAGTGTGCCTGTGTGCGAGCGAGAAAGGGAGAGGTGCAGAGAAATAGAGAGAAAGAGAGAGGGAGAGAGAGGGAGAGAGAGCATAGCATTTCTGACTTTTATGATTATTGCGGCCGCAGTGCGACGCTTCAGTCGAGTCTCCTTCCCTGCGCTGCGTTCCCTCTCTCTCTCCCTCTCTCCCCCTCTCTGTTTCTCCCTCTCCGGACTACCACGTTAAATTCGACCGCCCTCCCCCGCCCCTCTTGCCATTTTCCTATGGCCGCCAGCCACGGACTTTTCATGGCTTTTTTTTGCTCCGCGCGCGCTTTTCAATTAAAAAATTTCTTAAATGGATTTTCTTAATTCCAGAAGCGCGAAGGTTATTCTTTATACTTTATCGTTGTTGTTGTTATTGTTTTGCCTCTTCTTGTTATTGTTGTTGCTGCTACTGCTGCTCTGTTTAAGGTATTAAGTTTCGACGCCGTGCAGCAAAGATTAGTCGGATTATTTATATGCTGGCGTTAAGTAAGCCGCTTCGGTATTAGGCTCCATCTGCCTTCTCTTTTGAGCTACGCATTTTTTTTTAGCATTGTTTTGATTTTTGTTTTCATTGATTCTTCTTTCTTTTCTTGCCTTGGGGCTGTGGGTAAATAAAATATGACTTTAAATATATGACATACAAACAATTAGCAACTCCGTTCGATCCGTTTGAAATAAAGCAAGAATAAGAAAGAAAGGCTTCCTTGCTTCCTTTTACACGTATACCCTTGTAGTAAATTTAAGTTAAAGTTGCATTGTTAAATATAGCAAACGTTTCATGGCGATAGTTTTATAACTACACGATATCAGTTCGATTCTGATCAAATTTTTACAGCCTTTAAATGACATACTTAGACACATACCGCGAAAGTTTCATAGCGATAAAGTTTCATAGCGATAATAACAAAAATGTACCCATATTTTCTAAGCCACCTATATGATATACCGGTCCGATCCGTCTCGTTTTGACTTATTAACAGCGAGTCGCAGTAAGCAGCACGTATATCAAGTTTTATTAAGACAGCTCTTAAACTGGCAGACTAGTTTGCGTTGCAATAGACAGACAGACAGACGGACGAACGGACAAACAAACATGCTCAGTCGGACGGGTCGGAGATGTCACCTTAGGTGCCTTGCCATTTTCTGGCCAAAATTAATATACCATCTGCAAAGGTATAGCAATATATGCATGTGCTCTGTGCTTGTGGCAGCCACACGATTTTTTTTTGGCTCTCAGTTCTCGCTTAAGCCGCGTGTACTGCAAAGTCAACTTCAACCCATACCTGTTTGTTTAAAATCCGCAAAAATAAAGCAAATTCAAACATTTATTAATCTATTTTCAGAGGCGGTGGGCGTGGCACCTCAAATTTAAAATAATTTAAAAAATAATAGAAGTCGATCGATAGGTTCTATGGAAGCTATACGGTATATCGGCCCGATCCGGCTCGTTCCAACTTTTTTACAGCGTGCAGAAATGAGAAGCATGTATACCAAGTTTTATCCAGATAGCTCTAAATCTGAGAGACTAGTTTGCGTTGCAACACGTTCGAATATATGTATATACTTATAGTGTCGGAGACTCTCCCAAGGTGCGTTGATAACTTCTGGCTAAAATTAATATACACTCTGTAAGGGTTCAGAAATGTTGACAATATCGACAGAAAACAAAAAAAAAAGCTTACTTCATTGCAACAAATACAAAATTCCCGCATTCCGTAAATTTTTTCTGTAGTTAACCTTTAGTTAAAGCCAAAATTGACGGGAAAAAGGCAGAGTTGGCAGCACTTATGGCAAAGCAAGTTGTAGTTGAAACTCAACATACTTGCAGTTCTTTTAAGATTCCAGGGCAAATTTTGCACCCTTCGACGACACTCAGGCACCTGCTCATCGCAGGGCTAAACCTTGCGGGGTATTTTTTTGCCTTTTGGCGAAACTTTAAGCGTTTCCCTAACAAAATTTAAATTTTTCAAGTTTTTGTGGCAAAGAGACAAGGAGAGAGAAATAAGTATGGAAATTCTTAACGAATGTCATGTGATCTGCATAGATGGGGACTGTTGTGAGGCTTATGTTTAGAGAGAGAGAGAGTGTCATGCATTCACGCATTTACGCTCTAGGCTAGGCCAGGCCAACGATGATGATGATGATGATGATGATGATGATGATGATGATGATGATGATGATGATGATGATGATGATGATGATGATGGTGATGATGATGATGATGATGATGATGATGATGATGATGATGATGATGATGATGATGATGATGACGATGATGATGATGATGATGATGATGATGATGATGATGATCATGATGATGATGATGATGATGATGATGATGATGATGATGATGATGATAGCAATCGTGACTTTTACTTTTACTCGTGTTTAAAGTGAATTTTACGCCCACCTCTTGCCTCTCGCCCCTCCCTCTCCCCCTTTCATACACCTTTCCCCTTTCCGGTCCGTTTGGGCGTTTCACAATTTTGGGGCGCGCTTTTTGTCATGCTGTGGGCGCTTAATTAAAATTAATGAAGTACGTCGGCTTTTTATCCTTTTGCCAGACCGAATGTAAAAAGCTGGCCCCATCCCATAAACAGTAGGTACGCATACTACCCCCAATCCGCCTGCTCATGCTTCTGCCCCTCCTCTCCAAACCCACGGCGGTTAACTGCCGCTTTAAGCGCCTGCAGCATTCTCCAGATGGCGAGGCTCGACTTCCAATGCCGCTGTAAATATTTGCGTCTGACTTTATTTTAAGTCTGTTAATTAAGCGCCAGCCTCTGTCTACGTTGTGCGAGTGTGTGTGTGTGTGTTTTTTTTTTTTTTTTTTTTTTTTTTGAAAGACGTTGACGCACCGCGGTGCGTTCAAGTGGTCTTTGTGACACCAGGCCGTAGCCTGTTGTTTAATACACCGTTCTTACTCCCTCCTGGCCCCGCCGTTAGGCATTACAACAGGGGGGCGTATAGCCTTAAAGGCTCGCTTCAGATGTCCGGATCCGCTTCTCTCGCCTCAGCTGCACCATAATGCTACAGGCCATCACGTTTACAGCATCCCATTTCTCCTGGCATTCCACCATGTTCAACACTAGGTTGCCTGGTGTTGGTGTCTCTCCGAACGCCTCCTCCACCGCGTATCTTTCCCTGTTAAATCGGGGATACACAAACATGACGTGCTCGGCGTCTTCTTCATAACCTGCGTTGCAGGTCGCGCATATGGATTCCTCGCTGTGACCTAAGCGGTTCAGGTAGGCTCTAAAGCAGCCATGTCCACTTAAAAACTGGGTCAGATAGAAATTTATCGCCCCATGCTTCCTTCTTATCCAGGGTTCGATCTGCGGGATAAGCCGTCGCGTCCGTGGTATTAGGCTTCCTTGGTAGACATTACCAGTATGTAATGGCATGCTTGCGATCACATGCGCCGCCTCACCCGAGATAGTTCGGAAGCCGCATGCTATCCTGAGGGCGCACACTCTGTAGATCGTCCGAATCGCTCTCGTATGCGTTATCTTCGCTGTTGCTTTGGTCCATATAGTTGCAGCATACAACGTGATTGACTGGACAACTGACGTCAGGAGTCGTCTCCTTAGCTGCTTCGGTCCCCTTGTATTGGGCATGATTCTTGCTAGTGCCGTGTATGCTACTGCCTCTTTCCGTGCCACATGAGACATGTGTTCCCTAAAGCTGAGCCGATGGTCCAGAACCACTCCAAGGTACTTAAGTGAGGGTCGCGAGCGCACAGATGTGTCACCAACTATGATGCTAGCTGTCTCCAGCCTTTTTCGAGAGCTAATTAGCACCGCCTCCGTTTTTTGCTCCGCTAACGAAAGACCCGCTTGGGAGAGCCATGTTCGCGCCACCCCGAAGGCTGAGTTGGCCAACTCCTGGACTTCGTGCAGTTGGTCCTGTAGTGGAGCACTCTTCCCTTTAGGTAGCTTCTTATCATCCCTATCAGGTAGCGGTTGATTCCTTTGGCGGTTAGGCGTTCCGGATATCAAGGTTGATGACCAGAGTCCCCCAGAGCCATCTCCTGCCCTCTATCGCTTTCTATGCCAAGTCCGTAACCTCTTGGATAGTCTGCGTAGTGGACCGCGCCTTTCGCAAGCCGAATTGCAGTGGTGACAGGCCTCTACACATTTGTCGATCGCTATGTTGAGACGGTCGCATAGGATTCTCTCCAATGCTTTCCCAGCAGTGTCCAGCAGACATATTGGCCTGTAGGCGGATGGGTCCTCTGGTGGTTTACCTCCTTTTAGCATCAGGACGAGCTCCTGCATCTTCCAGCGCTTGTAAAACTCTTCCTTTCGGATGCATGCGTTGAACACGTCTGCAAAGTAACCAGGCTGCCGTTCCATGGCAATCCTAATTATGGCCCACGGAATTCCATCTGGGCCCGGAGCTTTACCTGCCTTGATCCTCCGAGCGGCACTTGAGACCTCATCCGTGGTTACCTCATTGAATTGGCATGTTGGTGTGCTGGCTCCTTCCTGAGACCAATCCATGCTCTGGGATCAGGTGCCTTACGATTTCTTGTATTAGCCTCGGGCACGCTGGGGTCGGCGCTCTAAATGCGTGCAGCCTCTTCATGGTCAACTTATACGCCAGTCCACAGGGATCCGCGTCTGCTTTGTCGCACAGCTCCAGGAAGCTTCTTCTCTTGCTGCACTTTATTGAGCGTCTGACTTCTAGCCTTTTGACTCTGAGTAGCTCCATGAACGATTCTGTTCTCGGGTCGCTGCGTCTTAGAGCCCTTTGGTAAGCCCGTCTTGTTCGAAAGCAGTCAGCCCGTGCCCTGGTAATGTCGTCATTCCACCAATGGACTGGACCGCGCTTGGCACCCGTTCCGGTTTTGCGCATTGAGGCATTACACACACTATATGCGCCATGAGCTGGTCGGTTCTGACCGTGGCGTTGCCTCTGCCATTGAAGTCGCCAATTATGCTCTCAAAGACCTCTATGTCGAGTGTATCCACTTTATAGCGTCTTTTCCTTGGCATGACCGTCTGGTGTGCTAGCGTTCGGATCTCGATGACTATCGCCAGGTGGTCGCTGTGTGTATAGTCCTCACACAGGGTCCAGGTGATGTTCGGTGCCAGGCTACTAGAGGCAAATGTCAAATCAATAATTGACCCAGCATTGCCCCTCGAGAAGGTGTGGCGGTCTCCATGGTTCAGGAGGACAAAGTCAAGTGTAGACTGGCCTCTGCTGTTAGTACTTGGGCACCCCCAGTCGGTTGCCCAGGCGTTAAAATCCCCGGCTATCAGGCATGGCGATTTGCCTCGTGCGTCTGCAACTAGCCTGCTCAGGGCGCGCACGTAGCAATCCAAGGGCATTGACAGTGGCAGGTAGACACTGTAAATGTACAGCCCGTACATCTTCGTGCGCACGAATCCTTCTTCTTGGAGAACTTCCAGTGGGTGTGCTGCAGGCTGACCGCAGCTACATACCGCCGCCTTTTCGAGGTGGTCCTCAACCCACGTATTGGGGGATCTTTTGCGGTACGGCTTGCTCAATATGGCAACGTGTGTGTGTGTGTGTGTGTGTGTGTGTGTGTTTTTTTTTTTTTTATTATATATACGGCAGAAAAATGAAATCTTCTAAAGATACCATCTACCGACCGTAGATGGCATGCACGATTCATAACCCTCCAAGTAGAGTTATGCCTACGTACTAAACAAAAACCTCCGCTCCTTCTCCGGTCCTTGACATGCTCACCGGGGCTGCCAGTCAAAGCATTTCATCGGTGAGCAGAATGTGATGCTAAATCGCACTGCCTCTTCTTATGCGCTGTGCTGTTGCATGGCGCTCCTTCCTTGACTCTTTAGTCGCCATTTACGACAAGCCGAGCGAACTGTGGTAGAATTCTTACCCCGCCACCCCACGGGAGTACTTCTCATCCGCCATTTCTGTTGGCCATCTCGTCCTTGCGGACACGCTTCATCATGCGGACTATGATTTCGTGAACTCCATTGCAAACGTCTTCGTTTGCCAACATAGCGGCAATCAGGCCTCTTGGGCTGAGAGGTGCACCAGCGAGCGACTCCAGTTGGACCTTCTCCACAGCGAACCTGTAACAGTGCAGGAGGATGTGCTCTGCTGTTTCCACCGTGTTTATGCAAAAAAGGCATTGCGCTGTATCCACATGGTGGAACCTAAACAGGTACCCTCGGAAACAACCATGGTCCGTTAGGAACTGGGTCATGTGGTAGTCCACCTCTTTGTGCTCACACTCTGCCCATTCCGATAGGTCAGGGATGAGCCTAGACTGCCAGACTCCTCGAATCCACTCGAGAATCTCTGTTTGGTTAACACCTTCTCGCGATAGGTATTGGCCCTTTATCTCCAGGTCAATGGGTATAATGCCTGAAAGAGCATGCGCTGCGTCATCCGAAACGGTTGAAAAGCCTCTGATTAGTCTCAGTGCCATTGTCCGTGATACTGCCCGCGCACTAGCCAAGTAGGTTACTTTGCTTGTAACACAGCTCCAGATAGGGGCAGCGTACAGCAGCGTTGCCTTAGTAACCGCCGCAAGCAGAGTCCTTGCCGGCAATCTGGGTCCTCCCACGTTGGGCATAATTCTTACCAGCGCTGCAGCTGTCGTTGCCGCTTTTCTGCTGGCATACGTTGCGTGGTCCTTAAAGGAGAGCCTACGGTCTATTAGGACTCCCAAGTACTTCAACGCTCCTGCTGAAGTGATTATTTCTCCCTTCACTTCGACCTGCATGCTTTCGATTCTCTTTCTGCTGCTCAACAGAACTAACTCCGTCTTTTGTGCCGCAATTCTTAGGCCGACTTTCTCAAGCCAATCGGTGATCGCCCTGATCGCCACGTTACTGTTGTCCTGGAGCTCCGGTATTGTCTTGGCCACCGCTGTTACCGCAAAGTCGTCAGCGAAGCAGTGCAGCTATACGCCTCTGGGCTTGCTAATCCTCAGGATCCCATCATACATGATGTTTCACAAGATCGGTCCAAGTACAGACCCTTGTGGAACCCCTGCAGAGACTTGGTGACATCTTGGACCAGCTTCAGTTACATACAACAGCGTGCGTTCCCTGAAGTAGTTGGCAATTACACTTCGTAGATAACTGTGTATGCCTATGTTACGCATTGCGCCGAGGATATTGGGCCATCTCGCTGAACTAAACGCGTTCTTCACATCGAGCGTGATGATGGCACAGTACTGTTTACTGCCGCCTAGCCATCGGTCGCCGTCAAGTGCGTTCTTCGCTACTTCAGTTACGGCTGTGAGGGCATCGAGCGTGCTCTTCCCTTTACGGAAGCCATACTGTTGGCATTGAAGGCCTGTGGGGCTCTCGGAGATGGCTTCTATGCGTGTGTATAGAATGCGCTCAAACAGTTTGCCCACAATGTCCAGGAGACATAAGGGGCGGTAGCTGCCTGCTGCGTTTGAAGGCTCCTTGCCTTTGGCAGAAGGACAAGTTTCATTGTCTTCCACCGCTTGGGGAAGACTCCGTCCACAAGACATTGTTGGAAATCCTCCCTGAAGACCTCGGGTCTTGCGGTGGCAGCGGCCTTAGCAATTAGCCCAGAAATACCATCAATGCCGGGAGCTTTGTTCGGCTTGATCCTCTTCGCTGCTTCGACGACTTCGCATGCTGTGATACACGGAAAATCGGAGGCGGGGGCTTGTAGAGCGGGTTGCCATAACGTGTCTTGGCTTGGGAATAGCTCCGACACGATGCTGGCCAGTGCGGCTGGGTCCTGAGGGGTACTTCCACCAGCGACATTTAGTTTTTTCCGGACTTTTTTGTAGGCAATACCCCAGGGGTCGTCGTCAACGCTTGCAAGCAGGTCCTTAAATGCATTTGCCTTTGCTGCAGATATGCTGTTTTTGAGCTCAGCTCGCTTTGCTTTGTATGCCTCCGTGCATTGGACGTGGTGCGGTCGTCCTCTGGATCGCTGCGCTTGTCTTCTCGCCCTTAGGCATTCCGTACGGAGCTGGTGTAGAGAGGCACTCCACCAGTAAACAGGGGGCTTGCGTTTCGCATTTGTTTTCCATGGCATCACTGCGTCGCATGTTGCTTTGAGCATGCTTATAAGCGATGCCACCTTGGTCTCCGCGTGTCCATTTGTGGTCTCCATGGATTCAATCTGGTAGGCCAACATATCCTCATCCAGTTTTTTGGTGTTCCATACTGGCCCTAGTGCCCATCTCCGCTGTCTGGGCATCGATCTCCTTGTTTGTACCCGGAACGTGATCAGGTTGTGGTCGCTCAGGGTTATGTCCTCTTGCACCATCCAGTTTGCGGTGGCCACTAGGATACTGCTGACAAAGGTGACATCGATGCAAGACGAGCTCTGTCGTTAATAAAGGTCGGCTTGAGGCCGTCGTTTAGTAATACGAGGTCTATCAAATTCATGGCCTCAATCACTGCGCGTCCTCTTGTGTTGGATGTCCGGCTGCCCCATTCAGTGGCCCAGGCATTGAGATCACCTCCTATAACTGCTGGTCTGCGCCCTCTTGCATGATCAACAAGCTTTCTAAGCATGTCCTCAAATTGCTCCGGGCTGTCGCTAGGTGGAGCATAGCAGCTGTAGAAGTGCACTCCTTTGATCTTAGCGTATGCGATGCCGCGCATTGGTATGTTTTCGCACTCTCCCACAGGTAGGCTAGTGTGACACTTGATAGCCGCTCTACCTAGTTCATCGAGCACCACTGAGTTACCTACACCCGGAAGATGTGTGGGTTTGTGTGTTTGTGTTTGTGTGTGTGTGTGTGTGTGTGTGTGTGTGTGTGTGTGCGTGTGTGTGTGTGTCAGAAGTCTCAGAAGCAGGAGCAGGAGCCCTTAGGTGAAATGGAAACGGCTCTTGGATGTGACAAAAACACATGCTTGCTTACTGACGAATTAACGGGCAAGTTGACAGACCGATTGACTAAGTGACTGATTGACAGACAGAAAACAAACTAACTGACAGAATTTCTGGCAGTCTGATTGACAGACAAACTAGCAGATAGGGTGACTGATTGATCAATGGACTGACTCACATAAACGCCTATTAACTTATTGACAATCTGCTTGAGAGATTGACTCACAGACTAACTGACTGGCTGACTGACAAACTGCCTGACAGACCAATTGACAGACCGACTGACTAGCTAACTGACTAACAAACAGACAGACTGACTTGCTTGACTGAGTGATATACTAGCTAACGAACAGAATGTGCTAAATAACGGACAAACTGGCTAACTGATTGACTTTCTGACTGGCTGAATTTTTGACAATCTAAAACATCTGATTGACCGACGGATAAGCTATTAGGCAGGCATTTTATTTCCATTTTCATCTTGATTTCATAACTTTCACTTATACTTCGACACAAAATTCATTTCACGCTCAATTACCCTTTGAGCAATTAATCATAATATCTAAATTGTTTTTCACCTATCTCTTTTTATAACCTTGCAGAAGGTATATTTATTTTGGCTAGAAGTTTGCAACGCAGCTTAAGGGACATCTCCGACCCTATAAAATATATATATTCTTAATCAGCATCAATAAGGGAGTCGATCTAGCCATGTCCGTCTGTCCGTCTGTCTTTCCGTCTATCCGTCTGTTCGACCGTCCGTCTGTCTGTTTGAATGCAAAATAGTCTTTTAGTTTTAGAACTATCTTGTTAAAACTTCGTATACATGTTTCTTATTGCTCAACGCTGTCAATAATTCGGAACGTATAGCTGCCAAGGAACCTATCGAACGATTTTTGTCATTTTTCAAGATATCGCCATCAAAGTTTTCTGATATACGAGGTGTGTTCAAAAATTAAGGTGACTTTTCAAATTTCATGGGCAATGTACTTTCGATTATCGATTTTTTTGTTTTGTTATGTTGGTACACTCTTCCCGAACATCTGTTCCAAGATTCAAGTGAATGGCGTTTTTTGTTTGGTTGTAAGAGACGTACAGGTTATAAGTGTTTTGCGTGCCGGCGATTTTTCGCTAAATTTTGAGCAAAAGAACCGTCGCATGAGCATCGCTCATGAGCTGTTGAGTGACATCAACGATGACCCAGATTTACTCTAAAGGTTCATAACTGGTGATGAATCGAAATCAAATCCCAATCGTCCCAATGGAAGAGCCCAGCTAAGCAAAGACCGAAAAAAGCACGCCAAGTTCGATTAAATGTCAAAGTTTTGCTCACTGTTTTCTTCGATTACCATGGCATGGTGCATCAGGAGTTCATACCATGTGGTCGTACGGTCAATAAACAGTATTATCTTGAAGTTATGCGCCGCTTGTGAGAAGCAATACGAATAAAACGTCCACAATTGTGGAAAAACAATTCACGGCTTTTGTATCACGATAATGCGCCTGCTCACTCATCTTTGCTTGTGAGAGATTTTTGGCCAAAAACTACACCACAATCATGCATCAGCCACCATATTCACCGGATTTGGCCCCGTGTGACTTTGTCTTGTTCCCAAAACTAAAGAGACCTATGAAAGGACGGAGATTTGCAACGATTGAGGAGATTAATACTGCATCGCTGGAAGAGCTGAAGGCTATACCGAAAAGTGCTGTTGAGAAGTGCTTTGAGGATTGGAAAACCCGTTAGCATGAGTGTATTGTATCTGAGGGAAATTACTCTGAAGGGGACAACATAAATATTGATAAACAAATAAATATTTTTTCTTAAAAATACAAAGTCACCTTACTTTTTGAACACACCTCGTATGTCTAAGTATATTCATTTAATGATTTTATTAAAAATGGACAGATATATTGTTAAGCTGCTATAGAACCTATCGGCCGATTTAATATTTGAAGTAACTGCAAGGGTATAAAGCCTTTGGCGGGCCGAAGGTAGTTTTCTTTCTTGTTTTTTGCATCGGTTTTTCTTGTGCTTTACCCTTCGACCATTCAAAATGGTCAAAAAAGGGTATACTTACTTTGTGCAAATGTATGTAACAGGCATATGGTGTATAGGTGTATATATTCCTGCTCACAATTACTAAGCCATGGCCGTCTGCCTGTCCGTCTGTGGAAAAACACAGATCACAGCTGTTATAAGAGCTAGAGACATCAAATTTAACGAAGGTTTCTGTATATCAAACGCTTATCAAGTTTATTTTAAACTTAAGATGCCATGCCCGCCGCCTCTGCAAATCGATAGTATTAAAATTGTAAGTTTCGGTTTTGACATTGCAAACTTTTGAAAACTAAATCTCCAAATTGCAATCCGATCAGTCAATAACAACAGAAAATGTATTCTATGGTTTCGCTGCATTCGCCTTTGTTGCATATGTGGCAGAGGAAGTTATGCCGAGTGTGTAATGGTATTTCAAAATTGGGCTTAGGGTATTCAAACTGTCGGGCACGCTCGATTGTAGTTGTCGTTACTTGATTTTTCTTTTGTTTTTTCGCGCTGTACTGAACTTTGACCTTGAGTGCGGGTTGCCACAGCAAGTTGGGGGCAAACTTTTGGCCACTCCGTATACAATGCGAGAGAGAGGAAGGGAAAAAGAGTGAGAAATTCTTGTGCATGAATATGAAGTACCCTATAGTGTGTAGTAAGTCCTGATGGAGCATGTGGGTATAGTAGTATTTGGTAGATATTCATACCATTCGACCATTGAAAATGGTCAAAAATGGTATACTAAGTTTGCGCAAAAGTATGTAACAGGCAGAAGGAGACATGGCAGACCCCATAAGCTGTATATATTCTGGCTCCGGATCAAAAGCCGAGTCGATTGAGCCATGTCCGTCTGTCCGTTTGTTTGTCTGTCTGTCTGTCTGTCTGTCCGTCCGTCTGTCCGTCCGTCTGTCTGTATGAACGTCGAGATTTCAGCTATTACAAAAGCTAGAGACACCAAATTTAACATGATGGTTCCTGTATACCATACGCAGATCAAGTTTATTTCAAATTTGAGGTGCCACGCCCACCGCCCACGCAAATCGACAATTTACGAATATTAAGGAAACTATTTAGGTTACAGATTTCTGCTTTAGAATACGTAAAGATGCTTATAACATGCACCCATTCCCAAAATTACAATCCGATCGGGCAATACAGAGGTTATTGAAGAAAACTTTTTTCATAGTTCCGTTGCCCGCGTCATTACAGCATATCGTCTGCATCGTTTTAGCCTTTGTGTGTGTCTGTATGTATGTGTGAGAGCGAGTTAGTACTAGTTAGTGCAACTACGAAGTTGGTCGAATGGTATCTTACGGTCGGGCGCGCTCGACTGTAGCTGTCATTACTTGTTTTTAATGATCTGAGAGACTTATTGCCATAAAGTGATACGAATTTCGTGCAAAACTCAATGGGGACCCTAAGGGATACACAAATTTAGTATTATTTTTATATCTTTGTTGATTTTGAGGGTCTTTGTCCCCTGTCTGGTGTGTATGTGGATTTTGAGGGTCTTTGTCCCCTGTCTGGTGTGTATGTGGATTATGTCTTTCGTATATTAGCTTTGGTTTCGTGTTAAAAAAAAAAAAAACTTTTGGAATCTTTTTATCTTGTAAGATACATATGTACGAAACCTTTTAATACTCGCTGCTTAATTGTTACTGACAGTTAAAGCTTAAACACACCACACCACCACATACACACTCACACCCCGTACTCTCTCTCACTTGGATCGCAGACTCCTTTAGGCTTTGCCGTGAAGTAGTAAATGTTTAATGCAGACTTTGTGCTTGAAAAAACTCTCTGTCTTCCTGTTTCACTCTATCTATTCATCTTACTCTCACTCTCTGTTCGGGCGTATTGCCACAACATCTCGTGGTGCAGCACATGTCACAAGCTTTGCCACATCTTGAGCCGCAACTCAAGTAACCTACAGCATGTGAAACGAATGGGATACTACGGCATTAAGTTGAAACTGGCAGCGGCAAACTTGCAACAGCTGCAACCTTTTTCCCCCCTTTAATATGCAAAAATGCATCTGTTGAGAAGGGGTTGACGGGGTAGCCGGTGGAGGACATCAACAAAATGCCGGAAACAACAAAAATGGCCAAAATTTGGAGTGAATATGCGCTTTGAAATTGTTGCTTAACAAAGCCATGAAAAGCAAAATACTTTAGCTGCATCTTCCCTTTGACTTCAGTTACCCAGCATGTGTGTGTGAGGGTGTGTGTACACATATTAGTGCGGGTGAGGGTGTGCATGTGCTTTCGCAAATACTTCATTTATTTTGCTGGCTTGCAAACTATTTGACCATTTGGCCAAAAACGCTCGATGGACAGTAACGAGACAGCTCGGCTATACCCTGTAAAACTTTGAAACCTATACAAAAGCTATAACAAATTATTGTTAGAGTGTGTGGCTCGCAATACCTATTATACCTAAATGAGGTATCCTGTGGGTATATAGTGCTTTCATAGGGTCGGCTATTATTAACATTCATGTATAAGTTTATTATACCCTTGCAGAGGGTATATTCATTTGGGCCAGAAGTTTGCAATGCACTTTAAGTACGTCATCT
Source organism: Zaprionus ghesquierei (assembly GCA_018904095.1). Taxonomy (NCBI): domain Eukaryota; kingdom Metazoa; phylum Arthropoda; class Insecta; order Diptera; family Drosophilidae; genus Zaprionus; species Zaprionus ghesquierei. The sequence goes on from JAEIGP010000841.1 coordinate 1,197,264, forward strand.
CCGATCCTATAAAGTATATATATTCTTAATCAGCATCGATAGGGGAGTTGAATTAGCCATGTCCGTCTGTCCGTCCATCTATTACAACGCAAACTTGGTATAAATGCTTCTTATTGCTGCATGTTGTAAACAAGTCGGAACCAGCCGGCTTAAACCGATATATCGTATAGCTGCCAGAGAAACTTTCCTGATATATCTATTTAGGTATGTTCCTTAAAGGCTGTAAGAATTGTATCAAAATTGGACCGATATATCGTATAGCTCCAATAGTACTTATCGCTATTAAACTTTTGAGATCTTTAAAAATTAAAAACTTTTAAATATTTGGGTATGAAATCTTCGGCGTTCATTCTTGTTTTTAGATTCCTTTTAAAAAAGTACAAAAAGTTTTATAAGGAAACATTTTTTATTCTATAAAATTTAAAAACCACCTAGACCATGCCTTTATCAATGTAAATTTTAGATTAAGTTGAAAAAGAAAAATACAAAATTTTGCAACACATATTTTCACACATCGCATTTTCACTTTATGTATTCCAAATTGTTTTCCATCATCTATTTATATTTGCATGAATTTTATAAATGTTGTAACCAATTTACAATGTAATTTTCTCTCTTTGATATCGTTGCAGTGATACGTGAGTAGTTCCGTCATCAATCTGTCTGTTTGATAACTATGTATGTATATAAATAGAGTTATGCACGAATGAAAGGGAAAAGCAATTAGAATATGGTCAGTAAATCAGGTACTTAACATGCCAATTAAATTCGTAATTTAATTTTATAACACTAAATAACCGCAATTGTGGTTGCACATTTATTACATTTCATTCGATTGCCTGAAAATTTATCGAAAGGCCACCAGCAGCACCTGGAAGGCTGGGTCAAAATGTCAACGGTTTAAAAAAACTCGGCCTTATAATTGCAATTGTAATTAATTAAGCATTGTGCAAATTTAATGAAAGCCCGCGCGTTTAATCCAAAATAATTGTAAATAAAAAAAACCTACAAGCTACAATTGTCATCCGTAAAACGGTACAAATGGAATATTGTTACGAAAATAAGTTGTACTACATTAAAACTATGGAAATACCCTTTTTATACCCTCTACTCATAGAGTAGAAGGGTATTATAACTTTACTCAAACCGAAAATGTATGTAACAGGCAAAAGGAGACACCTTCGATCCATAAAGTATGTATATTCTGGCTCAGGATCAACAGCCGAGTCGATATAGTCATGTCCGTCTCTCTGTCCGTGTGAAAATCTCGATCTCAGCTATTATAAAAGCCAGAACTACTAAATTTGCTGACAATATGTGTTATTATTGCACGCTGATCAAGTTTATTTTGGATTTTGTTCACGCCCCTTTCTGCCTACGTAAATCGAAAAAAATTGATTACAAACGCAATTTTGATGCCATATTGTTAATTTTCGGTTTATATGATAACTATATATATATATATAGAAGTTATTCAACTCAACGTTTTCCATAGCTGTAAGCAGCGCTGCCTGCAGTATTGTGTCAAGTAGTGCGTACGTATACGGTGGTCAAATGGGTTAAGTGGTGGGTTGCAAAAGTCCCTCCCACGTCAAAAGTTAAATGTGTGCAAAAACTTTTGATACCATTCGACCATTGAAAATGGTCAAAAATGGTATACTAAGTTTGCGCAAAAGTATGTAACAGGCAGAAGGAGACATGGCAGACCCCATAAAGTGTATATATTCTGGCTCAGGATCAAAAGCCGAGTCGATTGAGCCATGTTCGTCTGTCGGTTTGTCTGTCTGTCTGTATGAACGTCGCGATCTCAGGTATTACAAAAGCTAGAGACACCAAATTTAACATGATAGTTCCTGTATACCATACGCAGATAAAGTTTATTTAAATTTGGAGTGCCATACCCACCGCCCACGCAAATCGATAATTTACGGTCGGGCGCGCTTGACTGTAGCTTTCCTTACTTGTTTTTATTATTTTAGATTTTGACTTTACATCATATTGTAAGTCCATGGCCTTTTTCAGTCAAAATATGATTTTAGCCGTTCTTTATTGTTTTGAAAATAATAATTTTGATGTACGAGCAGTTGGGTAGCGCGTATATAACAGTCGAGCACACTCGACTGTAGCTTTCTTACTTGTTAAATACGATAAAAAATTATTTTTAAACAATTGGATTTGCCTTTTGAAGAGAGCTTTATATTGAATCAGTCAGTTAACTATGTTGAATAACTAATTTAACTACTATATTTTAAGAGCTCTATTACTTTTATCTGTCTTCTTTTAATATATACCCTTGCAGAGGGTATATTCATTTTGGCCAGAAGTTTGCAACTCACCTTAGGAGACATCTCCAACCCTATAAAGTATATAATCTGCATCAGCAGGGGAGCCGAACTAGCCATATCCGTCTGTCCGTCCTTCCGTCCATCTATCCGTCTGTCCGTGGGTCTGTTGCAACGCAAACAAATTTCTCAGTTTTAGGGCTACCTTAATAAAACTTGCTATATATGCTTCTTAATGCTGAACGCTGTCAATAGGTCGGAACGAGCCGGTTCGGGCGGATAAATCGTATAGAACCTATCGGGTGAATTTTGGTAAGATAACGCTATTAAACTTTTCCTAGCGAAGTCTAAGTATGTCCTTCAAACGCTATGAAAAAAGTTGGACGGATTTATCGTATAGCTGGCATAGAAACTATCGGCCGACTTTCATCGTTTTTCAAGATATCGTTATGAAA